>OW026366.1:31886199-33128229 GCA_932273885.2 Leucozona laternaria | reverse complement strand
TTTTTTCAACTTTTAAAAAAATGTTTCCAAATCCCATCGAACTATACATCAAAAGACAGGGGTTTTTTTCAAACTCTATCCGGGACGTCTAACCAAAAAGCGTGTGGAAGGTCTGGTTCTCGAAATATTTTCATCCAAAGTGATTGCTCGATTTACTGCATTTCTGTGCAAAACATGCAAAAGCGTTTGTGTTTGGATAGCGATATTTCCGTAATCGAGCCTCGAAATCGGAAACGGTTTTAAAAACCCACATGTTAAATTTTTAAGAGCTTTCTAAAACTGAAAACGAAAATACTCTGCGAGGTTTGGTTCTCGAAATATTCGCATCCAAAGTCAAATTACTGTATTTCGATGCAACCCTAAAAAGGGCTTTGGATAACGATATTTCCGCAACCAAGCCTTGTAAGAGGTTGCAGTTTTCAGTTTCGTATAGAAAATTAACAGGCCTTTCCGCCGATATGAATAAAAACAATTTTGCAAGCTTCGGTTCTCGAAATATTCACATCAGAAATGATATTTCTTTGTTTTTTTCGGTCCAACCTTAAAAAGTGTCGATGGCGATATTTCCACAACAAAGCCTCGTAATGGGGTTGCGGTTTGCAGTGGCGAATAGTAAATTCCCAGAGCTTTCCAGCGATGTAAAAATTTTGACAAAAATTTTGTTCAATGATTTTTGAAAAAAATCATTGGACTACCCCCTTGTCACTTTTTTTCAACTTTTAAAAAATGTTTCCAAATCCCATCGAACTATACAGTCAAAAGACAGGTTTTTTCAAACTCTATCCGGACGTCTAAACCAAAAGCGTGTGGAAGGTCTGGTTCTCGAAATATTTTCATCCAAAGTGATTGCTCGATTTACTGCATTTCTGTGCAAAACATGCAAAAGCGTTTGTGTTTGGATAGCGAATATTTCCGTAATCGAGCCTCGAAATCGGTAACGGTTTTAAAAATCCAGTGTTAAATTTTTAAGAGCTTTCTAAAACTGAAAACGAAAATACTCTGCGAGGTTTGGTTCTCGAAATATTCGCATCAAAGTCAAATTACTGTATTTCGATGCAACCCTAAAAAGGGCTTTGGATAACGATATTTCCGGCAACCAAGCCTTGTAAGAGGTTGCAGTTTTCAGTTTCGTATAGAAAATTAACAGGCCTTTCCGCCGATATGAATAAAAAAATTTTGCAAGCTTCGGTTCTCGAAATATTCACATCAGAAATGATATTTCTTTGTTTTTTTTCGGTCCAACCTTAAAAAGTGTCCGATGGCGATATTTCCACAACAAAGCCTCGTAAGGGGTTGCGGTTTGCAGTGGCGAATAGCAAACTCCCAGAGCTTTCCAGCGATGTAAAAATTTTGACAAAAATTTTTTCAATGATTTTTGAAAAAAATCATGGACTACCCCCTTGTCACTTTTTTTCAACTTTTAAAAAATGTTTCCAAATCCCATCGACTATACATCAAAAGACAGGTTTTTTCAAACTCTATCCGGACGTCTAAACCAAAAGCGTGTGGAAGGTCTGGTTCTCGAAATATTTTCATCCAAAGTGATTGCTCGATTTACTGCATTTCTGTGCAAAACATGCAAAAGCGTTTGTGTTTGGATAGCGATATTTCCGTAATCGAGCCTCGAAATCGGAAACGGTTTTAAAAACCCATTGTTAAATTTTTAAGAGCTTTCTAAAACTGAAAACGAAAATACTCTGCGAGGTTTGGTTCTCGAAATATTCGCATCCAAAGTCAAATTACTGTATTTCGATGCAACCCTAAAAAGGGCTTTGGATAACGATATTTCCGCAACCAAGCCTTGTAAGAGGTTGCAGTTTTCAGTTTCGTATAGAAAATTAACAGGACCTTTCGCCGATATGAATAAAAAAAATTTGCAAGCTTCGGTTCTCGAAATTATTCACATCAGAAATGATATTTCTTTGTTTTTTTCGGTCCAACCTTAAAAAGTGTCGATGGCGATATTTCCACAACAAAGCCTCGTAAGGGGTTGCGGTTTGCAGTGGCGAATAGCAAATTCCCAGAGCTTTCCAGCGATGTAAAAATTTTGACAAAAATGTTTTCAATGATTTTTGAAAAAATCATGGACTTCCCCCTTGTCACTTTTTTTCAACTTTTAAAAAATGTTTCCAAATCCCATCGAACTATACATCAAAAGACAGGTTTTTTCAAACTCTATCCGGACGTCTAAACCAAAAGCGTGTGGAAGGTCTGGTTCTCGAAATATTTTCATCCAAAGTGATTGCTCGATTTACTGCATTTCTGTGCAAAACATGCAAAAGCGTTTGTGTTTGGATAGCGATATTTCCGTAATCGAGCCTCGAAATCGGAAACGGTTTTAAAAATCCAGTGTTAAATTTTTAAGAGCTTTCTAAAACTGAAAACGAAAAATACTCTGCGAGGTTTGGTTCTCTGAAATATTCGCATCCAAAGTCAAATTACTGTATTTCGATGCAACCCTAAAAAGGGCTTTGGATAACGATATTTCCGCAACCAAGCCTTGTTAGAGGTTGCAGTTTTCAGTTTCGTATAGAAAATTAACAGGCCTTTCCGCCGATATGAATAAAAAAATTTTTCAAGCTTCGGTTCTCGAAATATTCACATCAGAAATGATATTTCTTTGTTTTTTTCGGTCCAACCTTAAAAAGTGTCGATGGCGATATTTCCACAACAAAGCCTCGTAAGGGGTTGCGGTTTGCAGTGGCCGAATAGCAAATTCCCAGAGCTTCTCCAGCGATGTAAAAATTTTGACAAACATTTTTTTCAATGATTTTTGAAAAAAAATCATGGACTACCCCCTTGCCACTTTTTTTCAACTTTTAAAAAATGTTTCCAAATCCCATCGAACTATACAATCAAAAGACAGGTTTTTCAAACTCTATCCGGACGTCTAATACCAAAAGCGTGTGGAGGTCTGGTTCTCGAAATATTTTCATCCAAAGTGATTGCTCGATTTACTGCATTTCTGTGCAAAACACTGCAAAAGCGTTTGTGTTTGGATAGCGATATTTCCGTAATCGAGCCTCGAAATCGGTAACGGTTTTAAAAATTCAGTGTTAAATTTTTAAGAGCTTTCTAAAACTGAAAACGAAAATACTCTGCGGGTTTGGTTCTCGAAATATTCGCATCCAAAGTCAAATTACTGTATTTCGATGCAACCCTAAAAGGGGCTTTGGATAACGATATTTCCGCAACCAAGCCTTGTAAGAGGTTGCAGTTTCAGTTTCGTATAGAAAATTAACAGGCCTTTCCGCCGATATGAATAAAAAAATTTTGCAAGCTTCGGTTCTCGAAATATTCACATCAGAAATGATATTTCTTTGTTTTTTTTCGGTCCAACCTTAAAAAGTGTCGATGGCGATATTTCCACAACAAAGCCTCGTAGGGGTTGCGGTTTGCAGTGGCGAATAGCAAATTCCCAGAGCTTTCCAGCGATGTAAAAATTTTGACAAAATTTTTTCAATGATTTTTGAAAAAAATCATGGACTACCCCCTTGTCACTTTTTTTCAACTTTTAAAAAATGTTTCCAAATCCCATCGAACTATACATCAAAAGACAGGTTTTTTCAAACTCTATCCGGACGTCTAAACCAAAAGCGTGTGGAAGGTCTGGTTCTCGAAATATTTTCATCCAAAGTGATTGCTCGATTTTACTTGCATTTTCTGTGCAAACATGCAAAAGCGTTTGTGTTTGGATAGCGATATTTCCGTAATCGAGCCTCGAAATCGGAAACGGTTTTAAAAACCCATTGTTAAATTTTTAAGAGCTGTTCTAAAACTGAAAACGAAAATACTCTGCGAGGTTTGGTTCTCGAAATATTCGCATCCAAAGTCAAATTACTGTATTTCGATGCAACCCCTAAAAAGGGCTTTGGATAACGATATTTCCGCAACCAAGCCTTGTAAGAGGTTGCAGTTTTCAGTTTCGTATAGAAAATTAACAGGCCTTTCCGCCGATATGAATAAAAAAAATTTGCAAGCTTCGGTTCTCGAAATATTCACATCAGAAATGATATTTCTTTGTTTTTTTCGGTCCAACCTTAAAAAGTGTCGATGGCGATATTCCACAACAAAGCCTCGTAAGGGGTTGCGGTTTGCAGTTGGCGAATAGGCAAATTCCAGAGCTTTCCAGCGATGTAAAAATTTTGACAAAAATGTTTTCAATGATTTTGAAAAAAATCATGGACTACCCCCTTGTCACTTTTTTTCAACTTTTAAAAAATGTTTCCAAATCCCATCGAACTATACATCAAAAGACAGGTTTTTTCAAACTCTATCCGGACGTCTAAACCAAAAGCGTGTGGAAGGTCTGGTTCTCGGAAATATTTTCATCCAAAGTGATTGCTCGATTTACTGCATTTCTGTGCAAAACATGCAAAAGCGTTTGTGTTTGGATAGCGATATTTCCGTAATCGAGCCTCGAAATCGGAAACGGTTTTAAAAAATTCCAGTGTTAAATTTTTAAGAGCTTTCTAAAACTGAAAACGAAAATACTCTGCGAGGTTTGGTTCTCGAAATATTCGCATCCAAAGTCAAATTACTGTATTTCGATGCAACCCTAAAAAGGGCTTTGGATAACGATATTTCCGCAACCAAGCCTTGTAAGAGGTTGCAGTTTTCAGTTTCGTATAGAAAATTAACAGGCCTTTCCGCCGATATGAATAAAAAAATTTTTCAAGCTTTCGGTTCTCGAAATATTCACATCAGAAATGATATTACTTTGTTTTTTTCGGTCCAACCTTAAAAAGTGTCGATGGCGATATTTCCACAACAAAGCCTCGTAAGGGGTTGCGGTTTGCAGTGGCGAATAGCAAATTCCCAGAGCTTTCCAGCGATGTAAAAAATTTTGACAAACATTTTTTCAATGATTTTTGAAAAAATCATGGACTACCCCCTTGTCACTTTTTTTCAACTTTTAAAAAATGTTTCCAAATCCCATCGAACTATACATCAAAAGACAGGTTTTTTCAAAACTCTATCCGGACGTCTAAACCAAAAGCGTGTGGAAGGTCTGGTTCTCGAAATATTTTCATCCAAAGTGATTGCTCGATTTACTGCATTTCTGTGCAAAACATGCAAAAGCGTTTGTGATTGGATAGCGATATTTCCGTAATCGAGCCTCGAAATCGGTAACGGTTTTAAAAATCCAGTGTTAAATTTTTAAGAGCTTTCTAAAACTGAAAACGAAAATACTCTGCGAGGTTTGGTTCTCGAAATATTCGCATCCAAAGTCAAATTACTGTATTTCGATGCAACCCTAAAAAGGGCTTTGGATAACGATATTTCCGCAACCAAGCCTTGTAAGAGGTTGCAGTTTTCAGTTTCGTATAGAAAATTAACAGGCCTTTCCGCCGATATGAATAAAAAAATTTTGCAAGCTTCGGTTCTCGAAATATTCACATCAGAAATGATATTTCTTTGTTTTTTTTCGGTCCAACCTTAAAAAGTGTCGATGGCGATATTTCCACAACAAAGCCTCGTAAGGGGTTGCGGTTTGCAGTGGCGAATAGCAAATTCCCAGAGCTTTCCAGCGATGTAAAAATTTTGACAAAAATTTTTTCAATGATTTTTGAAAAAAATCATGGACTACCCCCTTGTCACTTTTTTTCAACTTTTAAAAAATGTTTCCAAATCCCATCGAACTATACATCAAAAGACAGGTTTTTTCAAACTCTATCTCCGGACGTCCTAAACCAAAAGCGTGTGGAAGGTCTGGTTCTCGAAATATTTTCATCCAAAGTGATTGCTCGATTTACTGCATTTCTTGTGCAAAACATGCAAAAGCGTTTGTGTTTGGATAGCGATATTTCCGTAATCGAGCCTCGAAATCGGAAACGGTTTTAAAAATCCAGTGTTAAATTTTTAAGAGCTTTCTAAAACTGAAAACGAAAATACTCTGCGAGGTTTGGTTCTCGAAATATTCGCATCCAAAGTCAAATTACTGTATTTCGATGCAACCCTAAAAAGGGCTTTGGATAACGATATTTCCGCAACCAAGCCTTGTAAGAGGTTGCAGTTTTCAGTTTCGTATAGAAAATTAACAGGCCTTTCCGCCGATATGAATAAAAAAATTTTGCAAGCTTCGGTTCTCGAAATATTCACATCAGAAATGATATTTCTTTGTTTTTTTCGGTCCAACCTTAAAAAGTGTCGATGGCGATATTTCCACAACAAAGCCTCGTAAGGGGTTGCGGTTTGCAGTGGCGAATAGCAAATTCCCAGAGCTTTCCAGCGATGTAAAAATTTTGACAAAAATTTTTTCAATGATTTTTGAAAAAAATCATGGACTACCCCCTTGTCACTTTTTTTCAACTTTTAAAAAATGTTTCCAAATCCCATCGAACTATACATCAAAAGACAGGTTTTTTCAAACTCTATCCGGACGTCTAAACCAAAAGCGTGTGGAAGGTCTGGTTCTCGAAATATTTTCATCCAAAGTGATTGCTCGATTTACTGCATTTCTGTGCAAAACATGCAAAAGCGTTTGTGTTTGGATAGCGATATTTCCGTAATCGAGCCTCGAAATCGGAAACGGTTTTAAAAATCCAGTGTTAAATTTTTAAGAGCTTTCTAAAACTGAAAACGAAAATACTCTGCGAGGTTTGGTTCTCGAAATATTCGCATCCAAAGTCAAATTACTGTATTTCGATGCAACCCTAAAAAGGGCTTTGGATAACGATATTTCCGCAACCAAGCCTTGTTAGAGGTTGCAGTTTTCAGTTTCGTATAGAAAATTAACAGGTCTTTCCGCCGATATGAATAAAAAAATTTTGCAAGCTTCGGTTCTCGAAATATTCACATCAGAAATGATATTTCTTTGTTTTTTTCGGTCCAACCTTAAAAAGTGTCGATGGCGATATTTCCACAACAAAGCCTCGTAAGGGGTTGCGGTTTGCAGTGGCGAATAGCAAATTCCCAGAGCTTTCCAGCGATGTAAAAATTTTGACAAAAATTTTTTCAATGATTTTTGAAAAAAATCATGGACTACCCCCTTGTCACTTTTTTTCAACTTTTAAAAAATGTTTCCAAATCCCATCGAGCTATACATCAAAAGACAGGTTTTTTCAAACTCTATCCGGACGTCTAAACCAAAAGCGTGTGGAAGGTCTGGTTCTCGAAATATTTTCATCCAAAGTGATTGCTCGATTTACTGCATTTCTGTGCAAAACATGCAAAAGCGTTTGTGTTTGGATAGCGATATTTCCGTAATCGAGCCTCGAAATCGGAAACGGTTTTAAAAATCCAGTGTTAAATTTGTAAGAGCTTTCTAAAACTGAAAACGAAAATACTCTGCGAGGTTTGGTTCTCGAAATATTCGCATCCAAAGTCAAATTACTGTATTTCGATGCAACCCTAAAAAGGGCTTTGGATAACGATATTTCCGCAACCAAGCCTTGTTAGAGGTTGCAGTTTTCAGTTTCGTATAGAAAATTAACAGGTCTTTCCGCCGATATGAATAAAAAAATTTTGCAAGCTTCGGTTCTCGAAATATTCACATCAGAAATGATATTTCTTTGTTTTTTTCGGTCCAACCTTAAAAAGTGTCGATGGCGATATTTCCACAACAAAGCCTCGTAAGGGGTTGCGGTTTGCAGTGGCGAATAGCAAATTCCCAGAGCTTTCCAGCGATGTAAAAATTTTGACAAAAATTTTTTCAATGATTTTTGAAAAAAATCATGGACTACCCCCTTGTCACTTTTTTTCAACTTTTAAAAAATGTTTCCAAATCCCATCGAGCTATACATCAAAAGACAGGTTTTTTCAAACTCTATCCGGACGTCTAAACCAAAAGCGTGTGGAAGGTCTGGTTCTCGAAATATTTTCATCCAAAGTGATTGCTCGATTTACTGCATTTCTGTGCAAAACATGCAAAAGCGTTTGTGTTTGGATAGCGATATTTCCGTAATCGAGCCTCGAAATCGGTAACGGTTTTAAAAATCCAGTGTTAAATTTTTAAGAGCTTTCTAAAACTGAAAACGAAAATACTCTGCGAGGTTTGGTTCTCGAAATATTCGCATCCAAAGTCAAATTACTGTATTTCGATGCAACCCTAAAAAGGGCTTTGGATAACGATATTTCCGCAACCAAGCCTTGTAAGAGGTTGCAGTTTTCAGTTTCGTATAGAAAATTAACAGGCCTTTCCGCCGATATGAATAAAAAAATTTTGCAAGCTTCGGTTCTCGAAATATTCACATCAGAAATGATATTTCTTTGTTTTTTTCGGTCCAACCTTAAAAAGTGTCGATGGCGATATTTCCACAACAAAGCCTCGTAAGGGGTTGCGGTTTGCAGTGGCGAATAGCAAATTCCCAGAGCTTTCCAGCGATGTAAAAATTTTGACAAAAATGTTTTCAATGATTTTTGAAAAAAATCATGGACTACCCCCTTGTCACTTTTTTTCAACTTTTAAAAAATGTTTCCAAATCCCATCGAGCTATACATCAAAAGACAGGTTTTTTCAAACTCTATCCGGTCGTCTAAACCAAAAGCGTGTGGAAGGTCTGGTTCTCGAAATATTTTCATCCAAAGTGATTGCTCGATTTACTGCATTTCTGTGCAAAACATGCAAAAGCGTTTGTGTTTGGATAGCGATATTTCCGTAATCGAGCCTCGAAATCGGAAACGGTTTTAAAAATCCAGTGTTAAATTTTTAAGAGCTTTCTAAAACTGAAAACGAAAATACTCTGCGAGGTTTGGTTCTCGAAATATTCGCATCCAAAGTCAAATTACTGTATTTCGATGCAACCCTAAAAAGGGCTTTGGATAACGATATTTCCGCAACCAAGCCTTGTTAGAGGTTGCAGTTTTCAGTTTCGTATAGAAAATTACCAGGTCTTTCCGCCGATATGAATAAAAAAATTATGCAAGCTTCGGTTCTCGAAATATTCACATCAGAAATGATATTTCTTTGTTTTTTTCGGTCCAACCTTAAAAAGTGTCGATGGCGATATTTCCATAACAAAGCCTCGTAAGGGGTTGCGGTTTGCAGTGGAGAATAGCAAATTCCCAGAGCTTTCCAGCGATGTAAAAATTTTTTCAATGATTTTTGAAAAAAATCATGGACTACCCCCTTGTCACTTTTTTTCAACTTTTAAAAAATGTTTCCAAATCCCATCGAGCTATACATCAAAAGACAGGTTTTTTCAAACTCTATCCGGACGTCTAAACCAAAAGCGTGTGGAAGGTCTGGTTCTCGAAATATTTTCATCCAAAGTGATTGCTCGATTTACTGCATTTCTGTGCAAAACATGCAAAAGCGTTTGTGTTTGGATAGCGATATTTCCGTAATCGAGCCTCGAAATCGGAAACGGTTTTAAAAATCCAGTGTTAAATTTTTAAGAGCTTTCTAAAACTGAAAACGAAAATACTCTGCGAGGTTTGGTTCTCGAAATATTCGCATCCAAAGTCAAATTACTGTATTTCGATGCAACCCTAAAAAGGGCTTTGGATAACGATATTTCCGCAACCAAGCCTTGTAAGAGGTTGCAGTTTTCAGTTTCGTATAGAAAATTAACAGGCCTTTCCGCCGATATGAATAAAAAAATTTTGCAAGCTTCGGTTCTCGAAATATTCACATCAGAAATGATATTTCTTTGTTTTTTTTCGGTCCAACCTTAAAAAGTGTCGATGGCGATATTTCCACAACAAAGCCTCGTAAGGGGTTGCGGTTTGCAGTGGCGAATAGCAAATTCCCAGAGCTTTCCAGCGATGTAAAAATTTTGACAAAAATTTTTTCAATGATTTTTGAAAAAAATCATGGACTACCCCCTTGTCACTTTTTTTCAACTTTTAAAAAATGTTTCCAAATCCCATCGAGCTATACATCAAAAGACAGGTTTTTTCAAACTCTATCCGGACGTCTAAACCAAAAGCGTGTGGAAGGTCTGGTTCTCGAAATATTTTCATCCAAAGTGATTGCTCGATTTACTGCATTTCTGTGCAAAACATGCAAAAGCGTTTGTGTTTGGATAGCGATATTTCCGTAATCGAGCCTCGAAATCGGAAACAGTTTTAAAAATCCAGTGTTAAATTTTTAAGAGCTTTCTAAAACTGAAAACGAAAATACTCTGCGAGGTTTGGTTCTCGAAATATTCGCATCCAAAGTCAAATTACTGTATTTCGATGCAACCCTAAAAAGGGCTTTGGATAACGATATTTCCGCAACCAAGCCTTGTTAGAGGTTGCAGTTTTCAGTTTCGTATAGAAAATTAACAGGTCTTTCCGCCGATATGAATAAAATAATTTTGCAAGCTTCGGTTCTCGAAATATTCACATCAGAAATGATATTTCTTTGTTTTTTTCGGTCCAACCTTAAAAAGTGTCGATGGCGATATTTCCACAACAAAGCCTCGTAAGGGGTTGCGGTTTGCAGTGGCGAATAGCAAATTCCCAGAGCTTTCCAGCGATGTAAAAATTTTGACAAAAATTTTTTCAATGATTTTTGAAAAAAATCATGGACTACCCCCTTGTCACTTTTTTTCAACTTTTAAAAAATGTTTCCAAATCCCATCGAACTATACATCAAAAGACAGGTTTTTTCAAACTCTATTCGGACGTCTAAACCAAAAGCGTGTGGAAGGTCTGGTTCTCGAAATATTTTCATCCAAAGTGATTGCTCGATTTACTGCATTTCTGTGCAAAACATGCAAAAGCGTTTGTGTTTGGATAGCGATATTTCCGTAATCGAGCCTCGAAATCGGTAACGGTTTTAAAAATCCAGTGTTAAATTTTTAAGAGCTTTCTAAAACTGAAAACGAAAATACTCTGCGAGGTTTGGTTCTCGAAATATTCGCATCCAAAGTCAAATTACTGTATTTCGATGCAACCCTAAAAAGGGCTTTGGATAACGATATTTCCGCAACCAAGCCTTGTAAGAGGTTGCAGTTTTCAGTTTCGTATAGAAAATTAACAGGCCTTTCCGCCGATATGAATAAAAAAATTTTGCAAGCTTCGGTTCTCGAAATATTCACATCAGAAATGATATTTCTTTGTTTTTTTCGGTCCAACCTTAAAAAGTGTCGATGGCGATATTTCCACAACAAAGCCTCGTAAGGGGTTGCGGTTTGCAGTGGCGAATAGCAAATTCCCAGAGCTTTCCAGCGATGTAAAAATTTTGACAAAAATTTTTTCAATGATTTTTGAAAAAAATCATGGACTACCCCCCTTGTCACTTTTTTTCAACTTTTAAAAAATGTTTCCAAATCCCATCGAACTATACATCAAAAGACAGGTTTTTTCAAACTCTATCCGGACGTCTAAACCAAAAGCGTGTGGAAGGTCTGGTTCTCGAAATATTTTCATCCAAAGTGATTGCTCGATTTACTGCATTTCTGTGCAAAACATGCAAAAGCGTTTGTGTTTGGATAGCGATATTTCCGTAATCGAGCCTCGAAATCGGAAACGGTTTTAAAAATCCAGTGTTAAATTTTTAAGAGCTTTCTAAAACTGAAAACGAAAATACTCTGCGAGGTTTGGTTCTCGAAATATTCGCATCCAAAGTCAAATTACTGTATTTCGATGCAACCCTAAAAAGGGCTTTGGATAACGATATTTCCGCAACCAAGCCTTGTTAGAGGTTGCAGTTTTCAGTTTCGTATAGAAAATTAACAGGTCTTTCCGCCGATATGAATAAAATAATTTTGCAAGCTTCGGTTCTCGAAATATTCACATCAGAAATGATATTTCTTTGTTTTTTTCGGTCCAACCTTAAAAAGTGTCGATGGCGATATTTCCACAACAAAGCCTCGTAAGGGGTTGCGGTTTGCAGTGGCGAATAGCAAATTCCCAGAGCTTTCCAGCGATGTAAAAATTTTGACAAAAATTTTTTCAATGATTTTTGAAAAAAATCATGGACTACCCCCTTGTCACTTTTTTTCAACTTTTAAAAAATGTTTCCAAATCCCATCGAACTATACATCAAAAGACAGGTTTTTTCAAACTCTATTCGGACGTCTAAACCAAAAGCGTGTGGAAGGTCTGGTTCTCGAAATATTTTCATCCAAAGTGATTGCTCGATTTACTGCATTTCTGTGCAAAACATGCAAAAGCGTTTGTGTTTGGATAGCGATATTTCCGTAATCGAGCCTCGAAATCGGTAACGGTTTTAAAAATCCAGTGTTAAATTTTTAAGAGCTTTCTAAAACTGAAAACGAAAATACTCTGCGAGGTTTGGTTCTCGAAATATTCGCATCCAAAGTCAAATTACTGTATTTCGATGCAACCCTAAAAAGGGCTTTGGATAACGATATTTCCGCAACCAAGCCTTGTTGCAGTTTTCAGTTTCGTATAGAAAATTAACAGGCCTTTCCGCCGATATGAATAAAAAAAATTTGCAAGCTTCGGTTCTCGAAATATTCACATCAGAAATGATATTTCTTTGTTTTTTTCGGTCCAACCTTAAAAAGTGTCGATGGCGATATTTCCACAACAAAGCCTCGTAAGGGGTTGCGGTTTGCAGTGGCGAATAGCAAATTCCCAGAGCTTTCCAGCGATGTAAAAATTTTGACAAAAATTTTTTCAATGATTTTTGAAAAAAATCATGGACTACCCCCTTGTCACTTTTTTTCAACTTTTAAAAAATGTTTCCAAATCCCATCGAACTATACATCAAAAGACAGGTTTTTTCAAACTCTATCCGGACGTCTAAACCAAAAGCGTGTGGAAGGTCTGGTTCTCGAAATATTTTCATCCAAAGTGATTGCTCGATTTACTGCATTTCTGTGCAAAACATGCAAAAGCGTTTGTGTTTGGATAGCGATATTTCCGTAATCGAGCCTCGAAATCGGAAACGGTTTTAAAAATCCATTGTTAAATTTTTAAGAGCTTTCTAAAACTGAAAACGAAAATACTCTGCGAGGTTTGGTTCTCGAAATATTCGCATCCAAAGTCAAATTACTGTATTTCGATGCAACCCTAAAAAGGGCTTTGGATAACGATATTTCCGCAACCAAAGTCAAATTACTGTATTTCGATGCAACCCTAAAAAGGGCTTTGGATAACGATATTTCCGCAACCAAGCCTTGCAAGAGGTTGCAGTTTTCAGTTTCGTATAAAAAATTAACAGGCTTTTCCGCCGATATGAATAAAAAAATTTTGCAGGCTTCGGTTCTCGAAATATTCACATCAGAAATGATATTACTTTGTTTTTTTCGGTCCAACCTTAAAAAGTGTCGATGGCGATATTTCCACAACAAAGCCTCGTAAGGGGTTGCGGTTTGCAGTGGCGAATAGCAAATTCCCAGAGCTTTCCAGCGATGTAAAAATTTTGACAAAAATTTTTTCAATGATTTTTGAAAAAAATCATGGATTACCCCTTTGCCACTTTTTTTCAACTTTTAAAAAATGTTTCCAAATCCCATCGAGCTATACATCAAAAGACAGGTTTTTTCAAACTCTATCCGGACGTCTAAGCCAAAAGCGTGTGGAAGGTCTGGTTCTCGAAATATTTTCATCCAAAGTGATTGCTCGATTTACTGCATTTCTGTGCAAAACATGCAAAAGCGTTTGTGTTTGGATAGCGATATTTCCGTAATCGAGCCTCGAAATCGGAAACGGTTTCAAAAATCCATTGTTAAATTTTTAAGAGCTTTCTAAAACTGAAAACAAAAATACTCTGCGAGGTTTGGTTCTCGAAATATTCGCATCCAAAGTCAAATTACTGTATTTCGATGCAACCCTAAAAAGGGCTTTGGATAACGATATTTCCGCAACCAAAGTCAAATTACTGTATTTCGATGCAACCCTAAAAAGGGCTTTGGATAACGATATTTCCGCAACCAAGCCTTGCAAGAGGTTGCAGTTTTCAGTTTCGTATAGAAAATTAACAGGCCTTTCCGCCGATATGAATAAAAAAATTTTGCAGGCTTCGGTTCTCGAAATATTCACATCAGAAATGATATTACTTTGTTTTTTTCGGTCCAACCTTAAAAAGTGTCGATGGCGATATTTCCACAACAAAGCCTCGTAAGGGGTTGCGGTTTGCAGTGGCGAATAGCAAATTCCCAGAGCTTTCCAGCGATGTAAAAATTTTGACAAAAATTTTTTCAATGATTTTTGAAAAAAATCATGGATTACCCCCTTGCCACTTTTTTTCAACTTTTAAAAAATGTTTCCAAATCCCATCGAGCTATACATCAAAAGACAGGTTTTTTCAAACTCTATCCGGACGTCTAAACCAAAAGCGTGTGGAAGGTCTGGTTCTCGAAATATTTTCATCCAAAGTGATTGCTCGATTTACTGCATTTCTGTGCAAAACATGCAAAAGCGTTTGTGTTTGGATAGCGATATTTCCGTAATCGAGCCTCGAAATCGGAAACGGTTTTAAAAATCCATTGTTAAATTTTTAAGAGCTTTCTAAAACTGAAAACGAAAATACTCTGCGAGGTTTGGTTCTCGAAATATTCGCATCCAAAGTCAAATTACTGTATTTCGATGCAACCCTAAAAAGGGCTTTGGATAACGATATTTCCGCAACCAAAGTCAAATTACTGTATTTCGATGCAACCCTAAAAAGGGCTTTGGATAACGATATTTCCGCAACCAAGCCTTGTAAGAGGTTGCAGTTTTCAGTTTCGTATAGAAAATTAACAGGCCTTTCCGCCGATATGAATTAAAAAATTTTGCAAGCTTCGGTTCTCGAAATATTCACATCAGAAATGATATTACTTTGTTTTTTTCGGTCCAACCTTAAAAAGTGTCGATGGCGATATTTCCACAACAAAGCCTCGTAAGGGGTTGCGGTTTGCAGTGGCGAATAGCAAATTCCCAGAGCTTTCCAGCGATGTAAAAATTTTGACAAAAATTTTTTCAATGATTTTTGAAAAAAATCATGGATTACCCCCTTGCCACTTTTTTTCAACTTTTAAAAAATGTTTCTAAATCCCATCGAGCTATACATCAAAAGACAGGTTTTTTAAAACTCTATCCGGACGTCTAAGCCAAAAGCGTGTGGAAGGTCTGGTTCTCGAAATATTTTCATCCAAAGTGATTGCTCGATTTACTGCATTTCTGTGCAAAACATGCAAAAGCGTTTGTGTTTGGATAGCGATATTTCCGTAGTCAAGCCTCGAAATCGGAAACGGTTTTAAATATCCATTGTTAAATTTTTAAGAGCTTTCTAAAACTGAAAACAAAAATACTCTGCGAGGTTTGGTTCTCGAAATATTCGCATCCAAAGTCAAATTACTGTATTTCGATGCAACCCTAAAAAGGGCTTTGGATAACGATATTTCCGCAACCAAAGTCAAATTACTGTATTTCGATGCAACCCTAAAAAGGGCTTTGGATAACGATATTTCCGCAACCAAGCCTTGCAAGAGGTTGCAGTTTTCAGTTTCGTATAAAAAATTAACAGCCTTTTCCGCCGATATGAATAAAAAAATTTTGCAGGCTTCGGTTCTCGAAATATTCACATCAGAAATGATATTACTTTGTTTTTTTCGGTCCAACCTTAAAAAGTGTCGATGGCGATATTTCCACAACAAAGCCTCGTAAGGGGTTGCGGTTTGCAGTGGTGAATAGCAAATTCCCAGAGCTTTCCAGCGATGTAAAAATTTTGACAAAAATTTTTTCAATGATTTTTGAAAAAAATCATGGATTACCCCTTTGCCACTTTTTTTCAACTTTTAAAAAATGTTTCCAAATCCCATCGAGCTATACATCAAAAGACAGGTTTTTTCAAACTCTATCCGGACGTCTAAGCCAAAAGCGTGTGGAAGGTCTGGTTCTCGAAATATTTTCATCCAAAGTGATTGCTCGATTTACTGCATTTCTGTGCAAAACATGCAAAAGCGTTTGTGTTTGGATAGCGATATTTCCGTAATCGAGCCTCGAAATCGGAAACGGTTTCAAAAATCCATTGTTAAATTTTTAAGAGCTTTCTAAAACTGAAAACGAAATACTCTGCGAGGTTTGGTTCTCGAAATATTCGCATCCAAAGTCAAATTACTGTATTTCGATGCAACCCTAAAAAGGGCTTTGGATAACGATATTTCCGCAACCAAAGTCAAATTACTGTATTTCGATGCAACCCTAAAAAGGGCTTTGGATAACGATATTTCCGCAACCAAGCCTTGCAAGAGGTTGCAGTTTTCAGTTTCGTATAGAAAATTAACAGGCCTTTCCGCCGATATGAATAAAAAAATTTTGCAGGCTTCGGTTCTCGAAATATTCACATCAGAAATGATATTACTTTGTTTTTTTCGGTCCAACCTTAAAAAGTGTCGATGGCGATATTTCCACAACAAAGCCTCGTAAGGGGTTGCGGTTTGCAGTGGCGAATAGCAAATTCCCAGAGCTTTCCAGCGATGTAAAAATTTTGACAAAAATTTTTTCAATGATTTTTGAAAAAAATCATGGATTACCCCCTTGCCACTTTTTTCAACTTTTAAAAAATGTTTCCAAATCCCATCGAGCTATACATCAAAAGACAGGTTTTTTCAAACTCTATCCGGACGTCTAAACCAAAAGCGTGTGGAAGGTCTGGTTCTCGAAATATTTTCATCCAAAGTGATTGCTCGATTTACTGCATTTCTGTGCAAAACATGCAAAAGCGTTTGTGTTTGGATAGCGATATTTCCGTAATCGAGCCTAGAAATCGGAAACGGTTTTAAAAATCCATTGTTAAATTTTTAAGAGCTTTCTAAAACTGAAAACGAAAATACTCTGCGAGGTTTGGTTCTCGAAATATTCGCATCCAAAGTCAAATTACTGTATTTCGATGCAACCCTAAAAAGGGCTTTGGATAACGATATTTCCGCAACCAAAGTCAAATTACTGTATTTCGATGCAACCCTAAAAAGGGCTTTGGATAACGATATTTCCGCAACCAAGCCTTGTAAGAGGTTGCAGTTTTCAGTTTCGTATAGAAAATTAACAGGCCTTTCCGCCGATATGAATTAAAAAATTTTGCAAGCTTCGGTTCTCGAAATATTCACATCAGAAATGATATTACTTTGTTTTTTTCGGTCCAACCTTAAAAAGTGTCGATGGCGATATTTCCACAACAAAGCCTCGTAAGGGGTTGCGGTTTGCAGTGGCGAATAGCAAATTCCCAGAGCTTTCCAGCGATGTAAAAATTTTGACAAAAATTTTTTCAATGATTTTTGAAAAAAATCATGGATTACCCCCTTGCCACTTTTTTTCAACTTTTAAAAAATGTTTCTAAATCCCATCGAGCTATACATCAAAAGACAGGTTTTTTAAAACTCTATCCGGACGTCTAAGCCAAAAGCGTGTGGAAGGTCTGGTTCTCGAAATATTTTCATCCAAAGTGATTGCTCGATTTACTGCATTTCTGTGCAAAACATGCAAAAGCGTTTGTGTTTGGATAGCGATATTTCCGTAGTCAAGCCTCGAAATCGGAAACGGTTTTAAATATCCATTGTTAAATTTTTAAGAGCTTTCTAAAACTGAAAACAAAAATACTCTGCGAGGTTTGGTTCTCGAAATATTCGCATCCAAAGTCAAATTACTGTATTTCGATGCAACCCTAAAAAGGGCTTTGGATAACGATATTTCCGCAACCAAAGTCAAATTACTGTATTTCGATGCAACCCTAAAAAGGGCTTTGGATAACGATATTTCCGCAACCAAGCCTTGTAAGAGGTTGCAGTTTTCAGTTTCGTATAGAAAATTAACAGGCCTTTCCGCCGATATGAATTAAAAAATTTTGCAAGCTTCGGTTCTCGAAATATTCACATCAGAAATGATATTACTTTGTTTTTTTCGGTCCAACCTTAAAAAGTGTCGATGGCGATATTTCCACAACAAAGCCTCGTAAGGGGTTGCGGTTTGCAGTGGCGAATAGCAAATTCCCAGAGCTTTCCAGCGATGTAAAAATTTTGACAAAAATTTTTTCAATGATTTTTGAAAAAAATCATGGATTACCCCCTTGCCACTTTTTTTCAACTTTTAAAAAATGTTTCTAAATCCCATCGAGCTATACATCAAAAGACAGGTTTTTTAAAACTCTATCCGGACGTCTAAGCCAAAAGCGTGTGGAAGGTCTGGTTCTCGAAATATTTTCATCCAAAGTGATTGCTCGATTTACTGCATTTCTGTGCAAAACATGCAAAAGCGTTTGTGTTTGGATAGCGATATTTCCGTAGTCAAGCCTCGAAATCGGAAACGGTTTTAAATATCCATTGTTAAATTTTTAAGAGCTTTCTAAAACTGAAAACAAAAATACTCTGCGAGGTTTGGTTCTCGAAATATTCGCATCCAAAGTCAAATTACTGTATTTCGATGCAACCCTAAAAAGGGCTTTGGATAACGATATTTCCGCAACCAAGCCTTTTAAGAGGTTGCAGTTTTCAGTTTCGTATAGAAAATTAACAGGCCTTTCCGCCGATATGAATAAAAAAATTTTGCAAGCTTCGGTCCTCGAAATATTAATGCCATCTTTAGATTTTCCAATTTGCTTTTCTAATGCCTGGACTGAGAGTGTCAAGTTAGCACTACCTACCTAGTTTTTGTTTGAAAACTTCGTCAAAAAAATTTGTTAGAATTTTTTTCTCTCCACAACTAATTTACAACAAAAAAGCTGCAATTAATGCCATCTTTAGATTTTCCAATTTGCTTTTCCAATGCCTGGACTGAGAGTGTCAAGTTAGCACTACCTACCTAGTTTTTGTTTGAAAACTTCGTCAAAAAAATTTTTAGAATTTTTTTCTCTCCACAACTAATTTACTACAAAAAAGCTACAATTAATTGTGTACTTTGTTTTTTAAATTTCTCAAAGTGTAGTGCTAACTTGATATCAAGTTAGCACTACATACCATGTTTTTTTTAATACAAGGATTCTTATGGCAAAAAAATTTTTAGAATTTTTTTCTTTCCACAACAAATTTACAACAAAAAAACTACAATTTACTGTGTTATTAGTTTTTTTATTTTCTGAAAGTGTAATGCTAACTTGGTATCAAGTTAGCACTACATACCATTTTTTTATTAAATAGTAGAGCTACAAATTTTTTTTTTTCACAACTAATTTACTACTAAAAAGCTACAATTAACTGTGTACTTAGTTTATTTAATTTCTAAAAGTGTAGTGCTAACTTGACACACGTGCATAATTGGGCCATTTTTCTTCGAAAATGAGCAAGGAGTGGCCGTTACAGTCAATGGCGATCGTTATCATGCCATGTTGAACGAATTTTTGTTCACAAAAATTGAAGAGGAGGATATTGGCAACATTTGGTTTCAACAGGACGGCGGCGGCGCGGCGCTACGTGCCACACAGACGAAGCTACACTCGATGTTTTGCGCCATTTAAAAAAAAAAGAAGTTGTTTGGCGGACCCTTTATTATGGCAATCATGGATTTGTAAAAAAAATCAAACTCGAGATTTTGATCAAACTTGACATTACGACGATAGGGAAGACGAAAAAAGTGGGTCTCGCAAAAACGTTAGTCTGAAATCTGTCTGTCTGTCTATTCGTCTACAGCCTAAGCGGATGGGTCGATTTTCTTCAAACTTTGGAGACTCTCCCGACACGTTTTTTTTTCATTTTTTAGGAATAATATAATAAGTATATTATATATGTGTACATTTATGTAAATTGGTAATGTCTTCTTAATTTCAAGTAACCTTGCACATACAGGGTGGCGCACGAATCATGCTACGTTATGAAATTCAAATAACTTTTTTTTAATCAAATTTCATTTGATTTTATTTTATTGCATAGAAAATTTAATTTTATTTTATATCTCTATTTTTTTTTTAAGATGATAGACCGTAAATGACCTCCATGCTCATTCACGCATATGCGACACCTGACCAAAAAAATTTGCATTGCGGCTTGAAGGGTTGAAGTCCGCATGGCCTCCAGTTATCGTTTTAATCTACTGCTTCAATTCAGTCAAATTCCTTGGTTTAGTTTATTACACCTCTTGCTTGTCACAAACCCATACACAAATCTGGTGTAGTCAGGTCAAGTGACCTTTAGGCCAGCGGAAAGTCGAGTTTTTGGATATTGATTTGTTTCGGAATTTTCGTTGCAGCTCCGCCATAGCCGGTCTACCTATGTCTGGAGTTGCTCCTTCTTGCCGGAACCAAATTCTGCTGAAAGGGATACGTCTTTGGCGCAGTTCAGCGCCCAGTGACAGTTACTGTTACACCGTTTACTTCAAAGAAATATGGCCCGATAATGCATCTTGATGAAACTGCATACCACCCAATGCCTCACTCTGGGTTCAGTTCCGTCTCATGGATTATATTTGTGTAATGCTTCCAGATTCAGCAAACATGTTTAACAGCTTGATAATGGTCCATTTACTAGGAGGAGCGCCGCCAAACTCCCTATTGATGGAAATGACGTACTGCAAAGCATGGAACCGCTGCACTATCCAAATCCTCGTTTTGTTATCCCAAGCGTTCATTTCAATAAATCTAATTAGTAACCTACAAAACATCAAACAAAATAAGCCGATTACTCACACCGAAAAAAAGTTATTACGTTTTGTTTTTGTAGCATGATTCGTGCGCCACCCTGTACGAATAAAATAGTTTTATAGTATTATAATCATTATTAAAACTTTCTAGCCTTCATCATCTTCATCACTATCTGTTATAAATAGAATATTTCAACAACTCTGCGGAGGAGGTACCATAGTTTTGCAACTAAGTAAAGCAACATGATTAATAGAAAATAAGAAGAAGCATTTACCTCCTGTTTCAAACAACAACTACTATTAGTATTAATGTCTACTACATTACTATACTCTATCCAACAAAAATTGGCAGTGTAGGCAAGATAGGACGTTTGCCTCTCATTCTGGCTACAGTGGATTACATAAATCTGTCCGTCATTAAAGCTCTCACAGGATGGTCGTAGTTATACATACCTATACTACGTTTATCTGCCAGGCAAACACATCATTTGGCACCTTGTTGGCTGTTAGTATAGTTCTGTCTTCAGTGTGGGTACTCAAATCGAAATCAACAAAAATACAAAAAAAACACCCATTATTTTCCCCTTTTGTTTCTAATATGAGTACACCCGAAAACCGATACAGAAATATAACAAAAATGTATATAATATGTATTTAGGCACTGTGCGGTATTTTTGAAGAGACAACAAAATGTGGAAAACTTTAAAATTTAAACTTGAAAATTTCGAGGTTGTAAGAAAAACTAACAAAACGATGATCGAGAAGTCCAAAAAATCATGCCGCCCGTGCGTCGGTCCATGCGTCTGTCTTTCCAGCCCGTTGCCCTTCGGATCAGGGCGACGAATTTACTCCGGGAGACCGCTGCTATTTCGGTTTGGTGAACAAATGGGTTCAAAACTCCTTATAAGCGCTCGACAAAGTGCAGGCTCAGCAAATCCCTAACACTGGTGTCAGCCCTGCTTTATGGCGGCGCGAACGCTGAGGGTATAAATCGCTCTTTTCTACCTGGGTAACGTCCAAGGTGCATTTTTCTTTGATGTAAATGGTTTTCCAATTAGGGTTGGGTCGATGGTGTTAGCCATGTTGTTTTTGCAGCGTCCGTTGTTTAGCTATTTATTTTATTATTCAGGAGTCATTGTAGCCAAATTACTATGGAGAGTTACACAATGGAGCAGCACGTCAAAATGATAAAAGTTTAATATTAAAATCTCTTGATTCGTTGCACCCGCATTTTAGGATTACGAACACCTGTTGTCAGCGAAACGCAAGATTTAACGAAAACATCGAAGCTATCCGTGAGAGTCCGTACTTCTTGGAAGCGCTACAGATTGATCTTATCCAATTTCTCTCAGCCCAAATTGGATGATATGGATGTGAACGACATTATGTTTCCAACAGAAAGGAACTACGTGTGGCATAGCAAACGACTTGAGAGTAAGGTTATCTCAAGCGGACGTGAATTGACCCCGTTACACTTTCTTTGTGGGGTCTTCTGAAATGTCGGCCTACGCCAATAATTCGCAATTGACCGATAGCATACATGTAGTACATGTACATTTCAAATAAAAAAGAAGTTTGATAATACCTTACGCGCAGCTTGTCTTTTTCCACTTCAACAACGACCCGCTCTTATTGGATGAAATGAACTCAGCAAAATTTTCGTATTGACAAGTTTCTCAATAAAAGTAGGTAGTCAACTGATGATGATACAGAGTGAGATCACCGTCACCATCATCAGCTATCAGGTATGTACCTAATACTGATGAAAGCCATTAAAAGCATTGGCGCAAAATTTTAACCAATCCTCGTTTAAGGAAAACATCGAATCTAGTGTCTAGTTGTTAAAGTAGTCGTTAAGTTACGAGCCCCTTTCTAACTGTTCGTTAATTTTAAACACTTTAAACAACTCTTCTAACTGATAAAGGTTTTTCAGTTTAAGGCGTCAATTTTTGACAGATATAACAATCGAACAGAACTAAAATTAAACATGAGCAAAAAAACACAACAATTTCAATTTAATTTCGTGTTTGTGTGTACTCAAAACAAACTCCGGGTGGCAAAAATTATCTGCAGCATGTGACAAAAAAAAAAAAACAATTAAAACTCAATGGGCTCAGGGGGTAGGGTATGGTATATAAGTGTTCTAACTTTAGTGAAAAATATTGATTTTAAATTATTTTGATTCGCAACACAGTTGGGAGCTATTTATAATGTTGTGTTCCGAATAACTAAGATGGTTGTTATTTTCATAAGTGCTGGATCTGGTGGCTTCGTCAGTGCTACAGCTGCTTTCGTTATTTCCATCGTATACAGTTGTGAAAATCGAGTAGAAAAGAAAATCTGTGCGTCCACAGAAGACTCAAGAGAAAAAGATAAACACAAACAATCTTCGCTTATATTCTAAAAAATGGACATAGAAAGAATCCTTTTGTTGACATTTGACATGCTTGCATACATTTTAATGCTTGATTCTGATTGGAATTAAGAAAAGTGCTCTGTAACTGAATCCACTCACCCGACGTGACCAACGTTAAGACTTGTCTCTATTTCCCTAAAATCGTTTTTCTAGATATTATTAAAATTTATTTAAAACGCGACGAATGAATTTATTTTGTCTTATACAGCAGGTTAAACTTTATAATTTTCCTCTATGTTTGTTTCGTTACATACATATAATTATGCATTTATATTCTACGATATAAGTTATTTATACCTACCTACCTCGAAAAAGAATTCATTAATTATGTAGATAATTCAGAATCTATATATTAATACGTTAACAATTTTTTTGTACTCCCTTTTTAATATACATAAACCGAACGCGCAACAATAAAAAATATACCATTTGAAAGCTTATATTGATTAGAAGTGCCATCAGAGAGATTATGTGAATCCGTTGACTACTTACATTTAAAAATGTTAAATAATGGATTCCACATACAAAAAATATTAAAAAAAAAAAACAAATTCACGACACACACGGCTGTTTGTCAACAGCCAAGCGTAGTGTACCAAAATTTAACTTCCAACGTGTTTCATGTAGCTTAGACGCAATATTTCTGTTTCGTTCCGAATGATGTACTCTACATCTACTTACAAATTACAATGAGTAGGGATCAGGGTTAGAACATCAGAAGTAAAATTTCGGAGCAGATTTGTAAAAAAAAAGTGGAATAAATAAAAAATTTCTGGAGGAGATTTGAAAACGAAAGAAAAAACCTTCAAAAATTGTATTTTTAACAAAAACAAAATAAATCACAGATGGTCGAATTTCGACGACAGGCGATACTAGTAATAATTATTCTCATGTTGTGCAGGCTTAAAGTTGTTTTTGTTTGCTTTTTTTAAATTTGTATCCTGTTAAAGTATTTTTAGTACGATACTAAGTTAAAAAGACGATTTTCCAAACTTTAATTGAGTTAGCAACGTACTATCTTCTTAAAATTTCGCTAAAGTTAAAATCCTCAAATGGCAATTTTATCTTTTTAGTATCATACTAACTTAATTATGCCATTTTGACAAAACAAAATATGAAAATAGTCTGTTTGCTTACTTTTTTGCACGATCTGGATCTGTTTTAGGTAAGTTTTAAGAAACCAGGGTTAGTATAGTAGGTACTAGTTAAAAATTGTTCAAAATAAGGAAAATTTTAGTAAAAATCTTTAAAGTTATTAAATTGTTAACTACCTTTACATCAGGGGCCTATTTTACCAAACACTTTTCACTTTGCAACTTTGCAAAAAAATAATTTCCTATGTAAAGTGAAAGTGCGATGTGTTTCACAAAATTTGTAAAGTGAAAAGACTTTGCACTTTTCAATTAATCAGACTATTTTTGAAAAGTGAAAAGTAAAAGCGTTTCACCAATGTAAAATAGAACTTTGCATTTGAATTCGTATTTTGCAAAGTAAAACTTGGATTGTATTAATTTGGACATAGGACAACAAGGTTGTAACTTACTTATGGCTTAGATATATATATTTTCCATCGCACTTGATTCTAGTAATGGGATACTTTGGAGCAAAAAGGTTCTGTCTACAACGTTACAATGCTGTATCTACTACTCTGTTTGATTTCCTTTAGTACACAAGGTTCTATCTGGCTATATATTGAAAACCTTGTGAATTTAGGACCGAATGGAATATTTATAGATAAAACCCTGTTTTCTACTTTTTCTTTAATTATTTTAGAAAGCGTGAGAGATAGAAAGATACGGATAGTGGCAATCACAAAAGAGCCAAGCCTTTTTAGTATGATTCAATATAAATATAACTCAATTTTGACAAAAATTTTAGTTAGAACCTTATTGTCCTACGTTCGCGAAGTATATATTCATCACATACCAAAACAGATTTCAATGATTTGCCTGGTCCTTGTATGAGCCCTGTTAAATCTCCGTCCCACTGGATCTTCCGGGTTTGTCCTTTGTGGTGTTACTAACCATTTCCTCAAAGCATAAGCATCTCCTAAGATTCACTTCATTAGGGAATGTTCAATGTCCCGCATTGAAATTGGCTGCCAAAAAAGAATGCCTTACCACTCTTGCATCATGCACCCTACCTGTTCAGCTTACGTTTACAGCATATAAAGACCGATCTGGGTCACAAACAATCATTGTATTTAAACATGCCTTCCATGCCTGTTGACAATATGTTCTTCATCCAGCTACACAAAGAAATCCTCCATGAGAAAAAAAATTGCAAGGCTATTTCTGAAGAATTTCGTGTTCAGCAATTGGTGTTTGGGAGAAAAATTCATCTATGATTACATTCGACACTCGAGTAGTTACTCTGCAGACGGTTGTTTTGCTTTATTTCGTGCATAGATGCAACACCGTAACATTGGGCTCCATTCTCAACTCAGATCCTCTGATTGTTGAATAATTGTTGATTATTGAATTTTCCAAAAACGCTTATTTGCAAATGAAAATTACTCTTTGCATATTAGTGAAAAGCTTTTCAAAATTCTAAATATAGTTTGCAAAGTTTATTTGTTTATTGAAACGAAAAGAACAAATACTTTGCAAACTATCAAAACTTTTCACTTAGCAGAAAAGAACTTTTCACTTTGCAAATTTGCGTTTGGTGAAACGTGTTTTGCAAAGAGGAAAACTTTTTGACTTTTCATTCAAATAATTTCCTCTTTGCAAATTTGCGTTTGGTGAAACAAAATTTGAAAAGTAAAAGTGAAAAGTTGCAAGGTGAAAAGTGAGTGTTTGGTGAAATAGGCCCCAGGCTGTTTAAAATTTAACGCCATTGCCTATAAAAATCTACAAGATTTGCCATTCCAGCATAGTTGAAGTTAATTAGAAATAATTACGCATTTATTTAAAACTTTGAATAAATCAAATTTTATAGTTTTGTTTAAAGGTATAATATGCCTTTATCAACTTGTTTTCTTTTTATTTGATGTTCATTTTCTGAATCAGAATTCGGACTATACATATTTTATATGAACATTTTTTTCTTTCAAAAATATTTTTTTTTTTTTTTGAATATTCAGCAATTTTTATATAATACATATTTCGATTTTTTTTTGTTTTTTATTTTGAGCTCAAAACTTTTTTAGGAGTTGTTATAATAATTTAAGGAACGAGTTTCATGCTTCCTTACCATTTTCTCTAATTTATTATTACCCATTCTTAATAATATGAAGTCTTAAAAATTCTAATAAACGAACCATAAGCGCATAAAGCAAAGAATACAAGATTACGCCACTTCTACGTCATAGACAAAAAAATACCAACAAATGTGACAGCCAAGAAAATTTCAGTGAAGATATTTTTCGTGTGCGAATAATTCAATGATAAGAAAAGCTTTTTTACCGACAATTATTTTTAAATTTATATTAAATTGTTTTAAATTATATAGAAGCCTAAAAAAAAAAAACAACATAAAAACAGAATTCGTTGGAAAAGTGAGAATATCTAGTTACCTAGCTTTAATATATCGAAATATATCTAAAGATATCGATATGTTAATGAAATAATTACAAAATTTGTCTAGAAAAAACAAAAAGGAATTGATTTTACTATATGAATTCTAAACAAATTAAAGAGATATGTTTTTAAATACAAACATACATACATACCCACATATGCGAATTATGTATAGAATAATTTGTCGTTTGTTGTTTAACTGTTTATAAATACATATTTTATTGAGTTAGTTCTAAGTAGGTATACAGCATGTTTATTTTTAGGTACCTATGTATATGTATACACTTTCTATACATTTTTCTCGGTTGACTGCCTGTAAGAACCCTGACATCCCTCGCCAAACTGAATTCCTGGATCCGCGCCTGGTGGTGGCGGTGACAAAACGGGTAGGTAATTTTACATCCTGTACAGCAAAAAACCGGCATTTCCGTTGAGCGTTGAGAACTTCAATGCATGGCAATGCTGACAGACGACATTCAATGGCCAATATTAACGGACTAAAGATCATTGTGTGCGAGTGTGGAATCATGACGAATCGCATGGCAGCTCAATTTTAATTGAAAGGGGCACGTGTTTGTCTTGTGAATTTGTACAACGGTTACGCATGTTAGCCATTAGCATGGGCTTATTCATTATGATGTTTACGCTGTTCATCCGTTTTATTCGCACGGAGGTTAGCCACCCATCTCGTATTTTGTTGCGAGCTGCAATATTTCGGCATTACCTACATATTACACTAACAATCAATTGCATTAAACACGAATTGGTCGTTTTGACAAAATACCTTATTAAAATTCGTTCTCCACAAAATGAATAAATATAACTGCAGCCCGCAGCACTGTCAAAATTGAAAGTTACGAATAAAATATACATATACAGCGCTACAATGTAAAGCTTTTCCTTGATTTGAGATACATATACATATACATATAGGATAGGGATACCCCATCACCAAAGATGAAGGAATTAACATAAATTAATGTTGACTATTAGTCAAACAGTAAATTTAACATTAAAAAACACAAACAATTAAGGTTTTAAATATATACCTACTAAAAATAATATATATTATTGAATAAACATTTTATGCCACATTATGCCGTTTTTTTTACAGAAAAAGACCATTTATTGATAAAACAGCTGAAAAATATAGGTTAGTCCCTAAGGGTGCGCCTCAGTGAATGTGAGTCCATTTAATATGTTTTAAAAGGATTTTATTGCTAAATTAAAATAGCCAGAACGCCATCATTATACATTTTTATCTCTACCTCTACCCTTCAATTTAAACACAGTTAAGAATATACCTATACTGTAGACTTGTTCAATATATAATGAAACAGAAGGTATCACACCGAATAAAGTCGAAACATACTGAGCAGATAGCTTTTACCGAAGTCCAAATTTTAATGGTCGTTAAAAGCTGCCCTTCCGAGCTGCTGGCGATAAAAAATGATTTATTGATAAATTGATTGTTTACATTGTTCACTTATGGCCGGTCGCAACAAATAATATTCTGTATACATGCTTAGTTTCTCATTCGGGCATTCGGGGGTTGCTTTTGTTGTTTTAAATTATTTTCACATGGATATCTTTCTCGTATACGGACCTTATTGTTTCAGGGGTAAGTCATTGAATTTGAGATAAATTTCAGCTCAATTTGTTGTATTGAAATTCTTTGGAACGCCATTCCCTATAATAGGTACAAACATGAAAAAAAAAAAACAAAAACAAGCTACCAAAATAAATTTAATTAGGTTAGATAATCACTCTCAAATAATACCAATCAGACAAAAAAAAAATAATAGTTATAGCAAAAATCATGTTTATGAAGGTGCATGTCATTTTAGGTATTCTTTTCTTTTTCGTTTTAGATAGGCTGCAATGAAGCCGAACTTTAGCTGGAGGTTCCTAATAAGCTCTTTGTGACAAGATAAAATATTATGAATATTTTTCCTCAAACGTCTTGTCAAAGTAGGGATATCCAATCTGATCTCATCCACGGTGTTCATAGTTCACAGCTTATGGTCTTATGGTCTTTCTCCGTTTTCAAAGGCACAAGAGCTGTTACAAATAAAAAGCTGTCGGTAGCTTCCCTGGCGACAAAAGTTTGCTTGTAATTGCTGTGACCAGAACTACCATCGAATCCCCACTTGCAAATAAGGTCAAAAGAATATCCAGAGTTTTCTAACCAATTTGAACACTGATTGTCTTTTGATATTTGGCCAATACTTTCCGCTGTCTTATTCAAAAGGGATTGTACATTCCGATACAGCAACAGTCCCTTCAGGCAATAGTTCCGCCTTATATTTTTTAAGCTGGTAGTAGCTGGAAAAACAGTCCTTAATTACACTGTTGACGACAGTTCTGAGCAAAGTGTATTTCCGCTTTGACAATCCCAAGTCAAGAAATAATGGTAAGCTTTGTGGCAAAGACAAGACCTTATCACTTTTTTTAAGAGACTTTGAAGTCGCGATTTTAGAAGCATAGATTAGCTCTTCTGGGGTGTGTTGCGTCACTAGTTCCTGAACACGTCGTTTTTTAGTTCGCTCATCGCATTATTCAAAACTTTTTTGAGGCCTTCCAACATTGGTAGTTCCCGGTGAATTGTGGTTTAACTAAACAGAAAAAGTTTGCTTTAGAATTTGGAATGATTTTGCAACTGAACTTCGAAAATAGCACTGGTTTATCAAACAAATCTAAACTACATAGGATTGTATTATTACTTACGGAATTTAAAAATCGGTCTGGTAAAGACAATTTAAGGTAGAGCCATCGTTGCTTATCCTTCATAATCCTGTCCTTCTTTCTTTAGGAACGCTGCAATTTTTGCTTTAAACTAACACAAAAAGGATTCGAAATTTCTTCTAACCACGCATTTTCTCCTTCATTAAGCTCTTCCAATCCAAGTAACTGCTTAATTTTGTTGGAAACGTTTGAAACTTTCCTGGAATGTGCACTATCGAGCCATATTCGAACTAAGTCACCATGCTTGATGAACGCAGTTGAACCTAAAAATGTCAATTTCCTTAAAAAAGCTCAAACTTGCGCAAGATTGTTTTGGTGATTCGGTTTATTGGCACATTGCTAATGATAAAACAAAAAAAAACCCAATACCCACATTTGACCAGTTTTAGAAAACTCCACTTAAAATTTGAAAATATTTTTTTTTTGAAATTATTTTAATTTGAATTAAATTGCAATTGATTTTTTTTTTTTTTTTTACTTTCAAAATTACTATATAATGTACATCTTTATAAAATCCTTATCTTAAAGACGTTTACTAGGGAAGTCTTTCTTCTTTTTTATGTTACAAACCTCGAAGCTGTAAACTAGTTTATAAGATATTATATCTTACTGTTTATAGTCATAATAAATAAATGAAAAATGAAAATGAAATGATTATTATTATTTTCCATTCTTAATTTAATTTTCACACGCGAAATATATTTGCACAGCAATTAAATGTTAAACAAAAAATCACTTTATAACTCTTTATAAAAAAAACGGAAGAGAGGCTATGTTCACGTGTCTATAACTTATGGACCAATAAATAAATGCAAATAATTTTATTGCATTTTCAGCTTTCATATATTTGGGATGACTTACCAATTAATTTAAAGCACCGCTAAAATATTTTTTTTTTAATTTTTACCATGGATCGTCCTACTGTGCGACGTCCTAATGTTGCAATAATCATATCTCTTAAACGAATAAAGATATCGCCAAAAGTTTTTTTTGGTTTTGAAGGAAATTGCCAAGGCTTTAAAGTTTGTGAATTTTAAGAAAAAATATTTACAGTATTTTTCAGAACCTGCTGCTGAGATAAGAAGTTTTTGTGAAGATGGTTAACATATTTGGTATCTAATTTTAAAAAGGTCGAAAGTCAATTTAAGAAGTAATTTGAGTGTTATTTAAGTGAAACAGCGGGGAAAAAGAAAACAAACCAATTTGAGCGAAACAGTGGGGAAGAAAATCAGTTTTTGTTTTTTTTTGTATTAATTGATTTTTTTATTTTTTTTTTATGAGAGAGTAAATTTATAAAGTATTTTATTGATAGATTAGAATTCAAAAATAAAAGGAACACAAATTTACATACAAACATTAAATTTCTTGGAAACCATCATCTAAGTCCGGGGTAATGCGTAATAAACTTAAAATTTCCGGTGAGTATTGTGCTTTCAGACCTTTTTGGTTTCTTACATACCTTAAGGTAGAAGTAAGTGGATCAGATGAGACTGCTAGCATGTTAAGTAGGTCTTCATTCTGTCGAATTCTTGAAACTTTGCACGTATTTTGATATCTGTATTTCTTGTAGTCGTTACTTTTTGACTCCTAGGCTTCTTCTGACAATTCTCCAAGTGGTAGTGATTGGTATTCGATGATATTTTGACTATGAACCAAAAAAATTATGAAGAGTAGGTGTGAGTTGATTTTCAGGGTACTTTTTTTTCAATAACTCTGCTTTTTTTTTGGTGTAATCTCCAAACTTAACTGTATTCACTACTTCCCTGCTATTCAAAATATTAAATATTATTTTGATCCTGGTTATAACTTCTTTTTTGACTCCAGTTATTCGAGCGGTCGCCTCAGATATTTCAAAAATCTCCTTGAAATGTTTCCATAATTGCTATTTCCAAATGCTTGCTTTGGTTTATCTACATCAAGTCCAAGCTCATTTGTCCGGTTTTGATATGGAGAGATGAAGAAAGCCATTCCTCATTTTTGTGTATGAAATATAATCTCGATCTATGGGTTGCGACCCTTTTATATTAATGTTGTAATAAAATCTGTTTTAATTTTGCTTCATTTTCCAGTAAATTTTCACCGGATAGTTGGTATTCACTTATTACGGCAAAAAAGAACTCTTCAAGACTCTCATCTTTGACAAAAAGTTCAAACAAAATATTGTATATTATATCCATTTTAAATAATTTTTCCTTACACAACTGCTCGTTCAAGTTTTCAATGATAATTTCATCCCAATGTTTCATCTTTTTATACACCTACTTTTTTATAAAACTAAATGCCTACACTAAAAACATTCAATTTTATGAAATCCTAATAAGGTAATCTGCTTACCTATAAGATTTAAATCTTTAAAAAAAATTCTTATCCATCAAACTACCGGACAATAATTTATCATACCCGAAATCAAAAACATTCATACTTAAAAGTTTTATTAGGGGTCACAAGAAATAAGCTATAAACCCGTTTTAAAACACTTAGGTAGGTTTTTCCTTCTAAATTACAAAACCATTTTATTTCAAACCAACACTCATACCTGCAAAACAGAGAAAAAATATTTTCCATGATTTTTTTTCTGCACGTGACAAAAAAAAAAAAACTCAGAAAAAATTACTGACTTCATTAAATCAAATCGCTCTAGCTCAGCTCTATGCAACTTTATGCAGCTGAGTTTTTGGTTTTATATGAAGAGATATATTTATAAGGATTTACTATCCGTCGAGCTTGGCTTGATTATGTTTGAACCTTTTTTTTCTAATCAGTGTAAAGTCGAAAAACCGTGCAAAGATGGGTGTTTCAAAAAACATTAAATTTAGCAATTTAAAAAAATTTATCATTTTTTTTTTCATTTCTGATTATAGCAATTAACACATACATATATCAAGTAAATATAATATATTTACACATTTTTCCTATTCCATTCATACAAATGAAATTATTTTTTCGATTATTAGAGCTCCAAACAATTGTTAATTCAAAAAAAGTAAAAGTTTTGCATTATAAACCCACCCGAAAAATGAATTTCGCAAGCACTTTTGCCTAAACGGGCCACTGTGCGCCGCCTTTAGTCTGGTCGTAGAACATAATAATCTCAGGTTTCCCAGTTGTAGAATTTATAACGGAACCTTCATCGCATGAGGATAATAAGCATACCATCTTCGACGGCTTCGGCTGTACGACACTAGGTTTAAATATCCATCAAAGCAAAACATAGACTTTGCCACTTGTCGAGCACAGGTGTTTTTCAACTGTTCACGAATTTCGCGTTTGTTTGACCTTACTGTGCCCACAATTGTTAATTTATAGGGTGCAAGTGCAAGCAGCATCGATTTTGCGACAGGGATACCGGTGAACCAATTTTCAGGCGTTATGTTGCGTTTGTGCCATGAACTGATCGTGATATAGCTTCTTCAAGTAGGATTCTCCTTGTGGCAAACCAATTGCATTTGTTGCTCTTGCAATGTAGTACATAGAGCATTCAGCATATAAACATCATTGGGATTATTATTTCATAGTTACTCGATTTTTTAGGTATCTATGTACATTCGGAATGGGCATCTAGACCTGAGAATCCAAGTAATTGTTCATCAATAGTGACATTGCTTCCCAGGAGAGTAATTATTTTTGCATTAAGCTATTAACAAATCCCAAACCTCTCGCAGAAGAATAAATGGATCTTGCTGACGACGAGCAGGGCGTAGAGTCCTGTCATCAATTATAAGACACCTGATAATAAAATCTAATCTATCTAATCTATTCCATATATTTAGTTGCGCTTAATGAACTATTAAACAATTCAACGGTTGATAAATGGTAGACTTTCATTTCAACACTTAGAGAAAGTATTCCAATAAAGGCTTTGATTTCAGTAGTACCTATTCGTATCTTTAATTGTCGAAGAAGTCATACTTTTAGTACGTTTTCATGGATATCTCCACATTTGTCCACTGAACGAGCTCTTGAATGATATCATATCCGTGATAAATTACCACATATAAGTGGTTCCATAATATTTCGACACATTCGAGTAGGACCTAAATTACAGCGAATTGATCGCAGATGTTCGTCCATGACTTTTACCGTCCTTGGCAATAGTTGATAGGTGGCTGAGTTGGCGTAGAAGAAAAAGTTTTTTTGAGCCTCTCGTCGGTTAAAAAAAGAAATCAATATATAATGTATATTTCGTGACTCCGAGGCGCAGTTTATCTTTCTAGGGTTAAAAAGATTTTACCTTTCAAATTCACATGTTTGTCTATTTTAGCCAGTTTTCTTACTGTTTCGCCCGGTTCTTCTTGAACTTGTGACGAACTGACCATGTACCACTCTTCAGCCATAACTTTTGGGATCTGCTGCCAAACTTTCGTTTTGTTTCTCAATGAAAAGTTTCGACTACAGATCCTCATAAATAGACAAAGCTGCTTCCTTTGAGGTTCCAATTCCAACCAAAGGTTTTTACAGTGGTATCTGTTATTGCCCGATTCAGGGTTTAGTTGTTGATCTTCGCTTTCGTATTGTTGTTATTAAAATTATCAGCAATGGGGTACTCAAACGTGTCAGATCTATCAGCATTGATGTCAGAGATTCGATAAACCAAACTGTCAGCGTTTTCAGTACCCGGTTATTCTGCAAATTCAATATTTGATTCAAAATCCGTAACTGTATTGCACAAGTTCATCCGTCAACTAATGCACGAATTGTTTTTGCATTTGCTGTCAAATATTACCGACTCTGGTAATTTGAAAATTTTCCATAAGTATTTATTAAAGCACCGGTCCTTTTATACACGAAACTCATTTTTCACCGGACAAAATAAAAAGAGCGCAGTGTAAGTTTGCAATATTTCTGGGAAATTCTTGTTCGTTCTTCTTTCTTAGAAAGAAATGGAACGAGCGGAACATTGTTCTGAACATAGATACACAATATAAAGATGACAATCTTTCGTACGTTTTACCCTGCAAAACCCATTTGTTTACATTGTTGTATTTGTAATTTCATCCCGTGTCGATGAATAGATGTGAATTGCAACAACAATTCAATGGGGTGGGTTTATTCTGTTTTGCTAGATCGACCATTTTGTATGTGCAAATAACGCAGCCATCTTTAAAAAAATTCCAACTCACCAGATTTTCACCACGAAAATGGGGAATGTTAGGTGGGATATCGGGTTGTGTTGAAAGAAACACAAATATAATGGTGCTAGGTCCGCTATTACACGACGACTTTGGAGTAATGAAACTGCTTTAAACTGTTTTTGAAAAATCATCTTCTGATGAGTAGTGCGCTGCTACAAATTGATTTTTAAATCTTGACTTAAATTTGGAATTTCCCTTCCCCTGGTTAGTACAATTTTTAATGCTTTCCATATACACATAATATGTATTTATATTAACAACCATACAGGTATACATTTGCGCTCTACAAACAACAGAAATAAATGAAGCGACTTGTCAATTAAACAAGGAATACAATAAGAAATGTCAAAAATCAGTGGCCAAAATTTGGCCTACGAACCACATGACCCACTCTTTATTTAAAAAGAAGTAATGACTAAAAACTAGTCGTGTATAATAGCAGTATTTTCCGTGAATGACACCATGTTCATTCCTTTACTCTCATAATGACATTTTGCTGAACTGTTTTTCTGTCCGAAACGTCAATTTCACAAGTCATCCATAATGCACTTAAGTGGTTGAAAGTGAGAAAACAAAAAGTTCAATAGCCGTGTTTTTTTGCAAGCCCAGAGGAAATCGATCGAAAAAACGACGTCTCGTCCTGCAATTTACATGTTAAATGCAACAACAACTAATCCCCTTCGGGCTAAGCTAAGCGCGGAGAATTCTCTGGGCTTAACTTAAGCACGGAGAAAAACTGTGTTACCGGCGTGAATTGCATACTTGTTATCGATAGTTTGTATTTAAACTCCATTTTGTTTCTGTAATGGCGTCGCTAATCCCCGATATCGTTTTTTTCAACAAAATCTCCCCGGGCTTGCAAAAAAACACGGCTAATGGCAATTTTCACAGCACAGAGCGATAAGCTTTTAATTATTTACTTTGCGAAACCACTTAAATTCGATGTGATATAAATTAATTAAAAGAAAACTTAACATTTCACTTCACTCATTCATCAATCAGAAATCAAAGTTAAAAAATAAGCACCATGCGCCAAATTGTTTTTTGCATCCAACCACTTACGAATGAGCGGTCGATGAGCGCTTTTTATTATTATCAAGTTTATTTATGAGTTTTCTTTATTTTGCACCCTTACTTTTTGTTTTTTATCATATTCACTGTTTGTTTCAATAAATTGAGATTAAAAAACAAAAGACAATTGAATATACTTAAATCGATTATAAATTTTCACTTTCAAAATTTGTTTCCATAAACTTATCCATATAAGGTCGCGTTAGCACTTGATAACTCGTTGCTGAATTTATTATACTTTTTGAACATACTCATGATATTTTTAAAATAACCGACATTTTGGTGGTGAATGGAGGAATTCTGTCCATGTGTGCAAATAAATGGTGGTGAATGGACGACTTATGCATATGTGTGCGTGTTTCTCCTGAATTTCCCCTGAATTAGCTTGTAGGTAAACTCGGATGACAGCCGAGATTATCATCTTTGTATGGTGTATCTATGGTTCTGAAGAAGAACACCGTTTGATTTTGCAACTAAGAGATGAAGGTAACGCTTACGATTTTATTGCAAATGCACTTCATCGTTCTTCGTGTGTTGTGAACACCAAAGAAAACTTCATCTACCCTCGATAGAAAAATAGTTAGAGAAGCTATTAAGGATCAATTTGCAACATCCACCTTGATAAAAACAAATTTGTCGTTTTCTGTTACCTCCCGAACGATTCGCCGACGTTTGCAAGAAAAAAATTTACACGGAAGAATAGCTAGGAAAGTTCCATTGCTAAGAAAAAAGGAACATTAAGCAGCGCATTGAATTCGAAAATTTCAACCAAGCATCAGCGAGTCCAAGAAACTGGAAAAATATTTTGTACAGCGTCGAAACCAAAATAAATTTGTTTGGATATGATGCCCGGATTTATGTTAGAAGGAAGAAGAATGAAGAACTAAAATCTAGGAACACCATAAAGACGGCAAAGCATGGTGGCGGTAATATCAAAATTTGGGGGTCTTTTTCTCATAATGGAGTAGGTCCAATCTATTGGATCAAAAATATTATGACCAAAGAAACGTTCCTACAATTATTAGAAAACGTCATTTACTTAAGTTCTTAAAAAAGTTGAATTTTAATTGAATTTTTACTTCACCCTTAGGAAAATCTGATTAACCCTTATTTGTTTGACCAGGAAAAATGCGTCTGAAAATAGTGTTATATATATTTTGCGTTATTAACTGTTTATTAACAAGAAATTGTTATTAACTTTGTTTTTTTTTGTTAGAAAAATTCACATTAGCACTTGGAAATACTATTAACTTTTAACACCTATTTGCATTTTAAGACCTTGTTTTTTTTTAAATAAAGACTTAATAAAATTGATAAATTGAAAGACTTGATAAAATTGTAGTAAAAGAATTTCACTCTTATTATTTTGGCCACAACTATAATAATTATAATTAATTTTTTTAACACCTATCTAAGTGTAATTTTTCACACTAAACTAATAAGCCAGTTCCGAGACATGACATACCCTCTGCACCTAGGTTACCAGACCTGTCATCTTTTATGGAGAGGGTTTGCAGCAATAATTCCCGAACTGTTATGAACTTAACGGAATCACTGGCTGAACATAATGGGATAAAGTTGAGTCAACTTTTTCAACGGCTACTTTTCTTGCTGTAGCTGCAGCCACACCATTATGCTAAGCCAGTTAAGCGGAGTTTTCATTTAAACGAACTTCGCATATATGCAACTTTGTTACACTTAACCAAACTCCGTAAAACTGCAACTTTATTTCCCCTTTAAACGATGTGATGTGAAATATTTCCACCGTTAAAAAAATAAAACCTTAATAACTTCGAACAACAAACAAATCAACTTTTAATAATTGTGACAGTTGAAAGGATTGGAAGAACGATGAGAATGGAATGAAACTTAAAATGTCATTTTTTAGGTGTGTTCAAACTTCAAAACTTAATGGATGCGTTCAGTGTTTCACTTAAGCGGAGTTGTTTTAGAACTAAATAATTATTTGGGTATAAGAAAAATGTTTCAATTAATGGGAGTTTTCAAATAAGCGGAGTGCAGTTATCCGTACTAATTTGTGTGAAAAAGCCCTGAAAAAAAACCGTGATAAATTTATTGTTGCATATAAACGAAAGTTTCATTTAAGCGGAGTGCATATAGGCGGAGTCGACTGTATTTACTTCTCAATTTTCTATTTATGTGTTCTTGTAGGTACTTCAATTTCTACACAAGAGCGACAAGCCATACATGATTCAGTATACGGATAACTAAATGACACCAAATCACACGCGTTCCACGCGTCTCAATATGAGTCTAGCCTAAGGGGTAGACCACGCCTGAGTGGAGAGCGACAAAATCCTGAGCAAAAGAACAAAAGAATACTTAAGAACTTAAGTGGCCAATATGAGCTACATAAGTGTCACTTATTTAGGTAAGTATGTACTGTGAAACTCGGCTTTATTCCAGTGAAACTTATTTGAGCTAGCAAGAAGAATATCCTCCTCTCTTTGTTTAACACATCAAGTTTAAGTATTTAAGCCTTAATAAAACCAACCTAGTATGGATACGATTGTATTTCAAAATAAATTATGACTCCGGCCTTACTGCTATTCGAAATCAAAATAAATAATATAAATTGAAAAAGGGCATAGGGAATAATATGGTACATTGTGCAATGCTTCTTCGAGTATCACCTTAAAACAGCAAAAAGTTTCCCAGAATTTTCCAATTCACATAGAAGGACAGATTTTCCCTTTTTACAATATGATATTTATTTATATATATGTATATTATATATATGTATATTGTATATATGTAGATATACCTATATGTTGAATTTCTAAAATGTTATTGACATAAACTGCCTTTGAAAGCAAAATTAAATGTTTTCATCTGAATCGCATTCTTTCTTGAAAAAAAAAAAAAACGTTTAAAAAAGGTCAGGATCCTTGCAAAAATAAAAATTCAATTTTACAAGAAAAGGTTTTGTGATGGAGGATTTTGATTTATTAAAGAAGTATGAATTCGGTTAAATGAGTTTTTGGATTTCATCATAAAGAGGGGAATTTTTCTCTTTTAGAATTCAATTCAATATAAGTATCAAAAACCTGACAAAAGAATAAATTAAATCAGGTTGGTGCTTGTTAAGACTTCATAAAAGCCTCAATTTGTATAAAATGAAATGTATAGTTCTTCAAAGGCGGACCAAAATCGATATTAATTTTAACCTTTCGGCTTTTAATTAATTTTTTTGTTATAAAAATGTTTGAGTCTAGTGCTGATAAATGTCAAGCTAAGAAAAAGGGGATAAGTTTAATTATTATTTTTAGACTTTGCTTTTCTTTTAATAAGGCTTAACAGTTTGAGCAACAGGAATAAATTAGGGTCTCTTGTCCGGAAAAGTAATTATACTAATCGATTTAACTCCCACTCAATGGTAGAATTTGAGTTGATGCCTATGCAAGAACAATGGAAACAATTTCCAAAAACAAACGTAGGTGATTCATGTTAATGTCTTAACGTAAATGGCTGTCTTTCTGGAATTTGGGATTAAATCCCTAGCCTTTACCGAAGTTAAGACGGATACAGAGGGTGGACAAACAAAATTCTTGCCTTGACTTAAGCTTAAGGCAAGCGAATGTTAGGATTAGTAGATCTCTAGCCTAAGTCTAGGTCACGACACTGTAAGATGCTGGGATAATTTTCCTAGCCCCAGCCCACTTTACGGTAAAAACGGAGATTGGGATTTAATCTATATCCTTAGGTCCAGTTTTTTGGTGTGAGATTAAAGTTAAACCCGAGATAACTCATCAAATTTGATATCTCAGGATTAACTGAGCAGATGTTTTTGATGTTTTATCCACCGAGTGTTTTTAGTCGTTCCGCATGAATTCTCTACCGAAAAACTGCTTCCTCATTTAACTGTGGGATAATTTACTTCTATAGTTAGCTAACTCTATGGTTTAATTCAGCACTGAAAAATTGGGCCTTGATGAAATCAGGGCGTTGTTTAAGTTTTGGGATTAGATTATGTTCAAGCCAAATATAAGAGGGGATAGAGAAATTTACGACACAAGGCCAAAAACGGGTTTAGAAATTTTACATTTATACTATGCACTGCACCCAGCTGCTTCGATGTGCTTACAAGTAATAAATTTAAAGATAGACGGAGGTTAAAATCGAAACAGTTGAATTTCTCATTATTCCTCCTCATCATACGAGTAATAGGTTCGTTGGAACCATAAGATGTACGGTGTGTAGATGGGCAGAGACGAGGATTTCTTAGATGCTTTATGTTAAAAATGATAGAGGATGAAAGAAGTCGATGAATGAAGAGGATTTCAGTTATTTCTCTTTGATTTTCCAGGGAATTTAAGTTAATTAGTTGATGATGGTCTTGATAGGGAGTTAGGATCGAAGGATCATTCAAGGATAGACCATCAACGGCAAATTGTTGGAAATGACGTTAATTCTTGATGTATATGTTGATAAGGGGTCAACACTTGACAGGCGTTTTTGAAGAGTGGGCGAACAAAAGTCACGTAGAGGGACCGCGTCACATAGGGGTCGGAAAATTCATTCGATCAACTTTTCAAAAAGCCAAGTGCTGAGTTAACTTTAAGAATTGTGTCGTCGATATAAGTTAGAAAGTTGCCCTCTCGGTCACAAAATATACACCAAGGTCTCAAATCGACTCCACGCTATAAATGGGTTTAGTATGTAAAAGATAGACACGTAGAGGAGATTGGATGGATTTACGAAAAAATGTATTGGTATTTTGCATTATTTAGCTTCAAGCTATTTTAAAGGCACCAGACTGAGAAACTGTCGAGGTCTACAGTTGAAAAAGAGCTAAATCATGTGTGTCGAAGAAATGGTCTTGAAAAACTTAGTATCGTTGGCGTAGAGTGAGATATGGGAATATTTATTAACCATATCAATATATAGTTAATAGTAAGAATAATAAGAAGAGGACCTAAGTGGCTGCCTTGGGGGACCCCGAAAATAGCTAAGAAAGTTTGTGGAAAGTTTTATCGAAGGCCTTACTAAAATCGATTGATACAACATCGACTTCCTTTCCGTTCTCCATTAGGGCTGAAAGGGTAAAGGATACATGGTTCGTAATTGTAGAAAAACATTTGAGAAAGCCGTGCTGTCTATATGTTAAATGAAAAACTTACAGCGAAAACTTAATATTTAATTCGAAATACTTTCAAAGATTTAAGGAATATGTAAAAGTAGAAACAAAATTAGTGATAGTTCTTGGTTCATTTGAAGTTTCGTTATTCTAAAATAGAGAGAAGTAGAATAACTGGATTATATTTTGAAGTTAGCAAACTAGAAGAAGGATTTAGGATCTTCATTAAGTTTGGTCTGAGTTTCGATTAGCGATCGTACAGTTCTGTCAAGTGACAATAACTACCAAGGTAGTTAGAATAGTTATTAGGAGATAGGGGGCGAAGGAAGTTTTATTATAAAGTCTAATCCGGATTATGTTTTCCAGCTCAGGGGTTTTTCAATAAGGGGCAGGTAGATGTTGAAATGGAATTAAACAAGCTGTGTGTGAGGTATAACAAAACTCTTTATTTATTTGAAGGGCTCATGTATGCCACTATGTACGGAATAAGACATCGTTAAAACGCCCGCCTCAGCTTGTTACGGTGGCATTGCTCCGAGTGGTCCAATTTTGAATGACTCTTCCGCATAGATCCGGCTTAATTTGAGCGATGGCCTGTGTTATGTTCACCTAAAGGGCATCGTTCGATTGTGGTTTATTCGCATAGAAATGCGACTTTAGGGAACCCCACAAGAAAAAGTCTAACGGTGTCAAATCGCATGATCATGGTGGCCAATTCATGTCACCTCCACGAGAGTTAACCTTACTCTCAAATCGTTCATGCAGTATTCTATTGTGGCGTTTGCTGTGCGGCACGAAGCACCATTCTGTTGGAACCACATGCCATTCACATGCATGTCATCCAATTTATGCTAAAATAAATTGTTTATCATCATGGATCAGTTCTCCGTTGATAGCAATGCCATCATCGTTTTGGAAGAAGTCCGGACTCTCACGAACATCGGCCATGTTTTCGTTAGATCTTGCCTTGAGTTAACGTACGGGTATGGGCTAATTGTTCACTGAATCGGTCGATTCCATTTTGCCCACCAAACGTTGAATAGTCGACCGAGAACGAGAAGGCCACCCATATAAACCGTAAAATTGGCGTCAGGCACGCAGCACGTATCGTCGGAATAAAAGATTTTGTTAATAAGTTTTATCATTTTTACGTGCTATTCAATCGTGTTAGTTGCCATGGTGATTCGCATCAATAACTGAACAATAAACAACAGATTTGACCAAAACAACATGGCCACCACAGGACGCCAAATTCTACCCACGCCAATTGAAAACCCCTTTACATAGTTTCCCTCCAAATATCCTTTGTTTTGTATTTCTAATAATATCTATTGATATTCATTTCCTAGGGTACGAACAGTGCAGCAAATTTATTCAACTTTTTGTGGGAATCTGTTCCACTTTTAAAAGTGGAGTAAATTCCCACCGAGAGACAGAATTCAAACACCTTAAATTTTGTGGAATAGTTTCCCACCTGAAATTCGAGGGATTATCGATTCCTAAAAACAGAAAATTGGGCAACCCAAAGTAAAAGTACTGTTGTTCAAGAAACCTGTTGACCCTGGTGACTGAACACACCCTAAGCGGAGCAACGGAGTTTGTAAGTGAGTGGAATTATCACCCATAAAGGGGAGTTAAAACTATGGCACCCATACAGCGAGTTTTCCCTCAATAGGCACCTTAGATTTAAAATTTAAATATATCTACACATTCGTAAATCGTCAAAAAATTTTAATTTCACTACACACAATATTGATCTAACGAACAAATTCCGATTGGGAGACACTTTGAAATTATAAATTTAGAATCTATTTAATATGGACAAATTCAATAATTTTTCCACTTAAAATAAGCTAATGTATCAATCACTCCTTAAACAGTTAACAAGTTATTCGTAAAATCATTATGTTAACAAATTCCCATTTTGAAATCAATAAAAAATCCATTTCATTAAATAACAAAGGGAATATTTCATATACCTTATATACGAGTATTTGTATCCAACACACACTTCTTGATTCTATACGCATATGTCTGTCAAAAAGATACCTCTCCTCACTCTTAACTTACCTATGCCTATGCCTATATACTGTTCAAACAAGTAAAGGTATAAGTATTTACAAATTCAAGTACAATAAAATAAAGTAAAACCCTTTAAACCTGAACTTAAAATCCATACCAGAATTTTCAATCAATGAATTAATTGTGGGAAAAAGACGATCTGTGTCCTCTTTTTATGTGTGTTGAAATAAAATGATTATAAGTGTCTATGATTTTCCTTGTCTGTACTTCCTTCTTATAATATGATACAAAATTTACCCCACCTCTGAATCAAAACAATACGCGTTTCTTTCTATATATGTACATTTATATTAACCCACTATTAAATGCACCTAAATGTACCTATAGGTATACCTCGTGAGAAATTTTAAGGATGTCTAGGCCACGTCAACAAAATTGTGGATCTTTTTTTTTTTATTTCTTTAAATTAAAGGATTTTTTAAATAAAATTCAGACAATTGATTTTGAAAAGAACACCAGAGGCAATAGTTGGACACGGACGGTTATTGAGAACGCATCAAGTATCGGGAGATAATAAGATTTAATAATTTCGTTTTCTGTACAACTGAAATAATTAGGTACATCCGGGTTCATGTGACACCAGTGAAAATATTTCAGAAAAGAATACATGCATTTGCTGGATTTAGATCAATTTGTGGGATTAAACTTTAAAAAAACACCTACCTTTGCCATAAATAAACGCATCTTTTGGAATTGGGATATATTTCAGTGAAGGTATAAATAATTTTGAAAATAAAATCTTGAATAAAAATAATGTAATTTGGTGGCGCAACAGCTCTTGGAAAACCAGCGCAGCGCCTAGTAAGTAAAAACACTCAACCATTCCTGTGTGCGTATTTTGGAGTATTTGTCAATTCCAAAGACGCATTAACACTTCAAAAAACATTTTTGATTTTTTTTTATAGTGCCGTAGTGGCTAGTCGCATGATAGTTCAACGTGCTTACGATAACGGGATAATGTACAAATTATAAACATCTGTCAAGTTAGCAATAAACTTTCAGAAAATAAAAAAAAATATGCACGAACTTGCTCTTATGTGCGATAACACTGCCGTTCTAAAGTCTGACTGAAGCTGGTGAACCTATCTATCTGATTTGAAAGGAAATAAATTAGTTATAGCAGCCTTTAAGCTAGTATTATGGGAGTATACAAAAATGGAAAATAAAGCACCGCGTTGCACATGGAAATTTAATTATGTATTTAAACTAGAAATTTTTTTTAACTAACAAAATTAGAAATAAATTGATTAAAAGACTTCTGAAACTTTTTTGAACCCAACGGTACACCATCTGATTTATTATATACCAAAATCTTATTTTACAAGAAAAAAAATTTAAAAACCGTAGGAGCGGTGTTAAAAATAATTAAGTTTTTGTATATATAATTTCGTTACCACATTTATAGGAAAAAAAATTAGTACACCAATTTTAAGTATTAATTAAACGGTAGACTGTACTTGTTTAGGATACATACATTTTTTTTTTTTACAATATCGTAGGAGCCTTAATTTGTAATTTTGTAATTTGTTTCGGTAATTTTCGGATTTTTATAAATATCATTACAATGCACTATTATCGTCAGGCGCGGATCTAGGCTTTCAGTTTGGAGGGGGTCACGTCGCCCGAGAACAGATCACTACCAAAATGATATAAAATGCATGGAATTCCTGGAGACGAGAAAAGTATCAGTCAAAGGATCCAAAGGCGAGATCGTATTTTTTGGACTTACATTTAGATATCGATAGTATAGTTGACCAAGGAGATGTTGGCAGAAAAGATTCAAAATTAAAACCTTGCAATTTTTGATTATAAAATTGATTTTTTCAATGAATATACTATGCAGTTTCTAGATTCAAATTTTATGGTTCAATATTTCATCCGAAATAATAAAAAAAAAATGCCCCACAACCACAAAATGACACAGTCCAAGACGATATTGAGACGAGAATAAGTTCTAATAGACCGAGACGACATTGAAATCACAAGGTAGCCTGAATGAAAATAACTACTTTTTTTGGAAACATTTAGTTCACTTTTAGTATCATGAACATTTCTAAGGAAGTTTTTAATATTCCATTAATTTCTGAGTTAAGAATATTTAAATCCAAGCAGCTATTAGATGAGAGATTTATAGAGGTAAATAAAAATCTTATTTATTCAGGGTGGTATAAGAGGACATAGCTTACAGAAGAAAGAAGATACCATCAGACCATTGGGACAGTAGTCCCTCGATAATTCGAACTTATTAAAACAAGTTTTTTTTCGGATTTTAGAGGGATTCACATTACTCGAACATTTTTCAGTTCTTGCAAACTGATTGAAACAACACAAAATAATTTCATTTATTAAGTTAAGAAAAAATACAAAATAAAATAATGATCATAAAACATCATAACAAAAGCATGACAATGTAAAATGTTTCTGCACAACTCATAGGACACACTGTCTGGCCTGCAGTTGCATTAAAAAAGTTACAATATGTCTAGGCAAACAACGGTTAATTAGTCCTTCATATCGCACGCAAAACTAACAAGAGAGAAAAAAAGAGAAATATAAAACCTTTAACAAAAGAAATTCACATTTTAGAGTTCGAATACTTCAGAAGTTCACATTATAGAGATGATAATGTAAAGTTTTGGCGGTTCACATTTTAGAGAAATTCACATTATGGGTAATTCACATTTTCGAGGGGCTACTGTACGAGTTTTCTTTCTAATGTAAACAAAAATATATTTTATGAATATTGGATAGAACCAACCAGCAAGCAGAAGTTCAAAACTAAATTTAACACAAAAACTTTGCCATTGGCATTTGGTTGTACTGTTTGTTGTTGTCAACTCAGATGTCTTGCCAGAAAGATTCAAAAATGGATGTGTTCATTGATTTCACTGCATAATTACTCGTTTACACTTGGTTAACACTGACCTGTAAGTGTATTTAAACATTTTTGTTTTAAGTTCAAGTGCAAATTGAATTATTAAATCCAGTCGAAAAACCAGTCAAAAAACAGTTGAGTGGATTTGTTTTTCATTTTCAGCTAACACCGATAAAATCCAGTCAAACCTGACTGGAAACCAGTCAAAATGGCAACACTGATTGTGACTCCAATAAACTTACCCATCAGAGATAAGGGGTCTCTTATTAAACCGTCAGACGACTTTTATTTACTGGATTCGTCCGCGATTCTATCAGCTTCAGCTGTGAATTGACCAGATCCGCCCGAAATATTACTAGTTTTTCAGAGCTTACTCGAACCGTCCAGCGCCGCCGTTTACTTACCGAGAGTATATCCGATGTACGGAACTATACTGTAATAATAAGAATTGGGAGAACGCTGAAGACCGTCACCCATTCCTAATCCAGAGATACCAGATAACATAAAAATCTATACTTAAAATAATATTGTTGTAAAATAAACAAGGTTTTGATTAAAATAAACTTCGTTAGATCAAACCCAGCGAGCAAAACCTCAGCTTTTGATAAAAATTACATCAAGTCCCCCAGATGTATAAAATAAGATACTTTGCGTTTGTATCCACCCGCCTACAGCCTTAAGGATGTGTGGATTTTGTTACGGAGAAATTTTTTTCGGACTAAACCTATTTTTAAGTATGTCTAACTTTAGTCAGCTGCATAATTTCAATACCTTTCCTTATAAATATTTTCCATCGTTTGTCTAACTTAGAAACTGGAATTGGATGTCCAAACCTATTTTAAAATGATATACGTGCAATACCAAATGTAAGTCTAGTAACGAATTGAAACATTATCTAGAAACGAATGAAACGTTCATCGAACGTATCCAGAAGTCCACGAAATTAACAGATTAAATGACTGTTAGTATATCAATAAGAGGATATATTTAGACAACTGTTACAATGCGTTTATAAATAAGGAGATGTCCAACTATTTGGACAATGACTAGTTGTCCAAGAGTGTTCTAGGGAAATATAATAAATACGACTGTTTATCTTTTGATCCAGCCTTCTGAGGGGGGGGGGGGGGTCATGACCCCTATGACCCTCTCTGGATACGCCACTGATAATCGTACACATTTCTAAAAAAAAAAACAATTTTTTACTATTGTTATTAATAGTACCTGCCATAGAACGGTTTTTATTTTATATTTTCTCATCAATGCCTTAGCCGATTTCGATCAAAATTTGTAGACAATAGTATTGCATTTATTAAAAGACTGGGATTTTATAAATATACGATAAACAAAATTTATTTAAAAGATTTAGTTCTGCTCCTGATCAAAAATTTCATAAGAATAAATATTATCGAAAAATAATTTTAGATATAGCAAATTACAAACATCCTAACGGCCGTAATATTCACGCCGTTTAACATCAGTTTAAATTCAATAGTCGGTTTAAATTTTTTTCGTTGAAAGCTGCACCGTTCCAAAAAAAAAAACAGCATGACTGTTTGAACGAAACCAAACATTTTTTATTAAATGCCACTGGTCTCCAAAACAGTAGCCATCAGATATTGATTGGCAAGTGTTGTAGGTCTCTTTTTATGTCGTAGCATCGTTCTCAAAAAAAAAAAAACAAATAGAAAGAAAACACAAAAGTACAAGAATATACAACTCACTGGTCACTGCCACGCCTGGTGTCGTATTGAAAATTCGGGAAATTTCCTACCACCAGCGTATGCGACCGTACGGTGTTATAGTATTGACGTCGCTGGCCAACATAAAGTCACACAAGAAATCAGTTTTAAATTGAGTAAAGCTTTTGGCCCGAGTTGAATTCTCTGTTTATTCTTTTGGTGGCACTTTCTGTCTTTGCAAAATTTTAGATTTTTTGTTAATTTTGATTCAACACTTAACCGATTAATAAATAAACCAGCAAACATGTGCTCAAAAGCCATACTCATACTTGCGATGCTATCCAACGCACGTTCGGTTTAAATCACAAATTTAAACCGACATAAACCGAATGTCTTAAACGGGATGAATATTACCAATTTAAACGAGATTTTTTCGTTTAAATTCTATCGGTTTACTTCGGTTAAATATAGTCGGCTTAAGGACTTTTAAACCGAGATTTAAACGGCGTGAATATTACGGCGGTAAGCATAAATAAAACAAAGTGTTGTTCAAAAATTAACTGAATAGTAACATATTCTTAACTTTAACACTTTCCCTTGTTACTTGGAAGTTAAATTTAAACATAACTAAAACCTAAACCGAATTTAAATACATAGTCCCATCTGATTGCATAAAGTTTTAAGACGTGGACTTGGTATTGAATTTGTCATAACATCTCCCAACTGATGTTCGGTTGAAATTTGTTGAACCATAATTTGTCCTTCAATTACTTTCTTTCTAATGAAGAAATGCTTGATGGCAATATGTTTGGTCCTTCGATGAAATTCTGACACTTGTGAAAGTCTGACTGCTGCAGAGTTATCAACTTGTATTACAGGAATCTATTTAAGTTAAAAAATGACCTGGAATAATCTTTTCAACCAAATTGCTTCTTTTGCTGCCAATGGGTCGTTACTCTATTTCTGCTTCTGTTGTCGATGTAGCCACCATCGCTTGTCTTTGGCTAAGCCAAGAAATTGCACCTCCAGCGTATTTAATAACAACTCCTCAAGTTGAATGTCCTGTTTTTAAGCAACCCCCAAAGTCTGCATCACTGAAACATTCAAGAATTGCTTTTTCTGCGTCATGACGATAAGTTATTCCATAATCAATAGTTCCTGCTATATGTATAGAAACACTCTCCTTACACGAACAACATCTTCTGTGGATGGATTCTCAAGTGTTCTTGAAAGAAATCCAAGGCTGTAGGCAAGATCTGGTCTTGTACCTAGCATTAGGTACATCAATGCACCAACAGCTTGCCTGTTGTTGAGATCGATTTACATTCAGAAAAGTTAAATCTTTCCAGAATCTTTCTTGCATAATGCTGTCTGTTTAATTTTAATGATTTTGTCCTTTATCTCAATCTCTAGTCCAAGAAAATATATACAGCTTCCTTTGAGATGATTTTGAATTCTTGCTTCAGTTCGTTAATGAATATATCTAATTCCTATTTGTCTGTGGATCCAACTAAACCATCATCAACATACAAAACCAGAATAAGTTTGTTGCCGCTGCGCTCTCGAATAAATAAACATGGATCAGCTTCAGCATCACTTGTTTTGAAATCCAATTTCGAAATAAAACTTTCAAAACGTTTATTCCAGCACCTCGATGATTGTTTAAGACCAATTAGATTTCTTTTCAGTTTGTATACTTTGTTTGTACCATCACTGTATCCCTCTAGTTGTCTCATATATATGACTTCTTCAAGTTCTCCATAAAGAAAGGCTGTTGATACGTCAAATTGTGCTAAATACATTTCCTCATTTGCAGCAATGCTTAAAATTGACAGTATCGTCCCCAACTTAGCGATTGGATTGAACGTTTGACAGAAGTCAATACCATAACGTTGGCTAAAACCTTTTGGAACTAACCTGGCTTTGTATTTATCGATACTACCATCAGGATTTTTCTTTAAGTTGTAAACCCACTTGCACGGTATCGCTTTTGCTCCTTTAGGTAATTCTGTTAATATCCATGTCTGGTTTTCCTTCAGTGATGCAATATCACTTTCCAATGGAGGAATATTCTTTTTTTATTTTTATTGTTTGTTGCTTCTTGGTAAGTTTCAGGATTTTCTAAATTGCTCACGAATTCTTCCGCTGCCATGACAAAATCGTCTTACTTTTTTGGTTTTGTTAATTCTGACCGATTTCTGAGACTTGGTGCTGGCTCTGGAAAATCCTCTGCTACATTTTCGAATTGTTTATGTATAGGTTTATGTATTTTGAAAATGGGTTAGTAGTTTTTTTTTTTTAAAGTAGGTTCAAAGGTGTATATTATAAAATAATGTTGGAGCAATTTTACAAGAAATCAGTATTTAAGAAAACCGCTTTAACGATTTTAGCAAATTTGTTTTGCATAAATTCATTTTATTCAGGATTAAAGTCGGCGTTCTTTAATCTGAGATTGGAATTATTTTCGCAATTTAAAGAACTAGATTTTTTTTTCTTTTGCATTTTCTCATATGTATATAAATTATTTAATTTTGATAATTCACAATCACAATTTCAGCAAAACAAACTAAATTTGAGATGAAAACAATTAGATTACGTCTGTTTGCGTACTATGTCCAAAACTATAAATTTCCACGAATGTAAGCCCAGAATCCTTCAAATTTAATATGGAAAAAAAAATTCGAAGTTTCGGACATTTAAATATTCAAATACGTTGATAGCCGTTAGCTTTGAAAGGAGTCGTATTCATTGCACACGATTTTCATAATATCCGTTTCAAATATAATACGATACAAATATCGGGTTTTTCAATAAGAGCGCTACAAAAGTTTTTTTTTTAAGTAAAACAAAAACGGTTTTGGATATCAATGAAATTCTTTATTCTTCTGAAAGTACGTTTGATGCCATTATGTATGAAACTAAAGTTCTTTTGCATGGCCACGACGGGCACGCTTGCATGACAGTCCAGACGCTGAACCCAATTTTCGACTGTTTTCAAGCATAAATCGGATGATACTGCTGCAATTTCACGTTCGATATTCGTACGAAGTTCATCAATCGTAGCTGGCTTGTTGGCATAGACCATAGACTTGACGTAGCCCCACAGGAAATAGTCTAACGGCGTCAAATCGCACGACCGAGGCGGCCAAGCGACTGGACCATTTCGTGAGTTAACACGTTCTCCAAACTTGGTTTTCAATAAATTGAAACATGGCAAACCTTACTAAAGAGAAATGTCAAAAGAGCGGCAAGAAAAATGGCGTCGTTTGCTGTCCCTGTTGCTCTACTTTTGTAGCGTCCCTGTTGAAAAACCCTTTACTTATTCAGATACGATGCGAAGTTCGAATTTCATTTTTAGTATTAATATTTAAAAAACAGAGCAATGACTTTAAGGACAAAAGTATTTAGTGGTTTAATATGTTTGTCTCAAACTCCAGCCAGCTAGATCCGCTACTGTATATACCTATGCTCAAATAATCCTAGCCTCAAGTGATTTTGGTATAGATGGCATACAATACAGGCTACTATACATTTTGTTTGTTCTCAAACTTAGGAAAATAAAATGACGAAAAATAAAAAATGGGAAAAATAGAACAAACTTTTGGCGTTTTTCTTTTTTGGCTCTGAGCACAGGCTGAGCGAACAGAGCAGAGCTCTTTAATAGATTATTATCAGAGTTCTCAGATTTAACTATGAAACACACTTGAGCACTAAACTGTCATTTCTTAAAAAAAAGTGAATTTGGCTTCGCTCAGCGTTTCGCTCTATTTGCTCGGTCATTTTATTCAGAGCTAATTGAGCAAGCTCTGAGCTAATACCTATGGAGAAAAGAAACACACTTTTTATGCTCTGATATGTCTGAGCTTTAAAAGAAACATAGAATTTTTTTTATGACAGTTGTGTGATCTGCTCTGAGTTAAAACAGAAAAACGCCATGGCATTTTTACTGGCATCACACTCAGTAACGTACGCAGGATTTTTTTTTTTGTTGGGGGGGGGGGGCTCAGTCTCAATTATGGTACCTAGACATTTTTTTTAAGGTATGGCTTACACTACCACAAAAATGAGAGCCCTTATTATTATTAACCAACTCATATGAATAAGAAGTAAAATTTCAATAAAAAACGAAAAAATGAAAAAAAAACCCTCTTTTTAAAATGAATTTTATTCATATTTCTTCTTTACAAATAGAGATATTTTTTTAAAAACTTGTTGATATTTTTTGAGTTTGAACTAACAAATTTAGTTAGTAAAATTTTGTGAAAAAATTAAATCCATTCTCCTTTTTTTTTGATTAGCTAATTGATTAACCACATCTTCAGGGATTACATCGATTTCTTTGTGAATATTCAAAAAAGCTAATCCGCCGCTAATCAGCCACGTTTTTAACCATCTCAAAGTGGAAAACAAACGTTCTGGCTCTGATGACGTCACTGCTCTAAAAAGAAGCTAAAAAAGTTTTTGGCATAGTTACAGGCGGTTTCAGGCTTCCACATTTGTTTCAATAATCTAAATATTGAAAAAAAAACCTTTTTGAGAACAATGCGTGTTATATATATTTATAACCGCTTACCACTGCTGTTTTCGGTGAATAAAACTTTATTTTTCAAATATTCCGAAATGACAAAAATCGTCTTTTATCGACTCAATCTGAACAACGGTAGTGGGACAATGTTATTCATATTTAAATATATTCATGGATTTTTTTTTCTTAATGTGATCTTATAGTTATGTTTATATTAGCCGTGTTTTTTTGCAAGCCCGGAGGGATTTGGTTGAAAAGAAAAATGACATCGGGGATAAGCGACGCCATTACAGAAACAAAATAGAGTTTCCATACAAACTATCGATAACACGTATATTTATATTAGCCGTGTTTTTTTGCAAGCCCGGAGGGATTTGGTTGAAAAGAAAAATGACATCGGGGATAAGCGACGCCATTACAGAAACAAAATAGAGTTTCCATATAAACTATCGATAACACGTATGCAATTCACGCCGGTAACACAGTTTTTATCCGTGCTCAAGTTAAGCCCCGAGAATTCTACGCGCTTAGCTAAGCCCGAATGGCATTAGTTGTTATTGCATTTAACATGTAAATTGCATGACAGGACTTCGTTTTTTTCGACCAATTTCCTGAGGGCTTGCAATGAAACACGGCTATTATAATTTAAAGTAGCGCAAGTTAGCTAATACAATTAAAAAAAAAAAGTATGAATTTTCAGAAGAAATTATGTTAATACGAGTTTTTGTATTCACTTTTTTACTTAACTACAGTTTAAATAAGATCAATTAATACAAGTTTTTCCGATTCCATTTCTGTATTTAAAAATAGAAGTTTAATAACTTATTGAACTTCAAAAATAGTCTATCGACTAAAATTAAAATATTTTAAAATTGAAGGATTAGTTTTAAATAAGCAATAGTTTAAAATGACTATAAAGCCGTTTTTATAATGATTTTTATAAGATGATCCATTTACAGGTTATAAAAATACGTGCAATACAACAAGAACACGAGATCCTGCTCTCTATCGGGACCACGTTTCATAAACCAAATGATTAGTTTTTGCTTTGCAAATGATTAGGAATTGTGAACAGTATAGTGTAAAGAAAAAAGACAACTAATAAATGAAAAATAAATAAGCTCAAGGAAATAAGAGATAGGTATACAGCATAGTTGTCACTAAGATCCGTATTTTTTTATTTTCATCAGATGATCTATATGGATCATCGGCGATAATAAAATACGGTTTATGAATACGGCCGGCCCATTACCTTTACAAAAGGTATGAAAATAGTATGAGAAGGTTGTCTACCTCTGATTCAAGTCGAGGTTTAGTATGTTAATTTCATTTCATTTCATTTACTTTATTTATTTCAATGGAATCTTTTACAATGGGCTTTGAAGCCTATACAATAAGTAGTAAAAGTTAAAGAAAGTATTTAATTAATTAAGTTGAAATTAAAATTAAATTTTATATAAATTTAATTTGAAAAATGACAAGCAAGACATATAAATTTTGCAACTATTTTCAAATAACTCTTCAGTTTTTGTTTTCTTTTATTTCCTTTGAAGTAGATACTTTATTTTTAATTTAATTTCCTACCAAGTGTCTGAATAAGGCCGTATCAAATTGCGTCGTGCCACGAAGGCTTCTAATGACATAGGGTAAGCCTGATAACATTAACAAAAAATTGACGTTCAGAGTTTCGGCAAGTAAATCTGGGTTGTAACAACATAAATGATCGAGATGAGTTAACGAACTGAATTTTTTCAAAAAGATATGCCGGCTGTTTGCTAATTAAAATCTTGTTCAGTGTTTTAAAGGAAAAATATTTAAAATATGTGTAGAGGCCACAGCCAAGGATGTTGTTTGTATAGTTTGAAACATGGTCATATCTCCGGAGATTGTATACATAACGCGTGACATTATTGAACGCTACTGTCAAGTTCCGTCTTGTTTCAGAGTTGTGGGTACTAAAAATTTGGCATCCATAAGTTATGATAGGAGCAATTAATGTTTTTGCCAAGCATTTATAAAAATGGCAAATAATAAGGGACCAAGAATTGACCCCTGTGGAACTCCTGATAATAGATTTAATGGACGTGATGTTTTTTCGCCTATAACTACAGCTTGACTTCTCCCAAGGAGATATGAGAAAATCATATCTGCAGCTGTGTTCGAGAACATAAATTGTTGCCTTAGCTTTGATATTAGTAATCTATGGTTGACTGTATCAAATGCTTTCGAGAAATCCAAGAGCACCAAAAACGATACCATGTCACTATCTATTGCCGATTTTATATCATCTGAAACTTTAATAATGGCTGATATACAGCTATGGTTTTGTCTAAAACCTGACTGTTGCTTGCTCAAGAGTTTATTTAGGTCTAAAAAGGTTGAGATTTGGTTGTGCAAGATTTTTTCCAATACTTTTGATAAAAAGGGTAAAATTTATATTGGTCTAAGCTCTGGGTCAGACAACCGGGTAGCAGGTTTCTTTAAAACCGGTATTACTTTCGCTACTTTCCAAAAGGATGGAAAATGTGATGTCATTATAACAGTGTTGAATATATGCGTAAGGGCGGGAAGAATGTGGGGTAAAATCATTTTGATAAAAAGTGGATGTATTTCATCAAATCCCATTGCACATGATTTTATTTGCAATATTGCACTCAATACATCAGCATCATCCACTCTTTGAAACTGAAAGTAATTTGCACTATCGGGGTCAACAACCCGATAGCTTTCATTTGTTTCAACAGTATCAGTCCCAGGGTCAAATCCTGGGACTGATACTCAACCATCAACTCTCAACAGGTACTCAACCCATCAACTCGCAACAGGTCTTCGCTTTGAGATTGTTCACTTTCGGGGTCAACAACTCGAACACTTTCATTTAATGGAACATTTTGAATTTCCGCAAACTGTTTATTTAAATGGTCGGGGAATATATCAGTGGAACAACATTCCTTTTGGCGTCCAACTCCAAGTTCACGTATATCGCCGAGTTCAACGCACATCTGAATATTCAGAATTCTGAATTTTTGAAGCTCTTGATTGGCCAGCTGTCAGAAGTCATCTGAATTTTCAGAACTTTTTCCGACAGCTGGCCAATCAAGAGCTTCAAAAATTCTGAATTCTGAATATTCAGATGTGCGTTGAACTCGGCCTATCTTTCCACAACATTTTTGATGGCAAGTTTTTGTCAAAGCGTTTTGAGTAGAGTCTGCATTTGGCATCTCTGACTTTTTTACTGACAATATTTCTTAAAACACGAAAATTAGAAAGCATTTCAGGAAGACGAAAACGCTTCCAACGCTTATAGGCTTGATCTCTTTGATCTATAGAATTTAATATATCTGCCGTGAACCAAGATTTTCTGTCACTCCGCGTTAGTTTTGTTTTAAGTGGTACATGTGTATTAAAAATTTGGCTTATAGAACTTTGCAGGAATGATACTTGGTCTTCAGGTGGTGACAATTGATATATTATTTGCAGGCTAGTCTGTGTTATATCATTTTCTAAACCTATAACATCGACCGCTCTAAAATCCCTGTACTTAAAAATCGATTGATTTTCTCGTGGGGTTGATTTGAATATTGCAAAAATCAAATCATGCTTTGAAAAAGCAGGAGATTAAGTTGAGAATAAAGGAGAATATTGTCAATATTTTTAATGAGAAACAAGTCTAATAGTGTAGAAGTGGAATCAGTAAAATGTGTCGGAGCGTTAGTGTTGATTGGAGATAAGCTAAAAGTTTTAAGTTTGTTTAAGAACGATTGCGAAATGTCTTTTTGAAGTAGGTCACAGTTGAAATCCCCACACAGAATAACTTCAGAATAGAGGTATGAAAAACGTTCAAGTTCAGAGTAAAGGTTTGTAATGTCTACATATTTGTTGGGACGATAAACTACTCGAAGTAAACAATCATTAAAACCATTTGGAATTTCAATAAAGCAATATTCAATCAGCGAAGAGGTATCAGATTTAACTACAGATTTAAAATATATGCAGTCACGGATGTATATTGCTGTACCACCACCTACACGATTTAACCTATCAGAGCGCAATAATTTGTATCCAGATAAACTGTATACTACGTCATGAATCTCAGGCTTAAACCAAGTTTCGGATACACATATTATGTCGAAATTTGACCCCACAAACACGTCTCTAAATTCATCAATTTTGGCATGTAAGCTTTGAGCATTCATATGGCAAACCCTTAGGCCACCACATTGATTGCTCAAAACATCGATCATAACTTTGTTAATGAATGCAATGCTTTCAGGTGGTGGCATTACATTTCGTTTGTCAGTTTTTTTTAAATGGAAAAAAAAAGAAAAAATGAAGTGTTTGAAATCGATTTGGGTTGTTTCCCTGATGATTGGCCTTTTAATTAATTTTTAAAATTAAGAAGTCCTGCCGCTAACAGCATTATGTTTGTTTTCATATTATTATAACAAGTGTTACCGCAGGCCAAAGTATTTATGTGACCCTCTGGAATGAAAAAAAGTTTTGAAAATAAATGTATATTATTAAAAAAAAATATGAATTTAAGTAATATCAAAGCCTTTTTATTATTTTATTAAATGAACAGAAAATCAAGAATAAAGTTAAAACATTGTAAAACATTATATTACTCAATGTAATAGTTGGTCTTACATTATGAATAACCTTATTTCAATATACTAATTTCATCTTCGTTGTTTGTTTTTAAGTAAATTTAAAGTTTCTAGAGTTCAAAATGATCGTGAAAAAATGTGTCATTTTTAAAAAAATGTGTCCCCGAGTCCTCAACAAAAAAAAAGAGTCGACGAGGACACTTTAGTGTCCCAGTGGTAACACTGATTATAAGGTACATAAAGAATGGGTTTAAGAGTCAAAAATGTGAGTCTTCTTCTGTCTATTGTCTATCATTTACGCATTGAAATAAAAAAATATTGGTCTGAAATGAAAATGACCATAAACCAGATCCTTGCAACTCTCTTTTAATAAAAGTAAAATGCACGACTGGGTCGCACGAACATGCTCCTAAGCGCGGTCACACTATGTGGTTCAAAAGTCTGACATAAAATTTAGTTATGCGAACCTTAATTTGATCCATCTGCCAAAAACATAATTTAGTGACTTAGGTGAGAAAAAAAAAAGATTTTCCTGTTTGGCCCAAAAAATAACTGTATGGGGAGTAACGTTATTTTTGGCTCTAAACAAATGAAAAAAAAGTCTCGGAGGAATGTCAAGAAAACGCTATGAGTACCTACCATAAGTTTAAAGAAAATCGATTCATCCGTTTAAGCAGTAGCCGAACAGACAGACAGATGGGCGTTTTTGCGACACCCACTTTTTTCGTCTTCATCGTAATGCCAAGTTTGATCGCAATATAGGGTTGGATTTTTTTACGAATTCATAACTTTTTATATAAAGGGTGTTTTTTTTAGACATGTGGTTTTCAATCTGGCAATTCTGTTTTCGAAGTTAGTCTTTTTGACAGCTGCCACTTGAATTATGCTCAATTTGGTTTGCCATTTCATATTTAATAGACTAATTCCTGAACAACGTTTGCAAAGCTTGCAAATTTATTACCAAAATAATGGTTCGGTTCGAGTGACGCATGCGCGATATGGTGACGCGCTGAGTAAAATATTCGGTCTACATAATCGAAAAATAAATTCGAGCAACCATCATAGATCGGTTTTGCACCACGTTTACTCTATTGGATAATGCGCATCCTCAGAGACGCCGCACAGTGGTGCGAGAGCGGAAAAAAGTCTTTTGAAAAAGTCATGTCTATCGTTTTAAACTTTATGTTTAAGTACTCTTAGATAACCCGAGCGTATGATTTAAAAGTATTTTTTAACATATATATTGTATGTTCTGATTTACAAGCCCTCAAAGTTGAAAAATAATTTTACTCAAATCGCGAACCGTATTTTCAACAAATTTTGAGATGTTTTTTTCCGAAGTTCCTGTAGATAAATTCTCTAGCTTCTTAAATAATTTAATTGGTCTATTTTCGATTATCTAAAAATAAAAAATATATTGATTATTTATAAAAGATACCTTCTATAAGTAGCCTGAAGCTTTAGTACTAAGAAAAAATGATTTTTTTTTAAACTTTTTGATTAAAAAAAACAGCTCCAAAAGATACCAAGAAAGTAAGTATGCCACCATATGCTCCATATATTCATGTTAAAGCACAGAAAAAATCAGCTGCAGATACGTGCAGATGTGGAAGTTATGCTCAAAAATGTTTCACTCAATCGGATTTCAAAAAACTCCGTCTTGACGGTGGTGTTTACCAAAAAGTTTGATTACTTCGGTATTAATTGTCAGAATGAACTGGTTAAGCCTATTATTTTAAGAAAAAATGTCAAACTTTATTTTAAAAATAAAACAAAATTAATACATTGACCCAGGGCTGAGAATTTCGATTTTTGCGAAACCATTTATTTCTGCCTGGAAAATTTTTCAACTTTCAACTAAATTTTATTGAAAGCAACACACGAAAAATAATATAGTTTTATGATATTTTGAATTATATGATAGAGCTTAATACAAAATAAAGAAAAGGATTAGGGATAATCTTTTATTTTTTTTTAATTTTTCGCTAAAAGTAGGGCAGGTAAAAATAAAAAAAGGTGTTTTTTTTAAGTTTTATTGCTTTGTTTTTGTTGTGTATTGCGTAATTTTGTATTACCTGTAAGGATTAGTAATGGCTTATTAGATTAAAATCTCTTACTTAAATCTATATATATAAAGGATTAATGAAAAAAAGTCAGTATTGAGTTATTGAGCATTTGTGCAAGGTGTGTAAGACAAATTTTTACTCTTTGATCAACCAATAAGTGAACGTGAAGTGAAATATAATAACAAACATATATAGTGAATTCAATACATTAAAATATACATAGTTAATAATAATATTTTATTCAAAATAAAAAGTTCAGGTTTTACTAAAAAAAACTTTTATTTAAATATAACATCAAAACCCTCAAATTTTATAAAAATGTCAATAACTTTTTTTCTAACAATTTTTTCTTGACCAAATTTTGACCAAGCATGTATAAGACTAATCTTAACATGTTTGTCAAATTTCATTAAAATTCGTTTAATAGTTCAGATTTTACAGACTTTTTTCCGCTCTCCTTTTTTACTAATGATTTTTTCTTAGCCAAATTTTGACAAAATGTGTATAAGACTAATTTAAAAATGTGAATCAAATTTGATCTTAATCCGTTAAACAGTTCAGATGTTACAGATTATTTTTCCGCTCTCCCATACAAACATCAAATCCCTCAAATTTTAGAAAAATGTCAATAACTTTGTTTCTAATTATTTTTTTTCAACCAAATTTTGACCAAATATGTATAAGACTAATATAAACATGTTTGCCAAATTTCATTGAAATCTGTTGAACCGTTCAGATAAAACAGACTTTTTTCCGCTCTCCCATACAAACCGAACCACTGTGCGCCGTACAGTGCGCACCGAAGACGCTATTGCTGCTGTGGAGCAGAGTATCGAAGAAGACCCGAATGAGTCCATCCGCCATGGCGCACAACAATTGGAGCTGTCGAAAATTGGGCCTCGCGGCTGGAATTTATTCGAGCCAGCCGCGAACTTGCCAGAAATCATTTTTAAAACATAATGGCAAACACTTATCTTTATAATAAAACTAAATTCTCTGCCGTAACATTAAACTATTTGCGTTTTATTTCTTCTTAAAAACCACACGTCTAAAAAAACACCCTTTACTAGTAAATATACCTACTTAATTCAATAAATATCGCATGTAAAAAAGGTTGTCAGTGATATTTGTGTTGCTTACAGTTATTTAAAACATTCATATAATGGAATATTGAATCATGAACATTTTCGTACAATGATTTTCTATTAATTTCGACGTGGATGAAACCAACAACAATGTGCAGGTCAACTCGCTTTGATTTTTGGTAATGAAGTACCGTCTCGAACTACCGTGTTTCGCTGGTTTTTCCGAACTCAATCGTGGTCGCATTTCGCAACAGGACGAATTTAGTGAAGGTCGTCCAAAATCAGTTGGTGTGCTTGGAAAAAAAATCTATACTGTGCTATTGCCAGATCGTCATGTGACATACTGTGAGATTGAGGCATGCTTGGCATTAGTTCCACTCAAGTGCTCAAGCGGGTCTTAAAAGAATAATAAGAATGATATAGGTGACATAATACTTTCGTGGCAATAGCCCATTTAAACATGTCAAAATAAAAGTGTGACAAAATTCCATGCGAGAAGTCAAATTGTGTTGAAAAAATTATTTTAATATTTTCCCATTTCCCTTCTGGCCTTTCCAATAATTTGCGTCCATTAGTCGTTAGTTGGGATAATTTCAACGACTAATGGATGGCAAATTATAAAGCAATAAACCATTCAATATCTTAACTAGATTTAACACTTTTTTGAGGGGATGCTTTGCTGATTGAATATGAATTTAGGAAAAATAAAACATAGAAAACATCGCATGACAAAACTTAAATTCTCACAACTAATTAGCGCCAAATAAAAGGCAATAAGTCATTTAATATAACAAATTCTAACCCCTTTTTGAAGAGATGATTCACTTAGCAATAAAAAAACATAGAAAACATAGAAGGATAAATTCGTTATTATCACAACTTATTAACGGTAAATTATAATAAAAAAAATTATATAATATTTTTAAATTGGCATTCAGAATTTATACAGGATTATTTGTGTATCTTTTGAAAGAGATTATGTTCTTCATATTTCCTACGATATACGGTTCATGTTAATCGGATTAAAATTCATTAAGTTACACGTGTACTTAGATTATTCGTGTATGAACACGTATGTTTATATTTCCACGTGTATTTATATTTACCTGTGTATTTATTGTTGAACGTATGTATTTAGCAATACTTGCACGTGTAAATACTTGAAAACCGTTTTTATGATGTTTTGCGGTCCAAAAGCAGTTGGAAAACTGATACAATTCCAGTTTTAATAATGCAAAAAATCATCTTATGCCAGGAATTTCAACTACACTATTTATAAGGTACTGAACCTGAATGCGTTAAAAGTAATAATGGGTGATTTTTTAAGAGGCTTAGAACTTTTTTTAAAAAAAAAACACAAAAAATTCGAAAAAATGAATGAAATATTTATTTGAATCGATAGTTTGAACCTTGCAATTTAATGTTTAAAGATAATTTCATGCAAATGTTGACCGCGGCTGCGTCTCAGGTAGCCCATCCGCTGAGTCCAATTTTGGCATACTCTTTCACACATATCGGCCGGTATCTCACGAATGAATGCGTGGATGTTGGCTTCCAGTGCGTCAATCGAAGCGGGCTTGTCCCTATAGACATTAGCCTTGACATACCCCCACAAAAAATAATCTAATGGTGTCAAATCGCACGATCTAGGCGACCAATTGACCGGCCCGAAACGTGAAATTAACTGTTCACCAAACTCGCCTCGCAATTGCGCCATTGTTTCGCGTGCTGTGTGGCATGTGGCACCGTCTTGTTGAAACCACATATCATGCAAGTCAAGAACTTCCATTTCGGGCAAAAAAAAGTTTGTTATCATCGCTCGGTAGCGTTCACCATTGACAGTAACGCTGCGATTCGCATCATCTTTGAAGAAATATGGCCCAATAATGCCGCCGGCCCATAAACCGCACCAAACAGTGGCTTTTTCGGGATGCATTGGTAGCTGTTGCAATGCTTCTGGCTGATCTTCACTCCAAATGCGGCAATTTTGCTTATTTACGTACCCATTCAACCAAAAATGAGCCTCATCGCTGAACACAAGCAGCGCGCGATGAACATTTCGAACCGAGCACGAATTTTGATAGTAAAATTCAATAATTTGCTAGCGTTGTTCATTTGTAAGACGATCCATGGTTAAATTGCAAACCAAACTGAAGCTGTTTGACAGTGACACAAGGTACTAAACACACGTCAGCTGTCAAAACCAGTGTTGCCAAAACCGAACCAGCTAAAAAATCACCCGTTATAAATACACGTGTAATTATAAAAGTGGCGCTTCTTTTTTTTAAATTGGCTACGATTCCCACGCAGTAAGAAAACAGATTTAAAATGCACATTACAATATATTACTTTCAACGCATTCAGGTTCAGTACCTTATAAATGGTGTAGTTGAAATTCCTGGCATAAGATGATTTTTTGCATTATTAAAACTGGAATTGTATTAGTTTTCCAACTGCTTTTGGACCGCAAAACATCATAAAAACGGTTTTCAAGTATTTACACGTGTAAGTATTGTTAAATACATACGTTCAACAATAAATACACAGGTAAATATAAATACACGTGGAAATATAAACATACGTGTTCATACACAAATAATCTAATTACACGTGTAACTTAATGAATTTTAATCCGATTAAGATGAACCGTATATCGTAGGAAATATGAAGAACATAATCTCTTTCAAAAGATACACAAATAATCCTGTATAAATTCTGAATGCCAATTTAGCAAATATTATATAATTTATTTTATTATAATTTACCGATAATTAGTTGTGATAATAACGAATTTATCCTTCTATGTTTTCTATGTTTTTTTTATTGCTATGTTGATATCAACTAAGTGAATCATCTCTTCAAAAAGGGGTTAGAATTTGTTATAATGGGTGATTTTTAAGCTGGTTTGGTTTTGGCAACACTGGCTTTGACAGCTGACGTGTGTTAAGTACCTTGTGTCACTGTCAAACAGCTTCAGTTTGGTTTGCAATTTAACCATGGATCGTCTTACAAATGAACAACGCTAGCAAATTATTGAATTTTACTATCAAAATTCATGCTCGGTTCGAAATGTTCATCGCGCGCTGCTTGTGTTCAGCGATGAGGCTCATTTTTGGTTGAATGGGTACGTAAATAAGCAAAATTGCCGCATTTGGAGTGAAGATCAGCCAAAAGCATTGCAACAGCTATTATTGGGCATTATTGGGCCTATTTCTTCAAAGATGATGCGAATCGCAGCGTTACTGTCAATGGTGAACGCTACCGAGCGATGATAACAAACTTTTTTTTGCCCGAAATGGAAGTTCTTGACTTGCATGATATGTGGTTTCAACAAGACGGTGCCACATGCCACACAGCACGCGAAACAATGGCGCAATTGCGAGGCGAGTTTGGTGAACAGTTAATTTCACGTTTCGGGCCGGTCAATTGGCCGCCTAGATCGTGCGATTTGACACCATTAGATTATTTTTTGTGAGGGTATGTCAAGGCTAATGTCTATAGGGACAAGCCCGCTTCGATTGACGCACTGGAAGCCAACATCCATGCATTCATTCGTGAGATACCGGCTGATATGTGTGAAAGAGTATGCCAAAATTGGACTCAGCGGATGGGCTACCTGAGACGCAGCCGCGGTCAACATTTGCATGAAATTATCTTTAAACATTAAATTGCAAGGTTCAAACTATCGATTCAAATAAATATTTCATTCATTTTTTCGAATTTTTTGTGTTTTTTTTTAAAAAAAGTTCTAAGCCTCTTAAAAAATCACCCATTGTTTACACGTGTATTTTTGTTAACACGTGTACTTACAACCTACATGTGTAAACGAATTTTCATGAATACATATGTATCTAATTACACGCTTGAAATCGAAGGCTCTCTAATAAGCTTGTATTAAGAGGAATAAATAGTGGTTTTGCCTCCAATATTATTTCATTTTGTTTATTTTATTTTATTTTATTTTATTTTATTTTATTTTATTTTATTTTATTTTATTTTATTTTATAATATTTTATTTTATTTTATTTTATTTTATTTTATTTTATTTTATTTTATTTTATTTTATTTTATTTTATTTTATTTTACTTTATTTTATTTTATGCAATGGAAGCCAATTCTTTAATCATTTTCAATTTGAATTCTTTTTTTTATTTTTCTATCGAAAAGCGAGATGCAACAACAAACCAAATATGTCGGCCTTGTAGCTGACTTGATGCCCAACATCAAGCTTATGAAGTACTCCGGTCTCTTCATGCACAACTACACAAGTGGATCGAGCTTCTTCAAAAAGGTCTACTCCTGCTTTCATTTCACGCTGATACTCTTACAATTCTTTTCAATCCTTGGCAACATGGCCCTAAATGCGGACGAGGTCAATGAATTATCTGGTAATACAATCACAGCGCTATTCTTCACTCATTGCATTACGAAATTTATATTCTTCGCTGTCAATCAAAAACAATTTTACAGGTGAAGAAGACAAAATCCATTAATTTGAATATGAAAGCGTTCCCTTTAATAATTTCCGTCAGTATAATTTTTCAGAACCCTCAACATCTGGAATCAAGTCAATTCGCATCCCCTATTTGCTGAATCCGATGCCCGTTACCATTCAATTGCTTTGGCCAAAATGCGAAAGCTATTTGTATTGGTTATGTTGACGACAGTCCTTTCGGTCGTTGGTGAGTTTGGTGATGAGTTGACCTTTTGTGGTGCTTGATTTTACTGATTTCCTGCTTACAGCCTGGACAACAATCACATTCTTTGGAGAGAGTGTCAAGTTTGCCCGGGACATGGACACTAACGAAACCATAACTGTCGAAATACCAAGGCTACCAATAAAAGCCTTCTACCCATGGGATGCCAGCAGCGGGATGTTTTACATGATCTCATTTGTGTATCAGGTGTACTTCCTCCTGTTTGCGATGACACAATCCAATTTGTGTGATGTGCTATTTTGTTCCTGGTTGATTTTTGCTTGTGAACAGTTGCAACATCTAAAGGGTATTATGAAGCCGTTGATGGAGCTGTCGGCCTCACTGGACACTTACCGTCCCAATTCAGCTGCGTTGTTCCGGTCTCTGTCGGCCAATTCAAAGTCAGAGCTTATAATAAACGAAGGTATACATAAATGGGAATGTTGTTTTAAATGAGTGTTGGTTGTATTGATTGTGAGATAAAATTGAAAATAATGTAAGACTTTTGATTACAGAGAAGGAACCAACCGACACACTGGACATGTCCGGTGTTTACAGCACAAAAGCCGATTGGGGGGCACAGTTCCGTGCCCCATCAACCTTGCAAACATTCAATGGGACAAATGGCTTGAGTAATCCAAACGGCTTAACAAAGAAGCAAGAGATGATGGTTCGCAGTGCAATTAAATACTGGGTCGAACGGCATAAGCACGTTGTAAGGTGAGTGACCATCTAAGTACTATAAAATTTTTGAATGATATCATAATTTAGAATTAAACATAGAAACAGCATCACTGATTTTTTAAACTCCTTTTTCCTAATGGCACCGGAAAGCTAATCGAAAAACACCTGTTTTGTGGAACGAAACGTATGAAATCTAAAAAAAAGGCTATCCAGGTGAAATATATATATAATATTCGAAACTATATTGGTATATTGAAAACGAATACCATCTGAATGTTCGTTTAAACCTTATAAAAGGTCAACTAGTTTCGGAAATTGGTAAAACATTGATTTATTTTGTACGAATTTGTAGAGTTTTGTCAAGGTCGTGTAAGTGCCTCTTATGTTAGCCGTTCGGATTCAGCAGAAAATTGTAGGTCTCCTCTATTCCTAACAGCACGCACACAGGAATGTTTGAGATTGAGAGCTCTTAGTCACTATAGGCCCCGCGCTCCAATATAACCGGTCCAAGGCGTGAAATTAACTCTTTACGGAATTGTTCCCGCATGTACCCCATTTAAGTATAAGTAACTAAGGTTTGACTGCCTGTGAGGCACGTCTTGTTGGAACCAAATGTAGCACGGTCGTCAAGATCAGGGTCTTCAATTTCAGGCTACTTTTTTAAGAAATATTTACAATTTTTCTTTTCCCCACCCCCCAGAGCTTCTCTTTTCCTAGTTTTGGCCTTTTTAGTTTTTAAGACGATTTATTTAAATTCCTATATTGTTCGGAGATTTTTGTAATCAAAAAGTTTTTAAATTTAGAAAAATGTGAAAAGTAATAATAATAAAAAAGGTATAATATTTTGTGATTGGGGTGATTTTTCATTGCTTTAGGGCCTTTTTTCATTTTTAATTTTAAGGGTTAAATTTCATTATGAAAATAAAGGGTGTTTTTTTTTTAAACGTGTAGTTTTCAAGAAAGAAATAAAATGAACATTATTTAATGTTATGGCCAAGAATTTAGCTTTATTATAAAGATAAGGGCTTGCCATTATGTTTTAAAATTGACTTCGGACAAAAAATGACCGCGGCTGGCTCGAATAAATTCCAGCCGAGAGGCCCACTTTTCCACCACTTTTTGCAGCATTTGGGGTCGTAAGTCAGCAATAACGCGCCAAATATTCTTTTCCAAAGCGTAGACAAGCGACTTGCCATAACCCCACAAAAAAAAGATGAAACCTGCTTGAAACATGCTCCACAACTAGAAAATTATGGCCAAACTTCAATAAGCAGAGGACAGACAAAATTATGCAAATGAACAGAAGACATCTTCGTTCCCTTGTCAGCATAATCACCGGACCCAACCTACTGGGATACCACAAAAAGAAAATGAGGCTCAGTACTGACGACCTTTGCAGAGGGTGCAGCTATGAAGAAGCACATGAGGATACCTTACACTTCCTTTATCACTGCCCAGCACTCTGTCACTTAAGAAAGACACACCTAGGAAATAATTTCTTTGATGACTTAGAGGATCTTTCTAGAACTTCGGCGAACAGCCTTCTGAACTTCGTCAACGCCTCTAAATGGCTTGACTGCTAACAGAACACATAGGTTTTTACATTAAGTGCGATATAATTTCCTAGGGTAACACAACGGGTCTACATAGATCTAAGTGTGACGGTAACAAGATCAACCGTCAGCCCTTCAACCTAACCTAACCCCACAAAAAATAGTCCAGCGGTGTTAAATCGCACGATCTTGGAGGCCACGCCACAGGCCCACGACGCGAGATAATGTGCTCTCCAAAAGTTTCCTTAAATAAATTGATTGTTTCGTTGGCTGTATGGCATGTAGCACCGTCTTGCTGGAACCGAAGGTCGTCCACATCAACATCCTCCAATTCAGGCACGAAAAAGTCATTAACCATGGCGTGCGATTACGGATGGACTCATTCGGGTCTTCTTCGATACTTTGCTCCACAGCAGCAATAGCGTCTTTGGTGCGCAATGTACGGCATCTCTGAGGATGCGCATTATCTACTAGAGTAAACGTGGTGCGAAACCGATCCAAGGTTGCTTGAATTACCGACTCTGCTGGGAGATTATGTCGACCGAATATTGGACGCAGAGCGCGATGCGTCGCGTGAACCGAACCATTATTTTGGTAATAAATGTTCACGATTTGCAAACGCTGTTCAGGAGTAAGTCTATTCATTATGAAATGGCAAACCAAGCTGGACATACATCAAGTGACAACTGTCAAAAACTCCAACTCAGAAAAAAGTATTGCCAGATTTAAAACCACAGCTCTAAAAAAAAACATCCTTTACTTATTGTGAAAAAAAAATATGCACGAATGTGGATCGCAGGAACTTGCTCTCGTGGTTAACAAATGATGTAATGCAGATACACGGTGAATAAAAAAACAATTTTCATGTAAAATACAACAACAATTCTGCTTAGTTTATGGCGATAAACTTCTCCGCTTATGAACTAAGAGCATATGAAAACAGAATAATAAGTGTAATAACTGTTATACATGGCGTGTTTTTGTGCACTTCTATTTAAAGCGAACCAGTGAGCCAAGAAAAAACACACCTAATAGTATGATACCTTTATCTATGTATATGTAAAGAGAAAATGTTAAAAAGTCAAAAGTAACACTAAAATGGATTTTTTGTTTGGTTTGAAATTTTTTTTATTTCAAAACTCTTAAATGCAATATTGTTTGAGGTATTAAGAAGCAACAGATTGCAAAATTTTTTCAAAATTGATTTAACCATGGAATAAATATAAGCGAATAACCCAAAACTGAGACCATTTTCTCAAAAAAGTTTTAATGCCTATTTCCGTTTTGTGAATTTTTCGCCAAAAACCTGAAAAGCAGTTTTTTGTTGCAATTACATTGCTCATTCCAGATACGACCTTAAATCAAAATCGTTAAAGCCTTTTTTGACAAAAATTTAAAAAAATTAAATTTTTGTATGGCAGCTACCAGTTATAGGGGAGCTAAAATGAAAATTCGACTTTACCACTAGGGAATCACATAAAAATACTCTGGACGAAATTTAAAGCAAATCGGTCCACCCGAATAGGCTCTAGCTCAAATCACAGTGGACGCACAGACCAACCGACGCCGACGGACAGAATGAAGAAACCCACTTTTTCGGACTTTTAGATCATGGTAGTGTTAGTTACACGAAACGAATACTTGCCCTATAGAGCAAGTAAAATGACTCACAACCAGTGTTGCCGCAACCTCAAAATAAATGTCGCTAGACCAACCTCTAGGAGTCGCTAGATTCCCTTAAATTTCGAAAGCAGAAAGTCGCTAGAAGTCGCCAGAAAAAAAAATAAACTATTTTCTTTCTGAAAAACATATTTATTTTTTTTAAAGTAGGTACCAAAAAAGGACGAGACTAGAGACATGCCAATTTATAACAGATATAAGTTTTTCGGCATTAAAAGTGGGTGTGCGTTAACGCGCTTCGCGCGACTTGAAACTGGGTGCCTGATGTATACCCACCGGCGGACCTAGCCCTGCGGGGCCGCATAAACAGTACTTTTATAAACCAAAACTGTTATAATTGGCATGTCTAGAGTCACTTCCAACAAAAAAGGACGCGACTAGAGACATGCCAGTTTATAACAGTTATAACAGTTTTTCGCCATTAAAAGTGGCCGTGCGTTAATGCGTTTCGCGCGAATTGAAAAAAAATATATAGGTGCCTGAAGTATGCCCACCGGCGGAGGGCCCTGGCCTGCGGGGCCGCAAAAACAGTACTTTTATAAACCAAAACTGTTACAATTGGCATGTCTAGAGTCACTTCCAACAAAAAACTTAGGAATATAGGACCAAAGAATACAATTATTAAAAACAAAAACAAAAACAATTCAGTTTCATTTTTATCACAAGTCTTATAGCATACATAAAATTGAATATATTATACATAATTGCAGTACTCTCCGCTTAATTTTTACTGCCCATTTTATCCGTTTTTCCGTCAAGTAACCGTAGTATTTAAATGTTTCAAGTTTTTTATCTGCAGTTTTTTTTTAATATTAAGCAGGAAAATCAATTAAGCAAGGTTTAAAAAAAATCCGTTCTATTGCAATTTCTCTCTGCATTCAATTTCCATCCTCGTGTGAATGAAGCCCACTGTAGTTTTTTTAAGTGATGTACACAAATTTAAAGTTGAACACTTGAAAACCTTGAACTTGAACCATGAAGCTTGTACTACGTTTTCACCAAGAGATAATCCGGGATTTAAGGTAGGAGATTTTAAACTAATCTTGACGTGTTTTCACCACAAAAAAAAGGCGATTAATGTGACGTTTTCGGTCTGAATTGCCATTCAATTGTCAACTCATTTTGACAAGAATAAAACAAATTTCATCGGAAAATGTATAGCAAACAGAAAAAACAATTTTTGAGCAATAAAACAATTAATTTTGAATAAACTATTTATTAAAAATGAGTCTAGTAACATAAATCTATTGTTATCTCACCATTTGATTCTTCAAAATAACATTATAGTGAGCACATTTAATAGGAGAATCCATAATTATAGAAAAAAACTCAATTTTTCGGCCCACACTTCAATGAGAAGCTCCCCATCCTCCAGTGTCCAGGCTTTCCTATGGTTTTTGTTTGTTTTGGTTGTTGCATTGTCTGGAATTTGTTTTGTTTACTAAAATATTAATATAAATATATGAAATACATTGTAAATACTAACATTTTTATTCCTACAGCCAACGCGCAAAAATATTTGATATTTTTTTTTGATTTCAATGGAAAACTGACGTTTAAAAGGGTGCGTTCTACAAAATAAGGATTGTTTGATTTGAAAATCTCCTTCTTGCGAGAAGATTTCAATGAGATTTATTTTAAATCTTCATTTGAGGAGATTTAAATTTGTATGGTAAATCTTCGAGATTTGAAGAGCATTTATGCTATATCCATTTAAATCGCGATTTAGTGCTCGGTGAAAACGTAGTGTTAATAAATCAATCAAAACAAAAAATTTAAAAACAAACAAACGTTCTCAAAACTAAAGACAATAATTTTTTCGTGAAAAAGGTAAAATTTGTAAAATATCTATAGGTACAGCGGACGCTCAGAAATTGAAATTTTCGTAAATTCGAATCTTCCAGAAATTCGAGCCTGAGTTTTTAATGCATTGAATGCTCTAAAGTTAGAACTTGAGGTTCTAATTTCAGAGCGGAATCACGAGGGGAATCACGAAATTATGTATGTATGTGGTGGTTCCCTTATAGCTTTTTTTGTGCCATACTCAAGTACATTCGGTTATTTTTTCGCCTTTGAATATTTTATTCGCTCGTACATTTTTGGCTCAGTTTCGATCAAAAAGTGAATGTACTTTATTAAAAATGTAAACGTAAAACCAACCAAAGTTAAGATTTTAAAAAAAGCTTGATGAAGGCGTTCAAGGGGATTTGTTTAGCTCTAGATTTCAATGTGACAAAATATGGCATCAGCTAGGTATATAAAATCGAAGAAAAAAATAAATTTTTAATTAATAAAAGAGGACTGTGAAAATAATAAATTTTTGATGTAGTTTCACTCTTTTTTTTACGTCTTAAGTGTATAAAGAAAACGTCCAGAAATTAGAATATTTCGGAAATAAGAATTACCCCAGGAACAAAGTGGTTCTAATTTCTGAGCGTCCACTCTTTTCTGATTTTAATGAAGAGAAAAAAGAAAATGAGACTGGTTTGTTTTCAAATAAAATGTATATGTTATATTTTTTTGATAGTATCGATATTTTTAAACTATCGGCCATAGTATCGATGGCAAAAAACTATTGATACACTATCGATCGCAATCCAACACTAATTCAGACTACCGCACTCACATTTGGATACAGTTTGCAATGTGGTCAAATCTTAAATTATTATTCCAACCAACAGGGACGTAATTTGGAATAAAAAGTATTATTTGCATGTCGTAACTCACAAATTCAGAAGTCGCTAGAAATAGTCTAGCGACATTAAAATATTTTTTTCACTTTCTAAGTGGAAATGTCGCTAGATATAGCGACAAAGTCGCTAAAACGGCAACCCTGCTCACAACTGGGGCCATTTTTAATGATACACAATTGCTCAAATAAAAAAATAGAAATATCGCTCCAAATTGGATGAAAAAAAAATCATACAATAAATTTTAAATGAAAAAAGCTACAAACCAAAAATGTACGATCGTTCACTCATTACCGCAGCATGATCCTTAAAATTTTGAAATTCTGATTTATTTAAATTTAAAAAATCTGATCAAATTATCGTACACAAAAATTGTTTTTTTTTTCATTATAAAAAAAATGTCCCAGTATTGGGTCACATCTCATTTTTGGTTTGGGGCCATTTTCCTATATGGAGATAATTGTCTTAGTAGCCATCAAAAAATACCCAATTTGTGAATGTGAATCAAATAGATCGACTTGCATCAGAAGTTCTAATTTATTGCGTGTAGATCATCTAAAGCAGAAGCTCCACTTCAGTCAGTAGACAATTGCGGAAACACGTACTAATTTCTAAACAAATACTGTTTTTCAAGTTGTACTGCTCATTTTAATTCTGTGGTCAAGTTCAGTAATTCTTCTATCTGCCTTTCATTTTCATAAACGCTCTAGAAGGTGTTTTAATTTTTTTTTTTTTCACAAACACAAAGTTTTGTATGAGTCTTTCCTTGTTAAAAATGCAAGAACTTCGAATAAATGGAAAGAGAGAAATATTTACGTATTCAGGGTGCCAGTTGCCAGTACATTCTCCATCCCTTCCATTTGCTTTTGGCTATAAAAAAAAAATAATCTATAAAACAAAATTCCCAAACCGTATAGAACCCCTTACATTTATCTACAAAAACAAAAATAAGCCCACCACACTAACGAATCGACTACGTGACACGATTTACAAGAGTATCCTTTCTTATCTCTAGGAATCTTGTTAGGGAATTGTTAACAGAAAAGAACTTTAAACAGCAAAAAAAAAAAAAAAAAAATAATAATAAAAACTTTTTTCAACTTTCAGACTTGTGGCTGCCATTGGAGATACCTACGGAGCTGCCCTTCTACTCCACATGTTGACAGCCACCATCAAGCTCACCCTGCTCGCCTATCAAGCCACAAAAATAAACGGAGTTAATGTCTACGCTTTTACAGTGATTGGATACTTGAGCTATTCCCTGGCCCAAGTTTTCCACTTTTGCATTTTTGGCAATCGATTAATTGAAGAGGTTCGTATAAAAGTGCTCTTCCAACAAAGTTCAGGTTCAAATTTTGGACGTGGTTTGTTGTGGTATGTGCGGACGACAAGGACATATTGGCATCCATTTTCGCCACTACAAAGCATCTTCTATATCTAAAATTCTAAAAATATACAGGGCGATTCGCATAAGATGTGACAAGAAGCTAGAGTTTAGGCAGGTTGGGTTGAGACAAGAAAAGAATCATATGGGAGGAGTGGGTTTATTCCTCCCGTTTAGCTGGGAAGGGATATTTCGAAATAAATGACATAAAATGAGTTTGAAAGTATTTTTTCAAAAACTATTAACACAAATAACAGGGTTGAAACAAATGACAAAACAAAAAGATTTTGGCTTCGAAAATTGTCCTTCCCGCTCAAACGGAATGAGATAGACCCCCCCCCCCCTCTCGACACAAAAAATACTTGTACTTTACTTGTTCTCTAAAAATCCGTTATTATTTTGGGGCGCCCTAGTTACCGTACTGGTGCCATCACCGTAAATACCAAAAAAAAAAAAGTAGTTTTAGTAATTTTTAATTTTCTTAAAAACTAGAAAACATAAAACCCTTCGGTTTCTTGTGTTCGATTAAGAATAAATATACGCATTGACCACAAAAAGCCAATTTAACACTTCATTTCACAGTTTTGAAAAAAATTGGTCTAAACTTTTTTTTTTCATTTTGTTTATCAAAATTTTGAGTTTGCATAGGAATTTTTCAAAAACTATTGATTTAAAAAATAATTTTTATAAGATTTCTGGCTTTCAAAACGGGTATAGTACTTCATTGTTAGTGTTGCCGTCGGTTCTTAATATTTTTTTTTCATTTTAGGACATTGTTTTTTCTAAAATTGCCCCTACCTGCTAAACGGGGCAAGATATACCCCCCCATGCCTTAGTAAAAAATGCTTGTGTTTGACCCCTCTACAAAAAACCGTTATCAATTTTTGGCGTCAAAGTTATCGTACTCTCCCCTATTTTTTTTTTAATTTTATTTCATTTTATATTATTTTATTTTATTTTATTTTATTTTATTTTATTTTATTTTATTTTATTTTATTTTATTTTATTTTATTTTATTTCATTTTATTTTATTTCATTTTATTTTATTTTATTTTATTTTATTTTATTTTATTTTATTTTATTTTATTTTATTTTTAAAATTTTATTTTATTTTCCCGTTGGTTTTTAATATTTTTTTTTCTGTTTTAAGTCAACTTTTTTAGAAAATTTTCTCTCCTGGCTACACTGGGGGGAATAGACTCCCTCGATTTTTGTCTTGTCTTCTCAACGCTCTATCTTTTTGTCACACCTTATGCGAATCACCCTATATATCTGAACAAACCAAAATTGAATGTAATTTATATATTTTCGAAAACAGAGCTCGTCGGTTATGGAAGCCGCCTACTCATGCCACTGGTACGATGGCTCCGAAGAGGCAAAGACATTTGTTCAGATCGTCTGTCAGCAGTGCCAGAAGGCCATGACCATCTCGGGTGCAAAGTTTTTCACTGTATCACTGGATTTGTTTGCTTCTGTATGGACAAAACTTATTATATAACACTCCGCCTAAATTGATTGAGGTCATATATCTATACATTTTTTTGCAATAATCTTATCCTTATCAATTTGTGTAGAATGTAGTGCCGGGAAATATTTAATAACTCAGGCTACAATTTTTGTTTGGAAAGCTTGATTTTTTTAAAAATATTCATAAAGGGTTTTCCAATAACAGGTGTTATTTTGATATTCAAAGAAAAATGGCATTTTTTGAGATAAATGATCGGATGTTTATTTCATTATAAAGAGGAAAGTATGCCGTTAAAAATGAAACACAACATCAGCCAAATGGCCGCCACGACCACGCTTACAGGACCATATCCTTTTCATGAAATTTTCCATAACCAAATCGCAAAGTGGCTGCCCTATGTCCTCGATAGCCTCATGAATTCCATCTTTGAGGTCTTGAATCGACGCTGGGCTGTTGGCGTAGACCTTATCTTTCACGTGGCCCCAAAGGAAGAAGTCGCAAGGTGTTAAATCACAAGATCTCGGTGGCCAATTGTGATCACCTCTTCGAGAGATAACACGGTCCGGAAACTTTTCCCGTAAAAGATCGATGGTTTCATTGCTTGTGTGGCACGTAGCGCCGTCTTTGAAAGTAAACGTTGTCCAGATCAATACCATCCAATTCCGGCCATAAAAAATCATTAATCATCTCTCGATAGCGCAATCCATTGACCGTAACTGTTGCTCCAGCCTCATTTTCGAAAAAGTAAGGTCCAATGACCCCGCCGGACCATAAACCGCACCAAACAGTCACGCGTTGAGGATGGAGAGGCTTTTCAACAATAACTCTTGGGTTTTCCGAGCCCCAGATGCGACAATTTTGCTTGTTGACGTAGCCTCCGAGGTGGAAATGGGCCTCATCAGTCAAGATGATTTTTCGATGAAATTCCGGATCATTTTCATGCATTTCAAGGACCCAATCAGCAAAGACACGACGTTGTTGATGATCAGTCGGCTTGAGTTTTTGTGTTAACTGAACTTTATAAGCCTTAAGACCCAAGTCTTTATGCAAAATACGGTGTAATGACGTTTGTGGAATGCCTAATTCGAAAGAACGACGAGGAATGGACAAACCTGGGTTTTCTTCAACACTTTGGGCTACAACAGCAATATTCTCAGTTGTTCTTGAGCGACGTGCACGGGTTTTATTCTTCACATCACTAACTTGTCCCAACAGCTCGAATTTGTCCACCAATTTCTGTATTGCGTTCCGACAAGGTGCTTCACGACGACCCAAAAATGTTTTAGTTTTAAGGAACCGTCTCTGCCAAATTTTCACCATTTTTATAGTGAATTTTAATAATTTCAATGCGTTGTTGAAGCGTGTATCGTTAATGGCGTAGTTTCTACTTGTCAAATGTCAAAAAATGACAGCTTCAAAAGTGACAGCTACTGAAATAGCGCGCTATTCAAAATAACACCTCTTATTGGAAAACCCTTACTAGGAATGTAAGGAAAAACTATGAAGATTGAAGTTCTTTGAATTTTGGTTTGCAAGATTTTGAACAGTCGCAATACCCCTGCAAAAAAATATTCCACATTTGGACAACATGTCTGGATTCCACATACAAAAACCTCTGTTGCGTTAGTCCAACAAACTAGCCATTGCAAACCAAAAGGCACTACGCTACTGCTATAATATCTTCAGATCGAAATTGATTTAATATCTTTTTAGCAATCTTATCAAAAACTTAAGGATTTTACTCAAGGAATTTTTTATTTTTATTTTATTTATTTTTTTAAGAACGGAATTATAATATGCAGTTTTTAAGAACTATCCGGTAAAACATTCCAACTGTATACGTAACTTATATATCACTGTGACCTCAATTAAGTCATGCGGAGTGTTTTTCGGTTGAATTTTTTTGTTTAATACAGGAAATGTTCTTTTATTCTTTTTCGATATATTTTTAGGTTCTGGGTGCTGTTGTTACTTATTTCATGGTGTTGGTGCAATTGAAGTAGATTTTCAACAAAGCAGTGAAGACGAAGGAACTGTGGAAAGATTATCGTTTTTCTTTATTTTATTGTTGTTATTTTACCTTGGTCCTCTCTGAAAGACCTTTTTGGGGATAAAAATATTTTTGCTTAGTTGGCACACAATACAAAATCATAGATATTAATTTATATATACAAAATATAAAATAAAAAAAAAAACAATGGATTGGTTGCCTTATTTATAGATATTATTGAAAGTAGAAGAAAATCATATGTTAAATTAAAAAACTGATTTGCAGTGGCGTATCTATACACGTACACAGATGGGGTCAATTCAATATATGGCAAACTTTAAACAATTTTATGTGGTTGGAAGGATATACTCTTACAATTTATTAAACTATGACTTGTTGGTGTAAAAAGGGTACATGAAATTTGGCTCCAATGAAAAATGACCCAAACAAAAAATTAAAAATTCCCCAAAGCTGAGGATTGAGGCTTTTTCATAATGAAAAATTGGCCCATTTTCAAATTGGAAAAATCTCTCCAAAGTTAATAAAAAAAAAGCCCCGAATTAAATTATTAAATTAAATCATAAATGAAAAATGGTCCAAAAAATGAAAATGATGAGCAACAACAACACAAATTGGTAAATTTTTACGGTTTGGGGTGAGTTTTCATATTTTAGGATCTTTTTTCATTTTGCAGTTTGGAGTGATTATTTTAATCAGATTTTTCAAAAATCAAAAAAGACTATTCTGCGATAGTGAATTAATTTTCGCACACAAAAATTAAAATGTTCCTTTTTTTAATTTTGAAAAGTCTGTTTAAATAATAACCGTTCGAAAAAATCGAGCCAATTTTCATGTTTGATTTGGGGGAAATTTTTCATTTGATTTAGGGCAATTTTTGTATTTATTAATTAGAGCGATTCTTTAATATGAAAAATGAATCTATTTTTGAGGTGATTTTTTATGAAATGAAAAATGATTAAAAATGAAAAATGACCCCAAAAAACCAGAAAAATCACCCAATTCACAAAATTTAATCTTTCTTCTGTGGTTAAGTATGGCTTTTCATAAAAGTTTTGGGCCATTATTTGTGTGGGGCAATTTGCCATTTGGGCCAAATTTCAATAAAAATATTAAAATTAAATCAACAAAAACAAGACTATTTTTCGGCGACTTATACCTATTTAATAATGTAAGATTAATAAAATGATTGATTTTAATATATCGTGTCCTTACATGCATATGTGAAAAGTGTTGACAGATTTTCTAAGAGGATAATAAGCAAACAAAACCTGTTTTATAATTAAGTTTATTTTATTGAGCTCAAATTGCTTAAAAAGTGAAAAAAATAAAAATAAAATAATCCGACTTCACGAGAAATACAAATTTAATTAAGAAAATTTTGTCTATATTTTATAAAAAAGGTATTTATTTAAATAAAATATCAACAAAAAATAAATTAAAAACTTTTTTGTATTTATTTTTTTTTTAAATCTTAATATTATTTTGAAAGTTGTGTTTTGGGTGATAACACACTCGCAGTTAAGCTGCAAAGCTAAGGCACCATCATAATTATTAATATTCAAGGTTTTGAATGAAACAACAACTACTTCAATGATGAGCTAGAATTGACATCTGTCATTATTGTGAGAAGGTTGAAGTTTTTTTGTGCTCTTGATATTATGTTGAAATTTAAGAAAATTAAGCCTAATTAATTGTATTTTAAAGTCTTAACGTCTCTTTTGAGTTCAATTACATACGAAACTATAAATTTTGATCAGCACAAGGACACAAGGTACGATTTTAGTAATTTTTAATTGTTGGGGATATTTCACCATTCACCGCTAAACAAACCGCATATGCAACCAAAACGAAATTTGCAAGAAACTTCGCCGGAACATTCACAAATTAACAAGAAACCTTTAGCTGATTACTCTAAAGAAATGGCAGTGGGAAATATGTCAATTGACCAACTTAAGGTTCTTTTGGATGAATGTTTAACTCCAAAATTAAAAGACATCGCAACAAAAAAAGAAGTCTTAGCTGTTTCAAGTGACATCCAGTTATTACGGTCTCAAAACGTCTACCTGCTAAACCGAATATCTAACATGGAAAACTATTGCCAAACTTTAGAACGTCAGCTTGAAACACTTTCGCGAAAAGAGAATGAAAATTCTGTTGTTGTGCATTTTCCGGCAGAAGGGAAGACCAATAAAGTTGACTTTGCGAAACAAACTTGTAAAGGGCTTCTCCAGCTCCAAGAGAATGACGAATTGCCCATAAAACAAACACTAGAATTCACAAATCGCAACACAAACAAAACCACTGTTATTATTAATTCCCAACCCGGTGACACTGCCAGCAAAGTAATCGAAGCTACACCGAAATTAAAAAACACTGGAATTGTAATACATCGCGAGCAATCAATTATAACACGGCAAAAAAGAAGTGCACTCTACCAAATCAAAACTAAGCTGTTAGATATTGCACCGACAACAAAGATTGTTATAAGAGGAGTTAAACTAAACATTAACAACCTTTCATTTTCTTATAACTTCTCGCGAGGTTTGGTTGTAAACAACGCAGATGAATTTACGTTTATAAAAAACACGTTTGGAGAAGGTAGATTGCAGTTCTTTGATATTGACAACGTCAACAACGTCAACAGCAACAGCAACAACAATCGTCAGCCCTATCCGATGACAGCGCCAGCAGTTTCACAAGGAGAATGCAGGAGACAACTTAACCAACGTCGAAATCAAAGTCCCCTTTCACACGAGGAAACAAGTTGCTGGAGATTTTTTTGACGTTTTCTTTTAATTTCCTTAAAAATCTCCTGTACCTTTCACACGAAGAAACAAAATCGTGGAAACTTTCTGTATTTTCCTTTTAAAATAGCTTGGTTGAACACACTCTACTGTGTGTGTGAAGAGGAATGTCAAAAAAATCTCCTCGAATCGTTGACCGGGGAGATTTCATTTTCCCCTCTTACTTCTTGCCCTTCTCACCTACAAACTGATTGTTGCTGGCAACTCAGTTTCCTCGTGTGAAAGGGGACAAAGTTAGGGTAGTGTTGTCGTCTGTCATTTAAATTTAAAAATTTTATGTTATAATGTGTCTGGGCTAAAAAACAAATTAATTATTCCAGATTTTTTTAAATTCATTCTAACTTTTGATATTATTAGTTATTTTAATTGAAACATTTCTTGAAGAAGGTAGTGAAACACAATTTATAAAATATTTTAAAGAATTTTCTGTCAAATTTATTCCAGCTAATAGAAGTAACGTTTTTGGTAGAGCTAGCGGTGGCATTTTAATCGCAATTAAATGTAATTTGAATAATTTTGTGAAAGTTAAGTCGATAAGTAGGAAAACTGTTATAGAGTTAAACCATAGGCATGACCACTATTACATTATTCCAACTTATCTTAATTGTAACAATTGGGTTAATGATTTTGATGATTTAAAATTTTTTTTCAATGAAAATGAACTGCAGAATATTTTAGTAGTCGGTGATCTAAATGGAAGAATCGGTAGTTTTCAAAATCCAGCTTCTCTGGTGCAAAACGTTTCGCATTTGTTTGAAGGTGTAAGAAACTCTATGAATAAAGTAGTCAATAGTAGCGGGAGACAACTTATAGATTTTATTGAAGATTTTGGTTTGATGGTACTAAATGATATTACGAGAAGTGACAAGAGAGGTGAACTTACTTTCGTTTCGGGTCAAGGTACTTCAGTTATTGATTATTGTTTGGCGAGAGGTAATTGGATTAGTTTAATTAATGATTTTGAAGTTCCACTCGCAAGTTACTCTGGCCATTTGCCAACAGTAACATCTCTGAGGTTTGAAGGTGTGTCATTGTTACCGAACAACGCAATCAAAAGCATAAAGTGGGGTAAAACGTGCTGAAGTGTTTAGGCGGCGACTTGATGCTCAATTAATTTGCCGTCCTGTTGAGGAGCATAGTGATTGTGATCAAGCCGTGGAAATTATCTCACAGTGTATTAGACAGGCTTCGTTCGTGGAAAACCTCAATCTGTTGGTATGTTTGTTGCTGAATGGTTTGACTAGGAATGTAAGAAACTTCGGAAAAAATCTTTTTCCTATTTGAACCTTTTCAGAAAAACCAGTTCAATGTTTTTTAAAAGGCTCCACTTAGAATCAAATAAGTTATACAAAAGTATCTGTATTCAAAAACAAAAAAAGTATATCTGTGATATGGCTGCTACTCTTTCACTCTGCAAGGACTCAAAAACGTTTTGGTCGAAGGTGAGACTGCTAGGTGGCTGTAAAATTGTATCAGCTTCGGCTATTGAAGTGGGAAAACTTGCAGACTACTTCAAAGAGCTCCTAAATCCGGTAGAAACTCATTTGCCATTCCAGTATGCTCTACCTTTAGTTGTAGTCCCTGAACTTGATGGGCCAATTACTATGAGAGAGTTGCAGGAAACCCTCAAATCAATGAAAAATAATAAAGCAGCAGGGGTTGATGGCATACCTGCTGAATTTTACAAGAATTCAACACCGAATTTCATGCAGCAAATAACATCTCTCTTTAACAGATTTCTAGAAGCAGAAGCAATACCAAAAGCATTTCGGAAAGCGTGTATTTGCGCTATTTTTAAAACAGGCGATTCGCAGCTTCCAAGTAATTACAGGGGTATATCGATACTACCCTGTCTTAGAAAAATATTCACCCATCTTTTATACCATAGGCTGACGAGATGGGTTGAAGAGAAGAAACTCCTTAGTATTTTTCAAGCTGGATTTCGCGCGGGACTATCCACGGTTGATCATATTTTTGCTCTAACAAATATAGCCAAAATGTTTTTAGGTAAGAAAAAAAAATTATATGCTTTTTTTGTCGATTTTAGGGCAGCTTTTGATACAATAAATAGGGCTTCTTTGATTTATAAGCTATCAACTTTAGGTTTATTGACAAAGTTTCTCAATTTATATAAGCTACTTATTACCGATACCTCTGCTGCTGTATGGAATGGAGTTTCAATGTCCGATTTTTTTAATATATGTGCTGGTGTTCCACAAGGGTGTGGGCCTAGTCCAATTATGTTTGCATTATTTATTGATGATGTATCCAAAGATTTCCCGGGAGGAGTTAAGTGTGGTGATATTCTAATAAAGATGCTTCTATACGCGGACGATATTGTCATACTAGCAGATACCCCAACATCCTTGCAGCTTCAAATAAATAAGCTTAAACGATTTTGTGATTTATGGGACCTTTCAATCAATGCCACAAAGTCAAAAATAATGATTTTTGAAAGCTCTCGCCGAAAAAGACTTCTTCACGAAAAATGGTTTTTAGATCGTGAACCCTTAGAAATTGTCAGCGAATACAAATACTTAGGTTTTTTAATAACATACAACCTTGATCTCCGCCCACATATTAAAGAAAAATGTGTTGCAGCAAAAACAGCAATAAACCTCATGTGGAAAAAATTTTATTGTAATAAATATGTTGATGCTTCCGCATCATTCAAGGTATTTGATGCAACCATAAGAACATGTCTCTGCTATGCAAACCAAGTTTTTGGGTATCAAAACATTGAAGGTTTTGAAGTAATCCAGCGTTTTTTCTTTAAGCGCATTTTTAAACTAGCTAGTACTACTCCAACTTATGCTATCCACGTTGAATCCGGTATACCACAAATATTCTTAAAGAACTTAAAATCAAATGCTGATTACATAATATAGGAACGATTCGAACCTTCAAAAACATATTATGGAATACGCCCTCCGTTGTCAGCTTTCGCCTTTTAAAGAGTGGAACGAGTTGGCTAATCAATACGGTCTGAATCTTAATCTCAGTAACACCACTCATAACGATTGGCAGGATGAGTTCTATAGATGTATAGCTAAAGTAGATGACTCTCTTTATCTACAATGTTTGAACAAAGCCCAAACATCTACAACTCGACTTATTTATAAAGACTTAAACCACGTACTCTATACAAACAATTATTTTAATGAAGAACTTTCCTTTAGCCAAATCAGTACTGTTTTTAAAGCTAGAACAGAGATGATTAACTTAAATTATAAACCACACAGAAGTGAACTTCGCCCGATATGTAGTTTGTGCAACCGAAATGAAATAGAAAATATTTATCACTTTCTAGCTGTATGCCCAATATTACAAGAAATCCGCAGACTTTATTTTTCAAAGAGCTTTCTTACACTTGAGGATACAAAGCAGATTTTGAATGGTAATTTAGGTTGGAAAACTCTTTGTCACTATATTAATCATGCCTTAGGTTACCGTAACAGTTTTATAGATTTTGTATAAAGAAATGAATGTTATAATTAAAGATAAGGTTTAATTTATTTTATTGTATATTAGGTTAAAAATAATATCATGTTTTTTTAAACTTTTTTTTTTCTTTTTTACTTTAACTTTGTCTATTTTTTGAAAAAACTCGAAATAAGTCAATTTAGGCAGACGGCAATATATGCCATGCAGTTATTCTTAGATTTATACTATTGTAAAAATATAGAGAGGTTAAATAAAGAATTTATAATAATAATAATAAATACCTACCACCATGCCATTATAGACTGCGGAGTTATAGCTATTTCACGGCTGTCAGGCCAATCAGTTGATGATTCAACTGGTTGATTCAAATACAATGATCAAATAATTTATTTATTTATTTTTTCATCAATTAAAGTTTACAATAATAATATAAAAAATAAAATGCAAAAAAATAAAAATAAAATTTACATATATGAGATTTTAAGCTGTTAAATAGTACAAGGCTAGCATATTTTTAAATGAGTTTCTACTCATATGAAAGTTAAAATCAATGAAAATCGAAGCGTTATTTATCACCCTGACACTGCGAGTTATTGGCTCATTAGAGGCATAATTAACTCTATGAACACTTTCACGGAATAAGGTTCGAGTTCTTAGATCACGAGAAGGCGCGTATAGATCTATAAGAGCCAACAGGAAAGGACAGTCTATATGGTACGATAATATGTCATGGACAAAGATAATAGCAAACATATTGCGGCGGGCGGTTTTCCAAAGTCTGAATGCCAATAAGCTGACATCTTATGTTATATGAAGGCATTTCAATATTCCATCTCATTTTGTTTATTACTAATCTAGTAAATTTTTTTTGAATGCTCTCAATTCTAACATTATGAATATTGTAGAATGGATTCCACACTACGCAGCAATATTCGAGAACCGACCTAACATAAGCCACATAGAGGGACTTTAATGTGTAAGGATCATTTAAATCTAAAGAACTACGTTAGATAAAACCCAACATAGAGTTTGCTTCATTTACGATAAATTCGATGTGTTTTCCAAAGTTAAGTTTAGAGTCAAAAATAACTCCAAGATCTTTTTTCATCGAAACTCTCTCGAGAAAGTGATTATCGATGTTATACTTATAATCGTAAACGATTGGTAGCTGACGGCGAGTGAAAGAAATGCATTGACATTTATGACTGTTTAAGTTTAAGTGATTTTTCTTACACCAGTCGGAAAGGATAAGCTTCATTGAGTATTGGACCTGACCACGTGACTATGGTAGCGCAATGCGTATAGAGTATATGGCTGTGAAGACGATTGGTCTATATGTTCGAGCCTCAGCTGGGCATAAAGTTTATCAAATTAAAATTGAACATGAACACTAAGCACAACTAAAAGGAGTCTGATGATCGCTCTTGGAGCCGTGAAGTAGCTATAACTCTTCCAGCCTATAGTGACTTGGTGGCAGCTCACTCAAGTTGTTGTTATTTCATTCAAAACCTTCAACAAAACATTATAAATTTACTGACTTTACTTTTTTTTACTATTTCGAGAAAAATATTTAGACAAAAAGGCGGAAATTTGATAAAAATTATATTTTTTTATACATTTTTTTTTTTCTAAAAAATCCATTTAAAACTCGCAAAGATCCTTGCAAATGTCTTCCATTTAAAAAAAAAGATTTGTCTACCGTTCTTGGAATTAAAGTTTTTGTATAATATTTCTGTTTTATTTTTTAATAACATCAAAGTTTTCAAAATTCAAGTCTAAAAAATCTAGGTAGGTAAAATGGCGTTGCTAAGAACAACTGTTCCCGAAGAACCTAATTAGCGCTGTTATGCGCCGTTTTGATACCATAACTCGTTTGACCTGATTTGATTGTTGATATAAAGGTAGTGTTGGTAATCTAAACAGAAATTGCTAAGGGAACTAGATTATGATTTTTCCCGCAGCCATAAAAGAGCACGAAGCTCTAAACTGTGAGCTAGGTGGTTCCATTGGGGTTTTAGAGCTGGCCGTATATCCTATCACTAGATCTACTTTTGCGGTTGGTCGTTTTCACAGTCAAGGCAAACCTACCTAGGTTTTGGCAAAGCTTTTATCCCTTCACCAGTTATAGATATAGATTAAATCGAAATGTTTTCTATTTTTCCAATGATTTTGTAATGTAGAGTTTGCTGGAATGGAACATTTACTTAAATAAATTAGAGTTTATGCTTGGACCACACGTATACATAAGCAATACTTATAGTTATAGCCTTTTCACATCGAACCCAAGAACCGGTTTTCGCGAAAAAATCGGTTTTGGCGTAAAACCTACATTGAAAACACAAGTTTTCCCATACATTTTTGTAGGCCACAAGTTTTCGTAAACTACAAGTTTTAGATAAAATATGTGGAAAACCAGTTGAAATTCAGAGTTGAACTAAGCAAACACACCTTTTGATACATTCAGCGCTCAATCAAATGCAAAAAAAAAAAAACAGATGACAGGTAACAGCTCTGAAATGAAATTAAAATTTTATCACAAAATCAAAGTTAAAGGCGTTGGCGGACGGTAAGTAATATCTGTACAACGCATCCATTAATTAAATTATACATTTATAATTTTTTTAATTACAGAAAATGGATAGGAAAAAACAAAACAAAAAGAAGAAGATGTGGGGCAATTCAGATAAGGAATTCCTGTGGGAGCTGTGGTTGGCTTAAGAGCCAGAGTTTCGAGGATGCCGAAAGAACGGGCACATCCTTAAAGAGATGGCAGCAGCATTCGGGGGACGGCTGGTGGAGTATCCGGTGCGGTATTTTGTAGAAAATCAAAAGGTGCTTCATCACTTTGAGTACAATCATTCGTACCTTAGCCATATTTCTATCAGATGATATGAAGGCGGTCAAGGAACTTGCTGATACTCATTGGATAAATGGTAGCAGAGAATTTGCCAGCATTGACTGGATTCAAGATCCTAAAATAAAAGGAAAGGTCAGCGTCATTGGGCCATACTTCTTCCGTGATGATCAAGACCGGCACGTTACTTTGAATGGGGATCGCTACCGTTCAATGATAACCGAATATTTTTGGCCCCAATTGGATGATACGGACTTGGAGGATATGTGGTTCCAACAGGACGGCGGGGCCACAAGTCACACAGCGAATGTCACAATCAATTTATTGGAAACCAAGTTTGGAGAACGTGTTATCTCACGAAATGGTCCAGTCGCTTGGCCGCCTCGGTCGTGCGATTTGACGCCGTTAGACTATTTCCTGTGGGGCTACGTCAAGTCTATGGTCTATTCCAACAAGCCAGCCACGATTGATGAACTTCGTACGAATATCGAACGTGAAATTGTAGCAGTATCGGCCGATTTATGCTTGAAAACCGTCGAAAAATGGGTTCAGCGTATGGACTCATGCAAGCGTGCCCGTGGTGGCCATGCAAAAGAAATCAAAGTATTGTTCGATTTTACTGAATTTCTGTCCAAAACGTTCAAAAGCATTTGTGTTTGGATAGCGATATTTCCATAATCGAGCCTCGAAATCGAGTATCGCAAGATGAAAAAATAACACCTTCAAAATATTCCATTTTATGGTCCGTAAAGAAGTGGTAGGTTTGTGGCAAGCGCGAATTAAAACATTTGTTTTGTACTTTTAAAATTAAAAGAATATTTTTTGGAACTATGTCCTTTATTTTCTAATATTTTACATTAATCTTAAAAGGAGCTTAAGACTACTATATAGCTACTAGAAGACTGCCGATCCACTCATCATACAGTCGTATTTATATGCTTCCTTATCTTTCTACAAGGAGACCAAAGCATACAATCATCTTGCTTGATAATGAAGAAGAGATAATATTATCTATGCAACATTGTATTCAAACAATATTATCTCTGTTACATAAATGGTGTAGCGTTGTGTGCAAGACTGTACTAGAGACTAAAGATATCATTTAATACAAATAATGTTATCTTTTTTCTAAAGATATAATGCTAGGGATGCTTAACTCCCCCCCCCCCCCCTCTTGTTAAAGGAAATCGTCCCGATTTTTCTAGGCTATTTTTAACATTTCTCTTTCATAAGTTTTGTTATATGCGTCAATCTTTTTTTGTTTTTGACAATCTGTTATACATTGTATAGTTTTTATCGTTACATACATAAATGCTAGAATAACAATCAGTGTTACAATTGTGTTAAATACACTGATAATATCGGTTTTTCTTCAAAAGGAATAATTAGTTTTCTTAAAGTATCTATATAATCGAATTTGTAAATTGTATCTGCTTTAATTATTTGATCGATGTAAGACTCTGAATTATGATTTCATAATAAATAACTTCTTTAATTTGCTTATGCATGTATATTTTATCATCTAGATTTATAGTATTTTCATAAGTAACTAAGTTTATACCATTAATTGTTTGATTATTTAACTTATACTTACCGTTTCGGATTCAATTTCTAAGTCGTAATCGTATTCTTGTTTAATGTTACATTTTGAAGTTATATTCTTTAAAAGTGGAATAAGACAATTTTCTTCTTCAAAGTTAATTTCACAAATGTTTTTACTTAAATGATTTTGACAATTTTTTGTTCTTATATAAGTTTGGTTACATAAGGAAATTGTTTTATCTGTAATAATTTTTCCGTGTTTTGAACTTAAAGGTGTTACTTTATATAATTTACATGATTTAATTAGAATTGGATATTTATATATTGTGATGAAGAATTAATCAGTTCTAGCTAATAATATCTTAGAGTACCTACTCAAGTATATTTACTATGGGTACTTGAATTATTTCATGTTGAATAATATTTTTAATGTCTTCTAAGTCTAGGCTTTCTGATAAATATTCATTATTTTTTGCTGCATTAATAGTTCTGGTCAATAATAATAATTGTTCGTACACTTGTTCTATTATTAAATGTTCTCTAAGATTTGTTCAAATCTAGAATTAATAGTTTTTTGTTTATTATTGTTTTCTACGAGATTATTTATACTCGTTTCTATGTTAACTAAGTCATCATGGTCTGGATTACCAAACACATATTTTAAAGCTGTTCCTAAAAAGTTAATAGATCTAGTATGCTTAGTATGTTCTTGTAATTGGTCTGCTAGATTTTTGATTTTACTTAACCAAATTTTTTCTTCTTGCGTAGGTTGATATGTTGTATCTGGCGTTAGATTTCTTTCTAAGACCGGTGATTCTTACCATTATCTTATCTCCTTTTTTATACTCTCTGTGTCGAGTTCCTTTATTTAAACGTTCGATCACTTTTTTGGATGCTGAGTTAAGTTTATTTATTATAATTTCACTATATTTATTTTGGTTAAAGAAAAAGGCGCAAATTTTTAAACAGTCCTCGTTTAAGGAATAAAACCGACTCTAGTAAACGCAGTCGTTTAGTTGCGAGCCCTTGTCTAACCTTTTCTTAATTTTAAACACTTTAAACAACTCTTCTAACTAATGAAGTGTTTTAAGCGCATTTATAAGGTTTTAAGCACATTTGTAGGGTTTTTAGCGCATTCGTAAGGTTTTTTTTTATGATTTGTCGTAGAGCATTCGACTGCAGATCGAGAGGTCCCCGGTTCAAATCCGGGTGTCCCCTTTGAAAATTAAATTTATTTGTAATATTTTTTTCTTTTTTTTAACTCCCCTTTAGCTATTTCACCTTTTCAGCTAAGATGACGGGCGATTTTGTGAGCAGATAATAATTTGCCGCGATATGGTAGTGCAACACTATGTACCACATTTTTTTTGTTTTTTTTTGGGGCGGTCGACCGAATACAAGTTTGTATTGTATATCGTTTGGTGTCGTAGTCTATTCAATCGGGGGGTGGAGATGGTGTTGTTTTGTCGTGGTAATGGTTACTGGGTGCATGCACCACAAATTAAAGCCAAGACAGTTTTCGTGATTTTTGATTTACATGCTTAAAATCTTCATCAAACATTTTTCTTTAAATTTTTCTTATGAAATTACAAACGTTGAATGGATAAAGTATACTTTAAAAAAGATAGAGAAGCATTTTGGGGCTTTTAAAGTTAGACGAGTGCTTTAGCGTTAAAGTACCTATAATTTATATCGTTTAAAATTATCAAAGATTCGACTCTCATTCTAAAACTCATTTTTAGAGTCGGCGTCCAATTTAAAAATGATTTAGAGTAGGTTTTAAATGTTTAAAATTTTGCGCCAAATGTCTCTAGGTTTCAAACCTGTAACTGAGTGTATAGAATTATTTAACTCACGCACTGTTCTAAATATTTCCTCGATGAGTCTTGTTTTATTCTGAATTGTGAATATTCTAGACAGTTCAGTTATTGTACCGTTTATACACGTTCGACTTGACCGTTCGCTGACGATCTGTATACTGGAGTTTCTACTTTAGTTATGTTGTATTTCAAACACATTTGATTCACCATTTCTGTTTTGAAGCCCTTCTCGTTATCTGTCATGAGTCGTTCACATTTTGGGAAATAATTAGATATGACATCTTCCATAATGTCGTACAGTCTGTTTCGAGTTTCGATTTCTTCAAGGATTATATATGTATAAATGGTTTTCCAATAAGAGGTGTTATTTTGAATAGCCCGCTATTTCGGTAGCTGTCACTTTTGAAGCTGTCATTTTTTGACATTTGACAAGTAGAAACTACGCCATTAATAAAAATAGAACGATACACGCTTCAACAACGCATTGAAATTATTAAAATTCACTATAAAAATGGTGAAAATTTGGCAGAGACGGTTCGTAAAACTAAAACATTTTTGGTTCGTCGTGAAGCACCTTGTCGGACCGCAATACAGAAATTGGTGGACAAATTCGAGCTGTAGGGACAAGTTAGTGATGTGAAGAATAAAACCCGTGCACGTCGCTCAAGAACAACTGAGAATATTGCTGTTGTAGCCCAAAGTGTTGAAAAAAACCCAGGTTTGTCCATTCCTCGTCGTTCTTTGGAATTAGGCATTCCATAAACGTCATTACACCGTATTTTGCATAAAGACTTGGGTCTTAAGGCTTATAAAGTTTAGTTAACACAAGAACTCAAACCGGCTGATCATCAACAACGTCGTGTCTTTGCTGATTGGGTCCTTGAAATGCATGAAAATGATCCAGAATTTCATCGAAAAATCATCTTGACTGATGAGGCCCATTTCCACCTCGGAGGCTACGTCAACAAGCAAAACTGTCGCATCTGGGGCTCGAAAAACCCAAGAGTTATTGTTGAAAAGCCTCTCCATCCTCAACGCGTGACTGTTTGGTGCGGTTTATGGTCCGGCGGGGTCATTGGACCTTACTTTTTCGAAAATGAGGCTGGAGCAACAGTTACGGTCAATGGATTGCGCTATCGAGAGATGATTAATGATTTTTTATGGCCGGAATCGGATGGTATTGATCTGGACAACGTTTACTTTAAACAAGACGGCGCTCCGTGCCACACAAGCAATGAAACCATCGATCTTTTACGGGAAAAGTTTCCGGACCGTGTTATCTCTCGAAGAGGTGATCACAATTGGCCACCGAGATCTTGTGAGTTAACACCTTGCGACTTCTTCCTTTGGGGCCACGTGAAAGATAAGGTCTACGCCAACAGCCCAGCGTCGATTCAAGACCTCAAAGATGGAATTCGTGAGGCTATCGAGGACATAGGGCAGCCACTTTGCGATTTGGTTATGGAAAATTTCATGAAAAGGATATGGTCCTGTAAGCGTGGTCGTGGCGGCCATTTGGCTGATGTTGTGTTCCATTATTAATGGCATACCTTCCTCTTTATAATGAAATAAACATCCGATCATTTATTTCAAAAAAATGCCATTTTTCTTTGAATATCAAAATAACAGCTGTTATTGGAAAACCCTTTATTTAGAATACTTATCTACTGTTACAAGGAAAGTATACTTGTCGTTGAAGTATATGTCCATATGAATGTGTGTTCCTACATGTGTTGGTATTTCTGAATTATTCAGAGGTTCTCTGATAGGATTTCTTTCATATTTTCCTATGCTATACATTTTTTGTTAAAACTCTTTGCTTGTTTACTTAGATCGGGCCAATAATATTTCTCCGAGATTTCTTGTATATTGTTACGTAACCCTCGATGTGCTCTTTCGTGAGTGTTCTTTACAAGTTTTAATTATTGTTCTTCCAAATTTGTCACGTCTTGAAGTTTTTTTGGTGTGAATATAAATCTTACTAGTGGAAATTCCTTATTTATGTTTTCACCATATTTGTATATGTTTTCAAATTTTGTGGCTCATCTGCGTTAATAAAGAGTCTTTGTCCTTAAACTTTATTATGAGTGTTATTTTGTTACTAAAATAGATTTGTGTTTCGATAGATATTATTTGTTATATCTTCAATAAGTTCGAATTGTGCAGCTTATGTATTAAAAGGCTGTTTTACAGTTTTTATTATTTCATTTGAAGAACTTTCAGCTGAATGTGCTGTTTCTATGGTAGAAGTATTTATGCGTTGACGTGATAATGCATCAGCTAAAAGATTTAAGTTTCCTGGTTTATAAACTAATTTTGCTCCAAAGTCTTCTATGATTCCCTTCCAACGTTTCAGCTATGTGTTGGGATTCTTTTCTGATACAGAATATATAAGGCTCTGGTGATCGGTATATATGGTTAAGTCTGTTATACCATATATGTAGTTTCTGAGTTTTTGTAAGGACCATATGATCGCTAATAGCTCTTTCTCGTTTTCGCTATAGTCCTCTTCTGTCTTACTCAGTGTTCTTGACAAGAAGTGTATAGGTTGCTTATTCTGACTTAGTACGGCTCCAATAGCTATGTTGGATGCATCAGTAGTAAGTTCAAATGGTTTACTATAGTCCGGTTGAAAAAGTTCGACTTGTTCTTTCAAATAATTTTTTAAAATTCTAACCGCTTCTTATGCTGATTCATTCAGATTTACTTTACTATTTTTACTTTGTTTTTTGTTTGCTTTACCGTTATCTCCGCGTAAATATAATGTCAGGGGCTTGGCTATGCATGCGTATCCTTTTATAAACTAACGATAGTAAACTGTAAGACCTAAAAATCCTCTCAAATCCTTTACCGTTTGTGGGGCTGGAAAATTTTCTCTGGGTTCGTAGTGATTCTACCATGTCTGATTATGTGACCTAAGTATTCTACTTCTTCTTGAAAAAAACTTACTTTTCTCATTAGATATTTTTTAATGTGGCTTTATTGAGTACGTCGAATACTTGACATATGTGCTGTATATGTTCTTCCTCAGATGAAGAATATATCAATACGTCATCAATGTAAACGTTTACAAATTTACCTACAAAGTCTCTCAAAATGTCGTCCACCTATCCTATCTTTTGATGTAACACTCGATGGGTGTCGAGAACGTTAGGAAAAATCATGATTTTGACCTTTTTCTTAGGGTGGGGTACATCAATTTTTTGTAAAATCATTTTTGCTTTGAAATGCAATATTTTGAGAACTATTCATTGCAGAAGATTTTGGTTTTTAGATACGGATAGAGTGTAAGAAGATATTTATTTTTATGTAACACTCGATGGGATTCGAGAACATTTGAGAAAAATCATTTTTTTGACTTTTTTCTTAGGGTGGGGTACATCAATTTTTTGTAAAATCATTTTTGCTTTGAAATGCAATTTTTTGAGAACTATTCATTGCAGAAGATTTTGGCTTTTAGATACGGATAGAGTGTAAAAAGACCTTTATTTTGATGTAACACTCGATGGGATTCGAGAACATTTGAGAAAAATCATTTTTTTGACTTTTTCTTAGGGTGGGGTACATCAATTTTTTGTAAAATCATTTTTGCTTTGAAATGCAATTTTTTGAGAACTATTCATTGCAGAAGATTTTGGCTTTTAGATACGGATAGAGTGTAAAAAGACCTTTATTTTGATGTAACACTCGATGGGATTCGAGAACATTTGAGAAAAATCATGATTTTGACTTTTTTCTTAGGGTGGGCTACGTCAATTTTTTTAAAAATCATTTTTGCTTTGAAATGCAATATTTTGAGAACTATTCATTGCAGAAGATTTCGGTTTTTAGATACGGATAGAGTGTAAAAAGACCTTTATTTTGATGTAACACTCGATGGGATTCGAAAACATTTGAGAAAAATCATTTTTTTGACTTTTTTCTTAGGGTGGGGTACATCAATTTTTTGTAAAATCATTTTTGCTTTGAAATGCAATATTTTGAGAACTATTCATTGCAGAAGATTTTGGCTTTTAGATACGGATAGAGTGTAAAAAGACCTTTATTTTGATGTAACACTCGATGGGATTCGAGAACATTTGAGAAAAATCATTTTTTTGACTTTTTTCTTAGGGTGGGGTACATCAATTTTTTGTAAAATCATTTTTGCTTTGAAATGCAATTTTTTGAGAACTATTCATTGCAGAAGATTTTGGCTTTTAGATACGGATAGAGTGTAAAAAGACCTTTATTTTGATGTAACACTCGATGGGATTCGAGAACATTTGAGAAAAATCATGATTTTGACTTTTTTCTTAGGGTGGGGTACGTCAATTTTTTTAAAAATCATTTTTGCTTTGAAATGCAATATTTTGAGAACTATTCATTGCAGAAGATTTTGGTTTTTAGATACGGATAGAGTGTAAAAAGACCTTTATTTTGATGTAACACTCGATGGGATTCGAGAACAATCGAGAAAAATCATTTTTTTGACTTTTTTCTTAGGGTGGGGTACATCAATTTTTTGTAAAATCATTTTTGCTTTGAAATGCAATTTTTTGAGAACTATTCATTGCAGAAGATTTTGGCTTTTAGATACGGATAGAGTGTAAAAAGACCTTTATTTTGATGTAACACTCGATGGGATTAGAGAACATTTGAGAAAAATCATTTTTTTGACTTTTTTCTTAGGGTGGGGTACATCAATTTTTTGTAAAATCATTTTTGCTTTGAAATGCAATATTTTGAGAACTATTCATTGCAGAAGATTTTGGTTTTTAGATACGGATAGAGTGTAAAAAGACCTTTATTTTGATGTAACACTCGATGGGATTCGAGAACATTTGAGAAAAATCATTTTTTTGACTTTTTTCTTAGGGTGGGGTACATCAATTTTTTGTAAAATCATTTTTGCTTTGAAATGCAATTTTTTGAGAACTATTCATTGCAGAAGATTTTGGCTTTTAGATACGGATAGAGTGTAAAAAGACCTTTATTTTGATGTAACACTCGATGGGATTCGAGAACATTTGAGAAAAATCATTTTTTTGACTTTTTCTTAGGGTGGGGTACATCAATTTTTTGTAAAATCATTTTTGCTTTGAAATGCAATTTTTTGAGAACTATTCATTGCAGAAGATTTTGGCTTTTAGATACGGATAGAGTGTAAAAAGACCTTTATTTTGATGTAACACTCGATGGGATTCGAGAACATTTGAGAAAAATCATGATTTTGACTTTTTTCTTAGGGTGGGGTACGTCAATTTTTTTAAAAATCATTTTTGCTTTGAAATGCAATATTTTGAGAACTATTCATTGCAGAAGATTTTGGTTTTTAGATACGGATAGAGTGTAAAAAGACCTTTATTTTGATGTAACACTCGATGGGATTCGAAAACATTTGAGAAAAATCATTTTTTTGACTTTTTTCTTAGGGTGGGGTACATCAATTTTTTGTAAAATCATTTTTGCTTTGAAATGCAATATTTTGAGAATTATTCATTGCAGAAGATTTTGGCTTTTAGATACGGATAGAGTGTAAAAAGACCTTTATTTTGATGTAACACTCGATGGGATTCGAGAACATTTGAGAAAAATCATTTTTTTGACTTTTTTCTTAGGGTGGGGTACATCAATTTTTTGTAAAATCATTTTTGCTTTGAAATGCAATATTTTGAGAACTATTCATTGCAGAAGATTTTGGCTTTTAGATACGGATAGAGTGTAAAAAGACCTTTATTTTGATGTAACACTCGATGGGATTCGAGAACATTTGAGAAAAATCATGATTTTGACTTTTTTCTTAGGGTGGGGTACGTCAATTTTTTTAAAAATCATTTTTGCTTTGAAATGCAATATTTTGAGAACTATTCATTGCAGAAGATTTTGGTTTTTAGATACGGATAGAGTGTAAAAAGACCTTTATTTTGATGTAACACTCGATGGGATTCGAGAACAATCGAGAAAAATCATTTTTTTGACTTTTTTCTTAGGGTGGGGTACATCAATTTTTTGTAAAATCATTTTTGCTTTGAAATGCAATTTTTTGAGAACTATTCATTGCAGAAGATTTTGGCTTTTAGATACGGATAGAGTGTAAAAAGACCTTTATTTTGATGTAACACTCGATGGGATTAGAGAACATTTGAGAAAAATCATTTTTTTGACTTTTTTCTTAGGGTGGGGTACATCAATTTTTTGTAAAATCATTTTTGCTTTGAAATGCAATATTTTGAGAACTATTCATTGCAGAAGATTTTGGTTTTTAGATACGGATAGAGTGTAAAAAGACCTTTATTTTGATGTAACACTCGATGGGATTCGAGAACAATCGAGAAAAATCATTTTTTTGACTTTTTTCTTAGGGTGGGGTACATCAATTTTTTGTAAAATCATTTTTGCTTTGAAATGCAATTTTTTGAGAACTATTCATTGCAGAAGATTTTGGCTTTTAGATACGGATAGAGTGTAAAAAGACCTTTATTTTGATGTAACACTCGATGGGATTCGAGAACATTTGAGAAAAATCATTTTTTTGACTTTTTTCTTAGGGTGGGGTACATCAATTTTTTGTAAAATCATTTTTGCTTTGAAATGCAATTTTTTGAGAACTATTCATTGCAGAAGATTTTGGCTTTTAGATACGGATAGAGTGTACAAAGACCTTTATTTTGATGTAACACTCGATGAGATTCGAGAACATTTGAGAAAAATCATGATTTTGACTTTTTTCTTAGGGTGGGGTACGTCAATTTTTTTAAAAATCATTTTTGCTTTGAAATGCAATATTTTGAGAACTATTCATTGCAGAAGATTTTGGTTTTTAGATACGGATAGAGTGTAAAAAGACCTTTATTTTGATGTAACACTCGATGGGATTCGAGAACATTTGAGAAAAATCATTTTTTGACTTTTTTCTTAGGGTGGGGTACATCAATTTTTTGTAAAATCATTTTTGCTTTGAAATGCAATATTTTGAGAACTATTCATTGCAGAAGATTTTGGCTTTTAGATACGGATAGAGTGTAAAAAGACCTTTATTTTGATGTAACACTCGATGGGATTCGAGAACATTTGAGAAAAATCATTTTTTTGACTTTTTTCTTAGGGTGGGGTACATCAATTTTTTGTAAAATCATTTTTGCTTTGAAATGCAATTTTTTGAGAACTATTCATTGCAGAAGATTTTGGCTTTTAGATACGGATAGAGTGTAAAAAGACCTTTATTTTGATGTAACACTCGATGGGATTCGAGAACATTTGAGAAAAATCATGATTTTGACTTTTTTCTTAGGGTGGGGTACGTCAATTTTTTTAAAAATCATTTTTGCTTTGAAATGCAATATTTTGAGAACTATTCATTGCAGAAGATTTTGGTTTTTAGATACGGATAGAGTGTAAAAAGACCTTTATTTTGATGTAACACTCGATGGGATTCGAGAACAATCGAGAAAAATCATTTTTTTGACTTTTTTCTTAGGGTGGGGTACATCAATTTTTTGTAAAATCATTTTTGCTTTGAAATGCAATATTTTGAGAACTATTCATTGCAGAAGATTTTGGTTTTTAGATACGGATAGAGTGTAAAAAGACCTTTATTTTGCTGTAGCACTCGATGGGATTCGAGAACATTTGAGAAAAATCATTTTTTTGACTTTTTTCTTAGGGTGGGGTACATCAATTTTTTGTAAAATCATTTTTGCTTTGAAATGCAATATTTTGAGAACTATTCATTGCAGAAGATTTTGGTTTTTAGATACGGATAGAGTGTAAAAAGACCTTTATTTTGATGTAACACTCGATGGGATTCGAGAACATTTGAGAAAAATCATTTTTTTGACTTTTTTCTTAGGGTGGGGTACATCAATTTTTTGTAAAATCATTTTTGCTTTGAAATGCAATATTTTGAGAACTATTCATTGCAGAAGATTTTGGTTTTTAGATAGGGATAGAGTGTAAAAAGACCTTTATTTTGATGTAACACTCGATGGGATTCGAGAACATTTGAGAAAAATCATTTTTTTGACTTTTTTCTTAGGGTGGGGTACATCAATTTTTTGTAAAATCATTTTTGCTTTGAAATGCAATATTTTGAGAACTATTCATTGCAGAAGATTTAGGTTTTTAGATACGGATAGAGTGTTAAAAGACCTTTATTTTGATGTAACACACGATGGGATTCGAGAACATTTGACAAAAATCATTTTTTTGACTTTTTTCTTAGGGTGGGGTACATCAATTTTTTGTAAAATCATTTTTGCTTTGAAATGCAATATTTTGAAAACTATTCATTGCAGAAGATTTTGGTTTTTAGATACGGATAGAGTGTAAAAAGACCTTTATTTTGATGTAACACTCGATGGGATTCGAGAACATTTGAGAAAAATCAATCTTTTGACTTTTTTCTTAGGGTGGGGTACATCAATTTTTTGTAAAATCATTTTTGCTTTTAAATGCAATATTTTGAGAACTATTCATTGCAGAAGATTTTTGTTTTTAGATACGGATAGAGTGTAAGAAGATATTTATTTTTATGTAACACTCGATGGGATTCGGGAACATTTGAGAAAAATCATTTTTTTGACTTTTTTCTTAGGGTGGGGTACATCAATTTTTTGTAAAATTATTTTTGCTTTGAAATGCAATATTTTGAGAACTATTCATTGCAGAAGATTTTGGTTTTTAGATACGGATAGAGTGTAAAAAGATATTTATTTTTATCTAACACTCGATGGGATTCGAGAACATTTGAGAAAAATCATTTTTTTGACTTTTTTCTTAGGGTGGGGTACATCAATTTTTTGTAAAATCATTTTTGCTTTGAAATGCAATATTTTGAGAACTATTCATTGCAGAAGATTTTGGTTTTTAGATACGGATAGAGTGTAAAAAGACCTTTATTTTGATGTAACACTCCATGGGATTCGAGAACATTTGAGAAAAATCATTTTTTTGACTTTTTTCTTAGGGTGCGGTACATCAATTTTTGTAAAATCATTTTTGCTTTGAAATGCAATATTTTGAGAACTATTCATTGCAGAACATTTTTCGAATCCCAATTCGAGAACATTTGAGAAAAATCATTATTTTGACTTTTTTCTTAGGGTGGGGTACATCATTTTTTTGTAAAATCATATTTGCTTTGAAATGCAATATTTTGAGAACTATTCATTGCAGAACATTTTGGTTTTTAGATACGGATAGTGTGTAAAAAGACCTTTATTTTGATGTAACACTCGATGGGATTCGAGAACATTTGAGAAAAATCATTTTTTTGACTTTTTTCTTAGGGTGGGGTACATCAATTTTTTGTAAAATCATTTTTGCTTTGAAATGCAATATTTTGAGAACTATTCATTGCAGAAGATTTTGGTTTTTAGATACGGATAGAGTGTAAAAAGACCTTTATTTTGATGTAACACTCGATGGGATTCGAGAAAATCTGAGAAAAATCATTATTTTGACTCTTTTCTTAGGGTGGGGTACATCAATTTTTTGTAAAATCATTTTTGCTTTGAAATGCAATATTTTGAGAACTATTCATTGCAGAACATTTTGGTTTTTAGATACGGATAGAGTGTAAAAAGACCTTTATTTTGATGTAACACTCGATGGGATTCGAGAACATTTGAGAAAAATCATTATTTTGACTTTTTTCTTAGGGTGGGGTACATCAATTTTTTGTAAAATCATTTTTGCTTTGAAATGCAATATTTTGAGAACTATTCGTTGCAGAAGATTTTGGTTTATAGATAGGGATAGAGTTTAAAAAGACCTTTATTTTGTTGTAGCACTCGATGGGATTCGAGAACATTTGAGAAAAATCATTTTTTTGACTTTTTTCTTAGGGTGGGGTACATCAATTTTTTGTAAAATCATTTTTGCTTTGAAATGCAATATTTTGAGAACTATTCATTGCAGAAGATTTTGGTTTTTAGATACGGATAGAGTGTAAAAAGACCTTTATTTTGATGTAACACTCGATGGGATTCGAGAACATTTGAGAAAAATCATTATTTTGACTTTTTTTCTTAGGGTGGGGTACATCAATTTTTTGTAAAATCATTTCTGCTTTGAAATGCAATATTTTAAGAACTATTAATTGCAGAAGATTTTGGTTTTTACATACGGATAGAGTGTAAAAAGACCTTTATTTTGATGTAACACTCGATGGGATTTGAGAACATCATTATTTTGACTTTTTCTTAGGGTGGGGTACGTCAATTTTTTGTAAAATCATTTTTGCTTTGAAATGCAATATTTTGAAAACTATTCATTGCAGAAGATTTTGGTTTTTAGATTCGGATAGAATGTAAAAAGACCTTTATTTTGATGTAACACTCGATGGGATTCGAGAACATTTGAGAAAAATCATTATTTTGACTTTTTTTCTTAGAGTGGGGTACATCAATTTTTTGTAAAATCATTTCTGCTTTGAAATGCAATATTTTGAAAACTATTCATTGCAGAAGATTTTGGTTTTTAGATACGGATAGAGTGTAAAAAGACCTTTGTTTTGATGTAACACTCGATGGGATTCGAGAACATTTGAGAAAAATCATTATTTTGACTTTTTCTTAGGGTGGGGTACATCAATTTTTTGTAAAATCATTTTTGCTTTGAAATGCAATATTTTGAGAACTATTCATTGCAGAAGATTTTGGTTTTTAGAAACGGATAGAGTGTAAAAAGACCTTTATTTTGATGTAACACTCGATGGGATTCGAGAACATTTGAGAAAAATCATTTTTTTGACTTTTTTCTTAGTGTGGGGTACATCAATTTTTTGTAAAATCATTTGTGCTTTGAAATGCAATATTTTGAGAACTATTCATTGCAGCAGATTTTGGTTTTTAGAAACGGATAGAGTGTAAAAAGACCTTTATTTTGATGTAACACTCGATGGGATTCGAGAACATTTGAGAAAAATCATTTTTTTGACTTTTTTCTTAGGGTGGGGTACATCAATTTTTTGTAAAATCATTTTCGCTTTGATATGCAATATTTTGAGAACTATTCATTGCAGAAGATTTTGGTTTTTAGATACCGATAGAGTGTAAGAAGATATTTATTTTTATGTAACACTCGATGGGATTCGAGAACATTTGAGAAAAATCAATTTTTTGACTTTTTTCTTTAGGGTGGGGTAAATCAATTTTTTGTAAAATCATTTTTGCTTTGAAATGCAATATTTTGAGAACTATTCATTGCAGAAGATTTCGGTTTTTAGATACGGATAGAGTGTAAAAAGACCTTTATTTTGATGTAACACTCGATGGGATTCGAGAACATTTGAGAAAAATCAATTTTTTGACTTTTTTCTTAGGGTGGGGTAAATCAATTTTTTGTAAAATCATTTTTGCTTTGAAATGCAATATTTTGAGAACTATTCATTGCAGAAGGTTTTGGTTTTTAGATACGGATAGAGTGTAAAAAGACCTTTATTTTGATGTAACACTCGATGGGATTCGAGAACATTTGAGAAAAATCAATTTTTTGACTTTTTTCTTAGGGTGGGGTAAATCAATTTTTTGTAAAATCATTTTTGCTTTGAAATGCAATATTTTGAGAACTATTCATTGCAGAAGATTTTGGATTTTAGATACGGATAGAGTGTAAAAAGACCTTTATTTTGATGTAACACTCGATGGGATTCGAGAACATTTGAGAAAAATCATTTTTTGACTTTTTTCTTAGGGTGGGGTACATCAATTTTTTGTAAAATCATTTTTGCTTTGAAATGCAATATTTTGAGAACTATTCATTGCAGAAGATTTTGGTTTTTAGATACGGATAGAGTGTAAAAAGACCTTTATTTTGATGTTACACTCGATGGGATTCGAGAACATTTGAGAAAAATCATTTTTTTGACTTTTTTCTTAGGGTGGGGTACATCAATTTTTTGTAAAATCATTTTCGCTTTGATATGCAATATTTTGAGAACTATTCATTGCAGAAGATTTTGGTTTTTAGATACGGATAGAGTGTAAAAAGACCTTTATTTTGATGTAACACTCGATGGGATTCGAGAACATTTGAGAAAAATCAATTTTTTGACTTTTTTCTTTAGGGTGGGGTAAATCAATTTTTGTAAAATCATTTTTGCTTTGAAATACAATATTTTGAGAACTATTCATTGCAGAAGATTTCGGTTTTTAGATACGGATAGAGTGTAAAAAGACCTTTATTTTGATGTAACACTCGATGGGATTCGAGAACATTTGAGAAAAATCAATTTTTTGACTTTTTTCTTAGGGTGGGGTAAATCAATTTTTTGTAAAATCATTTTTGCTTTGAAATGCAATATTTTGAGAACTATTCATTGCAGAAGATTTTGGTTTTTAGAAACGGATAGAGTGTAAAAAGACCTTTATTTTGATGTAACACTCGATGGGATTCGAGAACATTTGAGAAAAATCAATTTTTTGACTTTTTTCTTAAGGTGGGGTAAATCAATTTTTTGTAAAATCATTTTTGCTTTGAAATGCAATATTTTGAGAACTATTCATTGCAGAAGATTTTGGTTTTTAGATTCGGATAGAATGTTAAAAGACCTTTATTTTGATGTAACACTCGATGGGATTCGAGAACATTTGAGAAAAATCATTATTTTGACTTTTTTTCTTAGGGTGGGGTAAATCAATTTTTTGTAAAATCATTTCTGCTTTGAAATGCATTATTTTGAGAACTATTAATTGCAGAAGATTTTGGTTTTTAGATACGGATAGAGTGTAAAAAGACCTTTGTTTTGATGTAACACTCGATGGGATTCGAGAACATTTGAGAAAAATCATTATTTTGACTTTTTCTTAGGGTGGGGTAGGTCAATTTTTTGTAAAATCATTTTTGCTTTGAAATGCAATATTTTGAGAACTATTCATTGCAGAAGATTTTGGTTTTTAGATACGGATAGAGTGTAAAAAGACCTTTATTTTGATGTAACACTCGATGGGATTCGAGAACATTTGAGAAAAATCATTTTTTTGACTTTTTTCTTAGGGTGGGGTACAACAATTTTTTGTAAAATCATTTTTGCTTTGAAATGCAATATTTTGAGAACTATTCATTGCAGAAGATTTTGGTTTTTAGATACGGATAGAGTGTAAAAAGACCTTTATTTTGATTTAACACTCGATGGGATTCGAGAACATTTGAGAAAAATCATTTTTTTGACTTTTTTCTTAGGGTGGGGTACATCAATTTTTTGTAAAATCATTTTTGCTTTGAAATGCAATATTTTGAGAACTATTCATTGCAGAAGATTTTGGTTTTTAGATACGGATAGAGTGTAAAAAGACCTTTATTTTTATGTAACACTCGATGGGATTCGAAGAAGTTTGAGAAAAATCATTATTTTGACTTTTTTCTTAGGGTGGGGTACATCAATTTTTTGTAAAATCATTTTTGCTTTGAAATGCAATATTTTGAGAACTATTCATTGCAGAAGATTTTGGTTTTTAGATACGGATAGAGTGTAAAAAGACCTTTATTTTGATGTAACACTCGATGGGATTCGAGAACATTTGAGAAAAATCATTTTTTTGACTTTTTTCTTAGGGTGGGGTACATCAATTTTTTGTAAAATCATTTTTGCTTTGAAATGCAATATTTTGAGAACTATTCATTGCAGAAGATTTTGATTTTTAGATACGGATAGAGTGTAAAAAGACCTTTATTTTGATGTAACACTCGATGGGATTCGAGAAAGTTTGAGAAAAATCATTATTTTGACTTTTTTCTTAGGGTGGGGTACATCAATTTTTTGTAAAATCATTTTTGCTTTGAAATGCAATATTTTGAGAACTATTCACTGCAGAAGATTTTGGTTTTTAGATACGGATAGGGTGTAAAAAGACCTTTATTTTGATGTAGCACTCGATGGGATTCGAGAAAGTTTGAGAAAAATCATTATTTTGACTTTTGTCTTAGGGTGGAGTACATCAATTTTTTGTAAAATCATTTTTGCTTTGAAATGCAATATTCTGAGAACTATTCATTGCAGAAGATTTTGGTTTTTAGATACGGATAGAGTGTAAAAAGACCTTTATTTTGATGTAACACTCGATGGGATTCGAGAACATTTGAGAAAAATCATTTTTTTGACTTTTTTCTTAGGGTGGGGTACATCAATTTTTTGTAAAATCATTTTTGCTTTGAAATGCAATATTTTGAGAACTATTCATTGCAGAACATTTTGGTTTTTAGATACGGATAGAGTGTAAAAAGACCTTTATTTTGATTTAACACTCGATGGGATTCGAGAACATTTGAGAAAAATCATTTTTTTGACTTTTTTCTTAGGGTGGGGTACATCAATTTTTTGTAAAATCATTTTTGCTTTGAAATGCAATATTTTGAGAACTATTCATTGCAGAAGATTTTGGTTTTTAGATACGGATAGAGTGTAAAAAGACCTTTATTTTGATGTAACACTCGATGGGATTCGAGAAAGTTTGAGAAAAATCATTATTTTGACTTTTTTCTTAGGGTGGGGTACATCAATTTTTTGTAAAATCATTTTTGCTTTGAAATGCAATATTTTGAGAACTATTCATTGCAGAAGATTTTGGTTTTTAGATACGGATAGAGTGTAAAAAGACCTTTATTTTGATGTAACACTCGATGGGATTCGAGAACATTTGAGAAAAATCATTTTTTTGACTTTTTTCTTAGGGTGGGGTACATCAAGTTTTTGTAAAATCATTTTTGCTTTGAAATGCAATATTTTGAGAACTATTCATTGCAGAAGATTTTGGTTTTTAGATACGGATAGAGTGTAAAAAGACCTTTATTTTGATGTAACACTCGATGGGATTCGAGAAAGTTTGAGAAAAATCATTATTTTGACTTTTTTCTTAGGGTGGGGTACATCAATTTTTTGTAAAATCATTTTTGCTTTGAAATGCAATATTTTGAGAACTATTCATTGCAGAAGATTTTGGTTTTTAGATACGGATAGAGTGTAAAAAGACCTTTATTTTGATGTAGCACTCGATGGGATTCGAGAAAGTTTGAGAAAAATCATTATTTTGACTTTTATCTTAGGGTGGGGTACATCAATTTTTTGTAAAATCATTTTTGCTTTGAAATGCAATATTTTGAGAACTATTCATTGCAGAAGATTTTGGTTTTTAGATACGGATAGAGTGTAAAAAGACCTTTATTTTGATGTAACACTCGATGGGATTCGAGAACATTTGAGAAAAATCATTTTTTTGACTTTTTTCTTAGGGTGGGGTACATCAATTTTTTGTAAAATCATTTTTGCTTTGAAATGCAATATTTTGAGAACTATTCATTGCAGAAGATTTTGGTTTTTAGATACGGATAGAGTGTAAAAAGACCTTTATTTTGATGTAACACTCGATGGGATTCGAGAAAGTTTGAGAAAAATCATTATTTTGACTTTTTTCTTAGGGTGGGGTACATCAATTTTTTGTAAAATCATTTTTGCTTTGAAATGCAATATTTTGAGAACTATTCATTGCAGAAGATTTTGGTTTTTAGATACGGATAGAGTGTAAAAAGACCTTTATTTTGATGTAACACTCAATGGGCTTCGAGAACATTTGAGAAAAATCATTTTTTTGACTTTTTTCTTAGGGTGGGGTACATCAATTTTTTGTAAAATCATTTTTGCTTTGAAATGCAATATTTTGAGAACTATTCACTGCAGAAGATTTTGGTTTTTAGATACGGATAGAGTGTAAAAAGACCTTTATTTTGATGTAGCACTCGATGGGATTCGAGAAAGTTTGAGAAAAATCATTATTTTGACTTTTTTCTTAGGGTGGGGTACATCAATTTTTTGTAAAATCATTTTTGCTTTGAAATGCAATATTCTGAGAACTATTCATTGCAGAAGATTTTGGTTTTTAGATACGGATAGAGTGTAAAAAGACCTTTATTTTGATGTAACACTCGATTGGATTCGAGAACATTTGAAAAAAATCATTTTTTTGACTTTTTTCTTAGGGTGGGGTACATCAATTTTTTGTAAAATCATTTTTGCTTTGAAATGCAATATTTTGAGAACTATTCATTGTAGAACATTTTGGTTTTTAGATACGGATATAGTGTAAAAAGACCTTTATTTTGATTTAACACTCGATGGGATTCGAGAACATTTGAGAAAAATCATTTTTTTGACTTTTTTCTTAGGGTGGGGTACATCAATTTTTTGTAAAATCATTTTTGCTTTGAAATGCAATATTTTGAGAACTATTCATTGCAGAAGATTTTGGTTTTTAGATACGGATAGAGTGTAAAAAGACCTTTATTTTGATGTAACACTCGATGGGATTCGAGAAAGTTTGAGAAAAATCATTATTTTGACTTTTTTCTTAGGGTGGGATACATCAATTTTTTGTAAAATCATTTTTGCTTTGAAATGCAATATTTTGAGAACTATTCATTGCAGAAGATTTTGGTTTTTAGATACGGATAGAGTGTAAAAAGACCTTTATTTTGATGTAACACTCGATGGGCTTCGAGAACATTTGAGAAAAATCATTTTTTTGACTTTTTTCTTAGGGTGGGGTACATCAATTTTTTGTAAAATCATTTTTGCTTTGAAATGCAATATTTTGAGAACTATTCATTGCAGAAGATTTTGGTTTTTAGATACGGATAGAGTGTAAAAAGACCTTTATTTTGATGTAACACTCGATGGGATTCGAGAAAGTTTGAGAAAAATCATTATTTTGACTTTTATCTTAGGGTGGGGTACATCAATTTTTTGTAAAATCATTTTTGCTTTGAAATGCAATACTTTGAGAACTATTCATTGCAGAAGATTTTGGTTTTTAGATACGGATAGAGTGTAAAAAGACCTTTATTTTGATGTAACACTCGATGGGATTCGAGAACATTTGAGAAAAATCATTTTGTTGACTTTTTTCTTAGGGTGGGGTACACCAATTTTTTGTAAAATCATTTTTGCTTTGAAATGCAATATTTTGAGAACTATTCATTGCAGAAGATTTTGGTTTTTAGATACGGATAGAGTGTAAAAAGACCTTTATTTTGATGTAACACTCGATGGGATTCGAGAACATTTGAGAAAAATCATTTTTTTGACTTTTTTCTTAGGGTGGGGTACATCAATTTTTTGTAAAATCATTTTTGCTTTGAAATGCAATATTTTGAGAACTATTCATTGCAGAAGATTTTGGTTTTTAGATACGGATAGAGTGTAAAAAGACCTTTATTTTGATGTAACACTCGATGGGATTCGAGAAAGTTTGAGAAAAATCATTATTTTGACTTTTTTCTCAGGGTGGGGTACATCAATTTTTTGTAAAATCATTTTTGCTTTGAAATGCAATATTTTGAGAACTATTCATTGCAGAAGATTTTGGTTTTTAGATACGGATAGAGTGTAAAAAGACCTTTATTTTGATGTAGCACTTGATGGGATTCGAGAAAGTTTGAGAAAAATCATTATTTTGACTTTTTTCTTAGGGTGGGGTACATCAATTTTTTGTAAAATCATTTTTGCTTTGAAATGCAATATTTTGAGAACTATTCATTGCAGAAGATTTTGGTTTTTAGATACGGATAGAGTGTAAAAAGACCTTTATTTTGATGTAACACTCGATGGGATTCGAGAACATTTGAGAAAAATCATTTTTTTGACTTTTTTCTTAGGGTGGGGTACATCAATTTTTTGTAAAATCATTTTTGCTTTGAAATGCAATATTTTGAGAACTATTCATTGCAGAAGATTTTGGTTTTTAGATACGGATAGAGTGTAAAAGGACCTTTATTTTGATGTAGCACTCGATGGGATTCGAGAAAGTTTGAGAAAAATCATTATTTTGACTTTTTTCTTAGGGTGGGGTACATCAATTTTTTGTAAAATCATTTTTGCTTTGAAATGCAATATTTTGAGAACTATTCATTGCAGAAGATTTTGGTTTTTAGATACGGATAGAGTGTAAAAAGACCTTTATTTTGATGTAACACTCGATGGGATTCGAGAACATTTCAGAAAAATCATTTTTTTGACTTTTTTCTTAGGGTGGGGTACATCAATTTTTTGTAAAATCATTTTTGCTTTGAAATGCAATATTTTGAGAACTATTCATTGCAGAAGATTTTGGTTTTTAGATACGGATAGAGTGTAAAAAGACCTTTATTTTGATGTAACACTCGATGGGATTCGAGAAAGTTTGAGAAAAATCATTATTTTGACTTTTTTCTCAGGGTGGGGTACATCAATTTTTTTGTAAAATCATTTTTGCTTTGAAATGCAATATTTTGAGAACTATTCATTGCAGAAGATTTTGGTTTTTAGATACGGATAGAGTGTAAAAAGACCTTTATTTTGATGTAACACTCGATGGGATTCGAGAACATTTGAGAAAAATCATTTTTTTGACTTTTTTCTTAGGGTGGGGTACATCAATTTTTTGTAAAATCATTTTTGCTTTGAAATGCAATATTTTGAGAACTATTCATTGCAGAAGATTTTGGTTTTTAGATACGGATAGAGTGTAAAAGGACCTTTATTTTGATGTAGCACTCGATGGGATTCGAGAAAGTTTGAGAAAAATCATTATTTTGACTTTTTTCTTAGGGTGGGGTACATCAATTTTTTGTAAAATCATTTTTGCTTTGAAATGCAATATTTTGAGAACTATTCATTGCAGAAGATTTTGGTTTTTAGATACGGATAGAGTGTAAAAAGACCTTTATTTTGATGTAACACTCGATGGGATTCGAGAACATTTCAGAAAAATCATTTTTTTGACTTTTTTCTTAGGGTGGGGTACATCAATTTTTTGTAAAATCATTTTTGCTTTGAAATGCAATATTTTGAGAACTATTCATTGCAGAAGATTTTGGTTTTTAGATACGGATAGAGTGTAAAAAGACCTTTATTTTGATGTAGCACTCGATGGGATTCGAGAAAGTTTGAGAAAAATCATTATTTTGACTTTTTTCTTAGGGTGGGGTACATCAATTTTTTGTAAAATCATTTTTGCTTTGAAATGCAACATTTTGAGAACTATTCATTGCAGAAGATTTTGGTTTTTAGATACGGATAGAGTGTAAAAAGACCTTTATTTTGATGTAGCACTCGATGGGATTCGAGAAAGTTTGAGAAAAATCATTATTTTGACTTTTTTCTTAGGGTGGGGTACATCAATTTTTTGTAAAATCATTTTTGCTTTGAAATGCAATATTTTGAGAACTATTCATTGCAAAAGATTTTGGTTTTTAGATACGGATAGAGTGTAAAAGGACCTTTATTTTGATGTAGCACTCGATGGGATTCGAGAAAGTTTGAGAAAAATCATTATTTTGAATTTTTTGCTAGGGTGGGGTACATCAATTTTTTGTAAAATCATTTTTGCTTTGAAATGCAATATTTTGAGAACTATTCATTGCAGAAGATTTTGGTTTTTAGATACGGATAGAGTGTAAAAAGACCTTTATTTTGATGTAACACTCGATGGGATTCGAGAACATTTGAGAAAAATCATTTTTTTGACTTTTTTCTTAGGGTGGGGTACATCAATTTTTTGTAAAATCATTTTTGCTTTGAAATGCAATATTTTGAGAACTATTCATTGCAGAAGATTTTGGTTTTTAGATACGGATAGAGTGTAAAAAGACCTTTATTTTGATGTAGCACTCGATGGGATTCGAGAAAGTTTGAGAAAAATCATTATTTTGACTTTTTTCTTAGGGTGGGGTACATCAATTTTTTGTAAAATCATTTTTGCTTTGAAATGCAATATTTTGAGAACTTTTCATTGCAGAAGATTTTGGTTTTTAGATACGGATAGAGTGTAAAAAGACCTTTATTTTGATGTAACACTCGATGGGATTCGAGAACATTTGAGAAAAATCATTTTTTTGACTTTTTTCTTAGGGTGGGGTACATCAACTTTTTGTAAAATCATTTTTGCTTTGAAATGCAATATTTTGAGAACTATTCATTGCAGAAGATTTTGGTTTTTAGATACGGATAGAGTGTAAAAAGACCTTTATTTTGATGTAACACTCGATGGGATTCGAGAACATTTGAGAAAATCATTTTTTTGACTTTTTTCTTAGGGTGGGGTACATCAATTTTTTGTAAAATCATTTTTGCTTTGAAATGCAATATTTTGAGAACTATTCATTGCAGAAGATTTTGATTTTTAGATACGGATAGAGTGTAAAAAGACCTTTATTTTGATGTAACACTCGATGGGATTCGAGAAAGTTTGAGAAAAATCATTATTTTGACTTTTTTCTTAGGGTGGGGTACATCAATTTTTTGTAAAATCATTTTTGCTTTGAAATGCAATATTTTGAGAACTATTCATTGCAGAAGATTTTGGTTTTTAGATACGGATAGAGTGTAAAAAGACCTTTATTTTGATGTAACACTCGATGGGATTCGAGAACATTTGAGAAAAATCATTTTTTTGACTTTTTTCTTAGGGTGGGGTACATCAATTTTTTGTAAAATCATTTTTGCTTTGAAATGCAATATTTTGAGAACTATTCATTGCAGAAGATTTTGGTTTTTAGATACGGATAGAGTGTAAAAAGACCTTTATTTTGATGTAGCACTCGATGGGATTCGAGAAAGTTTGAGAAAAATCATTATTTTGACTTTTATCTTAGGGTGGGGTACATCAATTTTTTGTAAAATCATTTTTGCTTTGAAATGCAATATTTTGAGAACTATTCATTGCAGAATATTTTGGTTTTTAGATACGGATAGAGTGTAAAAAGACCTTTATTTTGATGTAGCACTCGATGGGATTCGAGAACATTTGAGAAAAATCATTATTTTGACTTTTATCTTAGGGTGGGGTACATCAATTTTTTGTAAAATCATTTTTGCTTTGAAATGCAATATTTTAAGAACTATTCATTGCAGAAGATTTTGGTTTTTAGATACGGATAGAGTGTAAAAAGACCTTTATTTTGATGTAACACTCGATGGGATTCGAGAACATTTGAGAAAAATCATTTTTTTGACTTTTTTCTTAGGGTGGGGTACATCAATTTTTTGTAAAATCATTTTTGCTTTGAAATGCAATATTTTGAGAACTATTCATTGCAGAAGATTTTGGTTTTAGATACGGATAGAGTGTAAAAAGACCTTTATTTTGATGTAACACTCGATGGGATTCGAGAAAGTTTGAGAAAAATCATTATTTTGACTTTTATCTTAGGGTGGGGTACATCAATTTTTTGTAAAATCATTTTTGCTTTGAAATGCAATACTTTGAGAACTATTCATTGCAGAAGATTTTGGTTTTTAGATACGGATAGAGTGTAAAAAGACCTTTATTTTGATGTAACACTCGATGGGATTCGAGAACATTTGAGAAAAATCATTTTTTTGACTTTTTTCTTAGGGTGGGGTACACCAATTTTTTGTAAAATCATTTTTGCTTTGAAATGCAATATTTTGAGAACTATTCATTGCAGAAGATTTTGGTTTTTAGATACGGATAGAGTGTTAAAAGACCTTTATTTTGATGTAACACTCGATGGGATTCGAGAACATTTGAGAAAAATCATTTTTTTGACTTTTTTCTTAGGGTGGGGTACATCAATTTTTTGTAAAATCATTTTTGCTTTGAAATGCAATATTTTGAGAACTATTCATTGCAGAAGATTTTGGTTTTTAGATACGGATAGAGTGTAAAAAGACCTTTATTTTGATGTAACACTCGATGGGATTCGAGAAAGTTTGAGAAAAATCATTATTTTGACTTTTTTCTCAGGGTGGGGTACATCAATTTTTTGTAAAATCATTTTTGCTTTGAAATGCAATATTTTGAGAACTATTCATTGCAGAAGATTTTGGTTTTTAGATACGGATAGAGTGTAAAAAGACCTTTATTTTGATGTAGCACTTGATGGGATTCGAGAAAGTTTGAGAAAAATCATTATTTTGACTTTTTTCTTAGGGTGGGGTACATCAATTTTTTGTAAAATCATTTTTGCTTTGAAATGCAATATTTTGAGAACTATTCATTGCAGAAGATTTTGGTTTTTAGATACGGATAGAGTGTAAAAAGACCTTTATTTTGATGTAACACTCGATGGGATTCGAGAACATTTGAGAAAAATCATTTTTTTGACTTTTTTCTTAGGGTGGGGTACATCAATTTTTTGTAAAATCATTTTTGCTTTGAAATGCAATATTTTGAGAACTATTCATTGCAGAAGATTTTGGTTTTTAGATACGGATAGAGTGTAAAAGGACCTTTATTTTGATGTAGCACTCGATGGGATTCGAGAAAGTTTGAGAAAAATCATTATTTTGACTTTTTTCTTAGGGTGGGGTACATCAATTTTTTGTAAAATCATTTTTGCTTTGAAATGCAATATTTTGAGAACTATTCATTGCAGAAGATTTTGGTTTTTAGATACGGATAGAGTGTAAAAAGACCTTTATTTTGATGTAACACTCGATGGGATTCGAGAACATTTCAGAAAAATCATTTTTTTGACTTTTTTCTTAGGGTGGGGTACATCAATTTTTTGTAAAATCATTTTTGCTTTGAAATGCAATATTTTGAGAACTATTCATTGCAGAAGATTTTGGTTTTTAGATACGGATAGAGTGTAAAAAGACCTTTATTTTGATGTAGCACTCGATGGGATTCGAGAAAGTTTGAGAAAAATCATTATTTTGACTTTTTTCTTAGGGTGGGGTACATCAATTTTTTGTAAAATCATTTTTGCTTTGAAATGCAACATTTTGAGAACTATTCATTGCAGAAGATTTTGGTTTTTAGATACGGATAGAGTGTAAAAAGACCTTTATTTTGATGTAGCACTCGATGGGATTCGAGAAAGTTTGAGAAAAATCATTATTTTGACTTTTTTCTTAGGGTGGGGTACATCAATTTTTTGTAAAATCATTTTTGCTTTGAAATGCAATATTTTGAGAACTATTCATTGCAAAAGATTTTGGTTTTTAGATACGGATAGAGTGTAAAAGGACCTTTATTTTGATGTAGCACTCGATGGGATTCGAGAAAGTTTGAGAAAAATCATTATTTTGAATTTTTTCCTAGGGTGGGGTACATCAATTTTTTGTAAAATCATTTTTGCTTTGAAATGCAATATTTTGAGAACTATTCATTGCAGAAGATTTTGGTTTTTAGATACGGATAGAGTGTAAAAGGACCTTTATTTTGACGTAACACTCGATGGGATTCGAGAACATTTGAGAAAAATCATTTTTTTGACTTTTTTCTTAGGGTGGGGTACATCAATTTTTTGTAAAATCATTTTTGCTTTGAAATGCAATATTTTGAGAACTATTCATTGCAGAAGATTTTGGTTTTTAGATACGGATAGAGTGTAAAAAGACCTTTATTTTGATGTAGCACTCGATGGGATTCGAGAAAGTTTGAGAAAAATCATTATTTTGACTTTTTTCTTAGGGTGGGGTACATCAATTTATTGTAAAATCATTTTTGCTTTGAAATGCAATATTTTGAGAACTATTCATTGCAGAAGATTTTGGTTTTTAGATACGGATAGAGTGTAAAAAGACCTTTATTTTGATGTAACACTCGATGGGATTCGAGAACATTTGAGAAAAATCATTTTTTTGACTTTTTTCTTAGGGTGGGGTACATCAACTTTTTGTAAAATCATTTTTGCTTTGAAATGCAATATTTTGAGAACTATTCATTGCAGAAGATTTTGGTTTTTAGATACGGATAGAGTGTAAAAAGACCTTTATTTTGATGTAACACTCGATGGGATTCGAGAACATTTGAGAAAAATCATTTTTTTGACTTTTTTCTTAGGGTGGGGTACATCAATTTTTTGTAAAATCATTTTTGCTTTGAAATGCAATATTTTGAGAACTATTCATTGCAGAAGATTTTGATTTTTAGATACGGATAGAGTGTAAAAAGACCTTTATTTTGATGTAACACTCGATGGGATTCGAGAAAGTTTGAGAAAAATCATTATTTTGACTTTTTTCTTAGGGTGGGGTACATCAATTTTTTGTAAAATCATTTTTGCTTTGAAATGCAATATTTTGAGAACTATTCATTGCAGAAGATTTTGGTTTTTAGATACGGATAGAGTGTAAAAAGACCTTTATTTTGATGTAACACTCGATGGGATTCGAGAACATTTGAGAAAAATCATTTTTTTGACTTTTTTCTTAGGGTGGGGTACATCAATTTTTTGTAAAATCATTTTTGCTTTGAAATGCAATATTTTGAGAACTATTCATTGCAGAAGATTTTGGTTTTTAGATACGGATAGAGTGTAAAAAGACCTTTATTTTGATGTAGCACTCGATGGGATTCGAGAAAGTTTGAGAAAAATCATTATTTTGACTTTTATCTTAGGGTGGGGTACATCAATTTTTTGTAAAATCATTTTTGCTTTGAAATGCAATATTTTGAGAACTATTCATTGCAGAAGATTTTGGTTTTTAGATACGGATAGAGTGTAAAAAGACCTTTATTTTGATGTAGCACTCGATGGGATTCGAGAAAGTTTGAGAAAAATCATTATTTTGACTTTTATCTTAGGGTGGGGTACATCAATTTTTTGTAAAATCATTTTTGCTTTGAAATGCAATATTTTAAGAACTATTCATTGCAGAAGATTTTGGTTTTTAGATACGGATAGAGTGTAAAAAGACCTTTATTTTGATGTAACACTCGATGGGATTCGAGAACATTTGAGAAAAATCATTTTTTTGACTTTTTTCTTAGGGGGGGGTACATCAATTTTTTGTAAAATCATTTTTGCTTTGAAATGCAATATTTTGAGAACTATTCATTGCAGAAGATTTTGGTTTTTAGATACGGATAGAGTGTAAAAAGACCTTTATTTTGATGTAACACTCGATGGGATTCGAGAACATTTGAGAAAAATCAATTTTTTGACTTTTTTCTTAGGGTGGGGTACATCAATTTTTTGTAAAATCATTTTTGCTTTGAAATGCAATATTTTGAGAACTATTCATTGCAGAAGATTTTGGTTTTTAGATACGGATAGAGTGTAAAAAGACCTTTATTTTGATGTTGCACTCGATGGGATTCGAGAAAGTTTGAGAAAAATCATTTTTTTTTACTTTTTTCTTAGGGTGGGGTACATCAATTTTTTGTAAAATCATTTTTGCTTTGAAATGCAATATTTTGAGAACCATTCATTGCAGAACATTTTTCGAATCCCAATTCGAGAACATTTGAGAAAAATCATTATTTTGACTTTTTTCTTAGGGTGGGGTACATCATTTTTTTGTAAAATCATTTTTGCTTTGAAATGCAATATTTTGAGAACTATTCATTGCAGAACATTTTGGTTTTTAGATACGGATAGAGTGTAAAAAGACCTTTATTTTGATGTAACACTCGATGGGATTCGAGAACATTTGAGAAAAATCATTTTTTTGACTTTTTTCTTAGTGTGGGGTACATCAATTTTTTGTAAAATCATTTTTGCTTTGAAATGCAATATTTTGAGAACTATTCATTGCAGAAGATTTTGGATTTTAGATACGGATAGAGTGTAAAAAGACCTTTATTTTGATGTAACACTCGATGGGATTCGAGAACATTTGAGAAAAATCATTTTTTTGAATTTTTTCTTAGGGTGGGTTACATCAATTTTTTGTAAAATCATTTTTGCTTTGAAATGCAATATTTTGAGAACTATTCATTGCAGAAGATTTTGGATTTTAGATACGGATAGAGTGTAAAAAGACCTTTATTTTGATGTAACACTCGATGGGATTCGAGAACATTTGAGAGAAATCATTTTTTTGAATTTTTTCTTAGGGTGGGTTACATCAATTTTTTGTAAAATCATTTTTGCTTTGAAATGCAATATTTTGAGAACTATTCATTGCAGAACATTTTGGTTTTTAGATACGGATAGAGTGTAAAAAGACCTTTATTTTGATGTAACACTCGATGGGATTCGAGAACATTTGAGAAAAATCATTTTTTTGACTTTTTTCTTAGGGTGGGGTACATCAATTTTTTGTAAAATCATTTTTGCTTTGAAATGCAATATTTTGAGAACTATTCATTGCAGAAGATTTTGGTTTTTAGATACGGATAGAGTGTAAAAAGACCTTTATTGTGATGTAACACTCGATGGGATTCGAGAAAGTTTGAGAAAAATCATTATTTTGACTTTTTTCTTAGGGTGGGGTACATCAATTTTTTGTAAAATCATTTTTGCTTTGAAATTTAATATTTTGAGAACTATTCATTGCAGAAGATTTTGGTTTTTAGATACGGATAGAGCGTAAAAAGGCCTTTATTTTGATGTAACACTCGATGGGATTCGAGAACATTTGAGAAAAATCATTTTTTTGAATTTTTTCTTAGGGTGGGTTACATCAATTTTTTGTAAAATCATTTTGGCTTTGAAATGCAATATTTTGAGAACTATTCATTGCAGAAGATTTTGGATTTTAGATACGGATAGAGTGTAAAAAGACCTTTATTTTGATGTAACACTCGATGGGATTCGAGAACATTTGAGAAAAATCAGTTTTTTGACTTTTTTCTTGGGTGGGTTACATCAATTTTTTGTAAAATCATTTTTGGTTTGAAATGCAATATTTTGAGAACTATTCATTGCAGAAGATTCTGGTTTTTAGATACGGATAGAGTGTAAAAAGACCTTTATTTTGATGTAACACTCGATGGGATTCGAGAAAATTTGAGAAAAATCATTTTTTTTACTTTTTTCTTAGGGTGGGGTACATCAATTTTTTGTAAAATCATTTTTGCTTTGAAATGCAATATTTTGAGAACTATTCATTGCAGAAGATTTTGGTTTTTAGATACGGATAGAGTGTAAAAAGACCTTTATTTTGATGTAACACTCGATGGGATTCGAGAACATTTGAGAAAAATCATTTTTTTGACTTTTTTCTTAGTGTGGGGTACATCAATTTTTTGTAAAATCATTTTTGCTTTGAAATGCAATATTTTGAGAACTATTCATTGCAGAACATTTTTCGAATCCCAATTCGAGAACATTTGAGAAAAATCATTATTTTGACTTTTATCTTAGGGTGGGGTACATCATTTTTTTGTAAAATCATATTTGCTTTGAAATGCAATATTTTGAGAAGTATTCATTGCAGAACATTGTGGTTTTTAGATACGGATAGAATGTTAAAAGACCTTTATTTTGATGTAACACTCGATGGGATTCGAGAACATTTGAGAAAAATCAATTTTTTGACTTTTTTCTTTAGGGTGGGGTAAATCAATTTTTTGTAAAATCATTTTTGCTTTGAAATGCAATATTTTGAGAACTATTCATTGCAGAAGATTTTGATTTTTAGATTCGGATAGAATGTAAAAAGACCTTTATTTTGATGTAACACTCGATGGGATTCGAGAACATTTGAGAAAAATCAATTTTTTGACTTTTTTCTTTAGGGTGGGGTAAATCAATTTTTTGTAAAATCATTTTTGCTTTGAAATGCAATATTTTGAGAACTATTCATTGCAGAAGATTTCGGTTTTTAAATATGGATAGAGTGTAAAAAGACCTTTATTTTGATGTAACACTCGATGGGATTCGAGAACATTTGACAAAAATCATTTTTTTGACTTTTTTCTTAGGGTGGGGTACATCAATTTTTTGTAAAATCATTTTTGCTTTGAAATGCAATATTTTGAGAACTATTCATTGCTGAAGATTTTGGTTTTTAGATACGGATAGAGTGTAAAAAGACCTTTATTTTTATGTAACACTCGATGGGATTCGAGAAAGTCTGAGAAAAATCATTATTTTGACTTTTTTCTTAGGGTGGGGTACATCAATTTTTTGTAAAATCATTTTTGCTTTGAAATGCAATATTTTGAGAACTATTCATTGCAGAAGATTTTGGTTTTTAGATACGGATAGAGTGTAAAAAGACCTTTATTTTGATGTAACACTCGATGGGATTCTAGAACATTTGAGAAAAATCATTTTTTTGACTTTTTTCTTAGGGTGGGGTACATCAATTTTTTGTAAAATCATTTTTGCTTTGAAATGCAATATTTTGAGAACTATTCATTGCAGAACATTTTTCGAATCCCAATTCGAGAACATTTGAGAAAAATCATTATTTTGACTTTTTTCTTAGGGTGGGGTACATCATTTTTTTGTAAAATCATATTTGCTTTGAAATGCAATATTTTGAGAACTATTCATTGCAGAACATTTTGGTTTTTAGATACGGATAGAGTGTAAAAAGACCTTTATTTTGATGTAACACTCGATGGGATTCTAGAACATTTGAGAAAAATCATTATTTTGACTTTTTTCTTAGGATGGGGTACATCAATTTTTTGTAAAATCATTTTTGCTTTGAAATGCAATATTTTGAGAACTATTCATTGCAGAAGATTTTGGTTTTTAGATTCGGATAGAATGTAAAAAGACCTTTATTTTGATGTAACACTCGATGGGATTCGAGAACATTTGAGAAAAATCAATTTTTTGACTTTTTTCTTTAGGGTGGGGTAAATCAATTTTTTGTAAAATCATTTTTGCTTTGAAATGCAATATTTTGAGAACTATTCATTGCAGAAGATTTCGGTTTTTAAATACGGATAGAGTGTAAAAAGACCTGTATTTTGATGTAACACTCGATGGGATTCGAGAACATTTGACAAAAATCATTTTTTTGACTTTTTTCTTAGGGTGGGGTACATCAATTTTTTGTAAAATCATTTTTGCTTTGAAATGCAATATTTTGAGAACTATTCATTGCAGAAGATTTTGGTTTTTAGATACAGATAGAGTGTAAAAAGACCTTTATTTTGATGTAACACTCAATGGGATTCGAGAACATTTGAGGAAAATCATTTGTTTGACTTTTTTCGTAGGGTGGGGTACATCAATTTTTTGTAAAATCATTTTTGCTTTGAAATGCAATATTTTGAGAACTATTCATTGCAGAAGATTTTGGTTTTTAGATAGGGATAGAGTGTAAGAAGATATTTATTTTTATGTAACACTCGATGGGATTCGAGAACATTTGAGAAAAATTATTTTTTTGACTTTTTTCTTAGGGTGGGGTACATCAATTTTTTGTAAAATCATTTTTGCTTTGAAATGCAATATTTTGAGAACTATTCGTTGCAGAAGATTTTGGTTTTTAGATACGGATAGAGTGTAAAAAAACCTTTATTTTGATGTAACACTCGATGGGATTCGAGAACATTTGAGAAAAATCAATTTTTTGACTTTTTTCTTTAGGGTGGGTTAAATCAATTTTTTGTAAAATCATTTTTGCTTTGAAATGCAATATTTTGAGAACTATTCATTGCAGAAGATTTCGGTTTTTAAATACGGATAGAGTGTAAAAAGACCTTTATTTTGATGTAACACTCGATGGGATTCGAGAACATTTGACAAAAATCATTTTTTTGACTTTTTTCTTAGGGTGGGGTACATCAATTTTTTGTAAAATCATTTTTGCTTTGAAATGCAATATTTTGAGAACTATTCATTGCAGAAGATTTTGGTTTTTAGATACAGATAGAGTGTAAAAAGACCTTTATTTTGATGTAACACTCGATGGGATTCGAGAACATTTGAGGAAAATCATTTGTTTGACTTTTTTCTTAGGGTGGGGTACATCAATTTTTTGTAAAATCATTTTTGCTTTGATATGCAATATTTTGAGAACTATTCATTGCAGAAGATTTTGGTTTTTAGATAGGGATAGAGTGTAAGAAGATATTTATTTTTATGTAACACTCGATGGGATTCGAGAACATTTGAGAAAAATTATTTTTTTGACTTTTTTCTTAGGGTGGGGTACATCAATTTTTTGTAAAATCATTTTTGCTTTGAAATGCAATATTTTGAGAACTATTCGTTGCAGAAGATTTTGGTTTTTAGATACGGATAGAGTGTAAAAAAACCTTTATTTTGATGTAACACTCGATGGGATTCGAGAACATTTGAGAAAAATCAATTTTTTGACTTTTTTCTTTAGGGTGGGTTAAATCAATTTTTTGTAAAATCATTTTTGCTTTGAAATGCAATATTTTGAGAACTATTCATTGCAGAAGATTTCGGTTTTTAGATACGGATAGAGTGTAAAAAGACCTTTATTTTGATGTAACACTCGATGGGATTCGAGAACATTTGAGGAAAATCATTTTTTTGACTTTTTTCTTAGGGTGGGGTACATCAATTTTTTGTAAAATCATTTTTGCTTTGAAATGCAATATTTTGAGAACTATTCGTTGCAGAAGATTTTGGTTTTTAGATACGGATAGAGTGTAAAAAAACCTTTATTTTGATGTAACACTCGATGGGATTCGAGAACATTTGAGAAAAATCAATTTTTTGACTTTTTTCTTTAGGGTGGGGTAAATAAATTTTTTGTAAAATCATTTTTGCTTTGAAATGCAATATTTTGAGAACTATTCATTGCAGAAGATTTCGGTTTTTAGATACGGATAGAGTGTAAAAAGACCTTTATTTTGATGTAACACTCGATGGGATTCGAGAACATTTGAGGAAAATCATTTTTTTGACTTTTTTCTTAGGGTGGGGTACATCAATTTTTTGTAAAATAATTTTTGCTTTGAAATGCAATATTTTGGGAACTATTCATTGCAGAAGATTTTGGTTTTTAGATACAGATAGAGTGTAAAAAGACCTTTATTTTGATGTAACACTCGATGGGATTCGAGAACATTTGAGAAAAATCATTTTTTTGACTTTTTTCTTAGGGTGGGTTACATCAATTTTTTGTAAAATCATTTTTGCTTTGAAATGCAATATTTTGAGAACTATTCACTGCAGAAGATTTTGGTTTTTAGATACGGATAGAGTGTAAGAAGATATTTATTTTTATGTAACACTCGATGGGATTCGAGAACATTTGAGAAAAATTATTTTGTTTACTTTTTTCTTAGGGTGGGGTACATCAATTTTTTGTAAAATCATTTTTGCTTTGAAATGCAATATTTTGAGAACTATTCATTGCAGAAGATTTTGGTGTTTAGATACGGATAGAGTGTAAAAAGACCTTTATTTTGACGTAACACTCGATGGGATTCGAGAACATATGAGAAAAATCATTATTTTGACTTTTTCTTAGGGTGGGGTACGTCAATTTTTTGTAAAATCATTTTTGCTTTGAAATGCAATATTTTGAGAACTATTCATTGCAGAAGATTTTGGTTTTTAGATACGGATAGAGTGTAAAAAGACCTTTATTTTGATGTAACACTCCATGGGATTCGAGAACATTTGAGAAAAATCAATCTTTTGACTTTTTTCTTAGGGTGGGGTACATCAATTTTTTGTAAAATCATTTTTGCTTTGAAATGCAATATTTTGAGAACTATTCATTGCAGAAGATTTTGGTTTTTAGATACGGATAGAGTGTAAAAAGACCTTTATTTTGATGTAACACTCGATGGGATTCGAGAACATTTGAGAAAAATCAATTTTTTGACTTCTTTCTTAGGGTGGGGTACATCAATTTTTTGTAAAATCATTTTTGCTTTGAAATGAAATATTTTGAGAACTATTCATTGCAGAAGATTTTGGTTTTTAGATACGGATAGAGTGTAAAAAGACCTTTATTTTGATGTAACACTCCATGGGATTCGAGAACATTTGAGAAAAATCAATTTTTTGACTTCTTTCTTAGGGTGGGGTACATCAATTTTTTGTAAAATCATTTTTGCTTTGATATGCAATATTTTGAGAACTATTCATTGCAGAAGATTTTGGTTTTTAGATACGGATAGAGTGTAAAAAGACCTTTATTTTGATGTAACACTCGATGGGATTCGAGAACATTTGAGAAAAATCAATTTTTTGACTTTTTTCTTAGGGTGGGGTGAATCAATTTTTTGTAAAATCATTTTTGCTTTGAAATGCAATATTTTGAGAACTATTCATTGCAGAAGGTTTTGGTTTTTAGATACGAATAGAGTGTAAAAAGACCTTTATTTTGATGTAACACTCGATAGGATTCGAGAACATTTGAGAAAAATCAATTTTTTGACTTTTTTCTTAGGGTGGGGTAAATCAATTTTTTGTAAAATCATTTTTGCTTTGATATGCAATATTTTGAGAACTATTCATTGCAGAAGATTGTGGATTTTAGATACGGATAGAGTGTAAAAAGACCTTTATTTTGATGTAACGCTCGATGGGATTCGAGAACATTTGAGAAAAATCATTTTTTTGACTTTTTTCTTAGGGTGGGTCACATCAATTTTTTGTAAAATCATTTTTGCTTTGAAATGAAATATTTTGAGAACTATTCATTGCAGAAGATTTTGGTTTTTAGATACGGATAGAGTGTAAAAAGACCTTTATTTTGATGTAACACTCCATGGGATTCGAGAACATTTGAGAAAAATCAATTTTTTGACTTCTTTCTTAGGGTGGGGTACATCAATTTTTTGTAAAATCATTTTTGCTTTGATATGCAATATTTTGAGAACTATTCATTGCAGAAGATTTTGGTTTTTAGATACGGATAGAGTGTAAAAAGACCTTTATTTTGATGTAACACTCGATGGGATTCGAGAACATTTGAGAAAAATCAATTTTTTGACTTTTTTCTTAGGGTGGGTTGAATCAATTTTTTGTAAAATCATTTTTGCTTTGAAATGCAATATTTTGAGAACTATTCATTGCAGAAGGTTTTGGTTTTTAGATACGAATAGAGTGTAAAAAGACCTTTATTTTGATGTAACACTCGATAGGATTCGAGAACATTTGAGAAAAATCAATTTTTTGACTTTTTTCTTAGGGTGGGGTAAATCAATTTTTTGTAAAATCATTTTTGCTTTGAAATGCAATATTTTGAGAACTATTCATTGCAGAAGATTTTGGATTTTAGATACGGATAGAGTGTAAAAAGACCTTTATTTTGATGTAACGCTCGATGGGATTCGAGAACATTTGAGAAAAATCATTTTTTTGACTTTTTTCTTAGGGTGGGTCACATCAATTTTTTGTAAAATCATTTTTGCTTTGAAATGAAATATTTTGAGAACTATTCATTGCAGAAGATTTTGGTTTTTAGATACGGATAGAGTGTAAAAAGACCTTTATTTTGATGTAACACTCGATGGGATTCGAGAACATTTGAGAAAAATCAATTTTTTGACTTTTTTCTTAGGGTGGGGTAAATCAATTTTTCGTAAAATCATTTTTGCTTTGAAATGCAATATTTTGAGAACTATTCATTGCAGAAGATTTTGGTTTTTAGATTCGGATAGAATGTAAAAAGACCTTTATTTTGATGTAACACTCGATGGGATTCGAGAACATTTGAGAAAAATCATTATTTTGACTTTTTTTCTTAGGGTGGGGTAAATCAATTTTTTGTAAAATCATTTCTGCTTTGAAATGCATTATTTTGAGAACTTATAATTGCAGAAGATTTTGGTTTTTAGATACGGATAGAGTGTAAAAATACCTTTGTTTTGATGTAACACTCGATGGGATTCGAGAACATTTGAGAAAAATCATTATTTTGACTTTTTTTTAGGGTGGGGTAGGTCAATTTTTTGTAAAATCATTTTTGCTTTGAAATGCAATATTTTGAGAACTATTCATTGCAGAAGATTTTGGTTTTTAGATACGGATAGAGTGTAAAAAGACCTTTATTTTGATGTAACACTCGATGGGATTCGAGAAAGTTTGAGAAAAATCATTATTTTGACTTTTTTCTTAGGGTGGGGTACATCAATTTTTTGTAAAATCATTTTTGCTTTGAAATGCAATATTTTGAGAACTATTCATTGCAGAAGATTTTGGTTTTTAGATACGGATAGAGTGTAAAAAGACCTTTATTTTGATGTAACACTCGATGGGATTCGAGAACATTTGAGAAAAATCATTTTTTTGACTTTTTTCTTAGGGTGGGGTACATCAATTTTTTGTAAAATCATTTTTGCTTTGAAATGCAATATTTTGAGAACTATTCATTGCAGAAGATTTTGGTTTTTAGATATGGATAGAGTGTAAAAAGACCATTATTTTGATGTAACACTCGATGGGATTCGAGAAAGTTTGTGAAAAATCATTATTTTGACTTTTTTCTTAGGGTGGGGTACATCAATTTTTTGTAAAATCATTTTTGCTTTGAAATGCAATATTTTGAGAACTATTCATTGCAGAAGATTTTGGTTTTTAGATACGGATAGAGTGTAAAAAGACCTTTATTTTGATGTAACACTCGATGGGCTTCGAGAGCTTTTGAGAAAAATCATTTTTTTGACTTTTTTCTTAGGGTGGGGTACATCAATTTTTTGTAAAATCATTTTTGCTTTGAAATGCAATATTTTGAGAACTATTCATTGCAGAACATTTTGGTTTTTAGATACGGATAGAGTGTAAAACGACCTTTATTTTGATGTAGCACTCGATGGGATTCGAGAAAGTTTGAGAAAAATCATTATTTTGAATTTTTTCTTAGGGTGGGGTACATCAATTTTTTGTAAAATCATTTTTGCTTTGAAATGCAATATTTTGAGAACTATTCATTGCAGAAGATTTTGGTTTTTAGATACGGATAGAGTGTAAAAAGACCTTTATTTTGATGTAACACTCGATGGGATTCGAGAACATTTGAGAAAAATCATTTTTTTGACTTTTTTCTTAGGGTGGGGTACATCAATTTTTTGTAAAATCATTTTTGCTTTGAAATGCAATATTTTGAGAACTATTCATTGCAGAAGATTTTGGTTTTTAGATACGGATAGAGTGTAAGAAGATATTTTTTTTTATGTAACACTCGATGGGATTCGAGAACATTTGAGAAAAATCATTTTTTTGACTTTTTTCTTAGGGTGGGGTACATCAATTTTTTGTAAAATCATTTTTGCTTTGAAATGCAATATTTTGAGAACTATTCGTTGCAGAAGATTTTGGTTTTTAGATACGGATAGAGTGTAAAAAGACCTTTATTTTGATGTAACACTCGATGGGATTGGAGAACATTTGAGAAAAATCAATTTTTGACTTTTTTCTTTATGGTGGGGTAAATCAATTTTTTGTAAAATCATTTTTGCTTTGAAATGCAATATTTTGAGAACTATTCATTGCAGAAGATTTTGGTTTTTAGATTCGGATAGAATGTAAAAAGACCTTTATTTTGATGTAACACTCGATGGGATTCGAGAACATTTGAGAAAAATCAATTTTTTGACTTTTTTCTTTAGGGTGGGGTAAATAAATTTTTTGTAAAATCATTTTTGCTTTGAAATGCAATATTTTGAGAACTATTCATTGCAGAAGATTTCGGTTTTTAGATACGGATAGAGTGTAAAAAGACCTTTATTTTGATGTAACACTCGATGGGATTCGAGAACATTTGAGGAAAATCATTTTTTTGACTTTTTTCTTAGGGTGGGGTACATCAATTTTTTGTAAAATAATTTTTGCTTTGAAATGCAATATTTTGAGAACTATTCATTGCAGAAGATTTTGGTTTTTAGATACAGATAGAGTGTAAAAAGACCTTTATTTTGATGTAACACTCGATGGGATTCGAGAACATTTGAGAAAAATCATTTTTTTGACTTTTTTCTTAGGGTGGGTTACATCATTTTTTGTAAAATCATTTTTGCTTTGAAATGCAATATTTTGAGAACTATTCATTGCAGAAGATTTTGGTTTTTAGATACGGATAGAGTGTAAGAAGATATTTATTTTTATGTAACACTCGATGGGATTCGAGAACATTTGAGAAAAATTATTTTGTTTACTTTTTTCTTAGGGTGGGGTACATCAATTTTTTGTAAAATCATTTTTGCTTTGAAATGCAATATTTTGAGAACTATTCATTGCAGAAGATTTTGGTTTTTAGATACGGATAGAGTGTAAAAAGACCTTTATTTTGATGTAACACTCGATGGGATTCGAGAACATTTGAGAAAAATCATTATTTTGACTTTTTGTTAGGGTGGGGTACGTCAATTTTTTGTAAAATCATTTTTGCTTTGAAATGCAATATTTTGAGAACTATTCATTGCAGAAGATTTTGGTTTTTAGATACGGATAGAGTGTAAAAAGACCTTTATTTTGATGTAACACTCCATGGGATTCGAGAACATTTGAGAAAAATCAATCTTTTGACTTTTTTCTTAGGGTGGGGTACATCAATTTTTTGTAAAATCATTTTTGCTTTGAAATGCAATATTTTGAGAACTATTCATTGCAGAAGATTTTGGTTTTTAGATACGGATAGAGTGTAAAAAGACCTTTATTTTGATGTAGCACTCGATGGGATTGGAGAACATTTGAGAAAAATCATTTTTTTGACTTTTTTCTTAGGGTGGGGTACATCAATTTTTTGTAAAATCATTTTCGCTTTGATATGCAATATTTTGAGAACTATTCATTGCAGAAGATTTTGGTTTTTAGATACGGATAGAGTGTAAAAAGACCTTTATTTTGATGTAACACTCGATGGGATTCGAGAACATTTGAGAAAAATCAATTTTTTGACTTCTTTCTTAGGGTGGGGTACATCAATTTTTTGTAAAATCATTTTTGCTTTGAAATGAAATATTTTGAGAACTATTCATTGCAGAAGATTTTGGTTTTTAGATACGGATAGAGTGTAAAAAGACCTTTATTTTGATGTAACACTCCATGGGATTCGAGAACATTTGAGAAAAATCAATTTTTTGACTTCTTTCTTAGGGTGGGGTACATCAATTTTTTGTAAAATCATTTTTGCTTTGATATGCAATATTTTGAGAACTATTCATTGCAGAAGATTTTGGTTTTTAGATACGGATAGAGTGTAAAAAGACCTTTATTTTGATGTAACACTCGATGGGATTCGAGAACATTTGAGAAAAATCAATTTTTTGACTTTTTTCTTAGGGTGGGGTGAATCAATTTTTTGTAAAATCATTTTTGCTTTGAAATGCAATATTTTGAGAACTATTCATTGCAGAAGGTTTTGGTTTTTAGATACGAATAGAGTGTAAAAAGACCTTTATTTTGATGTAACACTCGATAGGATTCTAGAACATTTGAGAAAAATCAATTTTTTGACTTTTTTCTTAGGGTGGGGTAAATCAATTTTTTGTAAAATCATTTTTGCTTTGAAATGCAATATTTTGAGAACTATTCATTGCAGAAGATTTTGGATTTTAGATACGGATAGAGTGTAAAAAGACCTTTATTTTGATGTAACGCTCGATGGGATTCGAGAACATTTGAGAAAAATCATTTTTTTGACTTTTTTCTTAGGGTGGGTCACATCAATTTTTTGTAAAATCATTTTTGCTTTGAAATGAAATATTTTGAGAACTATTCATTGCAGAAGATTTTGGTTTTTAGATACGGATAGAGTGTAAAAAGACCTTTATTTTGATGTAACACTCGATGGGATTCGAGAACATTTGAGAAAAATCAATTTTTTGACTTTTTTCTTAGGGTGGGGTAAATCAATTTTTCGTAAAATCATTTTTGCTTTGAAATGCAATATTTTGAGAACTATTCATTGCAGAAGATTTTGGTTTTTAGATTCGGATAGAATGTAAAAAGACCTTTATTTTGATGTAACACTCGATGGGATTCGAGAACATTTGAGAAAAATCATTATTTTGACTTTTTTTCTTAGGGTGGGGTAAATCAATTTTTTGTAAAATCATTTCTGCTTTGAAATGCATTATTTTGAGAACTTATAATTGCAGAAGATTTTGGTTTTTAGATACGGATAGAGTGTAAAAATACCTTTGTTTTGATGTAACACTCGATGGGATTCGAGAACATTTGAGAAAAATCATTATTTTGACTTTTTTTTAGGGTGGGGTAGGTCAATTTTTTGTAAAATCATTTTTGCTTTGAAATGCAATATTTTGAGAACTATTCATTGCAGAAGATTTTGGTTTTTAGATACGGATAGAGTGTAAAAAGACCTTTATTTTGATGTAACACTCGATGGGATTCGAGAAAGTTTGAGAAAAATCATTATTTTGACTTTTTTCTTAGGGTGGGGTACATCAATTTTTTGTAAAATCATTTTTGCTTTGAAATGCAATATTTTGAGAACTATTCATTGCAGAAGATTTTGGTTTTTAGATACGGATAGAGTGTAAAAAGACCTTTATTTTGATGTAACACTCGATGGGATTCGAGAACATTTGAGAAAAATCATTTTTTTGACTTTTTTCTTAGGGTGGGGTACATCAATTTTTTGTAAAATCATTTTTGCTTTGAAATGCAATATTTTGAGAACTATTCATTGCAGAAGATTTTGGTTTTTAGATATGGATAGAGTGTAAAAAGACCATTATTTTGATGTAACACTCGATGGGATTCGAGAAAGTTTGTGAAAAATCATTATTTTGACTTTTTTCTTAGGGTGGGGTACATCAATTTTTTGTAAAATCATTTTTGCTTTGAAATGCAATATTTTGAGAACTATTCATTGCAGAAGATTTTGGTTTTTAGATACGGATAGAGTGTAAAAAGACCTTTATTTTGATGTAACACTCGATGGGCTTCGAGAACTTTTGAGAAAAATCATTTTTTTGACTTTTTTCTTAGGGTGGGGTACATCAATTTTTTGTAAAATCATTTTTGCTTTGAAATGCAATATTTTGAGAACTATTCATTGCAGAACATTTTGGTTTTTAGATACGGATAGAGTGTAAAACGACCTTTATTTTGATGTAGCACTCGATGGGATTCGAGAAAGTTTGAGAAAAATCATTATTTTGAATTTTTTCTTAGGGTGGGTTACATCAATTTTTTGTAAAATCATTTTTGCTTTGAAATGCAATATTTTGAGAACTATTCATTGCAGAAGATTTTGGTTTTTAGAAACGGATAGAGTGTAAAAAGACCTTTATTTTGATGTAACACTCGATGGGATTCGAGAACATTTGAGAAAAATCATTTTTTTGACTTTTTTCTTAGGGTGGGGTACATCAATTTTTTGTAAAATCATTTTTGCTTTGAAATGCAATATTTTGAGAACTATTCATTGCAGAAGATTTTGGTTTTTAGATACGGATAGAGTGTAAGAAGATATTTTTTTTTATGTAACACTCGATGGGATTCGAGAACATTTGAGAAAAATCATTTTTTTGACTTTTTTCTTAGGGTGGGGTACATCAATTTTTTGTAAAATCATTTTTGCTTTGAAATGCAATATTTTGAGAACTATTCGTTGCAGAAGATTTTGGTTTTTAGATACGGATAGAGTGTAAAAAGACCTTTATTTTGATGTAACACTCGATGGGATTGGAGAACATTTGAGAAAAATCAATTTTTGACTTTTTTCTTTATGGTGGGGTAAATCAATTTTTTGTAAAATCATTTTTGCTTTGAAATGCAATATTTTGAGAACTATTCATTGCAGAAGATTTTGGTTTTTAGATTCGGATAGAATGTAAAAAGACCTTTATTTTGATGTAACACTCGATGGGATTCGAGAACATTTGAGAAAAATCAATTTTTTGACTTTTTTCTTTAGGGTGGGGTAAATAAATTTTTTGTAAAATCATTTTTGCTTTGAAATGCAATATTTTGAGAACTATTCATTGCAGAAGATTTTGGTTTTTAGATTCGGATAGAATGTAAAAAGACCTTTATTTTGATGTAACACTCGATGGGATTCGAGAACATTTGAGAAAAATCATTTTTTTGACTTTTTTCTTAGGGTGGGTTACATCATTTTTTGTAAAATCATTTTTGCTTTGAAATGCAATATTTTGAGAACTATTCATTGCAGAAGATTTTGGTTTTTAGATACGGATAGAGTGTAAGAAGATATTTATTTTTATGTAACACTCGATGGGATTCGAGAACATTTGAGAAAAATTATTTTGTTTACTTTTTTCTTAGGGTGGGGTACATCAATTTTTTGTAAAATCATTTTTGCTTTGAAATGCAATATTTTGAGAACTATTCATTGCAGAAGATTTTGGTTTTTAGATACGGATAGAGTGTAAAAAGACCTTTATTTTGATGTAACACTCGATGGGATTCGAGAACATTTGAGAAAAATCATTATTTTGACTTTTTGTTAGGGTGGGGTACGTCAATTTTTTGTAAAATCATTTTTGCTTTGAAATGCAATATTTTGAGAACTATTCATTGCAGAAGATTTTGGTTTTTAGATACGGATAGAGTGTAAAAAGACCTTTATTTTGATGTAACACTCCATGGGATTCGAGAACATTTGAGAAAAATCAATCTTTTGACTTTTTTCTTAGGGTGGGGTACATCAATTTTTTGTAAAATCATTTTTGCTTTGAAATGCAATATTTTGAGAACTATTCATTGCAGAAGATTTTGGTTTTTAGATACGGATAGAGTGTAAAAAGACCTTTATTTTGATGTAGCACTCGATGGGATTGGAGAACATTTGAGAAAAATCATTTTTTTGACTTTTTTCTTAGGGTGGGGTACATCAATTTTTTGTAAAATCATTTTCGCTTTGATATGCAATATTTTGAGAACTATTCATTGCAGAAGATTTTGGTTTTTAGATACGGATAGAGTGTAAGAAGATATTTATTTTTATGTAACACTCGATGGGATTCGAGAACATTTGAGAAAAATCAATTTTTTGACTTTTTTCTTTAGGGTGGGGTAAATAAATTTTTTGTAAAATCATTTTTGCTTTGAAATGCAATATTTTGAGAACTATTCATTGCAGAAGATTTCGGTTTTTAGATACGGATAGAGTGTAAAAAGACCTTTATTTTGATGTAACACTCGATGGGATTCGAGAACATTTGAGAAAAATCAATTTTTTGACTTTTTTCTTAGGGTGGGGTAAATCAATTTTTTGTAAAATCATTTTTGCTTTGAAATGCAATATTTTGAGAACTATTCATTGCAGAAGGTTTTGGTTTTTAGATACGGATAGAGTGTAAAAAGACCTTTATTTTGATGTAACACTCGATGGGATTCGAGAACATTTGAGAAAAATCAATTTTTTGACTTTTTTCTTAGGGTGGGGTAAATCAATTTTTTGTAAAATCATTTTTGCTTTGAAATGCAATATTTTGAGAACTATTCATTGCAGAAGATTTCGGATTTTAGATACGGATAGAGTGTAAAAAGACCTTTATTTTGATGTAACACTCGATGGGATTCGAGAACATTTGAGAAAAATCATTTTTTTGACTTTTTTCTTAGGGTGGGTTACATCAATTTTTTGTAAAATCATTTTTGCTTTGAAATGAAATATTTTGAGAACTATTCATTGCAGAAGATTTTGGTTTTTAGATACGGATAGAGTGTAAAAAGACCTTTATTTTGATGTAACACTCGATGGGATTCGAGAACATTTGAGAAAAATCATTATTTTGACTTTTTTCTTAGGGTGGGGTAAATCAATTTTTTGTAAAATCATTTTTGCTTTGAAATGCAATATTTTGAGAACTATTCATTGCAGAAGATTTTGGTTTTTAGATTCGGATAGAATGTAAAAAGACCTTTATTTTGATGTAACACTCGATGGGATTCGAGAACATTTGAGAAAAATCATTATTTTGACTTTTTTTCTTAGGGTGGGGTAAATCAATTTTTTGTAAAATCATTTCTGCTTTGAAATGCATTATTTTGAGAACTTATAATTGCAGAAGATTTTGGTTTTTAGATACGGATAGAGTGTAAAAATACCTTTGTTTTGATGTAACACTCGATGGGATTCGAGAACATTTGAGAAAAATCATTATTTTGACTTTTTCTTAGGGTGGGGTAGGTCAATTTTTTGTAAAATCATTTTTGCTTTGAAATGCAATATTTTGAGAACTATTCATTGCAAAAGATTTTGGTTTTTAGATACGGATAGAGTGTAAAAAGACCTTTATTTTGATGTAACACTCGATGGGATTCGAGAACATTTGAGAAAAATCATTATTTTGACTTTTTCTTAGGGTGGGGTAGGTCAATTTTTTGTAAAATCATTTTTGCTTTGAAATGCAATATTTTGAGAACTATTCATTGCAGAAGATTATGGTTTTTAGATACGGATAGAGTGTAAAAAGACCTTTATTTTGATGTAACACTCGATGGGATTCGAGAACATTTGAGAAAAATCAATTTTTTGACTTTTTTCTTAGGGTGGGGTAAATCAATTTTTTGTAAAATCATTTTTGCTTTGAAATGCAATATTTTGAGAACTATTCATTGCAGAAGATTTCGGATTTTAGATACGGATAGAGTGTAAAAAGACCTTTATTTTGATGTAACACTCGATGGGATTCGAGAACATTTGAGAAAAATCAATTTTTTGACTTTTTTCTTAGGGTGGGGTAAATCAATTTTTTGTAAAATCATTTTTGCTTTGAAATGCAATATTTTGAGAACTATTCATTGCAGAAGGTTTTGGTTTTTAGATACGGATAGCGTGTAAAAAGACCTTTATTTTGATGTAACACTCGATGGGATTCGAGAACATTTGAGAAAAATCAATTTTTTGACTTTTTTCTTAGGGTGGGGTAAATCAATTTTTTGTAAAATCATTTTTGCTTTGAAATGCAATATTTTGAGAACTATTCATTGCAGAAGATTTCGGATTTTAGATACGGATAGAGTGTAAAAAGACCTTTATTTTGATGTAACACTCGATGGGATTCGAGAACATTTGAGAAAAATCATTTTTTTGACTTTTTTCTTAGGGTGGGTTACATCAATTTTTTGTAAAATCATTTTTGCTTTGAAATGAAATATTTTGAGAACTATTCATTGCAGAAGATTTTGGTTTTTAGATACGGATAGAGTGTAAAAAGACCTTTATTTTGATGTAACACTCGATGGGATTCGAGAACATTTGAGAAAAATCAATTTTTTGACTTTTTTCTTAGGGTGGGGTAAATCAATTTTTTGTAAAATCATTTTTGCTTTGAAATGCAATATTTTGAGAACTATTCATTGCAGAAGATTTTGGTTTTTAGATTCGGATAGAATGTAAAAAGACCTTTATTTTGATGTAACACTCGATGGGATTCGAGAACATTTGAGAAAAATCATTATTTTGACTTTTTTTCTTAGGGTGGGGTAAATCAATTTTTTGTAAAATCATTTCTGCTTTGAAATGCATTATTTTGAGAACTTATAATTGCAGAAGATTTTGGTTTTTAGATACGGATAGAGTGTAAAAATACCTTTGTTTTGATGTAACACTCGATGGGATTCGAGAACATTTGAGAAAAATCATTATTTTGACTTTTTCTTAGGGTGGGGTAGGTCAATTTTTTGTAAAATCATTTTTGCTTTGAAATGCAATATTTTGAGAACTATTCATTGCAAAAGATTTTGGTTTTTAGATACGGATAGAGTGTAAAAAGACCTTTATTTTGATGTAACACTCGATGGGATTCGAGAACATTCGAGAAAAATCATTATTTTGACTTTTTCTTAGGGTGGGGTAGGTCAATTTTTTGTAAAATCATTTTTGCTTTGAAATGCAATATTTTGAGAACTATTCATTGCAGAAGATTTTGGTTTTTAGATACGGATAGAGTGTAAAAATACCTTTGTTTTGATGTAACACTCGATGGGATTCGAGAACATTTGAGAAAAATCATTATTTTGACTTTTTCTTAGGGTGGGGTAAATCAATTTTTTGTAAAATCATTTTTGCTTTGAAATGCAATATTTTGAGAACTATTCATTGCAAAAGATTTTGGTTTTTAGATACGGATAGAGTGTAAAAATACCTTTGTTTTGATGTAACACTCGATGGGATTCGAGAACATTTGAGAAAAATCATTATTTTGACTTTTTCTTAGGGTGGGGTAGGTCAATTTTTTGTAAAATCATTTTTGCTTTGAAATGCAATATTTTGAGAACTATTCATTGCAGAAGATTTTGGTTTTTAGATACGGATAGAGTGTAAAAAGACCTTTATTTTGATGTAACACTCGATGGGATTCGAGAACATTTGAGAAAAATCAATTTTTTGACTTTTTTCTTAGGGTGGGGTAAATCAATTTTTTGTAAAATCATTTTTGCTTTGAAATGCAATATTTTGAGAACTATTTATTGCAGAAGATTTCGGATTTTAGATACGGATAGAGTGTAAAAAGACCTTTATTTTGATGTAACACTCGATGGGATTCGAGAACATTTGAGAAAAATCATTTTTTTGACTTTTTTCTTAGGGTGGGGTACATCAATTTTTTGTAAAATCATTTTTGCTTTGAAATGAAATATTTTGAGAACTATTCATTGCAGAAGATTTTGGTTTTTAGATACGGATAGAGTGTAAAAAGACCTTTATTTTGATGTAACACTCGATGGGATTCGAGAACATTTGAGAAAAATCAATTTTTTGACTTTTTTCTTAGAGTGGGGTAAATCAATTTTTTGTAAAATCATTTTTGCTTTGAAATGCAATATTTTGAGAACTATTCATTGCAGAAGATTTTGGTTTTTAGATTCGGATAGAATGTAAAAAGACCTTTATTTTGATGTAACACTCGATGGGATTCGAGAACATTTGAGAAAAATCATTATTTTGACTTTTTTTCTTAGGGTGGGGTAAATCAATTTTTTGTAAAATCATTTCTGCTTTGAAATGCATTATTTTGAGAACTTATAATTGCAGAAGATTTTGGTTTTTAGATACGGATAGAGTGTAAAAATACCTTTGTTTTGATGTAACACTCGATGGGATTCGAGAACATTTGAGAAAAATCATTATTTTGACTTTTTCTTAGGGTGGGGTAGGTCAATTTTTTGTAAAATCATTTCTGCTTTGAAATGCATTATTTTGAGAACTTATAATTGCAGAAGATTTTGGTTTTTAGATACGGATAGAGTGTAAAAAGACCTTTATTTTGATGTAACACTCGATGGGGTTCGAGAAAGTTTGAGAAAAATCATTATTTTGACTTTTTTCTTAGGGTGGGGTACATCAATTTTTTGTAAAATCATTTTTGATTTGAAATGCAATATTTTGAGAAATATTCATTGCAGAAGATTTTGGTTTTTAGATACGGATAGAGTGTAAAAAGACCATTATTTTGATGTAACACTCGATGGGATTCGAGAAAGTTTGAGAAAAATCATTATTTTGACTTTTTTCTTAGGGTGGGGTACATCAATTTTTTGTAAAATCATTTTTGCTTTGAAATGCAATATTTTGAGAACTATTCATTGCAGAAGATTTTGGTTTTTAGATACGGATAGAGTGTAAAAAGACCTTTATTTTGATGTAACACTCGATGGGATTCGAGAACATTTGAGAAAAATCATTTTTTTGACTTTTTTCTTAGGGTGGGGTACATCAATTTTTTGTAAAATCATTTTTGCTTTGAAATGCAATATTTTGAGAACTATTCATTGCAAAAGATTTTGGTTTTTAGATACGGATAGAGTGTAAAAAGACCTTTATTTTGATGTAACACTCGATGGGATTCGAGAAAGTTTGAGAAAAATCATTATTTTGACTTTTTTCTTAGGGTGGGGTAAATCAATTTTTTGTAAAATCATTTTTGCTTTGAAATGCAATATTTTGAGAACTATTCATTGCAGAAGATTTTGGATTTTAGATACGGATAGAGTGTAAAAAGACCTTTATTTTGATGTAACACTCGATGGGATTCGAGAACATTTGAGAAAAATCATTTTTTTGACTTTTTTCTTAGGGTGGGTTACATCAATTTTTTGTAAAATCATTTTTGCTTTGAAATGAAATATTTTGAGAACTATTCATTGCAGAAGATTTTGGTTTTTAGATACGGATAGAGTGTAAAAAGACCTTTATTTTGATGTAACACTCGATGGGATTCGAGAACATTTGAGAAAAATCATTTTTTTGACTTTTTTCTTAGGGTGGGTTACATCAATTTTTTGTAAAATCATTTTTGCTTTGAAATGAAATATTTTGAGAACTATTCATTGCAGAAGATTTTGGTTTTTAGATACGGATAGAGTGTAAAAAGACCTTTATTTTGATGTAACACTCGATGGGATTCGAGAAAGTTTGAGAAAAATCATTATTTTGACTTTTTTCTTAGGGTGGGGTAAATCAATTTTTTGTAAAATCATTTTTGCTTTGAAATGCAATATTTTGAGAACTATTCATTGCAGAAGATTTTGGTTTTTAGATTCGGATAGAATGTAAAAAGACCTTTATTTTGATGTAACACTCGATGGGATTCGAGAACATTTGAGAAAAATCATTATTTTGACTTTTTTTCTTAGGGTGGGGTAAATCAATTTTTTGTAAAATCATTTCTGCTTTGAAATGCATTATTTTGAGAACTTATAATTGCAGAAGATTTTGGTTTTTAGATACGGATAGAGTGTAAAAAGACCTTTGTTTTGATGTAACACTCGATGGGATTCGAGAACATTTGAGAAAAATCATTATTTTGACTTTTTCTTAGGGTGGGGTAGGTCAATTTTTTGTAAAATCATTTTTGCTTTGAAATGCAATATTTTGAGAACTATTCATTGCAGAAGATTTTGGTTTTTAGATACGGATAGAGTGTAAAAAGACCTTTATTTTGATGTAACACTCGATGGGATTCGAGAACATTTGAGAAAAATCATTTTTTTGACTTTTTTCTTAGGGTGGGGTACATCAATTTTTTGTAAAATCATTTTTGCTTTGAAATGCAATATTTTGAGAACTATTCATTGCAGAAGATTTTGGTTTTTAGATACGGATAGAGTGTAAAAAGACCTTTATTTTGATGTAACACTCGATGGGATTCGAGAAAGTTTGAGAAAAATCATTATTTTGACTTTTTTCTTAGGGTGGGGTACATCAATTTTTTGTAAAATCATTTTTGCTTTGAAATGCAATATTTTGAGAACTATTCATTGCAGAAGATTTTGGTTTTTAGATACGGATAGAGTGAAAAAAGACCTTTATTTTGATGTAACACGATGGGATTCGAGAACATTTGAGAAAAATCATTTTTTTGACTTTTTTCTTAGGGTGGGGTACATCAATTTTTTGTAAAATCATTTTTGCTTTGAAATGCAATATTTTGAGAACTATTCATTGCAGAAGATTTTGGTTTTTAGATACGGATAGAGTGTAAAAAGACCATTATTTTGATGTAACACTCGATGGGATTCGAGAAAGTTTGAGAAAAATCATTATTTTGACTTTTTTCTTAGGGTGGGGTACATCAATTTTTTGTAAAATCATTTTTGCTTTGAAATGCAATATTTTGAGAACCATTCATTGCAGAAGATTTTGGTTTTTAGATACGGATAGAGTGTAAAAAGACCTTTATTTTGTTGTAACACTCGATGGGCTTCGAGAACTTTTGAGAAAAATCATTTTTTTGACTTTTTTCTTAGGGTGGGGTACATCAATTTTTTGTAAAATCATTTTTGCTTTGAAATGCAATATTTTGAGAACTGTTCATTGCAGAACATTTTGGTTTTTAGATACGGATAGAGTGTAAAAATACCTTTATTTTGATGTAGCACTCGATGGGATTCGAGAAAGTTTGAGAAAAATCATTATTTTGACTTTTTTCTTAGGGTGGGGTACATCAATTTTTTGTAAAATCATTTTTGCTTTGAAATGCAATATTTTGAGAACTATTCATTGCAGAAGATTTTGGTTTTTAGATACGGATAGAGTGTAAAAAGACCTTTATTTTGATGTAACACTCGATGGGATTCGAGAACATTTGAGAAAAATCATTTTTTTGACTTTTTTCTTAGGGTGGGGTACATCAATTTTTTGTAAAATCATTTTTGCTTTGAAATGCAATATTTTGAGAACTATTCATTGCAGAAGATTTTGGTTTTTAGATACGGATAGAGTGTAAAAAGATATTTATTTTGATGTAACACTCGATGGGATTCGAGAACATTTGAGAAAAATCATTTTTTTTTGACTTTTTTCTTAGGGTGGGGTACATCAATTTTTTGTAAAATCATTTTTGCTTTGAAATGCAATATTTTGAGAACTATTCATTGCAGAAGATTTTGGTTTTTAGATACGGATAGAGTGTAAAAAGACCTTTATTTTGATGTAACACTCGATGGGATTCAAGAACATTTGAGAAAAATCATTTTTTTGACTTTTTTCTTAGGGTGGGGTACATCAATTTTTTGTAAAATCATTTTTGCTTTGAAATGCAATATTTTGAGAACTATTCATTGCAGAAGATTTTGGTTTTTAGATACGGATAGAGTGTAAAAAGACCATTATTTTGATGTAACACTCGATGGGATTCGAGAACATTTGAGAAAAATCATTTTTTTTACTTTTTTCTTAGGGTGGGGTACATCAATTTTTTGTAAAATCATTTTTGCTTTGAATGCAATATTTTGAGAACTATTCATTGCAGAAGATTTTGGTTTTTAGATACGGATAGAGTGTAAAAAGACCTTTATTTTGATGTAACACTCGATGGGATTCGAGAACATTTGAGAAAAATCATTTTTTTGACTTTTTTCTTAGGGTGGGGTACATCAATTTTTTGTAAAATCATTTTTGCTTTGAAATGCAATATTTTGAGAACTATTCATTGCAGAACATTTTTCGAATCCCAATTCGAGAACATTTGAGAAAAATCATTATTTTGACTTTTTTCTTAGGGTGGGGTACATCATTTTTTTGTAAAATCATTTTTGCTTTGAAATGCAATATTTTGAGAACTATTCATTGCAGAACATTTTGGGTTTTAGATACGGATAGAGTGTAAAAAGACCTTTATTTTGATGTAACACTCGATGGGATTCGAGAACATTTGAGAAAAATCATTTTGTTGACTTTTTTCTTAGGGTGGGGTACATCAATTTTTTATAAAATCATTTTTGCTTTGAAATGCAATATTTTGAGAACTATTCCTTGCAGAAGATTTTTGTTTTTAGATACGGATAGAGTGTAAAAAGACCTTTATTTTGATGTAACACTCGATGGGATTCGAGAACATTTGAGGAAAATCATTTTTTTGACTTTTTCCTTAGGGTGGGGTACATCAATTTTTTGTAAAATCATTTTTGCTTTGAAATGCAATATTTTGAGAACTATTCATTGCAGAAGATTTTGGTTTTTAGATACGGATAGAGTGTAAAACGACCTTTATTTTGATGTAACACTCGATGGGATTCGAGAAAGTTTGAGAAAAATCATTATTTTGACTTTTTTCTTAGGGTGGGGTACATCAATTTTTTGTAAAATCATTTTTGCTTTGAAATGCAATATTTTGAGAACTATTCATTGCAGAAGGTTTTGGTTTTTAGATACGGATAGAGTGTAAAAAGACCTTTATTTTGATGTAACACTCGATGGGATTCGAGAACATTTGAGAAAAATCATTTTTTTGAATTTTTTCTTAGGGTGGGTTACGTCAATTTTTTGTAAAATCATTTTTGCTTTGAAATGCAATATTTTGAGAACTATTCATTGCAGAAGATTTTGGATTTTAGATACGGATAGAGTGTAAAAAGACCTTTATTTTGATGTAACACTCGATGGGATTCGAGAACATTTGAGAAAAATCATTTTTTTGACTTTTTTCTTAGGGTGGGGTACATCAATTTTTTGTAAAATCATTTTTGCTTTGAAATGCAATATTTTGAGAACTATTCATTGCAGAAGATTATGGTTTTTAGATACGGATAGAGTGTAAAAAGACCTTTATTTTGATGTAACACTCGATGGGATTCGAGAACATTTGAGAAAAATCATTTTTTTGACTTTTTTCTTAGGGTGGGGTACATCAATTTTTTGTAAAATCATTTTTGCTTTGAAATGCAATATTTTGAGAACTATTCATTGCAGAAGATTTTGGTTTTTAGATTCGGATAGAATGTAAAAAGACCTTTATTTTGATGTAACACTCGATGGGATTCGAGAACATTTGAGAAAAATCAATTTTTTGACTTTTTTCTTTAGGGTGGGGTAAATCAATTTTTTGTAAAATCATTTTTGCTTTGAAATGCAATATTTTGAGAACTATTTTGCAGAAGATTTCGGTTTTTAGATACGGATAGAGTGTAAAAAGACCTTTATTTTGATGTAACACTCGATGGGATTCGAGAACATTTGAGGAAAATCATTTTTTTGACTTTTTTCATAGGGTGGGGTACATCAATTTTTTGTAAAATCATTTTTGCTTTGAAATGCAATATTTTGAGAACTATTCATTGCAGAAGATTTTGGTTTTTAGATACAGATAGAGTGTAAAAAGACCTTTATTTTGATGTAACACTCGATGGGATTCGAGAACATTTGAGGAAAATCATTTTTTTGACTTTTTTCTTAGGGTGGGGTACATCAATTTTTTGTAAAATCATTTTTGCTTTGATATGCAATATTTTGAGAACTATTCATTGCAGAAGATTTTGGTTTTTAGATACGGATAGAGTGTAAGAAGATATTTATTTTTATGTAACACTCGATGGGATTCGAGAACATTTGAGAAAAATCATTTTTTTGACTTTTTTCTTAGGGTGGGGTACATCAATTTTTTGTAAAATCATTTTTGCTTTGAAATGCAATATTTTGAGAACTATTCATTGCAGAAGATTTTGGTTTTTAGATACGGATAGAGTGTAAGAAGATATTTATTTTTATGTAACACTCGATGGGATTCGAGAACATTTGAGAAAAATCATTTTTTTGACTTTTTTCTTAGGGTGGGGTACATCAATTTTTTGTAAAATCATTTTTGCTTTGAAATGCAATATTTTGAGAACTATTCATTGCAGAAGATTTTGGTTTTTAGATACGGATAGAGTGTAAAAAGACCTTTATTTTGATGTAGCACTCGATGGGATTCGAGAACATTTGAGAAAAATCATTTTTTTGACTTTTTTCTTAGGGTGGGGTACATCAATTTTTTGTAAAATCATTTTTCCTTTGAAATGCAATATTTTGAGAACTATTCGTTGCAGAAGATTTTGGTTTTTAGATACGGATAGAGTGTAAAAAGACCTTTATTTTGATGTAACACTCGATGGGATTCGAGAACATTTGAGAAAAATCAATTTTTTGACTTTTTTCTTTAGGGTGGGGTAAATCAATTTTTTGTAAAATAATTTTTGCTTTGAAATGCAATATTTTGAGAACTATTCATTGCAGAAGATTTTGGTTTTTAGATTCGGATAGAATGTAAAAAGAACTTTATTTTGATGTAACACTCGATGGGATTCGAAAACATTTGAGAAAAATCAATTTTTTGACTTTTTTCTTTAGGGTGGGGTAAATCAATTTTTTGTAAAATCATTTTTGCTTTGAAATGCAATATTTTGAGAACTATTCGTTGCAGAAGATTTTGGTTTTTAGATACGGATAGAATGTAAAAAGACCTTTATTTTGATGTTACACTCCATGGGATTCGAGAACATTTGAGGAAAATCATTTTTTTGACTTTTTTCTTAGGGTGGGGTACATCAATTTTTTGTAAAATCATTTTTGCTTTGAAATGCAATATTTTGAGAACTATTCATTGCAGAAGATTTTGGTTTCTAGATACAGATAGAGTGTAAAAAGACCTTTATTTTGATGTAACACTCGATGGGATTCGAGAACATTTGAGGAAAATCATTTTTTTGACTTTTTTCTTAGGGTGGGGTACATCAATTTTTTGTAAAATCATTTTTGCTTTGAAATGCAATATTTTGAGAACTATTCGCTGCAGAAGATTTTGGTTTTTAGATATGGATAGAGTGTAAAAAGACCTTTATTCTGATGTAACACTCCATGGGATTCGAGAACATTTGAGAAAAATCATTATTTTGACTTTTTTCTTAGGGTGGGGTAAATCAATTTTTTGTAAAATCATTTTTGCTTTGAAATGCAATATTTTGAGAACTATTCATTGCAGAAGATTTTGGTTTTTAGATACGGATAGAGTGTAAAAAGACCATTATTTTGATGTAACACTCGATGGGATTCGAGAACATTTGAGAAAAATCATTTTTTTGACTTTTTTCTAAGGGTGGGGTACATCAATTTTTTGTAAAATCATTTTTGCTTTGAAATGCAATATTTTGAGAACTGTTCATTGCAGAAGATTTTGGTTTTTAGATACGGATAGAGTGTAAAACGACCTTTATTTTGATGTAGCACTCGATGGGATTCGAGAACATTTGAGAAAAATCATTTTTTGACTTTTTTCTTAGGGTGGGGTACATCAATTTTTTGTAAAATCATTTTTGCTTTGAAATGCAATATTTTGACAACTATTCGTTGCAGAAGATTTTGGTTTTTAGATACGGATAGAGTGTAAAAAGACCTTTATTTTGATGTAACACTCGATGGGATTGGAGAACATTTGAGAAAAATCAATTTTTTGACTTTTTTCTTTAGGGTGGGGTAAATCAATTTTTTGTAAGATCATTTTTGCTTTGAAATGCAATATTTTGAGAACTATTCATTGCAGAAGATTTTGGTTTTTAGATACGGATAGAATGTAAAAAGACCTTTATTTTGATGTAACACTCGATGGGATTCGAGAACATTTGAGAAAAATCAATTTTTTGACATTTTTCTTTAGGGTGGGGTAAATCAATTTTTTGTAAAATCATTTTTGCTTTGAAATGCAATATTTTGAGAACTATTCATTGCAGAAGATTTTGGTTTTTAGATACGGATAGAGTGTAAAAAGACCTTTATTTTGATGAAACACTCGATGGGATTCGAGAACATTTGAGAAAAATCATTTTTTTGACTTTTTTCTTAGGGTGGGTGCATCAATTTTTTGTAAAATCATTTTTGCTTTGAAATGCAATTTTTTGAGAACTATTTATTGCAGAAGATTTTGGTTTTTAGATAAAGATAGAGTGTAAAAAGACATTTATTTTGATGTAACACTCGATGGGATTCGAGAACATTTGAGAAAAATCATTTTTTTGACTTTTTTCTTAGGGTGGGGTACATCAATTTTTTGTAAAATCATTTTTGCTTTGAAATGCGATATTTTGAGAACTATTCATTGCAGAAGATTTTGGTTTTTAGATATGGATAGAGTGTAAGAAGATATTTATTTTTATGTAACACCCGATGGGATTCGAGAACATTTGAGAAAAATCATTTTTTTGACTTTTTTCTTAGGGTGGGGTGCATCAATTTTTTGTAAAATCATTTTTGCTTTGAAATGCAATTTTTTGAGAACTATTCATTGCAGAAGATTTTGGTTTTTAGATACGGATAGAGTGTAAAAAGACCTTTATTTTGATGTAATACTCGATGGGATTCGAGAACATTTGAGAAAAATCATTTTTTTGACTTTTTTCTTAGGGTGGGGTACATCAATTTTTTGTAAAATCATTTTTGCTTTGAAATGCAATATTTTGAGAACTATTCATTGCAGAAGATTTTGGTTTTTAGATACAGATAGAGTGTAAAAATACCTTTATTTTGATGTAACACTCCATGGGATTCGAGAACATTTGAGGAAAATCATTTTTTTGACTTTTTTCTTAGGGTGGGGTACATCAATTTTTTGTAAAATCATTTTTGCTTTGAAATGCAATATTTTGAGAACTATTCATTGCAGAAGATTTTGGTTTCTAGATACAGATAGAGTGTAAAAAGACCTTTATTTTGATGTAAAACTCGATGGGATTCGAGAACATTTGAGGAAAATCATTTTTTTGACTTTTTTCTTAGGGTGGGGTACATCAATTTTTTGTAAAATCATTTTTGCTTTGAAATGCAATATTTTGAGAACTATTCGCTGCAGAAGATTTTGGTTTTTAGATATGGATAGAGTGTAAAAAGACCTTTATTCTGATGTAACACTCCATGGGATTCGAGAACATTTGAGAAAAATCATTATTTTGACTTTTTTCTTAGGGTGGGGTAAATCAATTTTTTGTAAAATCATTTTTGCTTTGAAATGCAATATTTTGAGAACTATTCATTGCAGAAGATTTTGGTTTTTAGATACGGATGGAGTGTAAAAAGACCTTTATTTTGATGTAGCACTCGATGGGATTCGAGAACATTTGAGAAAAATCATTTTTTTGACTTTTTTCTAAGGGTGGGGTACATCAATTTTTTGTAAAATCATTTTTGCTTTGAAATGCAATATTTTGAGAACTGTTCATTGCAGAAGATTTTGGTTTTTAGATACGGATAGAGTGTAAAAATACCTTTATTTTGATGTAGCACTCGATGGGATTCGAGAACATTTGAGAAAAATCATTTTTTGACTTTTTTCTTAGGGTGGGGTACATCAATTTTTTGTAAAATCATTTTTGCTTTGAAATGCAATATTTTGACAACTATTCGTTGCAGAAGATTTTGGTTTTTAGATACGGATAGAGTGTAAAAAGACCTTTATTTTGATGTAACACTCGATGGGATTGGAGAACATTTGAGAAAAATCAATTTTTTGACTTTTTTCTTTAGGGTGGGGTAAATCAATTTTTTGTAAGATCATTTTTGCTTTGAAATGCAATATTTTGAGAACTATTCATTGCAGAAGATTTTGGTTTTTAGATACGGATAGAATGTAAAAAGACCTTTATTTTGATGTAACACTCGATGGGATTCGAGAACATTTGAGAAAAATCAATTTTTTGACATTTTTCTTTAGGGTGGGGTAAATCAATTTTTTGTAAAATCATTTTTGCTTTGAAATGCAATATTTTGAGAACTATTCATTGCAGAAGATTTTGGTTTTTAGATACGGATAGAGTGTAAAAAGACCTTTATTTTGATGAAACACTCGATGGGATTCGAGAACATTTGAGAAAAATCATTTTTTTGACTTTTTTCTTAGGGTGGGTGCATCAATTTTTTGTAAAATCATTTTTGCTTTGAAATGCAATTTTTTGAGAACTATTTATTGCAGAAGATTTTGGTTTTTAGATAAAGATAGAGTGTAAAAAGACATTTATTTTGATGTAACACTCGATGGGATTCGAGAACATTTGAGAAAAATCATTTTTTTGACTTTTTTCTTAGGGTGGGGTACATCAATTTTTTGTAAAATCATTTTTGCTTTGAAATGCGATATTTTGAGAACTATTCATTGCAGAAGATTTTGGTTTTTAGATATGGATAGAGTGTAAGAAGATATTTATTTTTATGTAACACCCGATGGGATTCGAGAACATTTGAGAAAAATCATTTTTTTGACTTTTTTCTTAGGGTGGGGTGCATCAATTTTTTGTAAAATCATTTTTGCTTTGAAATGCAATTTTTTGAGAACTATTCATTGCAGAAGATTTTGGTTTTTAGATACGGATAGAGTGTAAAAAGACCTTTATTTTGATGTAATACTCGATGGGATTCGAGAACATTTGAGAAAAATCATTTTTTTGACTTTTTTCTTAGGGTGGGGTACATCAATTTTTTGTAAAATCATTTTTGCTTTGAAATGCAATATTTTGAGAACTATTCATTGCAGAAGATTTTGGTTTTTAGATACAGATAGAGTGTAAAAATACCTTTATTTTGATGTAACACTCGATGGGATTCGAGAACATTTGAGAAAAATCATTTTTTTGACTTTTTTCTTAGGGTGGGGTACATCAATTTTTTGTAAAATCATTTTTGCTTTGAAATGCAATATTTTGAGAACTATTCATTGCAGAAGATTTTGGTTTTTAATTACGGATAGAGTGTAAAACGACCTTTATTTTGATGTAACACTCGATGGGATTCGAAAACATTTGAGAAAAATCATTATTTTGACTTTTTTCTTAGGGTGGGGTACATCAATTTTTTGTAAAATCATTTTTGCTTTGAAATGCAATATTTTGAGAACTATTCATTGCAGAAGATTTTGGTTTTTAAATACGGATAGAGTGTAAAACGACCTTTATTTTGATGTAACACTCGATGGGATTCGAAAACATTTGAGAAAAATCATTATTTTGACTTTTTTCTTAGGGTGGGGTACGTCATTTTTTTGTAAAATCATTTTTGGTTTGAAATGCAATATTTTGAGAACTATTCATTGCAGAAGATTTTGGGTTTTAGATACGGATAGAGTGTAAAAAGACCTTTATTTTGATGTAACACTCGATGGGATTCGAGAACATTTGAGAAAAATCATTATTTTGACTTTTTTCTTAGGGTGGGGTACGTCAATTTTTTGTAAAATCATTTTTGCTTTGAAATGCAATATTTTGAGAACTATTCATTGCAGAAGATTTTGGGTTTTAGATACGGATAGAGTGTAAAAAGACCTTTATTTTGATGTAACACTCGATGGGATTCGAGAACATTTGAGAAAAATCATTTTGTTGACTTTTTTCTTAGGGTGGGGTACATCAATTTTTTGTAAAATCATTTTTGCTTTGAAATGCAATATTTTGAGAACTATTCATTGCAGAAGATTTTGGTTTTTAGATACGGATAGAGTGAAAAAAGACATTTATTTTGATGTAACACCCGATGGGATTTGAGAACATTTGAGAAAAATCATTATTTTGACTTTTTTCTTAGGGTGGGGTACATCAATTTTTTGTAAAATCATTTTTGCTTTGAAATGCATTATTTTGAGAACTATTCATTGCAGAAGATTTTGGTTTTTAAATACGGATAGAGTGTAAAACGACCTTTATTTTGATGTAACACTCGATGGGATTCGAGAACATTTGAGAAAAATCATTATTTTGACTTTTTTCTTAGGGTGGGGTACGTCATTTTTTTGTAAAATCATTTTTGGTTTGAAATGCAATATTTTGAGAACTATTCATTGCAGAAGATTTTGGTTTTTAGATACGGATAGAGTGTAAAAAGACATTTATTTTGATGTAACACTCGATGGGATTCGAGAACATTTGAGAAAAATCATTTTGTTGACTTTTTTCTTAGGGTGGGGTACACCAATTTTTTGTAAAATCATTTTTGCTTTGAAATGCAATATTTTGAGAACTATTCATTGCAGAAGATTTTGGTTTTTAGATACGGATAGAGTGTAAAAAGACCTTTATTTTGATGTAACACCCGATGGGATTCGAGAACATTTGAGAAAAATCAATTTTTTAACTTTTTTCTTAGGGTGGGGTACATCAATTTTTTGTAAAATCATTTTTGCTTTGAAATGCATTATTTTGAGAACTATTCATTGCAGAAGATTTTGGTTTTTAAATACGGATAGAGTGTAAAACGACCTTTATTTTGATGTAACACTCGATGGGATTCGAGAACATTTGAGAAAAATCATTATTTTGACTTTTTTCTTAGGGTGGGGTACGTCATTTTTTTGTAAAATCATTTTTGGTTTGAAATGCAATATTTTGAGAACTATTCATTGCAGAAGATTTTGGTTTTTAGATACGGATAGAGTGTAAAAAGACCTCTTTTTTTGATGTAACACTCGATGGGATTCGAGAACATTTGAGAAAAATCATTATTTTGACTTTTTTCTTAGGGTGGGGTACGTCAATTTTTCGTAATATCATTTTTGGTTTGAAATGCAATATTTTGAGAACTATTCATTGCAGAAGATTTTGGGTTTTAGATACGGATAGAGTGTAAAAACACCTTTATTTTGATGTAACACTCCATGGGATTCGAGAACATTTGAGAAAAATCATTATTTTGACTTTTTTCTTAGGGTGGGGTACATCAATTTTTTGTAAAATCATTTTTGCTTTGAAATGCAATATTTTGAGAACTATTCATTGCAGAAGATTTTGGTTTTTAAATACGGATAGAGTGTAAAACGACCTTTATTTTGATGTAACACTCGATGGGATTCGAGAACATTTGAGAAAAATCATTATTTTGACTTTTTTCTTAGGGTGGGGTACGTCATTTTTTTGTAAAATCATTTTTGGTTTGAAATGCAATATTTTGAGAACTATTCATTGCAGAAGATTTTGGTTTTAAGATACGGATAGAGTGTAAAAAGACCTTTATTTTGATGTAACACTCGATGGGATTCGAGAGCATTTGAGAAAAATCATTATTTTGACTTTTTTCTTAGGATAGGGTACGTCAATTTTTTGTAAAATCATTTTTGCTTTGAAATGCAATATTTTGAGAACTATTCATTGCAGAAGATTTTGGTTTTAAGATACGGATGGAGTGTAAAAAGACCTTTATTTTGATGTAGCACTCGATGGGATTCGGGAACATTTGAGAAAAATCATTTTTTTGACTTTTTTCTAAGGGTGGGGTACATCAATTTTTTGTAAAATCATTTTTGCTTTGAAATGCAATATTTTGAGAACTGTTCATTGCAGAAGATTTTGGTTTTTAGATACGGATAGAGTGTAAAAATACCTTTATTTTGATGTAGCACTCGATGGGATTCGAGGACATTTGAGAAAAATCATTTTTTGACTTTTTTCTTAGGGTGGGGTACATCAATTTTTTGTAAAATCATTTTTGCTTTGAAATGCAATATTTTGACAACTATTCGTTGCAGAAGATTTTGGTTTTTAGATACGGATAGAGTGTAAAAAGACCTTTATTTTGATGTAACACTCGATGGGATTGGAGAACATTTGAGAAAAATCAATTTTTTGACTTTTTTCTTTAGGGTGGGGTAAATCAATTTTTTGTAAGATCATTTTTGCTTTGAAATGCAATATTTTGAGAACTATTCATTGCAGAAGATTTTGGTTTTTAGATACGGATAGAATGTAAAAAGACCTTTATTTTGATGTAACACTCGATGGGATTCGAGAACATTTGAGAAAAATCAATTTTTTGACATTTTTCTTTAGGGTGGGTGCATCAATTTTTTGTAAAATCATTTTTGCTTTGAAATGCAATTTTTTGAGAACTATTTATTGCAGAAGATTTTGGTTTTTAGATAAAGATAGAGTGTAAAAAGACATTTATTTTGATGTAACACTCGATGGGATTCGAGAACATTTGAGAAAAATCATTTTTTTGACTTTTTTCTTAGGGTGGGGTACATCAATTTTTTGTAAAATCATTTTTGCTTTGAAATGCGATATTTTGAGAACTATTCATTGCAGAAGATTTTGGTTTTTAGATATGGATAGAGTGTAAGAAGATATTTATTTTTATGTAACACCCGATGGGATTCGAGAACATTTGAGAAAAATCATTTTTTTGACTTTTTTCTTAGGGTGGGGTGCATCAATTTTTTGTAAAATCATTTTTGCTTTGAAATGCAATTTTTTGAGAACTATTCATTGCAGAAGATTTTGGTTTTTAGATACGGATAGAGTGTAAAAAGACCTTTATTTTGATGTAACACTCGATGGGATTCGAGAACATTTGAGAAAAATCATTTTTTTGACTTTTTTCTTAGGGTGGGGTACGTCATTTTTTTGTAAAATCATTTTTGGTTTGAAATGCAATATTTTGAGAACTATTCATTGCAGAAGATTTTGGGTTTTAGATACGGATAGAGTGTAAAAAGACCTTTATTTTGATGTAACACTCGATGGGATTCGAGAACATTTGAGAAAAATCATTATTTTGACTTTTTTCTTAGGGTGGGGTACGTCAATTTTTTGTAAAATCATTTTTGCTTTGAAATGCAATATTTTGAGAACTATTCATTGCAGAAGATTTTGGGTTTTAGATACGGATAGAGTGTAAAAAGACCTTTATTTTGATGTAACACTCGATGGGATTCGAGAACATTTGAGAAAAATCATTTTGTTGACTTTTTTCTTAGGGTGGGGTACATCAATTTTTTGTAAAATCATTTTTGGTTTGAAATGCAATATTTTGAGAACTATTCATTGCAGAAGATTTTGGTTTTTAGATACGGATAGAGTGTAAAAAGACATTTATTTTGATGTAACACCCGATGGGATTTGAGAACATTTGAGAAAAATCATTATTTTGACTTTTTTCTTAGGGTGGGGTACATCAATTTTTTGTAAAATCATTTTTGCTTTGAAATGCATTATTTTGAGAACTATTCATTGCAGAAGATTTTGGTTTTTAAATACGGATAGAGTGTAAAACGACCTTTATTTTGATGTAACACTCGATGGGATTCGAGAACATTTGAGAAAAATCATTATTTTGACTTTTTTCTTAGGGTGGGGTACGTCATTTTTTTGTAAAATCATTTTTGGTTTGAAATGCAATATTTTGAGAACTATTCATTGCAGAAGATTTTGGTTTTTAGATACGGATAGAGTGTAAAAAGACCTTTATTTTGATGTAACACTCGATGGGATTCGAGAACATTTGAGAAAAATCATTTTGTTGACTTTTTTCTTAGGGTGGGGTACACCAATTTTTTGTAAAATCATTTTTGCTTTGAAATGCAATATTTTGAGAACTATTCATTGCAGAAGATTTTGGTTTTTAGATACGGATAGAGTGTAAAAAGACCTTTATTTTGATGTAACACTCGATGGGATTCGAGAAAGTTTGAGAAAAATCATTATTTTAACTTTTTTCTTAGGGTGGGGTACATCAATTTTTTGTAAAATCATTTTTGCTTTGAAATGCAATATTTTGAGAACTATTCATTGCAGAAGATTTTGGTTTTTAAATACGGATAGAGTGTAAAACGACCTTTATTTTGATGTAACACTCGATGGGATTCGAGAACATTTGAGAAAAATCATTATTTTGACTTTTTTCTTAGGGTGGGGTACGTCATTTTTTTGTAAAATCATTTTTGGTTTGAAATGCAATATTTTGAGAACTATTCATTGCAGAAGATTTTGGTTTTAAGATACGGATAGAGTGTAAAAAGACCTTTATTTTGATGTAACACTCGATGGGATTCGAGAGCATTTGAGAAAAATCATTATTTTGACTTTTTTCTTAGGATAGGGTACGTCAATTTTTTGTAAAATCATTTTTGCTTTGAAATGCAATATTTTGAGAACTATTCATTGCAGAAGATTTTGGGTTTTAGATACGGATAGAGTGTAAAAAGACCTTTATTTTGATGTAACACTCGATGGGCTTCGAGAACATTTGAGAAAAATCATTTTGTTGACTTTTTTCTTAGGGTGGGGTACATCAATTTTTTGTAAAATCATTTTTGCTTTGAAATGCAATATTTTGAGAACTATTCATTGCAGAAGATTTTGGTTTTTAGATACGGATAGAGTGTAAAAAGACCTTTATTTTGATGTAACACCCGATGGGATTTGAGAAAATTTGAGAAAAATCATTATTTTGACTTTTTTCTTAGGGTGGGGTACATCAATTTTTTGTAAAATCATTTTTGCTTTGAAATGCAATATTTTGAGAACTATTCATTGCAGAAGATTTTGCTTTTAGATACGGATAGAGTGTAAAAAGACCTTTATTTTGATGTAGCACTCGATGGCATTCGAGAACATTTGAGAAAAATCATTTTTTTTGACTTTTTTCTTAGGGTGGGGTACATCAATTTTTTGTAAAATCATTTTTGCTTTGAAATGCAATATTTTGAGAACTATTCCTTGCAGAAGATTTTGGTTTTTAGATACGGATAGAGTGTAAAAAGAACTTTATTTTGATGTAGCACTCGATGGGATTCGAGAACATTTGAGAAAAATCATTTTTTTGACTTTTTTCTTAGGGTGGGGTACATCAATTTTTTGTAAAATCATTTGTGCTTTGAAATGCAATATTTTGAGAACTATTCATTGCAGAAGATTTTGGTTTTTAAATACGGATAGAGTGTAAAATGACCTTTATTTTGATGTAGCACTCGATGGGATTCGAGAACATCTGAGAAAAATCATTTTTTTTTGACTTTTTTCTTAGGGTGGGGTACATCAATTTTTTGTAAAATCATTTTTGCTTTGAAATGCAATATTTTGAGAACTATTCATTGCAGAAGATTTTGGTTTTTAGATACGGATAGAGTGTAAAAAGACCTTTATTTTGATGTAACACTCGATGGGATTCGAGAAAGTTTGAGAAAAATCATTTTTTTGACTTTTTTCTTAGGGTGGGGTACATCAATTTTTTGTAAAATCATTTTTGCTTTGAAATGCAATATTTTGAGAACTATTCATTGCAGAAGATTTTGGTTTTTAGATACGGATAGAGCGTAAAAAGACCTTTATTTTGATGTAACACTCCATGGGATTCGAGAACATTTGAGAAAAATAAATTTTTTAACTTTTTTCTTAGGGTGGGGTACATCAATTTTTTGTAAAATCATTTTTGCTTTGAAATGCAATATTTTGAGAACTATTCATTGCAGAAGATTTTGGTTTTTAGATACGGACAGAGTTTAAAAAGACATTTATTTTGATGTAACACTCGATGGGATTGGAGAACATTTGAGAAAAATCAATTTTTTGACTTTTTTCTTTAGGGTGGGGTAAATCAATTTTTTGTAAAATCATTTTTGCTTTGAAATACAATATTTTGAGAACTATTCATTGCAGAAGATTTTGGTTTTTATATAGAGTTTGAGAAAAATCAGTTTTTTGACTTTTTTCTTAGGGTGGGGCACATCAATTTTTTGTAAAATCATTTTTGCTTTGAAATGCAATATTTTGAGAACTATTCATTGCAGAAGATTTTGGTTTTTAGATACGGATAGAGTGTAAAAAGACCTTTATTTTGATGTAACACTCGATGGGATTAGAGAACATTTGAGAAAAATCATTTTGTTGACTTTTTTCTTAGGGTGGGGCACATCAATTTTTTGTAAAATCATTTTTGCTTTGAAATGCAATATTTTGAGAACTATTCATTGCAGAAGATTTTGGGTTTTAGATACGGATAGAGTGTAAAAAGACCTTTATTTTGATGTAACACTCGATGGGATTAGAGAACATTTGAGAAAAATCATTTTTTTGACTTTTTTCTTAGGGTGGGGTACATCAATTTTTTGTAAAATCATTTTTGCTTTGAAATGCAATATTTTGAGAACTTTTCATTGCAGAAGATTTTGGTTTTTAGATACGGATAGAGTGTAAAAAGACCTTTATTTTGATGTTACACTCGATGGGATTCGAGAACATTTGAGAAAAATCATTTTGTTGACTTTTTTCTTAGGGTGGGGTACATCAATTTTTTGTAAAATCATTTTTGCTTTGAAATGCAATATTTTGAGAACTATTCATTGCAGAAGATTTTGGTTTTTAGATACGGATAGAGTGTAAAAAGACCTTTATTTTGATGTAACACTCGATGGGATTCGAGAACATTTGAGAAAAATCATTATTTTGACTTTTTTCTTAGGGTGGGGTAGGTCATTTTTTTGTAAAATCATTTTTGGTTTGAAATGCAATATTTTGAGAACTATTCATTGCAGAAGATTTTGGTTCTTAGATACGGATAGAGTGTAAAAAGACCTTTATTTTGATGTAACACTCGATGGGATTCGAGAACATTTGTGAAAAATCATTGTTTTGACTTTTTTCTTAGGATGGGGTACGTCAATTTTTTGTAAAATCATTTTTGCTTTGAAATGCAATATTTTGAGAACTATTCATTGCAGAAGATTTTGGTTTTTAGATACGGATAGAGTGTAAAAAGACCTTTATTTTGATGTAACACTCGATGGGATTCGAGAACATTTGAGAAAAATCATTATTTTGACTTTTTTCTTAGGGTGGGGTAGGTCATTTTTTTGTAAAATCATTTTTGGTTTGAAATGCAATATTTTGAGAACTATTCATTGCAGAAGATTTTGGTTCTTAGATACGGATAGAGTGTAAAAAGACCTTTATTTTGATGTAACACTCGATGGGATTCGAGAACATTTGAGAAAAATCATTGTTTTGACTTTTTTCTTAGGATGGGGTACGTCAATTTTTTGTAAAATCATTTTTGCTTTGAAATGCAATATTTTGAGAACTATTCATTGCAGAAGATTTTGGGTTTTAGATGCGGATAGAGTGTAAAAAGACCTTTATTTTGATGTAACACTCGATGGGATTCGAGAACATTTGAGAAAAATCATTTTGTTGACTTTTTTCTTAGGGTGGGGTACATCAATTTTTTGTAAAATCATTTTTGCTTTGAAATGCAATATTTTGAGAACTATTCATTGCAGAAGATTTTGGTTTTTAAATACGGATAGAGTGTAAAACGACCTTTATTTTGATGTAACACTCGATGGGATTCGAGAACATTTGAGAAAAATTATTATTTTGACTTTTTTCGTAGGGTGGGGTACGTCATTTTTTTGTAAAATCATTTTTGGTTTGAAATGCAATATTTTGAGAACTATCCATTGCAGAAGATTTTGGTTTTTAGATACGGATAGAGTGTAAAAAGACCTCTTTTTTTGATGTAACACTCGATGGGACTCGAGAACATTTGAGAAAAATCATTATTTTGACTTTTTTCTTAGGGTGGGGTACGTCAATTTTTTGTAAAATCATTTTTGGTTTGAAATGCAATATTTTGAGAACTATTCATTGCAGAAGATTTTGGTTTTTAAATACGGATAGAGTGTAAAACGACCTTTATTTTCATGTAACACTCGATGGGATTCGAGAACATTTGAGAAAAATTATTATTTTGACTTTTTTCTTAGGGTGGGGTACGTCATTTTTTTGTAAAATCATTTTTGGTTTGAAATGCAATATTTTGAGAACTATTCATTGCAGAAGATTTTGGTTTTTAGATACGGATAGAGTGTAAAAAGACCTCTTTTTTTGATGTAACACTCGATGGGATTCGAGAACATTTGAGAAAAATCATTATTTTGACTTTTTTCTTAGGGTGGGGTACGTCAATTTTTTGTAAAATCATTTTTGCTTTGAAATGCAATATTTTGAGAACTATTCATTGCAGAAGATTTTGGGTTTTAGATACGGATAGAGTGTAAAAAGACCTTTATTTTGATGTAACACTCGATGGGATTCGAGAACATTTGAGAAAAATCATTTTGTTGACTTTTTTCTTAGGGTGGGGTACATCAATTTTTTGTAAAATCATTTTTGCTTTGAAATGCAATATTTTGAGAACTATTCATTGCAGAAGATTTTGGTTAGATACGGATAGAGTGTAAAAAGACCTTTATTTTGATGTAACACTCGATGGGATTCGAGAACATTTGAGAAAAATCATTATTTTGACTTTTTTCTTAGGGTGGGGTACATCAATTTTTTGTAAAATCATTTTTGCTTTGAAATGCAATATTTTGAGAACTATTCATTGCAGAAGATTTTGGTTAGATACGGATAGAGTGTAAAAAGACCTTTATTTTGATGTAACACTCGATGGGATTCGAGAACATTTGAGAAAAATCATTATTTTGACTTTTTTCTTAGGGTGGGGTACATCAATTTTTTGTAAAATCATTTTTGCTTTGAAATGCAATATTTTGAGAACTATTCATTGCAGAAGATTTTGGTTTTTAGATACGGACAGAGTTTAAAAACACATTTATTTTGATGTAACACTCGATGGGATTGGAGAACATTTGAGAAAAATCAATTTTTTGACTTTTTTCTTTAGGGTGGGGTAAATCAATTTTTTGTAAAATCATTTTTGCTTTGAAATGCAATATTTTGAGAACTATTCATTGCAGAAGATTTTGGTTTTTATATAGAGTTTGAGAAAAATCATTTTTTTGACTTTTTTCTTAGGGTGGGGCACATCAAGTTTTTGTAAAATCATTTTTGCTTTGAAATGCAATATTTTGAGAACTATTCATTGCAGAAGATTTTGGTTTTTAGATACGGATAGAGTGTAAAAAGACCTTTATTTTCATGTAACACTCGATGGGATTCGAGAACATTTGAGAAAAATCATTATTTTGACTTTTTTCTTAGGGTGGGGTACATCAATTTTTTGTAAAATCATTTTTGCTTTGAAATGCAATATTTTGAGAACTATTCATTGCAGAAGATTTTGGTTTTTAGATACGGATAGAGTGTAAAAAGACCTTTATTTTGATGTAACACTCGATGGGATTCGAGAACATTTGAGAAAAATCATTTTGTTGACTTTTTTCTTAGGGTGGGGTACATCAATTTTTTGTAAAATCATTTTTGCTTTGAAATGCAATATTTTGAGAACTATTCATTGCAGAAGATTTTGGTTTTTAGATACGGATAGAGTGTAAAAAGACCTTTATTTTCATGTAACACTCGATGGGATTCGAGAACATTTGAGAAAAATCATTTTTTTGACTTTTTTCTTAGGGTGGGGTACATCAATTTTTTGTAAAATCATTTTTGCTTTGAAATGCAATATTTTGAGAACTTTTCATTGCAGAAGATTTTGGTTTTTAGATACGGATAGAGTGTAAAAAGACCTTCATTTTGATGTAACACTCGATGGGATTCGAGAACATTTGAGAAAAATTATTATTTTGACTTTTTTCTTAGGGTGGGGTACGTCATTTTTTTGTAAAATCATTTTTGGTTTGAAATGCAATATTTTGAGAACTATTCATTGCAGAAGATTTTGGTTTTTAGATACGGATAGAGTGTAAAAAGACCTCTTTTTTTGATGTAACACTCGATGGGATTCGAGAACATTTGAGAAAAATCATTATTTTGACTTTTTTCTCAGGGTGGGGTACTTCAATTTTTTGTAAAATCATTTTTGCTTTGAAATGCAATATTTTGAGAACTATTCATTGCAGAAGATTTTTTGTTTTAGATACGGATAGAGTGTAAAAAGACCTTTATTTTGATGTAACACTCGATGGGATTCGAGAACATTTGAGAAAAATCATTATTTTGACTTTTTTCTTAGGGTGGGGTACATCAATTTTTTGTAAAATCATTTTTGCCTTGAAATGCAATATTTTGAGAACTATTCATTGCAGAAGATTTTGGTTTTTAGATACGGATAGTATGTAAAAAGACATTTATTTTGATGTAACACCCGATGGGATTTGAGAACATTTGAGAAAAATCATTATTTTGACTTTTTTCTTAGGGTGGGGTACGTCATTTTTTTGTAAAATCATTTTTGGTTTGAAATGCAATATTTTGAGAACTATCCATTGCAGAAGATTTTGGTTTTTAATTACGGATAGAGTGTAAAACGACCTTTATTTTGATGTAATTTTCGATGGGATTCGAGAACATTTGAGAAAAATCATTATTTTGACTTTTTTCTTAGGGTGGGGTACGTCATTTTTTTGTAAAATCATTTTTGGTTTGAAATGCAATATTTTGAGAACTATTCATTGCAGAAGATTTTGGTTTTTAGATACGGATAGAGTGTAAAAAGACCTTTATTTTGATGTAACACTCGATGGGATTCGAGAACATTTGAGAAAAATCATTATTTTGACTTTTTTCTTAGGGTGGGGTACATCAATTTTTTGTAAAATCATTTTTGCTTTGAAATGCAATATTTTGAGAACTATTCATTGCAGAAGATTTTGGTTTTTAAATACGGATAGAGTGTAAAACGACCTTTTTTTTGATGTAACATTCGATGGGATTCGAGAACATTTGAGAAAAATTATTATTTTGACTTTTTTCTTAGGGTGGGGTACGTCATTTTTTTGTAAAATCATTTTTGGTTTGAAATGCAATATTTTGAGAACTATTCATTGCAGAAGATTTTGGTTTTTAAATACGGATAGAGTGTAAAACGACCTTTTTTTTGATGTAACACTCGATGGGATTCGAGAACATTTGAGAAAAATTATTATTTTGACTTTTTTCTTAGGGTGGGGTACGTCATTTTTTTGTAAAATCATTTTTGGTTTGAAATGCAATATTTTGAGAACTATTCATTGCAGAAGATTTTGGTTTTTAGATACGGATAGAGTGTAAAAAGATATTTATTTTGATGTAACACTCGATGGGATTCGAGAACATTTGAGAAAAATCATTATTTTGACTTTTTTCTTAGGGTGGGGTACGTCAATTTTTTGTAAAATCATTTTTGCTTTGAAATGCAATATTTTGAGAACTATTCATTGCAGAAGATTTTGGGTTTTAGATACGGATAGAGTGTAAAAAGACCTTTATTTTGATGTAACACTCGATGGGATTCGAGAACATTTGAGAAAAATCATTTTGTTGACTTTTTTCTTAGGGTGGGGTACATCAATTTTTTGTAAAATCATTTTTGCTTTGAAATGCAATATTTTGAGAACTATTCATTGCAGAAGATTTTGGTTTTTAAATACGGATAGAGTGTAAAACGACCTTTTTTTTGATGTAACACTCGATGGGATTCGAGAACATTTGAGAAAAATTATTATTTTGACTTTTTTCTTAGGGTGGGGTACGTCATTTTTTTGTAAAATCATTTTTGGTTTGAAATGCAATATTTTGAGAACTATTCATTGCAGAAGATTTTGGTTTTTAGATACGGATAGAGTGTAAAAAGATATTTATTTTGATGTAACACTCGATGGGATTCGAGAACATTTGAGAAAAATCATTATTTTGACTTTTTTCTTAGGGTGGGGTACGTCAATTTTTTGTAAAATCATTTTTGCTTTGAAATGCAATATTTTGAGAACTATTCATTGCAGAAGATTTTGGGTTTTAGATACGGATAGAGTGTAAAAAGACCTTTATTTTGATGTAACACTCGATGGGATTCGAGAACATTTGAGAAAAATCATTTTGTTGACTTTTTTCTTAGGGTGGGGTACATCAATTTTTTGTAAAATCATTTTTGCTTTGAAATGCAATATTTTAGGAACTATTCATTGCAGAAGATTTTGGTTTTTAGATACGGATAGAGTGTAAAACGACCTTTATTTTGATGTAACACTCGATGGGATTCGAGAACATTTGAGAAAAATTATTATTTTGACTTTTTTCTTAGGGTGGGGTACGTCATTTTTTTGTAAAATCATTTTTGGTTTGAAATGCAATATTTTGAGAACTATTCATTGCAGAAGATTTTGGTTTTTAGATACGGATAGAGTGTAAAAAGACCTCTTTTTTTGATGTAACACTCGATGGGATTCGAGAACATTTGAGAAAAATCATTATTTTGACTTTTTTCTTAGGGTGGGGTACGTCAATTTTTTGTAAAATCATTTTTGCTTTGAAATGCAATATTTTGAGAACTATTCATTGCAGATGATTTTGGTTTTTAGATACGGATAGAGTCTAAAAAGACCTTTATTTATGTTCAACTTAAACGGTTATGTTCTACTTTTTCCTCAGCGTAAACTTTCGCATAAGCTCTTACGTTGAATTAAAATATCTTTATTTCATTTCAGCAAATGAGAGAAAACGATTTTTCAATGAAAGCTAAAACTAGCGCCTAAAAGTTCGAAATGGAATATGGAACATGGAGTAAAATGAATGTTTAAGTATTCACCATTTTACTAAGGGAATGGTTGGTTTTAACTGTTAAGTCCTAGTTTTGCACCAAATCGAGTATTTACCGTAACATGACGTAAGTGTGCAAAAAACGTGGTTTTGTTAATATTTATTATTTATGCTTTTATCAAATGCGAACAAATTATTAATTTCGAATCAAACAACAAATACTATACAAAAATTTAAACAACATTGGTATATAAATGAGAAAGACATTTAACATACAATATTTTATTTGGTAAAAGTAAGGCTTGGTTATACATATAATAATTTAACTATAGAAATCTTCAGTTTTGTTTTGTTTAGCTTTCTTTTAATGCTATGAAATAGTTCTGAAAAGGTATGTGAAACGTGTTTTATAGGAGGCTAATAATAATGATAATAATAATAATTTATAATTAATATTTAATAAATCAAAAAGAGGCTAAACAATTTCATACATACTAGTACGGATATAATAGAACAAGAGATTAATTAATCAAATTATATTAAACAAAATTATTATAAAACATTGATGAATGCGAATTTTTGCTTTTTTTTTTTTTCTTTGTTTAAAAACGAAAATTATTAAAAAAAACAAAAAAGAAAGAAAAATAACAATAACATAAACTTTCTCTAAATCTCGGATTTCATTTAATTTTTGTTCGTTTATTATCGTTCCAGCACATACTTCATATATCATAACTCGCAAGTTTGAAGCGTCTTTAAATCATCATGGTATTCCTTATTGTTTGTTTTAATTTGATTTCGCCGAATAAGGACTAGACGAACCAACAGATGGGGGAGTTGGAGTTGCTCCACTTCGAATTCCATCTCCTTCGCAGATGTATTTACCTATAAAATTTCAAATGTTATAAAGTGCTTTATTTATTTACGTTAGTTTAGCTTACCTGAAACAAATCTTCGTTTTACCAACGACTGCCGATAGCCATTACCGATGAGTTCAAATTCAATTCCGGATAAGGTGGTTCCCTCGCAATTGAATTGCGTAGTCATGGTGTTAGGAGTGGATGGGCCATCGTTTAGTTCTAGTCGAGCTCGAAGAGTCCCAACACCACCGCCCTGAGAGTTTTGCGATATATCCGTAAAGTTCCAAACCAAACGGTTCGATTCGCCAAGCCTGTATTAAAGAAATGATAGCTGTGATTCTAATTTTGAAGAAGTATTAGCGATATGATATAGAATATGAGTTGCTAGTGCTAGCAGTTGGCCCTAAGGCAACGAGGAATTCCGGAAATCTACGTGCGGATGACCAGGGATATGTACGAGCAAGTCAAAAGAAAGGTTAGATGGACTGCAGGAGTCGCAATCGAAGTAAGGAAGCGTTATTTACTTGAAGATAAGTTGAAGGACTCGAAAGTGAATCAGTTATTCTTTGCTGATGACGGAGCCATCATAATTGAAGATTCTTTATCCTTGATGTATGGGTGGACGTGTTGGAGGGAAATAAATATCCCATAAGCGCCAAAAAGACAGAACACTCAGGCCTATTCCGGACATTTAATTGAACGGAACAGTGCTTCCCATTTGCGAAAAGTTTAAATACCTTGGATCTATGATCAATAACGAAGCATCTTGTTATAACGACATCAACCATCGCGTAAGCGTAGGGTGGATACTTCCTAGAAAAATACTAGATCCGAAATTTTATTTGCCTCAGAAATACAAACAACTCCAATTCTTAAAAAAATGTCATTTTTCTCATTTAATCGCGCATAAAATTTTCTACATTATAACAACTTTGAAATTGATGAATTTTATTCATGAATTTTTTTAATAAATTTAATATTTTTCAACTTACCACGCCGAATGCGGCTTAGATTGGACATTTCGAACGGAACCATTTACCGGTACTGACAGTGTTACATTGAGTAATGGAGTGGCAACTGCCATGGCATGATTATTGTACTTATAGTCAATTTTCAGGGCGGTATATGTTGGTTCACATTTCCAATAGCTTACCAATTGGAATGGACACGACGAGGCACCTGGTTTCGACCGCACCTGATATTTTAGTATTTCCACATTAAAGTAAGCAGCAGACGGGCTTTGCTCAGATTGACGACGCAATTTTGCCGTCAATGCAGTCATATTGAATTCAAGAACTGTACTTAACGTATCCGATTGACTATGATCACTAGAAGACAAAATAGTTTAGAGTTAAAATAAAATTATTAAAGGATTAATCGAATTATATAGCTTACACTTGGACCAGTTCTTGATTGGGAACGATATTTTCAAGATTGTTAATATTCTTTATTCGAAAACCCAATCTAGCTGGATTTGGATTGTTGGCCAAGACACTGGCTATGCCAGCTGGAAAGGACAACATCATATCACCAGTTATTTTCACCTGACACTTTGATTCGTCGGTTCCCCTGAATAATGTAAATTCTTAGTTATATGAGCGGGAATTTCGTTAGGTGCAATTTTCTGTTGACACTTACCTAAAGTAAGCATGAATAATTTCATGGAAGGCCACAGCAAGGGGTATCGTATCCGATATGCCAATAGTAAGAGGTGATGGGCCTCGTGATGAACCATGCCCGACGACCATCCGGAATTCCATACTGCCGACACTATCGGCTCGTGACATCGACGATGGACTGATTCGACCTCGTGGTGCCATCTCTGAGCGGCGGGAAGGCGGCCGAGGTATTGCTATGCTATTAGCTGATGTCGGTGTTGGTATTTGGCGGCTTACAGGCTTTGATATCGTTGCGGAAGCAGGAGCAGACGCACTGATCTCACCAACTTCGGAGAATATATCGCCCAAGTCGGCATATCTAGAATAATAGTTACATTCCTAATACAGGGGCATATGCAATTTTTTTTTTTTTTTGAAAATCTTTACCTCGAGTTGTTGGACATCGATAGGGTAGGACTTTGGAGTGGTGCATAAGGATGCACGGTAGCAGTCGGAGTTGATGCATTTGATACTTCTGGACTTTGTTGGCGTGACGCAATGCTGGATTGTTCTAACTGTTGACTGTGCTATAAGATTATTCAATAAAACGAATCAGTTTATTTTTCAACTTCGCAAAATAAAAACAAAGAAAAATACACCTACCGAAAAGATTCCCACCGGTGAGAGTGATATATTACCAACAGTCGCTCGCAATTCATCAACACTGGCCGACATTGGAGCAGTACCATTGTTAAGGGGTTTTATTTTGACGTGAATTTTTTTATCGGGTTTATCATTGTCTGAATCTGAATCCGAGTCAGAGTAGAAACTGCCCGCTTAAAATAGAAAATAAACCGTAAGTTTAAAAGTTTTATAATATGAATAAAATTGAATTTTACCATTTTCTGGATTATCTTCCCAGGCGGTTTCTTTTTGTGGCTGAATACTATAACCATCTTCATCAACTTCAGGGGCAGCTGTCGGTGCAACACCGGGAATAACTGGAATAGCCACTGTCGCTGATGATGATTTTTGTACTTTATTTTGTTCATCGTCTTGCAAGTGGTCCTTTTCTTCCCTGTTTGTGATTAAATTTTTAAATAATTAATTTGTATAGGGTTTTTATGGAAAAAGTGTATTTATTTTAAATTATAATGCTAATAAATAAATGTAGGTACAATAGAGCGGATTTCGAGAAGCAAAGTCTTAACTAGCAAGCCATTTGGATGTACATAAATAATATTAATGCTTCATTCAAAAAAAAAAAAGCTACATTATATTTAGGTAACACCCCGACTCCACAGGGCCTCAGATATCCAACATCACAAACACAATCCTATACATGAGCATGGGCATGGATTTTTATGCCTCCATTGTTTTTTTTTTTTTGTTTTTTAGACACGACAATACGGGCATCGTTCAGTGTTGCCATTTTGGCTTGTTTCCAGTCAGATTTGAATGAATTTCATCGCCGTTAGTTGGCAATATAAAACGAATCCAGACGACTGTTTTTTTTTAATTGGAGTCAATATGCACCTTAACAAGTGACAACCAGGAGAACCAGTTCTGGTGATTGAGGAATAAGATTTTGAGAGTTGAGTTGAAGATTTTTTAATCTCTTGGCCAACTTAATTTGTTTTAGATGTATTAAGATGCAAGCAGGGTGAGTCAGGAAAACTTTTGAGGAAATCAAAGTCATACAATAAACAAAAGGGAGTCACTCTAGACATGCCAATTTTAACAGTTTTAGTTTATAAATTTGCCGTTTGCCGGTGGGCATACTTCGAGCATCCAGAGTTTTTTCAAGCCGAACGAAGCGAGTTTACGCACACCAAGATGATATTGATATCCCTATGTACATTGGTTCAATCGAAACATTGTTTTAGATCTTACCCCACTCATTGTGAGAGTAACATTAGGTTACTTTTACTTTTTTAAATTTATTTTACTAAAGGACTTGAAGAAATAATAACCGCTGATCAATAACGACCAAGTAGAGCCTTTCGCATGAGAAAAATACGCGAAAGAAAAAAAAGTATAAGATCCAGAGTTTAAAGCCAAGGAAAAAAAGAGTATCTGAATTGCGGAAAAGAAAACAGTCACAATCTTTTCAGCCATATGACGTAAGCTAAGAGACTAAATATACGATTACAACGACCAACGAAGATGATAACGTTGTGGGTCCAATCTACAAACGATTTTGCTGAATTGGCATAGCGATTGGTTTCCAAAACCCGAGTCATTTAACTTTCAACATCAGAAATTTCCACATATCACAATCCATTTTGTTTAGCTTCGCTAAAATTTTAATGTAAAGATATCAATTAAGAACCTTGGCTGACTTGAGCCGTCCATTACGTGACAGCTTTTATATTTGTTTTAAAGAATTTGCATATAATAAAAGACTAAAGTATAAAATGAAATTAGTATATGAAATGTCTCATTTATGAACTTAAAATTAGACGCCTTATTGTAACATAAAAGTAGTTAAATTTGTCTGTATGTGACCATGGAATGCTCCTATAACTGTTATAAATTAGCATTTTTCTAGTCTCGTCCTTAACAGAAAAGGGTTTTTGGCAAATGTAAGAAAAAATGTGGAACGCTTCACAATTTTGCGTGTCATCCTTGCGCAGGGGCCATGCTAATCTTCTCTGTATCGTTCCAATTTTAGTATATGTTCTGCCGAAGCAAGAACAATGTAAATTCAATTAATTTTGTACTTATACAGGCATACTTATAAAAAAAAACTGCGAACTATATTAGTAACTGAAAATGGGACCGTAATTTTTTTTTAGTTTATTAAATACAACAACCATTATCTTGTGCACAAACCATACATTTTATTTAGATATATGTAAATGTAGGACGTGACCAAAGAAATCATTGACTTATTATAATATGGGGACTGCCAGGAGCCAACTTCACGTTGACGCCACTTTAAGCTATGCGTTACAAGCGCCGGGTTCAGTCCTATCGGAAAATACAGATACTACTGTTTGACATTTGTATTTTGTATCGAGGATTTTTTTGATGGATTTTTTTTTTATATAATAATTCAATAAAAGAAATGCTTATTTATAATAGTTAGATACAACAAAAAATGTGGCGCTCGGGGGCAATATGTTTTCTTCCCCTTACTTCTGTTGCTTCGTACCCTTGCACATGTTCTCACAGACAGTACAAATGATTACAATTAAGAGGTTTTTTTTCAAATAAAATTTGACGGTGTTTCAGGTTAGAGCCCTATCACGAATTCCATCGCAATCGGAAACTATTACGAGTCCCGAAAAAACTATCAAATTGCCATTACGAACGGATTCGGAAACTTTCCGATTACGATGAAATTCGTGGTAGGGCTGAATTATGTGGTCTATGAGCCCCAGAAGAGTTCCGATTTGAATGATGTTTATATTTTTTTTTTCTTGAAGAGAATTATTAGGATTCCATAAGTTCAGTAGTTTGTTAAATAATTTTTGTATAGTTTTTTAAAGTTCAACGTGAAAAATTGGAAATGAAGTTTTTTTTATTGAATTATCAACAGGAATAAAAGTCTATAGTCCCGCCGAGTTCCGACGCGAAAATTATAAATAGTAATTCTGTGGAGTGTTGGCTTTGAGGTAAATCCAACACTTTTTGCGCAATTTTGCGACACCCATATAATTATTTCCAATTTTCAGAAAGTTTTTTTTTTCGAAATTTGGCGGTAATCGGATAAAACAAAAAGGATTGATGTGGTTGGAGCATTTATTTATTGATAAGTTTAAGCTTCCCGAGCTGTCTGAAAATTCCAAAACTTCCATACAAAAATTGCTGTCCAAAATTAGTGAAAAGTGGATGAAAAGCGGTAGGCATGTTAACCGATTTTTAGCTGCAAACTCAGCCTGGTTGGAGGAAACTTATACGTTGCCTGACATAATGGACAGAGAAATTTCCATACAAAAGGTCAGAAGAACAAGAAAGTCAAAAAAGCAAAGTTCAAAATTTAATAAAATCAACTAGCCCTCGGGAAATAAAAAAAACTATACTCTGTTCAACAAAAATTGTCAGTATAGGTTTTGGGCAAGCTTTTTCCAAAGCAGTGGCGATTTTATCAAGGACCTTTTTGGATTTGAAGCTTTTGAGAACAAATTTATGAAGTTGAGTATTTGAATGGTGAAGTATTATTTATAATTTAAACTACGGAAACCCTATTAGAGCTTTAAAGAGGGACAGGTTTATGCAAGCCAATGTAACCAGACTAAGAGGCAAACGTCCAATCTTCCCTGTACTGACAATTTTTGTTGAACAGAATATAGTTACGTTGTGCTTCACAAAATGGGTTAACGGGATTCAGCAAATATAGGTGAAAACATTGTTTAAAAATCGCAGCTCTGATCACGGGTCAAATGTACCTCTGTTTCCCGATAAATCATTGGCTTTAATGATTGACATTAATCTTTCCAAACATCAGTATCAAGTCATACGCCAAAAAATCAACTCCAAGTGCAAAGATATTTTCCCATGTTATGAAAAAGTGCTGAGCGCAAAGAAGAAATGTTATCCCATAGAAATTGAGGTCACCGAAGCATATGCTAAGAGTAAACTTCAATCCTTGGTTGATCATGATCATACCATATAGAAAGGCTTTGCTTGGCTCTTGAATTGAAAGTAAGCGAACTTCAAGGTGATGGAAAACATCTTGAAATTTTAATCAAATGGGGTTGCCATGGAGCTCAGCTGTCTCAATGCAATTTTCATCTGGAGGTCAGATAGATGACAGTTTATTAAGTATAAGCATGGTTCCTATTCAGATGAATGTATGCTCTGGGCAAGATAAAAAGATTGTGTGCAAAATCCGGCTCCATCTTCTACTACTTAGATATTGGCGGCCAGATAAATTTGTCATTGGTAAGGAGACTGTTGAGTTAATTTCACAGGAAGTACAGATTGTAGAACAAGAAATAAGTACTATCTCCCCCATTTGTATGCTTACAATGATCGACGGAAAAAGATGCACTACACTTTCATTACTTTATATGCGGAGTGAAGCCAAGTAAGCTGAATAATCCCTCTATGATATTGAATAAAGTTGTTGACGAAAGATCTTTATATTTTGGATTTTCGCCACTTCATTTTCATGGATACGTTTTATGGAGTGTATTTTGCATATACGATATAAGCTTTCTATCAATCTTGACAAGCGAGAGGAGCTGAAAAAAAAACCAAAGTAGCTGAAGCGAAAAAATAATGTTCAGAATAGATTTCGCAGCTAACTGGGACTGCTTGTATAGATATACCAACAAACCAAGCAATACAAATGATGTTATACTGCTAGACGTTTTTCCGAGCTGCAGACAAAATTTCAGAAATAACCAGAGTAAATCGAGAACTTATAGAACGGTTTCACATTATTTTAGAAACATTGGGAAATGGATATTCAATAAGTGAAAATGTATTTGGAATTTATATGTGACTGAAACAAGACACCTTGCTTTTCCATGGAAAAGACAACATTGCATATTGTGTTCTTCCTATAGGACAGCTCTCAGGAGAGGCCCAAGAGGCTAGAAATAAGGACACAAGAAGGAAAAATTTAATGGCGAATTCCTTACAACAAAGAAATCGAATATTTTCTAAACAGAATCGATTTTTTTCTAAACAAAATCGATTCTTTTCTGTCAAAACAAATCTTGCGTTTTTAGCAAAATTTCACACTGATAGACTTGACATTTCTAATACGTCAAATTGAAAGTCGTGGAATTTTTTGAAGACGAGTTATTTATTTTTTGGTTACAACGAATTATACATAAGTTAACAAACTATTCAACAATATATTCAGTCAATACAGCTACAAAAATAATTTATTGTGCGTTGTTCATTATCAACACAAATTTGACAAAAGAAAATAGCTTTCGCGAGTGAAAGACGTGTTAAAAACTTTCAGTGCAAGTGAAAACTTTTCAATAACAATTTTCTTTAAAAATATATGTGCAAATAGAAGTTTAAGCGCACCAACAAATTGGCGCCGTATAAGCTGGCTAATACCTTTTATTTATTAATTTAATTCTATTGGTAAAACATTTTTCTCACAAGAAAAACAAACAACCTTAATAGTTTTGTGAATAATTTCTTGGCGTTTTGCAGCTATAAAGTAACACAAACACAATCACACCAAAAAAAATCGATTCTCTTACGAAATACGAATTCCTTACAATTGACAGAAAAAATTCGATTCGGTTTCGAAAAATTGGATTTCTTTTTTGAAAGGAATTCGACATAAGATTGAACACAAACACAGATCTCTTGAATCGGGTTTTAATCCATATATCGCAAGTTTGCGACACGTTCTAAAACTAATGCGTGGCATGATACCAACAGAAGCCCTTTTTTTTTTTGTTATCAATCGATAATATCCTAGAGGAAGTTTTGCCTGACGGAGATGAAAGCAAATAGTTTAACTATATTTTTCTTTGTGGTTTTGTCTCCATGTTGTGTGTCATCAAGTGATCTGATTATAAAATAAAAATAAAAATTAAATCGATTTTTATAAATAATTAATTTATTTAATAATATCACAACATTTAGGTATTTAATAGATTTTAAGTTACGCGTTTCGGATATTTTTTTCATCCATCTTCGGGCTTATTTCAATCATTGAGTTTAAAATCTATTAAATACCTAAATGTGGTGATATTATTAAATAAATAAATTATTTATAAAAATCGATTTAATTTTTAGTTTTATTTTATAATCAGATCACTTAAATATATATTGTATAATAAATAAGTTAAAAGAATACAACATCGTATTCTTTTATTTTTATTTTTGTTATATCTAATTTCTTATGTATCAAAAATTTGGATGAATCCTACGAAAACTAGGTCTTTGTTTAGGAAGTGACTCTTCAAATGCCAATTATAACAGTTTTGGTTTGTAAAAGTACTGTTTATGCGGCCCTGCAGGGTCAGGGCCCTCCGCCGATGGACATACTTCAGGCACCCAGAGTTTTTTTTTCAATTCGCGCGAAGCGCTTTAACGCACGCCCACTTTTAATGGCGAAAAAATGTTATAACTGTTATAAATTGGCATGTCTCTAGTCTCGTCCCTTAGTTTATCTATTATAACTCATAAAACATATTAAAACATGATTTTCCTATTAAAAATAATTTTGTTCTGCTAGAATGGTGAATCCGACCACTGTGGCGCTTGTGTGGGAGGAACAATTTTCTGAAAAATTATTAAGTACAACAGGGCCTTAGAGGATATATAATATGGAGTGCTCGTTTCTATCCCTAATGCATTGTAGTGCCTGGAGCCATGATAGGGGGCGCTATTTCACTTTTGGTAAGATAAACTCTTAGAGGATATCGTACCGCTGCGCTACCAATTGTAAGTCATAATTTGCTTATTTTCTCTCTAAATTGTTCTAATTTGAAGTAATTTTTGAAATTAATAAGTGTTTGTTTATTATTTTAAATATTTCAATATCTTCTTTTATAGTTTTTTTCTCCAATGTGCAGAAAACTCAGTGCATTTAACTTTCCGAAACTTGAACAGCGACCCCTATGAAAGCTCCGCATTCGAATAAAAACAAGCACTCCATATTATAATTATATCCTCTAAGAACAGGGCACAGGACCTAGCCCTGAAATAGTACCTTTAGAAACAAAGGAAGTGACTCTAGAGCAAAAATTCTCCATATGAAGATGAGAATGTTTCGTACGTTTCACCCTCCAAAACCCAGTTGTTTACATTGTTGTATTTGTAATTTCATCCCGTGTCGATGAATAGATGTGAATTGCAACAACAATTTAACCAGGTGTGTGAAGATTAAAACTGTGTTTGTGTGCGGTTTTTGCACACCATTCTCATTTCTCATCTGTAAAATGTGATCTAGAGTATAGACTAAAATCTACCATCCACATTCATAGCGTACATAGTGTTGAAAATAGTAAATCAAACAAATAAACTGCCCCGTCCTTATTCCTTTTCCAATTATGTAACATTCATCTGACATTTCCCTGATTTACGACGAATTATTATTTGTCGAATGTCGATTTTAGCTTTTTCAGTAGCCACGTTCAGGATTCACTAGGATAGCCTATCTTAGATACTCGAGTATCCATGTATATTTCTGAACGACCAAAACCAGATAGGTTAAATTTGCTGCTCAAATCAGTTGTGTAGTCAGCTGTTCTTGTCAATTCTCATCGGATATATTAGTATACCAGAATTTTTAGGATAGCTTGCGATTTCTTTTTTGCCAACAGCTGTTTTATCATCAGATGTGTTTTTACAAGGGATTAAAACAACACAAAGCTCTCCAGATCGCTTTGGATACAAATTTGTACGCGGCCAGTAACACTTTCTTGAAGCGTTTCAGAATCAGTCAGTTGAGTCAGTGTACAGCGTATATATAACATAATCTTAATATATAAAACAAAGTCGTTTTAGTTACAACACTTATAGCTCAAGAACCGCTGGACCGATTTTAATGATCTTTGATTTGTTGGTTTTGCCTCCGCTCCGAATAGCAGAATAACTATAAAAATATATGAAAAATTCACTTTGTAGGGTGAAATGGGATACAATGAAAAAGACATATGCGATTAAAAAATCTCAACTTGCGTTTCAAAGGTTATTCTTAGGAAATGGCTTCAGGGATATTTTTTTTTTATTTTCAATTTGTAGGGTAAAATGGGGTAAAAATAAAAAATAGTCCGATTTAAGAAATTCTTTTTTTAGGAAATGGATTTAGGGATATTATTTTTTTATTTTTTTATTTGTAGGGTAAAATGGGTTAAAAATAAAAAATTGTCCGATTTGAGAAATTCTTTTTGAGTTTGAAAGTTTATTTTAAAAAAATGCTATATATAGAGTGAAAAGGGGTAAAAATAAAATAGTGGTTTTCGAATATACACAAATTGTGTTGGGAAAGCAATAAAGGTTGGACTAAATTACTTTACGGGACAGAATATATTGACGGCACACTTGCGGGACAAATTTCGTTTTGCGGGACAGTCCCGCGCCTGGCGGGACGTCTGGCATCCTACTCCGCCCCGAATAGCAGAATAACTATTAAAATAAAAAAAATCACTTTGTAGGGTAAAACGGAAAAGACGTATTCGATTAAAAAAAAACTCTACCTGCGTTAGAAAGGTTATTCTTAGATTATTTAATTTTCAAATTGCAATTTGAAGGATGAAATGGGTAAAAATAAAAAAAATTGTCCGATTTAAGAAAGTCTTTTTGTGTTTGAAATGTTATTATTTTGAGTTGATGGCCATAGGAATATTTTTCTCAAAAATTTGTTATTTATAGGGTGAAAAGGGGTAGAAACGAATAATGGAATCCGATATCGAAAACTCTGTTTGTGTTGAAGAGATTATTTTTAAAAATTTGATATTAATAGAGAGAATTGGGATAAACACAAAAAAGGGTTTTTGATTACAAAAATTCCTTCTTCGTTAGAAAAGTAATAAAGGTTGTACTCAGATGATCATTATTTTTACGAATTTCACCATTCATAACGTGAAGTGTGTCAAAAATCAGTATGTAGTATTCAATTACCAAAAGAAGCTTAAATATTTATCTATATATTCGTTTGTAATTTGTATGCCAAGCTTAGGTTTGTCTACCCGTGCAAAGCCGGGCGGGTCAGCTAGTATGTATATAAATAAAAAAAAAAAAACAATCTTACACAACACTTCGTTCCTCTTTATTGCTATCGCCAGCTTCGAGTTCTTTTTTCTTTTTAAGTTTTTTCGTTTTGGTCTTCTCTCTTCGGCTTCTTAGAATTCCTGAAACTAAAATATTTTTATAAAACAATAATAAATTAAAATTGTATATATATTATTTTTTTAAAAATCGATAATAATCAATATAAAAGCAAATGAAAAATAAAAAAATTTACTAAAAGTATTTTTTTTTTTATTTATAATTTAATTGTGAACAATTAAATGTTAGTATATTAAGATCCGCAACAAGAGGAGTGTAACAACTAAATTTTACAAAAAATATAGCATTTAACAAACCAACGAAAGGATAACACAACCAGAAAAAATATGATGAGATTCGAAACAAAATAAAAATTGTTAAAAAAATATTAATCAACAAAAAAAAGGTAATTATGCTTAGGTGAATGTTAAAAGATTTAAATTGTGTGGTTTTGTTTGACAAAAGGACATAGACGAGCGATTTTTTCATTTCTATTTACAAAAATCTTTAGTGCCAGGCCGAAGAACCCGAACCCGAACCCGAAGAACGGCTTCGGAATCAAAATTAACGTTTTCTCAGAAAACGATTAGCTGTAAATCGAAAGAGAAATGTTGGTGTTATTTTTGTGTGAAATTGAGTGGAATAGAAAACCTCAAAATGAGTAGAAGACTTTTGGGGGAAAGAGCTTTTAAAAAAAAATTGTGTGTGCCGGGACTCACGGTTAATATGTGTAAACATCAACGTGCGCGGATCCAAAACGGACTTGTTTTTGCTTGAAGGGGATCTTAAGATTTTTTTTCACTGAACGCACCCATCCTAGTATGCAGATCGTAACGTTGCACACCGTAACGTTGCACGACGTAACGTTGCACACGAACGTTCACGTTTTTTTTTAACTCTACCGCCAGCATAGATGTTTACTTACACATCAATAAATTAAACAAGCGAAAAGAGATTCATGCGTTCAACGCATTACGTTTTACATCTGAAGCCTGGGGCCGAATTACCGCATCAGTTACCGAGTAATACGTGACCAAATTATGTAAGCTTGGCACTACCGCTCATTTATGGAGTCATCATCCCCATAGGTTTTACTTGTTCATTCGATCACTTATGGCACTCACTCGATCAGTCACTGATGCGGTAATTTGGCCCCTGTTTCACAATGCGACTAGGAAACGAGACGTGAGCGCGACGAGAAACGCTGTCATCTTTTTCTAGTTACAAAATCGTCGCCCAATTCATAATGCAGCGAGAGTTTTTACGACAAAAACTCATTTTTTTGAAAAAAAAAAAAAATCAAGAAAATATAAACAAAATAACATAAAAAACGATAGATTTAAAAATAACTTTATTTGTTAAATACATTTGATCATTTCTTTTTTGAAAAATTCGTAAATTACTTAGCAAAAATGAAAATTGTGGTCACGTCGTCTTTTTTTTTCAATTTTTCGAATTCTTGGCGGGACGTGCGAAATTGGTTTGACAACTACAACGAGCACTCGTCACGCTCACGTCTCGTTTCCCCGTCGCATTCCGTATCAGACATGAATTTTCAGAATTATAAATTTTTGGAGCCTCTGATTGGCCAGCTGGCATAAAAAGTTAGATGACTTTTAGTGAGTTTAAGTAACGTTTGCTTGAGTTTCATTTGAATTTTAATATTCAGAAATATAGTGATTGTGGTGGGGGAAATGTGGAAGTACTATACATAGAACTTAAACTTTATGATTTTCGTTCTGGTTGGTAGTTGATTTGTGATGATTAATTTGCATTACGAACAAATTAATACTTTTTTACATTAAAAATACTTATTGTTTATTGATGAATCAAAAGATTAACTATCTATTGTTAGAAAAATGTTCTTAGAATTCCACAGCACAATATTGTGAAATTATATTTTGATTAAACTTCACATAGCCTTGCTGTAATTTGTTGCTGATTTAGTTACATATATCATCACCAGAACTAATAACGCTTAATTTTTAATTTAAGAATATAATTTAAGTTCTATTTTGTTTCGTTTTAGTGTAAATTCTTAAGGTAAATGCTATAGCATTTGACACAACAAATTTCGAATGAAAAATTAGATTTTTTGTGCGTTCAACAACATAAATTCTGATCTGAATTTTCATATTTTGCCCATTGACAAAGTGGGATCTGATGGCCATTCCCCAGCCAGTACATACCTATACACGGTAGAAGCATGACACGTAAAGATTTCCAAAAATAATTTTAAGGAGGGTCTCTCCTATCTGGTTATCTGGAATAAAATGTTTAAAAAATGGGATCATTTAGTCCCATATATAAACTTTAAATTATGGAAAATTTAATAAAAAGCTCAGAGTGTTGGATGTCACAACTTAAAGGATATTACATATTTTAACATTCATGTCGATTATGGAATTTTGACATTATAGGAAAATATTTGCATGCAGTGCGGAGTCACACATTCGGTAATTGCGAGTATGGCAAAATTTGAGTCTGAATTCCGCCACACCGCTTTCGGATTCGGTACTCGGGTTGATAATATAAAATAGCAAAAACTTTGACAGAATTCAGTTGGAAGTTTTTCCAATTCATCTGTTCTCTAATTTAACTTTACTTCTTTCCAAACCTTTATTTCCTCCTCAAGAAACTGTTATTTGAAAAAAATATGTTATTTCAGGACCTCAATAGCGTTGCGCGACACTTATGTGGTTTTTCATTGCAATGTGAAATATCGAGAACTGTTCTATGGACAGGGTTGCCAGTTTAGGGGTTTTCCCCCCAGATTAAGGGGAAGTATTCTACGAGTTAGATATTCCTTACATTCTGGGTGTCAGAATTTTACACTAACAGAAGAAATGCTGAAAATTTGCATAAGTGAGAAAATGTATCAAACCGACGCGACAGCCAAAACGAATATGACGATAATGTATTAGAACTTTTTTAAATTTTAAAGAAGTGCAAAACAAAAATTGTAATTCCTTTATATTTTTATTTTCATATTTATTTCTGGTGAGTTAAACCAGAGTTAGCTATCTCTAGAACTAAATTAACCCACAGTGAACTGAGGTATAAGTTTTTCGGTGGAGAATGTATGCGAAAAGCACCTGTTCAGTTAATCCTGAGTTAACCCAACAAATATGATGATTTAACTCGGGTTTAACTTTAATCGCGCACTGAAAAACTGGACCTGGCTTGTTTCACAATGTCTGATTAAAGTTCTAAAAAAGCAATTTGGAACTTTTTAGTCAATTACATATAAACGTCCCTTATTTTTCAAAATATCTGAATAGTATAACTTATAATTAAAGTTCAATGTATTTTAATGGCCCGATTAAGTGTCGATTAGGATTAGCAAATGTATGTACTTGGGAATTTAAATATTATTAATATTTTTTTCCAGTTTTCATCAGTCAAAAATATTTGTCTGGAAAACTGGAACATCTAATTGACACATACATTTATTATTTCGAAAAAAATGTGAAACGCTAAGCTTTTTATTGGGAGGATTTAATTTGCGGATAATTAAAATGTCGAGTAAATAATCAGAACTTTACTCAGACATTGTGAAGAAAACCCTAAACAAATTTTCTTTTATCACTTAGTACCTTTTTTACAAATGTTTTTTTTTTTTTATTGTAGCGGTGTGAATTAATTAAATTTAAAATTAAAAACAAAATTAGGAGCTGTGAAAAAGTTAATAAAAAAATTAGGGGTTTTTGTTGATAAAATGTGGTAATCTAGGGGGTTTCTAAATTTCTCTGGGTGGAGATTTTTTTTTTCATCTGGCAATACTGTCTATGGAATACAATTTGTCTGCTATAGTTATTTGGTAGTATTGGTGAAGAGACGATACAATCCACGAAAACATAGTTAATTAGATTGCACGTTCATGATTAATGTCAAAAGAAGTTAAAACACAAAATTCACTAAAATGCACTTTTGAATGTCATTAAATCAACACAAACATAAAATAATTCGATAACAAATAATATGCCTGTTTGGCAACTAAAACTTTTTTTTCTATGGGTTCATAGCTTGTTAAAAATTGCGAAAATTTGTGTGACTCACTGAACAAAGAACATTGTGGAACATAAACATTTGTTGAACAGATCACTGAACGAAGATATTTTCGATTTGTCTGTTTACATATGTGAGCGAATACAGATCGATCTCCCAAACTCAAGAGAGACTGCATCTTTGGTGTACAAAATATGACTCTATAGAATAAAGGCTCTCCCAAACCGGTTATGCGACGGATGAAGAATGTTCAAAGGTTCGCATCGCGCCTGTGTGGGTATCTACTCTCATTAATCTCCATGTAAATAAATTAAGATAGGCGAAAGTTTCGTTGTCGTTCTGAAGTATTCGCGTTGGTTTGGGAGAGCCTTTAATCTTTCTTCGATAAAATATTAAAAATTGAAATAAAATTAAATCTTTTCGCAAAAAGATGTTCAATGAATAATGCCATTAGAACAAGGCTCTCCGTAGGGTATTTAAAGCTGGCTTTCAGACCATTAGATTGAATATTTACAACGTGATGCAGGGATCTGTAAATATTCAGCACAAGAAAAATTAGGAAGACACCACTGAATCCACCAGGTAAAAGTCACCGACTTGATAAAAAGATACATCAAGTGGATTTGAGAATGACAAGCTGTGCGTCGTCCTTTAGGACTTTCCCGAGGAAAATTTTTTAGTTCAGGAAAAGTTTACAAAAACTGTCCAAGATTTTTTTTTATTTTGGCATAAGAAACAACATCTTAAAAGTCCATTGCAAACATTTGCGCATAAAAAGGTCAAATGTCTCAAAAGTCGGTTAATCGAATATGACATTTACTTTTGCCAGTTAACGCTATCTACCGAAAAGTATGTAAATACTCTATACAGAGCTTAAAGATCATCAGCCGAATTATTTTTAAACTCATCATAGCGAGTGCATAGAACTATTCACTTCTTATAATATAACGCAGAAATGTTATCGGCGCAGCAGAATTCTTTTATTGATTTTTCACTCTCAGAGCCTAGTTTTGTCAATCATTCTTATGCACTACATAACTATTCAGCCGTTTAGAGGTGTTTAGCGAATTCTAATAAATTAGGCTGCATGTATATAGGTACAATTTTTGTATATTATGTGATCCTCTTCAAGAAAATGTAAATTTGCTCATGAGTACTTTGCTCACAGTACACATATCAAAGGTACCTACATTATTGGGCCTTTTCTGTTGTGAAACTTCGAAAACGAAATCTGTTATAAACAAAGTAAACAGAACTAAAATCTGTTGTCATATTATATCAGCTGTTTTAAATGCAAAATTTCATCGCTGAACGCAACAAATGGATACCCAAAATAAAAGAGGTTGATAGAGGTCTTCCAAGATTTGTCTTTGTCTTTTCTCTTTCTAATTTGACATCTAAAAACAACAACAAAAAAGTCCCTGGTTGGAAAATTACATGCTCTTGGCAGTGTTAAAAATCCAATCATTTGATTATTTATTGTATTTGGAACTGAAAACTTAAATTTGCGATCGAATTACCAATTAATTAGTGTTTAAACATTTAAGTGAACATTTTTTCAAGTGTTTGATACAAAAAAACTAATTTTATTACATATTAATCACTATTATTAAACACCCGACTTTTTTGGCTCGCCTTCGTGCCTTCGGCATTTGGTTTTGTTTTCCAACCAGGGAGTGCTGTCAGATTGTTTTTTTTTTTTTTAATTTCACACTGACACTTCTGACATTTGGTGGCAGAGATCCATTGGACGAAAAATTGACGATCAGAAGATTCAAGATGACATAAAACATTGGCCATTCAAAGTTTTGAGCGATTGTGGAAAACCAAAGTACAGTGCCGAGTTCAAGGGGGAGTAAAAGACATTCAGCCTTATTTTGAGTTTCACCCTAACAACATTCCACCCGGAAAATTTGACATTTCACTTTTCGTCTATTGTGAGTTTCCCCCAAATTTCATGATCGAAAGATTGCCCTTATTGTGAACATTCATTTCGGCCGAAATGTTATGTCATTTTCAGTTCTTTTTTTTTAGGCGAACAAAATTTCGTTCGGGCGAAACTCACAATAGCTTTCAAAATTCCGGGCGAACAAAAAATTTCAAGGTGAAATATTTTTCGGGTGAAACTCACAATAAGGCTGATTTACTCCCGAGGAAATCAGCTCAATGGTTCTGACGAATATGAAGGAGACTGCTGAGGCTTATTTGGGAGATGCTCTCCGAGATGCGGTGATCACAGTTCCAGTTTATTTCAATGACTCGCAGTGTCAAGCATCTAAAGACGCTGGAGCCATTTCGGGGTTGAACGTGCTCAGAATCAGCAATGAACCAACAGCAGCAGCCTTGGCTTATGGTTTGGACAAGAATCTGTCTGATGAACGAAATGTATTCAATTTGGGAGGAGGAACCTCCTCGATGAAGAGTCTCTGTTCGAAGTGAAATCGACAGCTGGAGCCACACACTTGGGAGGTGAAGACTTCGACAACCGTTTGGTAAATCACTTCCCAGGAGAATTCACTTCGACGCTTGAGAACAGCAGCAGAAAGAGCCAAGCGCACACTCATCCAGTACTGAGGCGACGGTTTCATTAGAATCCTTTGTTGGGAAGATCAAATCTTAGTTCCATCAAATCCTAGTTCCTACAGAAATCATTTTGCTTTAATTTACTTATTTCTTTGTATAATTGTAGTTAAATATTATTTTCTTACATTTTTCTCTCTTTAAGAACATTTCGTTGGCGAAATAAATGTTAAAGATCCATTTTTACTGAAATCTGTTATGATAAAAGTCACAACAACTTGTCTTTTATTCTTTTATGATTCCTAAAAGATTCCATAACAGAGTTTGGAATCCCCAATAACAAAATTACAATTCATATAAGATTTTTTGACAGCTCAAACTTTTGTAGGGAAATTCATAACAGAATAAAAGATATCGCCGAATAGGCTTGGATTAGCGTTTTCATTTTTTTTTTCAGTTTTGCGCATCTGTGAAAATACCGTATCCAGTGCCTCTTCACTTGTCAAAATGTTAATATTTGTTGTTGTTTCTAGGAATACCATGTGACACTTTCAATTTCGACAACCTGCGCAATTATTACCTTAGATTTGTATACTGTGTACTTTGCTAGCCATTTTCAATTACTACGTTTATGTGAAGAATTGAATCCGAATTGAATCAGGATTAGGGTCTTTGTAAACCTGGATCGAATTAAACTCGGATTACTCGAATCTCGAATCGGAAATATACCTTAATATATACCTAGATAGAAGAATTGAAAAATCGAGATTTCAACTGCTTGTTGGTGTGTGTGTGCTATTGTGTAATTTGTTTCCAGGCTGTTTGCGGTATATTTGGCTTGTTTCTGTTACATACTGTTTATTGTGGAAATTTTGTATTTATTTTGCACGCACACAATGGGTGCATTCAACGCATATCTCAATTTTTGGAGCTTCTGATTGGCCATCTGTCATATAAAGTTCTGAAAATTCAAAAAATAGATGTTTTAAGAAAATTCTGAATTCTGAAAATTCAGGAGTGGAATCGGCTAAGGTGATAGTTGATGATCAATTTTTTGATTGTCGCTTTGACGATAGCTGTCTCTATCCTATCTATAGGGAAATAAAGAAAAACAATCTTAAAAACGACAATCACTTAATAGAGCGATCGCTTTAGTCTTACGCGATACGGGCCCAGATATGCGTTGAGAGCGCACAGTAAAAGCTAGACTATCACTTCGATTCCATTTGAATTCTATCTTTCGATCTCAAAACGTCAGAAATCCAACATATTAGATTTTCCTGTCATAGCTTGAGTACCTTACTATGAAGTATTGTTCTGATGAATTGTTTATTCTTTTTTATTGAATTCTTTAAAGGTAGTTTCAGATTGAGAAAAGATGCGTTCTTATTATGTTTCAAAGGAAATCAAACCAACCAATCATGGAAATAACTGCAACTGTCTCAATTCTACAATAATTCACAAAGTATTAACAAAGTGAATTGAATACGTTCAGAAAACGAAATTAACCGAAACGCAGAACACCATTTTTCATTTTCGAAATTCAAATTCACAATTCGGGAAACCCGGAATTAACTTTCGTCATTGTGAATTCACAATTTCACAAAAAAAAACGACGTCGTTTTTTTCCATCAATTTTCTCGGGGCTTGTAAAAAAACACCCCTGATATGTTATAATAGCCGTGTTTTTTTGCTAGCCCCGAGGAAATTGGTTGAAAAAAAACGACGTCCTGTCCTGCAATTTACGTGTTAATCCCCTTCGGGCTTAGCTAAGCGCGGAGAATTCTCGGGGCTTAACTTAAGCACGGAGAAAAACTGTGTAACTGTGTGAATTGCATACTAGTTATCGATAGTTTGTATGGAAACTCCATTTTGTTTCTGTAATGGCGTCGCTAATCCCCGATGTCGTTTTTTTTAACCAAAACTCCTTGCAAAATAGGACACACACCATCACATTAAAATATAATCCGTCTGAAATGGTTGACAGGAATTCAACATAAGTTTTAGTTATCACGCGCGTGTGAACGCGCTCCCTGACGAGCGGATTGTGTTCAGCCGCATTGTGAAAAATGTAAGTCAAATAATTTTTTTTTTTTGCCCCAGATAGATGTTAAAAGGTGTTCTCGTACCACTAATGTCATCTTCAATTGGGTGTCATGAAAACTGTTATATTTTGTAGGGAATACACTATCCAGTGTATTATAGAGATCAGTGGACTAGAGACATGCCAATTTATAACAGTTATAACAGTCTTTCGCCATTAAAAGTGGACGTGCGTTAACGCGCTTCGCGCGACTTGAAAAAAAAAAACTGTGGGTGTCCGAAGTATGCCCACCGGCAGAGGGCCCTGGACATGCGGGGCCGCATTAACAGTATTTTTATAAACCAAAACTGTTATAATTGGCATGTCTAGAGTCTCTTCCATAATAATTTAAACTATGGGAACCCTGTGAGAGCTTTAAAGAGGGACTGAGAGTCAAACGTTCTATTTTCTCTGTACTGACAATTTTTGTTGGCCAGAGTATACCTAGTCGGCACGAATTATTATTATAGAATTATAACATTAATAATCGTAATACGGGTATTTATATGGTTGTTTTTTTTTTTTTTTTTTTTTTTTAATTAATAAAATCTTCCTCAATTTCAACAATTTATTTGAAACTTGTTGATGTAGGACAAAAATAAAGTCAAGTTTTGTATGTATGTACAAGTAGGTACATGTAAAAATGTAAGAAAAATAATAATTTGATATTAAATAAACAACGTGCTATGGAAGTAAAAATTAATTAAAGTATCTTTCCACCAAGCAAATAGTTAGCAAAATTGGAAAAGGAGTATAGAAAATAAGGAAAAACTAGATCGGAACTACTACGGGAAAGAGAGTAAAATAAGCGTTCATAATTTAGTTTGTTGTACTTTTTATGGAGTTTTTTGTATACTTTTTTTTTTTGCTAAGCGCTTCCTACAAATAAACGTGTAACTTAACTTACTTAACAACAAGATTTGAATCTTTACATTCATTTCGTTTTTAAGCTCTTTGAGTCTTTCAATATACAGTAGCTTTAATCGTGAGAGGTTTTAGTGAGCTTTATTTTGAGAGTACATATTTTGGTGTCACACAAGCTCATCCCAAGACAACTGGTCCCCACTCAGCCCATCCCCAACCCTTCATCCCAAGACCCAACTGGTACCGGGGCAACTCATCTCAGAAATAAGAGCTCATCCCATGGAAAGTGTGAGGGATGTTTTGTGCGAGACAGAGAAAAACAGCGCTTTGTTGTTGTGATTCAGTGTCTTGGGGGGGGGGGGGGGGGATATACATACATACATAATGTACATAATTATGCTTTAGAAATTTCTTATATAGGATAAATTCAAAGTTTCTTTAATCCAGATTCTTTAAATGTCTAAGAAACTTTGCATACCTACACACAAACTTCGCACCTTACCCAACTCCTAGTGTTCCCAAGAAGGGGCTTTCAGGGGGACAACATGCCCCCCCTCCATAGATACCTCAAACACTTTCTTTGGGATGAGTTCTTATTTCTGGGATGAGCTGTCTTGGGACCAGTTTAGTTCTGGGATGAGTTGTCTTGGGACCAGTGGTTCTGGGATGAGCTACACCTATTAAATTCAGTTATTTGTTACTTTTTATTTGCTTAACTCCTGTCTGTTGTTTTATTGGAGAAGTTACGTCAAAAATATAAAAAAAAAAATGATGCACCTCTGGATCGGACGAACTAGCCCAATCGAACGGGGTCAAATCAGGAAAGCGTGTGGGCTAGTTGAGATCGGTTCTTAAGACTAGTACGCTGCTGATGCGAAACGAAATTTTTCGGTGGTCTCCAACACGACAGCTGAATGCTTACGGAAACCAAAGCGAAAAAATGACAACTGAAAGCGTCACCAATTGCAAACAAAAAAAAAAAAACAAACACAAACGCAAACGCAAAAAAATCACCGAAAGCCAGAGTAAAAGATAAAAGATACAACAAATACAAACACAAACAAACCCCAAATATCACTTTTCCGCACACAATAATCCGTTTTCCTTTGGAGCTGGCAAAGTACTTATGAGTAATTTGCTAGCCATTTTGAATGGAACGCTCAAAATTTGTTTTCCTTCAAACCTCATCTACTCGCCATGAGAGCACGAGTAGTTGGTAGTACTAGATTATTGTTTGCATCTACTCATGAGTAGTTCACCACGTCCAAAGGAACACGGCTATTAATGGTCCGGGCAATTAATTGAGTGAGAAAAAAAAGTGGAGACCTCTCCAAATAATCTGCTATAATTATTATCAATTTCGCTCATCGAACAGCGTACTGCAAAACGAAAAGGAGGACGACATTTTTCGTTTATGATTTCGTTGTCATTTTTGTATGGGATTTTTCGTTTCGCATCAGCAGCGTACTAGGCTTTATTAAAAAGGTACAGATTGATTTATGCTGTAATTGAATTATATTGATTTTTTTCTTCGGAACAAGGACAGCGAATGGCATTTTAACACATTTAAAAAGAGATTGTTATGTGAAAATAGCAACTTTAAACAGTAGTGGACCTAGGTGCTTGCCTTGAGGTACACACGAGTCTGCCTGTACCTGTATTGAAGTGATTCTTTTGTAAAGAATTTGGTATGTCCTTCAATAAAAATACGATGGCCAAACTACATATCTCTTCCCCCTTATAACAGAAGCATGAATGCGCTAATTATAATTTTTCAATTTTGAGTTAGTGGGTTGGGTTGATTAACCTTTGGATATTGTATGTTATACCAAAACCTAGAATACCATATGTACGGTAAAATTATTCAGATGAAGACTTTTTAGTAACCGGAGTTCCCAAAGAAAAATGCCACCGCTCTATTCGGAGTCATTGCCTTTTGCTGAGGCGAAACTCAAAGATTTAAATAAAATGTGTGTAATTCCAAAAGCATATCATCTTTTTTTTTATAAATATCTCAAGGACAACGGTAACGGTGAGGTTCGTGATGCCTTCTCGGAACCCAACTTTTCAAGAAGATTCTGACTCCGAAAATCAGAACTTAGCCTTTTCACGCGGTTTTCGTGAAAATATCGGTTTTGACGTAAAATCAACATTGAAAACACAAGTTTTCCCATAAATTTTTGTAAACCACTAGTTTTCGTAAACTACAAGTTTTAGATAAAACCTGTCGAAAACTCTTGGAATTCAGAGTTGAACTAAAAAAAACACACTTTTCGATACATTCAGCGATTAATCAAACGTCAAAACGAAAGCCGACGGGATGCTGTCACAGTAGACACGATGGGACGCGCGTCCTAACGTGGCAGTTCGGGGCATTGTGATGCGAACATCGGAAGATAACGTGGGTGGGCCAGCTAGTGGTTTCTTTTTAAATCATAGGTTATTTTGACACTGACAGCTGACAAAATTGCCGAATCTGGGGCTCGGAAAACCCGCACGTTGTTATAGAGAAGCCAGTCCATCCAGAGAGAGTGACAGTTCGAAAATGAGACTGGGAACAACGTTTCGGTCAACGGTGGGCGTTACAGAGCCATGTTAACCGACTTTTTTTTTACTGAAATTGAAGACATGGATTTGGACGACCTCTGCTGTTCTGTTCATGCAGGATGGCACGCCATGCCACACAGCCCATGCCACAATCAATCTTTTGCGCACCAAATGCCCGAATCATGTAATCAGCCGTCTTGGCGATGTCAATTGGCCGCCTTACACACTGGTATTCTAACGGATTTAAATGGTAATCTTACTAAACTGTAGTTTGTCCCTGAAGCTATTAATACTAAGTATATAATTTAACAATAAATCGAATAAATTTCATTTCTTAAAAAAGCAATAAGATAAGCGAAAAAGAAATGTCATATGTATGTATGTATGTGAGGCTTTAAAAACAATATAAATATTCGTGCGCCCATAAACAAAAGTGTTCATTTTCAATTTGAAGAGAGAAAAAAAAAAAAAAAAAACTTTAACCTGTGCAAGAAAAAAAACTCCATAAAAAGTAAACAAGCTTAAGTGTTTGTAAGTTGCCATTTAGTGCATTAAACCTTTTTGGAATTAAAATAGACGTTTTTTTGTTTGTTGCTTTAATTTTTGTTTTCACTTATCATACCCTGAGAATTGGAGGAGAAAATATTTAGCAGGGAAGTCGTTCGACGCTGCGGTTGTTGTTGCTGTCGTTGGTCGTTGGTTTGCTGCTCTTGTTGCTGGGATTCTTGATGACGTTCTAAAGTGCGTTTTCCGTTTTTTTATTTGTAATTTTTTTTTTTTTTTTTTGAGATTCAATTGAATGTAAAACAAAGAAAATCATTGTTTATTATTGTAAAGAAACGAAAATTAAAGATAAATTGAAAAAAATATTTAAAGATAGGAAATATGTAGATAAGTATAGGTTTTTTTTTTAAATATTTTTCATTTTAACTATTGCAGTCAACAAAATAAAAATGAGAGAAAGAGTAAGGTGGTGAGCATGAATACCTTGGCTGGGATATAAAAGATGAAATAAAATAAAGAAACAATAATAATAATATTAATTCATGATAAAAATGTTTGGTGTAAATAATTAACATTGAGATAAAAAGGTGTACGGTCGTAGTTTCAATGGAAATATTGAATAGTATTTAATTGTAAAGGATAAACTACTGCAAGCGGAAATTCAATTTTCACAAGAACTAACTTCGTCAAACTCAATGGCGTACAATTTTAAACAGCCTCATGTTAAGGTTTTAGCATGATACTAGTTAACACTTTACTAACTTTAAGACTCTTTACTAAAATGTTCTTAGTTTTAAACACTTTTTAACAAGTATCATACTAAACCTATTTTCTTACGAAACTCAAGCTGAACGCGTCTAAAACAGTGACATTTTGTGCAAAAAAGTAAGCAAACATACCATTTTAAAGTTTTTCTATTTCAAAGTGACATATGGATTTAGTAATATGTTAAAAAGATAAAACAGCAATCTGGCGATTTTAACTTTAGTAAAATGTTAAAAGATAGTCGGCGTGTTTTGGTGAAAATTATAGGCAGCGCAGTAATGAATTATGAATAAAACCATAATAGTCACTTTTATATTTACTTTTTTTTTGTAATTTTAATGTTGGTTATCGTGACAAATTAAATGACATTCGATGTCAAAATAAATTTCTTATCTTTCACAAACAATAATCAATCAGTGACCAAGATAAAATTAACAAACTTAAATAATTGATATGATGGATAACGAAACAGAAGAGGTAACAACATAATACTTTATGTGCCTAACAATAAACTAGGTCTTATTACCACTTCTACGCTGACCAATTGATGAAAATTTATATTCACATGAAACCAACATTCGTTTTATGTTTTGAAATGTTTTCGGGCGCGTTCGAAGGTACATTTTTGAACTTGGCTAACACGGCACATAGTTAATGTCCAATGAACAATCCATTCTATATTTGTCAACGCTTTTGGTTGAATTCAGATGGATTGATTCTTCTTTTCAAAACAAGGCCAGTTATTCCGAAACCAGTCGTGGTTTATGTAGACTATCAAGTAATAAACTGTCAAATTTCATTGAATTATGGCTAAGATGACGATGAATTAAAAATCCTCTGAAAAATTCTACAATTTTTTGATTTTATTTTCTGATCCGGAAAAATGCATTTTCAGGGCAATCGGTTGACATTTGGAATGAAATATTCTCGATACGATCAAATTTAATTTGTCCCCTATCTGTCAAACCATCAAATGTAAAATTCCGTTGAAGGATGGCTACGATGACGATGGATTAAAAAACTTCTGATAATTGCGAAAATGTTTCCATTTTATTTTATGCTCCGGAAAAATGCATTTTCAGGGAAATCCGTTCACATTTGGAACGAAATATTCTCGATACAGTCAAACATATTTTGTTCCCTATCTGGCAAGCCATCAACTGTCAAATTCCATTGAAGGATGGCTACGATGACGATGGATTAAAAAACCTCTGAAAAATTCGAAAATTTTAAGATTTTATTTTTTTTTAAAAGGATAATTTTAGAGCTTTCTGGTCAATTTTTATATCGAAATGAAATGCCTTAACGTATGTCTGAGAAAAAAGTATACATATACAGCCGACTTTTTTTACACATCCCATTGTAAGTCAAAAAATCTATGGTTACCAACCATTCGGGGACGAATATTTTCCTCTAACCGAATAAAGCGCCACCTAAACATCTCAACATTTCAACAATTTATATCCACTCTATGTTCACTCTGATTACTGACCAAAATTATATTCACTCTTAATTTTGTTGTTGTTTGTGTGTAAAAATTAGCTGAGCTGCCTATTCACTCTTTCAAAAAATACGGCTAGCATCATGTTAAACTCGTTTAAGATTAGCAAAATCCTCTTTTTAACCTAGTATCATATTTAAAATGATTTAACACATTACTAAATTGTCTGAAATTTTGCGCCAATGAACTTTTGAACTTTTTATCTATTCCAGTTTTTATTTAATAAAAAAAAAATACCTTTCGTCCTTGGTACAATAAATACTAAAAAACTTCGTAATTATCATAAAAATCTTACAACAACTTTTCGACTTTATGGGATTTTCATTATTCAAATTTTATCGACCGGCTGCAGTTTGACCTTGAGCTTAACATTAAGAAATGTTAACCCATAACAGAAGAGCAAAAAAACGAAACAAATGTTGCATTAGGCCCCATATAAAAACTGATGTTCTTTTTTCGATTCTGCAACAGTTACATTATATTGGAAAAAAAAGTGATAAAAGTAATTTTAGCAGATACTTCCGCAACCGAGCCTCGTAAGAGGAAAATCAGAAGACCTTTCCATCGATTTTATAAAGGATGGTATGAATATAAAGGAGCACCTGCTCAAATTTTTGAGAGCAGGTACTCCATTTGGTATGAATAAAACACTTGAGAAGGTGATCAAGGATTGGGCATCCACGTGTTTGATGAGCTCTAAAACTGTTTCCCTTATAAGTGCGGCAATAATCCAGGGGCCAAATCGCGTCCTCCGTGAACGAGTAGCTCACGGAATGTGGCAGTTTGGGATCGCGCCTTCCGTGAACGTATGTTCGTAAACGTAAAGCAAACGTAATTTGGCATTATGTCTTACGTGAACGATTGCGCGACCGTGTACGTTCACTCGATTTGTCACCCGTCATGTCTGCAGTTAACGGAATTGTATTTTAGTTGAATTTATTTTTGAAAAAAGTGAGTAAAAATTTCAATTTTGAATGAAATAATGATTAGTGTAGGAAATAAAAATTTCAACAAAATAAATCTGACCCAAAAGTCCATTTTGGCGGAGTGTATGAAAGAGCATCCTAATTTGCCCAAAAATCATATCACATATCAGGGTAAAGCGACTGCCATTAAAATGTGTTAAGTAGGAAAGTGAATGCAGCTAAGCCACTACTGACCTGGAAACAGCGGTTGAAGGTCACGCAGGTGTGGAAACGTTTGGAAATTCCACAGATTAACGATGTTCCAAATAAAACGTCAATCCCAGAGGACCCGCAAGTCAAATTTATTTCAACCCCGGAAAACCTAACTGCAAAATTTTCTGTTGAAGGTGCACTTAGTTGTCTATTTTAAGATGATTATTTAACCAGCGATTGTGATCAAAATAAAGAAAGAAAGAAGGTTGCAAAAAATTAACAAAAATCGAGATTTGACCCCAAGTTAAAACTTCTTGAAGCAAACTTGCAGGAGATCGGAATATAATAAAAGTATCGTAGCTAAATTGGACAGAATAATTGAAATAAAAGAAAGATTTCTCGCGATAAAAGACGGAAAACATCGAATTACAATTGTGCTTCAGCAAATCGAATAGGAGATGAAAACTATTAAACTAGAGCAGTTCAAAAAAATTTATAAACGGTGTGAACATTTATATATACTTTCATCCGAACTAAAAAAAAATAATTCCACGTCCATTTTAATTTATTTTTCTTCATTCTAATTTAAATCAAAACAATCAAAATTGACATAATACTTGATTTGTTACAATTTTGAACATTAATCTACTACACTCATTTTTTTCATTTTATAGATTATGTTCCGTCAGCAAACGTAGGTCGCGATCCCAATACGTTCACTCGATTGACGGGTGACGTAATTTCCATTTGCTCGATCGCTCATCCGTTAACGGAGGACGCGATTCGGCCCCAGAAGTCAAACCATTGGATCAAATTCCCTACAACTACTGAAGAACTGCAGAATGAAAAACGCGAATGGCAAGAAAAATACAACTTTCCTTCAGCGATGGGTGCAATTGATCGTAGTCATGTTCCTATCATCAAACATCAAGATGCTATCTTTCTAATTTGGGAGATTTGATGTGCATTCACCCACACATACATATAATCAGGTTTTCACTGCAATATGGGACCACATGCTAAAAAACATGAAATATTGCTTTGCTGACATCTTTTATACAAAAGAAGAATTCTCGACTTTGAGACGAGTTCATTCACATCGCAATGAAAAACAACATAAATCAGAAAAAGTCAACTCATATAGGTAACCCTGGCTTGATCTGTCAAATTCAACTTAATGCTCAGCTCGAGTTTTCGAACTGACTTTTGCTTAGTAAATGTCGATTTTCAGCAATAATTTTATTAATTGTTCCTATTCAACTTATTTCAAAGAACGAAAAGTGTATACTTTTTGCCTTCTACACTTGTAAAAAAACCTTTGGTACACGAAGGGGCATGCGACCGCAAGTCATCCAGTGGATGTACACTGCGATTGTTCGACCCATACTTGCCTACGGTTCTATCGTGTGGTGGAAGTCTGTAGAAAAGGACAGCTATCTCAAAAACCTGAACAAGATACTGAGACTAGCCTGTATAGGAATTAGGAATAACGGGGGCACAGAGATCTACGCCACAAGCAGGGCTGGAAATTATTCTCAATCTTCCAGTCCTGGACGAGCACATCACATGATGCACAGCAGCCGAAAGTGCACTTTGACTTAAAGAAATGGGCTGTTGGAAGCACAGAACCTATGGTTATGGGTCTATCTTGCAAATGTATGACACAATGCCCGAATTTGATATGACCACTGACTACGTTCCACCTGTTATAGATTTTAACCAAAAACTTCTCTATCTTTCAAGCTGAGATTTACGCTATTGAAAAAGCGGCCGAAATGTCCATCACATTTTTCGTGGACAGCCAAGTTGCCATCAAACCAATATCCAGTGAGACTATAAGATCCAAGACAGTAGCAAAATGCCGAGGCATACTGAACAATATTTGCCACACCAACCAAGTCAAAGTCTGCTGCTACCTAACAACGAAAGACCAAATCAATAACTCCACATCTCCACGACTGAATTATCTCTAGAAGTTTATGGCCTGGAATGAATGAAAAGGAAACTCAGTATATTCTATTGCTTAGTAAAAAGAATATTAGAACCTTGATAGGTGTACTAACGGGACATTGTGCCAATGGCCACTAAATTGGGTGTATTCACACTCGATTTCTGTCAAGATGTCGAAGCATTAGAAACCATTAAACACCAATTGTCTAATCCTCCAAGCAAATCACCTCCGGTACAGAAACAGATTTGTTGGAGAACTGGACGATCTGCGCAGGTCTCAATGGCAAACATGAACAAATAAAGGGTTTTCCAATAAGAGGTGTTATTTTGATATTCAAAGAAAAATGGCATTTTTTGAAATAAATGATCGGATGTTTATTTCATTATAAAGAGGAAAGTATGCTGTTAATAATGGAACACAACATCAGCCAAATGGCCGCCACGACCACGCTTACAGGACCATATCCTTTTCATGAAATTTTCCATAACCAAATCGCAAAGTGGCTGCCCTATGTCCTCGATAGCCTCACGAATTCCATCTTTGAGGTCTTGAATCGACGCTGGGCTGTTGGCGTAGACCTTATCTTTCACGTGGCCCCAAAGAAAGAAGTCGCAAGGTGTTAAGATCTCGGTGGCCAATTGTGATCACCTCTTCGAGAGATAACACGGTGCGGAAACTTTTCCCGTAAAAGATCGATGGTTTCATTGCTTGTGTGGCACGTAGCGCCGTCTTGTTGAAAGTAAACGTTGTCCAGATCAATACCATCCAATTCCGGCTATAAAAAATCATTAATCATCTCTCGATAGCGCAATCCATTGACCGTAACTGTTGCTCCAGCCTCATTTTCAAAAAAGTAAGGTCTAATGACCCCGCCGGACCATAAACCGCACCAAACAGTCACGCGTTGAGGATGGAGAGGCTTTTCAACAATAACTCTTGGGTTTTCCGAGCCCCAGATGCGACAGTTTTGCTTGTTGACGTAGCCTCCGAGGTGGAAATGGGCCTCATCAGTCAAGATGATTTTTCGATGAAATTCCGGATCATTTTCATGCATTTCAAGGACCCAATCAGCAAAGACACGACGTTGTTGATGATCAGCCGGCTTGAGTTCTTGTGTTAACTGAACTTTATAAGCCTTAAGACCCAAGTCTTTATGCAAAATACGGTGTAATGACGTTTGTGGAATGCCTAATTCCAAAGAACGACGAGGAATGGACAAACCTGGGTTTTCTTCAACACTTTGGGCTACAACAGCAATATTCTCAGTTGTTCTTGAGCGACGTGCAAGGGTTTTATTCTTCACATCACTAACTTGTCCCAACAGCTCGAATTTGTCCACCAATTTCTGTATTGCGGTCCGACAAGGTGCTTCACGACGACCCAAAAATGTTTTAGTTTTATGAACCGTCTCTGCCAAATTTTCACCATTTTTATAGTGAATTTTAATAATTTCAATGCGTTGTTGAAGCGTGTATCGTTCCATTTTTATTAATGGCGTAGTTTCTACTTGTCAAATGTCAAAAAATGACAGCTTCAAAAGTGACAGCTACCGAAATAGCGGGCTATTCAAAATAACACCTCTTATTGGAAAACCCTTTATAAAGGGTCCGCCATCTAACGTTCTTTTTTCAACTAGTGCTTATTTCGTGAATGGTAACACTTTGCTCATGTCTGATTTGACAGATAATTAGCAAAATTGTCGCATTTGGGGCACAGAAAACCCGCACGCATACATTGAAAAGCCGATACACCCAAAACGAGTCACTGTTTGGTGCGGATTTTGGTCCAGAGGCATAATTGGGCCATTTTTCGAAAATGAGCAAGGAGTGGCCGTTACAGTCAATGGCGATCGTTATCGGGCCATGTTAAACGAATTTTTGTTCACAAAAATTGAAGAGGAGGATATTGGCAACATTTGGTTTCAACAGGACGGCGCTACGTGCCACACAGCCGAAGCTACACTCGATGTTTTGCGCCATTTTTATCAATACGACTCAATATTTCCATTAAAACAAATTAAATTAATGTTTTGGTTTGGTTTGTCAAATTTGTGTAATTTGTAATGTAATACGTAATTTTCTTAAAAAAAAAAATAAATGAAATATTGTGTAAGTATTTTAAATTAAACAAAAAAAAACAAAGTTATATTAATTTCCCTTAATAATAAAATTCTGTCTAAGTTTTAATAATCTAGAAGGAGCTTTTGATTCTGAGCATTCAAAATATTTGGTTATCTGATTTTCGTCTAACTAAAAATATATGTGGTTAATATTGCACTAAATCATTTAACATACACTTGACGAAGATTGTTGTAGGTAGATACACACATATAGGTAGGGTTGGAGTATTTGCAAGAATATAGAATATAGGTAGGGGACATACAATAGGTATATTATAATGAATAATGCATTTATCTCATACTTGGAACCGACGAAGAAGATGCTGAATTTTGCTCAGACAGTTGAGTCAATGCGGACGATATAAATGAACTTTGAATGATGTTGGTATTGGAATTGTCCAGTTGTTGGGAAGGACTGTTGGAATGGTTAGCACTTTGGGAATTGTTTATACTCGAGCTGGAGTTAGTGTCCGTACCAAAGTTCCCATTGGTTAATTTATTTGCATTGGATGAAGAGGAGGAGGAGTTGTTATTGCATGTACTAGTTGTGTTACTTGTGGAATGTTTTGTTGATGGAATGCTGAACCAATTGCGGATGTTTGATTTCACCGAAGTGGCTGTAGTACTAATGGTTGTTGTTTGAATGGGCTCTGGTGATAACGCTCGCGTTATATTTTCAATATTTTCGATGTTACGCTCTGCCGAAGAGTATTGGCTCTTTGGTACAGAATCTGGTTTTGTGGGCAGATAAGGTCTGCTACCACTCACGATTTCACTGTTGATGCTAGACCCACCAATGTCTGATGATGTAAGAACATCCAAGTTCACTTGTTGTTGTTGTTTTTGTTGTTTTGGTAATTGGTGTTGCTGTACTTGTTGTGTATCTGTGAAATTTGCGGGTGATATTGGCCGGTTGGAGATATTTAAATGCGAACTAGTCGAAGAAGTGGGTTGCGTCGATAATGTTATGAACGGAAGTTCGGATATTTCTGTAAGTTGTTTTATTGGAAAAGAAAATTGTTAATGAAACAAAAACAAAAAAAATAAAAACACAAAACACAAAACTTTTGAAAAATAAAAATAAAACAAAAAAAACATATAAAAATAAAAATATATATTTTTAGTATGAAAATATGTTAAGTTTTATGTTTTAATAAAAATTAACTCAAAAGGCGTAGCAATTACGAAATAAATATTTTTTTAATCAACGCTGTGCAATTTGAACACGGACGCATTTTGGAAGCGAAATAAAGCCTTTCAGTTCAAAACAAACAAAAATCTAATAACAATGACACGTTTAATTTGCTAAAGTTTCATAATCATAGGCAGATAGGATTTTGTTCACCAAATAGCAATATATCCCCTGAAAATATTGACATTGTGTTGTGAGGTGAATATCTATAAAAAGAAATTCACCCTTGTTCTGATTTCCGTTCCGAATAAAATCCGTAAACGAAATTGAGATCCGCACGGATTTAAAAAAGGTGTTCTGATTTTCACTTTCACGTTAGCTAGTGTTCAAACCTTTTTTTCTTTCGAAATCATTAAAAACATAATTCGAAACATCAAAATTGTTGAAAAAATTTACACAAAAAAAAATCTAATAATATACGAACATCAACCAAATAAATATTTAAAAAAAATTTTCTATTCAATTCGGACACGAAAACTCAACTGAATTTCCAAATGTCAAATATTTTTAATCCGATCGAAAATCAAAGCACACTTTTCCCGCAAGTATTGAAAGCGAAAAGTATTTCAGAACACCTAGAGTTTGAAAACTAAAGGATTTTAAAACTAATCGGAAATCAGAACAAGGGTGATTATTTTGGAATTCAAATTAAAAATCAAAATGTGGGCAACAAACTTCTTTGCATCTGTCAGATTCATCAAAGTAACGGTGTCACTTTTGACGTTGACAGATTCTAAAAGTTTTCCATTGGAAGTGACGTTTATTCAACTTCAAACTATTGCGGCTGTTCTGATATTCGGTCGAATTTGAAAAAGGAAACGAAAATTGAATCCGTTCGGATTGAAAACGATTGTTCTGATTTCCAGTCGGATTTACTTTTAAGTTTTACCAATTTGATCAACAAAACACTTCCGAAATCAGCTGTTATGTATGCAAGATCTGTCAAAAACGAAATTGTAATAAGCCAACAAAAGGATAACCAAATTTAAAACGTCAATTTGGCGGATTGTAGATGCGTTCGTTTTGCCGCAAAACATTTTCGAACACGGAATTCGGAACAGCGAAAATTGGAAAACGTGAGGATATAGAATTCGAATGGAAATTAGAACAGCCGTGTATCTCGGATTAAATTCGGTTTTTTGTTTACTTCACAATACCGAAAATTTCTCGCAATTTTAGTCTAAATTTTTGTGAAAGTTCAAAGCAAAAAAAAACAGACCTAATGTATATAGAGAACAATTAAAAAACCAAACTATTCGCCCTTGGGAAATAATTTCCTTTGAATACAATGTCGTCTGTCAGAGTACGCTACTAGTCCCAAAATCTTCCCTTCAATTTATTGACAAAGATTTACTACGCAAATGTATTTCTTTAATCTAATACTACGTTTTCACCGAGCACTAAATCGCGATTTAAGTGGATTTAGCATAAATCCTCTTCAAATCTCGAAGATTTACCATACAAATATAAATCTCCTCAAATGAAGATTTAAAATAAATCTCATTGAAATCTTCTTGCAAGAAGGAAATTTTCAAATCAAACAATCCTAATTTTGTAGAACACACCCTTAAACGTCAGTTTTTCCATTGATAATAAAAAATAACAAATTTTTTTGCGCGTTTACAACGTATTTCATATATTTTTAATAATATTTTGGTAAACAATACAAATTCCAGATAATGCAACAACCAAAACACACAAAAAACAACGGACAACCTAGACACTGGAGGATGGGGAGCTTCTCATTGAAGTGTGGGCCGAAAAATTATGTTTTTTTTTCTATAATTAGGGATTCTCCTATTCAATGTACTCACTCTTATGTTATTTTGAAGAATCAAATGGTGTGATAACAACAGATTAAGGTTACTAGACTCATTTTTAATAAATAGTTTATTCAAAATGAATTGTTTTATTGCTCAAAAATTGTTTTTCCGTTTGCTATACATTTTCCAATTAAATTTGTTTAAATCTTGTCAAATTGACAATGGCAATTCAGACTGAAATAGTCAAATTAATCTCCTTTTCGCTAGTGAAAACACGTCAAGATTAATTTTAAATCTCCTACCTTAAATCCCGGATTATCTCTTGGTGAAAACGTAGTATAATAGATTGGAAATTAATCTAGTTAAATTTTCATATCTTCCTATAGTTTTAAAAATCGAACTAACCTTAACCAATATCGTGCTGAACTCATTCATTCATAAATTGTTTTTCCCCTTTCACACGAAGAAACAAATTGGTGGAGATTTTTTTACGTTTTCTATTAATTTCTTCTTAAATTCCTTGCCCCTTTCACAAAAGGAAACAAACACGGCTGTTCTAATTTCCATTCGAATTCTATATCCTCACGTTTTCGAATTTTCGCTGTTCCGAATTCCGTTTTCGAAAACGTTTTGCGGATTCGGCAAAACGTACGCATCTACAATCCGCCAAATTGACGTTTTAAATTCGGTTATCCTTTTGTTGGCGGATTACAATTTCGTTTTTGACAGCTCTTGCATGCATGATTTCGAAAATGTTTTGTTGACCAAGTAGGTAAAACTTAAAAGTAAACCCAACTGGAAATCAGGACAATCATTTTCAATCCGCACGGATTCAATTTTCGTTTCCGTTTTCGGAAACTTCCACCGAATATCAGAACAGCCAAAATTAGGTCTGTTTGGTAACGTGAAATATTCACAATTTGCTGTCAAGACTCAAAGAAAAAAAAAACTGTTTTTGGAAACTAATGGCCTTTTCGATTGGTAATCCGGTAGAACGATTTGATACGTGTGAATCCTTCTGGAACTATTCTGAAAACAAAACCAGAAGCAGATTTCTCTTCTTTTCAGAAGAAGAACTGTCATTATGACTCCAATAGAAAAGGCCATTAGTGAAAGTTACCAGCAGGCATAATTTCTTAACTTTAATTAACACCAAAGTGAGAATGCATTTCTTAAAAAATGGAGAAACTTTTGTCCGGTTTTGTTTGAATTAAAAAAAAATTGTCAAATATCAGAAACTGGGTGTTTTGACAGTCTTCACTCTTCTTGTACACAGACATTTATGTAGCACAAATTCGCAAGTTACCCAAAGGAGGGGAAATTATTTGCTCTCTCCATGTGCTCTCTTGTTGTAACTTTTTGTGTTAACAAACAGGAGTTTGTGAAAATTTTTGCAAATACGCAAGAAATTTCACTTTACCGAACAGACCTATTATAGTTGGCCCTTTACTGGCTGAACACAATGGAGACGGAGCTGCAACTGGAGCTGCAGCCGGACTCTCTGCCAAAATATTGAATACACATAATTTCAATGTTGCGAATACAATAGCTCACCAACTTTTAACTTTTGCGTGCAGCATTTTTGACATTTCAAAGTTGATGGAGGCGAACAAGTCCATTTCAAGTTGGTTAGTGTTTATATGGGGGTTGAAATAAGTTTCAAGCTGTCTTCAATCCTTCATGTTATAGATATCAGTGCTTCTGCTGTCAGAAATCTGTACAGCTGCATTGTGGACACGTAAAAAAAAGTACGTACGACACTTTTTGACAACTATTGCAGCTGCAGCTCCGGTTCCAGTTGCAGCCACAGATTAGCCACATGAAGATGAGAATCCCCGGCAGCCATTTTAATTTGCCTACAAGCTTGAACTGGGAGTTATCAGATAAAAAATGAGAATGTGTGTATAAAAATCACACACATAGACAGTAGGGATCTTCACACACCTGGTTAAATTGTTGTTGCAATTCACATCTATTCATCGACGCGGGAAAAAATTACAAATACAACAATGTAAACAAATGGGTTTTGGAGGGTGAAACGAACGAAACATTGTCATCTTCATATGGCTTATCTGTGGTTGCAGCATTCTATTGTGTTCAAGCAGTTAGTCTCTCGGTCGAACGCACACTACCACGTGAAGAGGGAAAAGGAATGTCAAAAACATCTCCTCAAATCTTTGACTGGGGATATTTTATTCACTCCTTCCTTTTACTTCGTGCTTTTCTCTCCCAAGAACTGAAAGTTGCTGGAAAGTCTGTTTGAAGAGAAAAATTCATCGTAAAATTTTTGCCGAGAACACCGTTTTGAGTTTGGTGTGAAAAGGCTACGCGATCACAATAAGTTAATTATAAAATCATTTCAATTCATGGGGAAACTAATTTTTTGCATATAAATCTTTAATTAAACTTAACCTAACAACCATCATGCTTCATGGCGAAAAGAGACACAAAGTCAAATAAGTCTATCTATTTAATGCCAAATTACTGCTGCCCTCTTTACAAAACATAGCTATCTCATCACAAACTTTTCTCCTTAGAGATTTTAATGCAATTTCGGATTGGTTTTGAAATGAGAAAATTAAAACAGAAGCATAAATTTATGGGCGCTTTGAAATGGAAAAAAGCGCAAGCGAGCAAGAGCGAGTATTTAGAAAATAAAAGCAACATTAAAACAACATACAAAATCCAATAACAAAACATGCTTGATGTTGTGCTATATGCTTTAAAAAAAAATTATTGCATTTTTGGCATTCAAAATAAAAACGAACAAAAATAAAATTCAGATTCCCTTCTTAATTTTGGCAAAGGTGACCTTTTGAAATTTTTTTAATTGATTATGTTCAGAATCAAAAGATATGTATGTAGATGCGTACATAAATATAAATTAATATTTGCTTCGCATAAATTCAAAACGGAGACAATTTGTTGACTTTGTTTGGTATTTGTAATGAACGTTGTATGTGTTTGTGTACATGAGGGGTATATCTGTTTAAGCATTCACAAAGGAAATTTAAAAAAATAAAAAATTGATTTGTGGCAGGCGGCAAGTTGACTGACAGAAAAAGTTAAGATTTTAATATATATTCGAAATATATTCCGTTTTCAAACTGCACAAACCTTTTAAAAATTGTTTTTTTTTTTTTTTTTTTTTTTTATAAATATTTTTCCTAATTTAAAAAAAATAAACTTAAGGTTTACCAAGAAAAAATGGGCAGTACTTACCAGGCTTCTCCAGACCGGTATATTTATTCAAAACAAATTGTTCAAGAAGCTTATCCACAGTCATATCGAGAAATTGGCGTTTAAAATCAGAATGAACCTGTAAAATAAATGGAGATTATTGATTTTTGAATATAAATATGTATATGTAAATAAAAAATAAGTTAAATCAGAAAATAAACTTTTCATTTTCTAGCTTAAACCCTTAAGCCCGAACCACACTATTCTCGTGTGGTGTGTTGTGTTGTGGAGTAGTGTGTCGCTGTCATTCCAATGTATTTCATAGACACACTGCTCCCCAACACACCACACGAGAATAGTGTGGTTCGGGCTTTACTTTCACTAGTTGAAGTACAGAAATAAATTATTATTGTTTTTTATTTGTTTTGAATATTACAATGGTAGGGAATCGTAGTGTTAAGTTAAGTTAGGTTAGGTTAAGGTGGCGGCCAAGCAGGAATTCTTGACACACTTGGATAATGAGTTGATCCAGTGTGATAACACAATAATCTAAGATCTTTTTCCCTACTCGTTTTCCATTATCCTCGAGTATAATTTTCTTCTGAATGTGCACAAAATTTACTGGTTCAAAAGACAACCGACAACCCCACTGAGGATAGCGGGAATAAGTTCAAACAAGATAGAAGGACCTGTAATGTAAGGGAAGATCAATACCTTTGATCTCCTATCGCCTGAGTTATGGAGAGAACTTCTGATTTTTGCTGCTGCAAGACTACATTCTATATTTCAAAAACATAAAAGGACTTGACAATTCAACATTGCAATAAGTAACACTCGCTGTGCATCGCGACCAGAACGTTGCACCGCCATACTTGGAATCATTGCAAGCTGACGACAGTGACAGGGATGATGCCGATGGGGTATCTCAACCTGATACTGAATTTGAGCTAAGTACAAGTGGAACACAATTACTTTTGTTTACAATCAGAATTGAACGACTTAGATCTAAATCTGCCAATAGATGCAGCTGAGCTCCTCGGAAAAGAATATGCTTGCTCTTCATTTTCTAAGTATCGAAACAGAGAAAAAGACTTTGTAACATATTATGCTGAAGATCGTGATCTAATGTATTGCGAAGACATTCCTGGCTTATTGAAAATGTTTATAGACTCAACAAAACGAAGTTTTAAAGCAGTCCTTTTGCATGATGGCAATAAGTACGCTCCACTGCCAATCATTCTGTACATTTGAAGGAATGCTACGACAATTTGAAAAATGTGTTGGATAAAATAAAGTACGTAGTACAAGGTTGGATGGTCTGTGGAGATCTGAAAGTTTTAAGTATGCTGCTCGGTCAACAAGGTGGCTATACGAACTACCCTTGCTTTCTCTGCAAGTGGGATAGTCGAAACAGAGGACAACATTGGACGCAGAAAGAGTGGCCACCGAGGACTGAACTAGGCCCTGGAACCAGAAATGTTTTGAGAGACAATTTACTCTCCCGAGAAAAATTGTTGGCTGTTAAAGCGAGATGATCCAAGCTGGAATTTCAAGCGAAAATCTCACAATCGGAGCTTCGGTGAAAAAAGCAAGTAACCACAAAAGTATTTCATATTTTTAATTTATTTTTAATGCTCCTTAAATGTGTTTCTTAATTGTAATAAAAAAAATACTTAATAAAGTTGGAATTTTTTGGCGAATTCACACAAACGGATTTTTTTCAAAAAATCTCAGGGTGATAGGAAATATCCAAGTACATACATATTCATAATCAGCGCAGCAAAATACCTCAAGATCAGCATTCAAATCCAAAAGGGAAAAAAATAAAAGTTAAAATTTGCAGAACTGTGTAATATTCGAAATTCCATTTTCTATTCGGTTTCAACGATCGCCTTGGTCGACATACCTTCTGTCACCCCCTGAGGGTCAATTCTAGTTCAGTGAAAAATTGAAAAAATAAATGTATTTCAGATTCGGTGTTACTCGTTACCAAACCCCGATTCTGGATCAATAATTTCGAACTCCATTCAAACATTTCAGTACGATTTTTTTTTGGTTTGAAGGATTTTGTGAAAAAATCGATTTAATTGACAGGAATTTTAACATACAAATTTAGTGAACCTACAAATTCATCACAAATATTAAAATATTCATTTAACTTTTTAATAAGATGAAAATCTAATTTATCTCAGTGAATAGTTGCAAGAAAAACAAAAAAAAAACTATCGTATTTTCAACTGTTGTTATGAAAAATATCAAATTTTCCTATTTATTGCCTGTAAATCTAGCTACAAAATAAAGACAGAAAAATGTACCTTTTTTCTAAGAAAATCGATTTTTGTCTAACAGAATCGATTTTTTTCGTTGGAATGAATTCGACATAACTGAAAACGTCAGCTGAACTTTACTATCGATAACCGAACCACCCTACGTAGCCTTGGTAGCTTAAGGTTAGCTTTAAGCTGACTGTCCACTTCAGGGGAAATTGTAGGGTGGTTCGGTTATCGATAATAAAGTTCAGCTGACGGCTTCACTTAATAATTAATAATGTCACATGACATGTCGAATTCCTTCTAACTAAAAAAATCTATTCTGTTTAGACAAAAATGGATTTTCTTCGAAAAAGGTGCGCACATGCTAATTTTGTATTCTCTCTAGCCCATTTGTTTATATTAGCCGCATTTTATTTTAGTTAATGATCCAGGTTGTTATGTTTTTTGATGATCTATATGGATAATTTCTGATAGTAAAAAACCACTTATATGTTTGAGAAAGATAGGGTAACAACATGCGCAATATCATACCATATCTTCTAAAGGGTGTTTTTTTTAGACGTGTGGTTTTCAATCTGGCAATACTTTTTTCGGAGTTGGTCTTTTTGCCAGCTGTCACTTGATTTATGCTCAGTTTAGTTTGCCATTTCATAATTAATAGACGTACTGATGACCAACGTTTGCAAATCGTGCAAATTTATTACCAAAATAATTGTTCGGTTGCGTCCAATATTCGGTCGACATAATTGCAAAATCGGATAAATTCGAGCAACCGTGGATCGGTTTCGCACCATGTTTACTCTAGTGGATAATGCGCATTTAGAGACGCCGTACAGTGTGCACCGAAGACGCTATTGCTGCTGTGGAGCAGAGTATCGAAGAAGACGCGAATGAGTCCATCCGCCATCGCGCGCAACAATTGGAGCTTTCGAAAACTGGGCCTCTCGGCTGGAATTTATTCGAGCCAGCCGCGGCGGCCACTTGCTCAAAATCATTTTTAAAACATAATGGCAAACCCTTATCTTTAAAACAAAGCTAAATTCCTGGCCATAACATTGAATCAGGGTTGCGAATTTTTGAATTAAAAAATCATTAAGACATAAGTCTTTGGATTACTTGTGAATTAAGAAAATTTAATTCATAAGTTAGCAAGTGACTTATGAATGAAAAACAAATTAATTCAAAAGCTAGTTAGTGGCTAATGAATTAAAAAAAATTTAATTCACAACGTACTAAGTGACTTATGAATTAAAAAAATTAAAGTCATGAGCAAGTGTGTGACTTATGAATTTAAAAAAAATTTATTCACAAAGTACTAAGTGACTTATTAATTAAAAAGAATGTAAGTCATGAGAAAGTTAGTGACTTATGAATTTAAAAAAAAATTCAATTCACAAGGTACTAGGTGACTTATGAATTAAAAAAAAAATGAATTCACTACCTACGAAGTGACTTATGAATTAAAAAAAATTTAAGTCATGAGCAAGTTAGCGACATGAATTAAAAAAAATTTAATTCACAACCTACTAAGTGACTTACGAATTAAAAAAAAAATTAATTCAGAGCTAATTGGTAGATTGGAAATTCTTAAGCTTGTTTTGACTACATAATTATTTAATTATCAACGAAAGTAATTTCTAAGCTTTTGGAGAATTTTGTGTGAGTTGCCGTTTATGCAGTCCCTACATAAAAATAATTTAATATGTATTTTCATTCCGTTTTCTTAAATAAGTACTTCGAAACTTTTGGTGCCTGCTTAGTTAGTATAATTAGATTTTGAATCTATTTTTAGCTTTCAAATCTGGTTTTAAAATCATTAAATCATAAAATGATCATGCTAGCTTATAAATTTTCCAATTCATAATTTTTCTAATCAAAATTCACCCAGTAGCTTATGAATTAAATTTTTTTTAATTTATAAGTCACTTAGTAGGTAGTGAATTAAATTTTTTTAATTCATAAGACACTTCACTTGCTCATGAATTACAATTTTTTAATTCATAAGTCACTAACTTGCTCATGACTTATTTTTTTTTTAATTCATAAGTCACTTCGTAGGTATTGAATTAATCATAAGTCACTAACTAACTTATGATTTAAATATTTTTAATTCATAAGTCACCAGCCAGCTAATGACTTAATTTTTTTTAATGCATAAGTCGCTAACTAGCTTGTGAATCAAAGTCAAGCTTAAGCTAGAAAAAGACTTAAGCTTTTGCAACTATGCATTGAATTATATGCGTTTCATTTCTTCTTGAAAACCACACGTCTAAAAAAACAGCCTTTATATTAATAAAGCGGAACTCTTGCTTTGTTTGTTTGTTTGCTTGCTGGCGCTTATCTCAGAAACAACATGTCCGATTTCAAAAATTCTTTTCGTATTTTAATGGTTGATTTTAGGGCAAATTTTGCTCTTTGTAGGGTGAAATGAGGTAGAATTAAAAAGACGTATCCAATTGACAAAACTCTAGCTGAATTTAAAAGGTTATTCTAAGTAAATGTCTTTCCGATTTAAGCAATTCTTTTTTAGTTTGATAGGTTTTTCGAAGGAAATGACTTTAGGAATATTGTTTTTGTTTTAAATTTTGTTATTTGTAGGGTGAAATGGGGTAAAAATGAAAACAATTAAGATTTCAGAAATTATTTTGGTAATTGAAAGGCAATTTTTAGTGGATGGATTATTTTTCAAAAATTTGGTTCTTATGAGGTGAAATGGAATGGATGGAAAATGAAGTTTTAATCGATTTGAAAAATTCTTTCTGTATATCAAAGGTTTTTCCGATAGGATGGCTTTAGCAATTTTTTTTTTCTAACAATGTATGTTTATAAGGTGAAGAGTGGTAAAAACAAAAAAAGGATATCCGATCAAAATTCTGTTTGTTTGAAAGGTTATTTTCAAAAAATTGTTACTTACAGTGAAATGAGGTAAACACAAAAAAGTGGTTTTTGATTATTACAAAAATTCTTTCTGTGTTGGGAAGGTAATAAAGGTTGGATCATGTTTATATGAATGATGATCATGTTTATACGAATTTAGCCATTCATAACGTGAATTGAATTAAAAACCAGAAAGTAGTATTCAATTACAAAAAGTAACTTAAATATTTGTCGACATATTTTTTCTTTTGTAATGCGAAGCTTAGGCTACCCTACCCGAACGCGGCTGGTGGAATGAGATCTTAGAAGATGAAATATAAGGAAGCGGCCTTCCATGAAAAAACTGTACTTGTTTCTTTCTCTTGCTTGTTTCTTTCTCTTGCTTGTATCTTTTTTGGACTCACCCACAGTTGGGCCAGTTGCAATATTCAAACAAAAAAATAGTTAAAGATATCAAAAGTTGTAGCCCCTTTAATTCACTACAGATTCGATATTTTAATTATTTTTAGTAGGGCAATTTAGAAAGCCTGAATATTCGGAAGCGCCAAAAACAAAAGTGGCGTTTCTACAATTCCTAGACACAAAATGCCCTGGGTAGCCGAAATATATCCACCGGCCGGCGGAGAGCCCTGTATATTATTCTTTCGCTATCCTTTGGCTGTCCTCGAACAACGTAACCTATAAAAAATGAAATTTTCTATCCACACATGGCTTGTTAACTAGAAACGTCGTACAACGGTGTAACTTGCTGTCAAATACAATACAAATTTTTGACAAGCACCCAAAAGTAGCTGTTGATCCAGGTTTTCTTGACAACCCCAAGAATTGTCAAATAATCTGGGTTTTTCGGTTCTCAAAAAACTCTCGAGGGCTGTTGACTGTTGCTGTTGTTAAAGCAAGAAAAAAAAAAGTTCTGTCCTTATATAATTAAAACTTTAAATTTGTTTCTGTTTATGTGTTAAAATTAATAAAAAACTTCTATCGTTTCCATTTTCTATTTCTGTTCATAATCATTAAATTAAATTTGTGTATTCTTTCTATTTCTTTTTCAAAAATACAAAATTACCTGCAGCACTTGAATCCACAAAAAAACAAATGCTGAAAAACTCACGTCAATTTGGCAGTTTATTCTTTACCTCAACTCGCCCAGCAAAATACCTAGGCCTACTACTTCAGGTCGAGTTCAGGGCGACCGACCCCAGGTCTCAAAAAACATAGCATTTTTTCACCAGCGTAACCTCAGGTTTTTTAAAAAAACACTTTGGGTCGACCCCAGGTATGATACCATTCCTAGATGTCAAACATAAATGCATTCAAAACTGATACACCGGGAAGGAGATACAATTTATTGTTTCATTGATAGCCAAGGTATTTGTTCGGCAATTTGATCACCGAACTCTTCATAAAACTAATGACGGATGTATTTATTGTTTTAAAAATAGTCTAAAATTAGGCATAAACTATTACCTGTCCAACCATGTCATGATTGTTTTGCACCAATTCTAAATAAGTTGATAAAAACTCCTTCATTTGCCTCAGATGGACCTCTTCTATTTCCTGAAATCTCTGCAAGAAACACAACAATGCATTTTATTCTTGCAACATACTCAAATCGAAAAAAAAACTCACCCTACAAGTTTGTGTCATTTTACGTTCGAACTCGGCTTTAATTGGATTATGTTTATCCAAAAGAACTTTATAGTCCTCTTGCAGCTTCTTCAATTTTGCTTCGACTTTTTCAATGTCCTTCGGTGAGCCATTGTCCTTTCGCAGCTTCTCCAACTCCAATACTTTGGTTGTATATAAATCCTTAGACTTTTGTACAGCGGCTGTGGATGATTGCATTGCCTGAACACATTCCAGCGTATGGGATTCTTCCTCTTTGACAAGCTTATGCTTTTTATGTAATTCATCGGCATACTTGGCGACATCTTTCACCAGCTCGGTGAGCTTCTGGACCATTTGTAAGTGCAGAGCGGATAGTTTCTCTGCCGATGTACGCAGAATCGTCCATACCGGAGCAAATGTACTATTCAAAGTGCCAGATCCAGCTTTGTGAGCTAGCTTGGTCATTAATTTTGAATTTTGCTCTTCAATGTTTGATTTCTCACGAAAAAACTCAGACAGCTCTTTGCTGGCCACAACACCGAATTTCATGTTGTGGTACAGGACATCGAAGCCATTATTCTTTTCGCCCTGCAAAAAAACAAGAAAATAGATAAATATGTATTTACAGTTTCGTTTTATTTACAAATTTTTTCCAAAACTAAAATGTATATTTACCCAAAAATAGTCGTTAAAATCTACCGTCATTTTGACTGTTCTTATTGAATAGGTGTTGGATGCTAAGTGTATTTAGAATGTATAAAACGTTCAAATTTATTGTAATTGACGTGATCGATCTCTTCCAAAGCTTCACGAAATGAAACTAATTCAATATTACGATTATATAATATGCATGTATATGTAGGTATAGCGTTGACTCTGATTTTTAATTTAATGTAAATTGTACTAAATTTTTGTTTTCTTTCCCATGATTGAACTGATTAATGCTTTAGTAGACATCTTTGTCGTTTTTTTTTTTGGTGGAGTGGATTGGTTGTTGGGTTTCTTTATTGTTATTGTTTCCGATGCAGTAACATATTGTGTAGTTAATTGATTTTAAGTATGTATTATTAATATTGACAGATATTGAATTGGTATGATTTGCTTGTTTGATTCGAAGTTCATAGAAGCATTGTGAAAAGTAATACTGTTGTTCTGTTAGAAGTTCGAGAAATCTGAAAATCGAAAAAATATAATTTGAATTGCAAAAAATATAAAATAGTTAAAATTTAAAATGAAAGTGCTCTAAGTCAAGATTTAAAAAAAAAAAAAATGTATGAGTGCCGGGACTCACGGTTAATATGTGTAAACATCAACGTGCGCGGATCCAAAACGGACTTGTTTTTGCTTGAAGGGTATCTTAAGATTTTTTTTCACTGAACGCACCCATCCTAGTATGCAGATCGTAACGTTGCACGTTCACGTTTTATTTCACTCTACCGCCAGCATAGATGTTTACATATCAAAAAAATGAGTATCTTATTTTAGGTATGCATCATCCTTATTTACAGTAATATAAATCAATGGCCATGTTCGGGCGGTAGTCATACATTATACTCTGTCCAACAAAAATTGGCAGTGTTGGCAAGATAGGACGTTTGCCTCTCATTCTAGCTACAGTGGATTACATTAATCTGTTTTTCATTAAAGCTTTCACAGGGTTGTCGTAGTGTACACGATAAAACTCATCATTAAAAGCTTTTTCTTAAAGCTCGAAAATCAAAAGCACCGTAACAGAAACTCAAGGAAAAAAAGTTGAACGAATTACCAAATGGACACGGGTAACTCTGAATGTACATCAAGCAGCAGCCAATCGCCATTGGCCACAGCAATTCAGTGCGCACTCAGATGTGCCTTGAATAGGACGTTGGGTCTGTGTCAGATGCTATTGGAAATTCACGGGCGAGAAAACACTTTTTGCAGAGGAGTTATTTCAATTTAATATGGTGCAAAAATATGGCACGCTACTGATTTTGAAAAAGCTTTCCCATAACACGTGTACTGCCTATTTTTGTTGGACAGATTATAGTATCCGATTCGTTCTCGAACGACCAAAACCGGATAGGTAACCTTTGCTGTCAAAAGTCGGAAAAGCTAATTAAAGGAAAAATAATTGAGCTTTAAACGCGACGATTTAACTCCCATTTTATTGCGAATCTCTTTTCAATCATCAATAAATTATTCAGTATCATTTAATGTGACATTGGTATACATTTTAATTCTTATTTTAATATTTCATTCTTTACACGAATAAAATCAGTCCACGTTCAGATTTGTATCCAAAGCGATCTGGATGGCTTTGTGTTGTTGTAAACCGTTGTAAAAACACATTTGATGACAAAACAGCTGTTGTCAAAAAATAAATCTCAACCTATCCTAAAAATTCTGGTATACTAATCTATCCGATGAGAATTGCCAAGAACAGCTGACTACACAACTGATTTGAGCAGCAAATTCAACCTGTCCGGTTTTGGTCGTTCGAGATAGGCTATTCTAGTGAATCCTAAAAGTGGCCAGTAGTTGACTGCAGGTATCAACAGCTGTGATCAGCTGTTTGGCTTATCAATTCATTATCATAATCGTATTTCGTTGCGAATTCTTTCTCAAGAATGCACTTACATATCTCAAAAATGGATGAATTTAAAGTCCTAAAGCATTTAATTTACAAGGTGGCGCAACACTAATCATCCAATTTTGTTTTGGAATTGTACTTTTTTACTAAAAAAAAAATTATTTTGAGTGATGGAAATCTTTATTTGGGCATTTACAATTTTGTCTGCTAAGTGGAAAAGATGATATCCGCAAGTGGCTGCCGCCAGTGTTGACACCACTTGGGCCCGTTTTATCGCATTTTCCATGACTTTCATCAATCAGCCTTATTGTGAGTTTCACCCTAACAACATTCACCCCGGAAAATTTGACATTTCACTTTCCGACTATTGTGAGTTTCCCCTGAAATTTCATGATAGAAAAATTCCCCTTATTGTCAACATTCATTTCGGGCGGAATGTAATGTCATTTCACTTCTTTTTTGTAGGCGAACGAAATTTCGTTCGGGCGAAACTCACAATAGCTTTTAAAATTCCGGGCGAACAAAAAAATTAAAGGTGATATATTTTTCGGGTGAAACTCACAATAAGGCTGAATATTTCCGGTGATAACTGTTCGCATTCCTGTCGAATATCCTCCTTAAGGGCTGCGATTGTCTGAGGCTTGTTGGCATAAGCCCGCGGCTTTAAGTAGTCCCAAAGAAAGAAGTCTGGGATGGTTAAATCGGGCAATCTTGCTGGGTGTCAAATCGCCAAAATGGGAAGTTACGCGACCATTAGGAAACATTTCCTTCACAATAACAATTGTGACTAATGCTGTGTGTGCGGATGCCCCGTCTTGTGTTGAAACCACATTTTCACGTTCCCCTCCTCCACCCCAATTTCGGCAGTAAGAAGTCGTTAATCATGGCCCTGTAGCGTTCGCCAGTAACCGTGACCATATTGCGGATGTCGTCCTCAACTGAAATACGGCCCAATCACTCCTCCCGCGTGAACGCCGCACAGTGGTTCGGTTTGTATGGGAGAGCGGAAAAAAGTCTGTTTTATCTGAACGGTTCAACGGATTTAAATGAAATTTGGCAAGCATGTTTAGATTAGTCTTATACATGTTTGGTCAAAATTTGCTCAAGAAAAAATTATTAGAAAAAAAGTTTTTGACATTTTTATAAAATTTGAGGGATTTGATGTTTCTATGGGAGAGCGGAAAAAAAATCTGTAACATCTGAACTGCTTAACGGATTAAGATGAAATTTGATTCGCAATTAAAAATTAGTCTTATACACATTTGGTCAAAATTTGGTTGAAAAAAAATAATTAGAAACAAAGTTATTGACATTTTTCTAAAATTTGAGGGTTTTGATGTTTCTATGGGAGAACGGAAAAAAGTCTGTAAAATCTGAACTATTAAACGAATTTTAATTAAATTTGACACACATGTTAAGATTAGTCTTATACATGCTTGGTCAAAATTTGCTCAAGAAAAAATTATTAGAAAAAAAGTTTTTGACATTTTTATAAAATTTGAGGGATTTGATGTTATATTTAAATAATTTTTTTTTTAGTAAAATCTTAACTTTTTATTTTGAACAAAATATTATTATTAACTATGTATATTTTAATGTATTGAATTCACTTTATATGTTTGTTATTATATTTCACTTCACTTTCACTTATTGGTTGATCAAAGAGTAAAAATTTTTCTTACACACCTTGCACAAATGCTCAATAACTCAATACTGACTTTTTTTTTTAATCCTTTATATATATAGATTTAAGTAAGAGATTTTATTTTAATAAGCCATTACTAATCCTTACAGGTAATAAAAAATTACGCAATACACAACAAAAACAAAGCAATAAAACTTAAAAAAAAAAACACCTTTTTAATTTTTACCTGCCCTACTTTTAGCGAAAAATAAAAAAAAAATAAAGGATTATCCCTAATCTTTTTCTTTATTATGTATTAAGCTCTATCATATAATTCAAAATATCATAAAACTATATCATTTTTCGTGTGTTGTTTTCAAGAAAATTGAGTTGAAAGTTGAAAAATTTTCCAAGGAGGAATAAATGGTTTCGCAAAAATCGAAATTCTCAGACCTGGGTCAATGTATTAATTTTGTTTAATTTTTAAAATAAAGTTTGACATTTTTTCTTAAAAAATGGGCTTAATCAGTTCATTCTGACAATTAATACCGAAGAAATCAAACTTTTTGGTAAACACCACCGTCAAGACGGAGTTTTTTGAAATCCGATTTAGTGAAACATTTTTGAGCATAACTTCCACATCTGCACGTATCTGCAGCTGATTTTTTCTGTGCTTTAACATGAGTGTATGGAGCATATGGTGGCATACTTACTTTCTTGGTATCTTTTGGAGCTGTTTTTTTAAATCAAAAAGTTTAAAAAAAAAAGCATTTTTTCTTAGTACTTAAGCTTCAGGCTACTTATAGAAGGTATCTTTTATAAATAATCAATATTTTTTTTTATTTTTAGATAATCGAAAATAGACCAATTAAATTATTTAAGAAGCTAGAGAATTTATCTACAGGAACTTCGGAAAAAAACATCTCAAAATTTGTTGAAAATACGGTTCGCGATTTGAGTAAAATTATTTTTCAACTTTGAGGGCTTGTAAATCAGAACATACAATATATATGTTAAAAAATACTTTTAAATCATACGCTCGGGTTATCTAAGAGTACTTAAACATAAAGTTTAAAACGATATACATGACTTTTTCAAAAGACTTTTTTCCGCTCTCGCACCACTGTGCGCCGCAGCACAGTGGCTATGATTGGATGTAATTATAACGGCTCTTCGTGCATCACACACGGATTTTCAGTGGCCCAGAAACGAAGATTTTGCTTGTTAACGTAACCACTCAAGAGGAAATGCGCCTCGTCGCCCACCTCGACACTCTCCTCATGTAAAACCCTGTAGGCTGTAGGAAACAAATGCGGTCTTAAGCCCAGCATTACTCATTGGCTATACACCTCGGTTGTATGGCCGATTCTTACATACGATGTGGCAGTATGGTGGGCCGCTCTAGATAAAACGACAAATTGTGAAAAACTAAGCAAGGTCCAAGGTTCAGCCTCCAATTGAATGGGCGGAGTTCCATTGGGAATTGGCGGAACTGCATTGGAAATTATTTTCCGTGATATATTTGTCAACCAAATGGCTGCAAGCAGAGCCATTCATCTTAAAGCTTCCTTACAGTCGACTAATAATGATATTAGTCACTCCATCGTAGTGAACTCATTCCCAACACTTCCAAGTAGCATTGACTATAGTTCGATAAAAACTTTCAGGTCACCATACCTTCCAGATCTATCTGGGAGGATCTGGCATTCCTGGAAGATGAATCAATCCATTTTTACACTGGCGGATCAAAAACTGATGACGGGGTAGGTCTCTCCTTTCGCCTTCCCAATCAATGCAGCGTGTTCCAGGCGGAACTTTAATAGGTGACATTACCGGACACTGTTTAATAGGCAGGCACGCAACGAGGCTTGGAGTATTTGCAAACGACTTCTGCAGAAGCTTTATGGATGAGGAAGAGGAAAAATCGATTCCTCACCTTCTCTGTACTTGTCGTGCTCTATCCCAACGACGTTAACTCCATCTTGAGATTTACTACTTCAATGATCCTAGTGATCTGGCAAATGTTGACATAAGTCATCTCGCAAGCTCCGTAACGAGCTCCAAGTGGTTCAACGAGTAGATTATATTCTTGTGATATCACAATGGACCAACTCATGGTCTAAGTGTGTCAAGCACAAGCATTCCTGCTAACCTAATGAAACCTAACTCAGACAATGCTCCCCCAATCACAGATCAGTAAGTCCAAGTCCATTTGAAAGCGAAAGTGTTCCAATAGGATTAACCGGGTGATATGCATAAAATGCGCAAAAGGCTGGTGTGTATAGATTGAATCAAGACAAGGTTTTAGAACACAACGACAGCGTTTAAAAAAATACCCCATTTTTGTTTAAAGCCAGAAATACATTATTTTATTTTGTTCGATGGTTTGTTCGATGTAAGCACTGGTAATAGACCCCCTCTCCCAAACGATTTCTGTCTTGCCTCGACCCAACTCTTTGTCACACCTTATGCGAATCACCCTCTAGGTATTTACATACCTACTCTTTGGAATTAGCTGCTAAAAAAGTGCGAGACTAGAGTAGACCACGTGAGTTTACTTACGTTTAGATACTTACGAGTTTTGTCACTCTTGATTGATTCAGCGGGCCTTTTCTCTTAATTTTAATTAATAGATTTTAGCAACAAAGGTGCTTGAAAAGTTGTTAATTTTTTCCCTTGCATTACAATTTATTGCCCTTATAATAATTATTTCTTGCCTTTTTTTTTTTGTTTTGCTTTATTTTTGGTTCGCATTAGAGGTCGGACCAATTCAAGAGAGAGGAGGGGCTTTTTTATGTCGTTAAGAGTAAGACTAGTACGCAATTTGACATAAGAGCTTTTTGGAGAGCATTTCACAGAAAGAGAGCAAGCTATTCTCTCAGAGAAATATTATTTCAAAGGTTTGTCAAAACACCAAAGTGAGAACGAATTTCTCAAATCGATTTTATTTTCAACCGTCTGTTTCTGTCAATTGAAAGTAATTCGTAAAAGAATCGAATTTTTTGTATGTGATTGTTGTCAAGCACAATTTTAATGGGAAGTGGACTCTAGACATGCCAATTTGGTTTATTATTATTATTATTATTATTATTATTATTATTATTATTATTATTATTATTCCTACCTACCTACCTGAGAACAGCAATACCTCTATAGTTTTCAGGCGTTTCTCGATTACCTTTCTTAAAAATAGCCGAAATTTTTGAAAGCAGAAAATTTTTGGGTAGGATCTCGTCATTAAAAATCTTTTTAAAAAATACTAATATGTACTCTAAGAACTCTGGGTACCAAAAATATCAAACACTTGTGAGAGCAAAACTAATTATATTTCGATTGGGTTCAGGTAATAAGAATTTTTCGAAATGGGTTTGCTAGCAACTCTACATCAATGTTAAATGAAACTGTCATACTCCGACCGCCCAATGTCCGAACATTATACCAAAACGTTTTTGAATCTTTGCATTTCACAAGCATTGAAGCAGTTTTCTTGATATATAATTCCTTCTTTTGCGCACATAATTTTTTGTAGGCTTTGTTTTGCTGTAAGTATAAGTTTTCATAAGCCGAGTTGTTTCTTCTTCTGAAAAGTTTTAAAAAGGTGAATGATTTTAGTCCGCTTTCCGTACAGTCCCTATCATACCATTTCGACTGATGCACGGGATTGTGCGGACTTGCAGGACGAATAGCAGATTGTCTGATTGCAACTGATATACAATTTGTAACCTATTCTATGGATTTAGACATTGGATTGGGCATATACTGACAACTTGTTGATTTAGCTTACTTTTGTATAAGTCTGCTTTTCTTTCAATCCACTTTAGTTTGTTTCCCGCGGTTTTAATTTGTCGAAAATTTGAATGACAGTCGTCAAACTGGCATGAAGCAACTATGGGCAAATGTGATGAAAAATTGGCTGGAAAAACTTCAAAGTCCTTTACTATTCTAAGCCATTCACCTCTTATAAGACAATAATATGTCACTGAACAACCCTGATCAGAAACAAAGGTATAATTACCAGTAAGTCATGAATCATTTCCACCCAAGATTTACCGTTTGAGTTACAACAGTTGTCTGAAGACTGTCTATAATCTGAAAATTGACCATTATTCAAATAATTTGGATTACTTTAGGCATACTTCAGGCACCCAGAGTTTTATTTCAAATCGCACGAAGCGCGTTAACGCACGCCCACTTTCGTCTCGTCCCTTTTAATGACGATAAACTGTTATAACTGTTATAAATTGGCATTTCTCTAGTCTCATCCGTTGTAAATAGCACCTCAGTCATAAGCGTTTGTCTTCTTGTATCTCTAGTCTTCTGTGGCATAATCTACATACTGAGATTGGCATTACGGGCAATTGAAATGTCTATATTTCAATTGGCTTTGCCATTCAGGCCAGACAACAGCTTTTCTTAATTCAACCATCTGACTCAGCTTGTTGATGTTCAATTAGAATACCTGATTTTGCCGGTCAAACTCCAAACACGTTCAACTTGTTCCTCACCTCTCACCCTAAAATAATATACTATTAGTATATTAGCTCCACTAGACACATCCACAGTATGTATTCGCTATCTTTTCGTGCTTTAAATCTTCAGTTGAAGACCAAATTTCCAAAAAAGAGAGGGCGTACTCCCCTCCCTAGTATGAACTATTTTGACACCCTCAATAATTTGTATCCATAATGTAGATCTCAAGCTTTTAAACCGTCCATTAGAATTTGAGATATAGTCTCCGAGAGAATTTGCAAACATGGTGGGGCTTTCTCACCTGAAGCTCGTCGTTGGAAAATGACCAAACCAAATACATTTATTATGTACACATACCTACAATTTTGTTTTACAAGTGTGTTGTGCAATGTCAATACAATATATAAATAAATGTATTTATAGTGTAGTAAAATAGGAAAAATCCAATGATCTAAGCTTGACGTTCCGTCGAGGAAGTTAGCTGCTGTAGAGCTTTCCTGTTTATGGATGATTTTATTTCCGAAGGTGCTATTTCTTTTAAAATCAAATTTAAAATGAATAAAAACGCATCATTTTTTCACATCAGTAATAATTTGTTCGGATGATTTTATTTATAATTATTATGATTTTATTTAAAAAAAATTAATTTCTTATTCTATTTTTCCATAATGTCAATGAATACTTTTACCTTTTTCAACTTTGTGATTCCTTTCAACATAGAAGCTTTTAAATTTAAATATACATTTTGGAGTTCTTCTTCGCTTTGAATTTTTTTTTTTTATTCATACTTGGGTCTCTATTAAGAAAATACACTCATTGTAATGTATCAAGTTGTTGAAATAAAATTAAAAACATATAAACTTTGTCAGTTAACATTTCATGGCATTTTTAAACTAAAAAAACAAACAACTTATCCAAAACTACAATTTAGATTAAATAATTATTATTATTACAAAAATGATTCCTATATTCTGATAAACATACAAAAACAAAATTTTATGCACTGGGTTAAATCAAATGCAATTGTAAATGTTCATAATTAAATTGTATAATTCTACGGTAGTTAATTTAAAATTTAATTTAGATATATAACTATAACACACATCAAAGATTCATCTGTTTACATAATCTGGTTGAGAAGATAGGTGAGATAGGCTGTAGTATCTTTAATTGAATGATAAATTACATTTCTTATCTGGAGCTTATCTTCGTGATTTGTGTGGGACATAGAGAGCTTCCGAAACTGCTGTGACAAATGGAAGCAATGCTGTATGTTCTCTGGTGAGACAAAATCCTCCGCAACTTTAATACAATTATGTAGGTTTCGCACTTGGTGTGGTGCTCCGGCTGGTATGAAAACTGCATCGCCTAGACACTGGGCAATGGGATATCCTTCAACACCGTAGTCATCGTAGAGTCGCTCCCGTAGCTCGTTGTCTAAATACCAGTTTTGATCGTGAATTGGGTCATGATCGGGTTCAAGGCGATAACCTCGTTCAATCGTCACCCGATTGAGAAGATCTCGAATTTTATCTGCGTCTCGGGCCGAGTAGATGTGCCACAAAGCCCCCGGCATCACGCCTGGCTGTCGTACTCTTCGTCGCGTCAAGATATCACATCCGCCACTGTCGATCGCACTCAATGCTGCCCTGATTTGGTCCTGTGCCGATGCATCCGTAGGTATACCAACATATACCATGATGTTGACGGCATCTGATATGTCCAAGTGAAGGTTAGTTGTGCCCTTGTCAGGATGAAGAGCAGATCCATAGGCATTGTACATTTTTGGTCCTAAATCTGGTGGCACAAAAATAGCTGGTAGTCGACTGGCAATATTTAAGCCTCCCGTGCGCAGAGTATACTCTGGTAAAGGCAAAGCACTCATAAGATCTTTGAAACGCGTCGGAAGAATTTCAGCAAAATCATCGCCTGGAGGCCAATCTTTCAATTTCAACAGCATTGGCTGTCCATTTGCATCCAAAAGACGCTTGCTCACACACTGAAATCCCTCCCAGAACAATTTCATTGGCTGATTGGGCACCAAATTGCCAGTCATACAATTAATAAGATCGTTTTTCTTCTCGCCAAAGTCGGCACAAAATGCTTCAGGATGCCACAGTTTAATGTTCAAAAATTTACATAACTCAGAGACCATAATAGGTTGGCCACGTTTCCAGGCTTCTTGAAAGAGAAGCGCGTTGCGAGGATCGCGCGAGTCAAGCAGTCGCAAGAGCTTACCATTGCACAGCCAATCGTGAGCAATTCCCGGAAACATTTCTTGTGAAGCTCGCAACGTCATAACTTTTTGTGGCAAGCTCTTTTGAGTTCGCTTTTGTGTTAAAAGGTAGTTATACTCTTTGGTGACATCATCCTGCAAATGCTTAGCAACTTCTGATTTTGAACTGGCAGATGGCACTAGTTTGAGGTGCTTTAAAGTTGTAGACAGTACTATGGGTAACGTACCCGCTTCTTTTGCCTCTTCAATTAACTGAGATTCGGCCTCCACAAAAGAAAAACAGTCAGCAGCATTTTCCGGATCCAATTTTTTTATCTTGTTCAGATACTTTATCTCACACTCCCGACTATAGAATCGAAGATAGGCGTCTTTGATCGTTTTATCAGCAAGCGTTACACAACTTGGCGCAAAGTGTTCTGCTTGTGTGCTCGAGCTCAATGGACAACCGCATTTTTGCGGAATTTTCCACAACTTGCAAGCTTGGTGCAGACGATGAGCGAGGAAATTTAATGCATTTCCTGGTATTATCTGTGTTAACATGAGTTTTATCATCACATGGGGATCGCGCATAGCACAAAGCAGCCAGCCATATTCATCGCAACCCTTCAATGGGCGATCTGTCTTTTTAATTTGTTTGTTCTTCCTGTCTCTGTAGCAATCGAGGCATACCCCAAATCCACATTTATCGCAAGTCCAATGGAAATTAAACAGGGTCGCCTCACAAACATCACAAATCTCACGGACTCCTTTGACCACCTTTTTCCAAGCGATAGTTTTATTCGGTGACATATGCTCATCCATGGCTGTTTGTTCTTCTTGCCATATGCGACAGAATTGATCACCAACATGCATGAGAATAAAACGACTTATATCCAAGTCAATGTCTTTTGGAGGGGGCCCCAGCATCCATGTCTCGATGTCATTTGGTCCAGGGTCTTTGTTCGGATCAGAGAAACCATCGACGATCAGAACACCCTTATCCTTGTATCGCAACCGGCGGAAGTCGTAGAAACGACAAAACACACTGTCACTGCGATATGACTTACATCGGCACTCCCTGCATTTGGATATTTTCGAAGACAGTTTCAAGCACGGGATTTTCTGGAGGAAGGGCTCTTGCGTTTCCATAAATTTTTTCATCATTTCCTGTTCTGGTCGCGTCAGCGGATGCAAACGAGCTTTGTTTCTGGCTGCTGCTGCTGCAGCCAATGTTGTATAGCGAATTCTTTTGGGTTTCCTCTTCCTCGATGCCGCTGGATTACGCACTCGTTTTGGTTTTTTTTGTACACCTTCCTTAGTTTCGTCTCTGATATCATCTTTGTTTTCTACATTGATCGGTTGAGCACTTATTTCTTCTGTTGATTCTATTTTTACTTCAGTAGGGAGTTTTGTTTCGGTTTCAGGTGGGGAAGCTATTGTATGTGACGATATTTCCACATCATTTTCCACTTTGATTTCTTGGTGTGTTTCTGTTTTAATACTCAAGTCAGTTGTTGGAACAACAATTCCAACTTCTTGTTTGTTCACTAATCCACATTCGACATGATTGTTTGCGTCCGTAGGTTCTGTCTTAATTTCTGAATCCGTTTTGTGCTCAATTGGTTCGGATTTGACTGTGGGATTGTTGTTGGCGACGTTTTTTGTTTCTTCCAAATTCTTTTTAAGGTCAGCCGCCCTGGCAGCCCTATTGTTTGGTCTACTCCTTGACCTGGCTATAAATTTAGGCTCTTCATCGGATGAAGCTTCTCGGTAGTTAGTTTTGCGTTTGGTTGAACGTTTAGAACACGGCTTCAGCACTCTGGCTGGTTTTTCATTTATATTTTCTTCTTTGACTTCTTTGATCTCTTTGACTTCTTTAACATCTTCGACTTCTCTGATATGTTTGATTTCTTCGACTTTGACTTTCCTTCGTTGTCTGGGTTTCTTTTTCAACTGAATGGATGTACTAGGAAGTTCTGCTTCAATATCGACATTAGTAAAGTCTGGCCCTGCGAGAGGTCGTGTTTCTTGCTTCAATCGTTTCTGCCAGTTGCTATTGCGCAACAAAACTGGTCCGCGTTTTTGAGTATTTGGGTTTTGACCATTTGTGTGAGTTGTATTAAGAACTTGGTCTTCTTCAACTTTCACTTCTTCATTTTTGCCCTCTGACTTAAGTATTGAGGAATTTATATAACAATTGTACGGGAAGGTTTTTAAAATTGTATTGATGCATTCAACATCGTATGGCCCTCCAACTTTGGGGACTTTTAGAATTGTGACACTACCAACTGGAGAAGAAGCTGTTTCAGGAGCAGCATTATTTTCAGAGCTTGTGTGAATCTCTTTATTATCTTGAGGTGGCATTTCAATTTCATTAACTAGCTGCGATTGAGACTGGCTAGGATTAATGTCTAATTCTGGACAAACAGACACAGACGCATCGAGGAACTTACTCCCTTTCGAATCGAGGCCATTTTGTGAAAGTAAAGCAGCATCCTTGTTTTGTAACTGGAATTTTTTCAAAGATTCCTCAAAGTGCTTTGCTACAACATCTTGAATTGCAGTGCTCGTAGCACAGCTTTGAATTGCAGTGCTCGTAGCACAGCTTTCTTTGTCATCTTCGGTATCGACTTTAATGTTGATATCGTCTTTAGGATCTAAACTACTCCAGTCCATTTGAAGATGTTGTGGTATAAGCTTCAGTGTCAGCATCTAATTTTTGTCCATTCGCGCTGAAATTGTGATTTAAAATCCAGTTATATTTTTGAATTCGGAATATTGATTTTTTATTTGAATTTTTGTTGTTGATGCGAAGCGCGAATAAAGTGGATGTGGTGAGTGAGTTTCGACGTTTTATGCTTACAGTTAGTTTTTTTTTATATATACATATATTGCCCGCAGCATTTAATTTATTGTTTATTATCTTTGTGTAACGCACGAAATAGTTCTTAAAAAAAACTATTATACTTTTGTCTTTTTAATCTATATAGGTATATTATTTTTTTTTGTCAAACCAAAATTAAAAGGTAATGTGGAGGCAAAAAGACACAAACGATGTTATTTGAATTATATTTCAATTAAAATTAAAAGGTTTACATGAATTATCGTTTATGTTATATCTACTTTAAAAATGGATCTAAATAAAAAAAAATTACTTTAAAACATTTTGTTTACTTTGAAAAAAAAAATCAAAAATAGAAACATCGTTAAAACTCACTACCACCACATTACCTGCGTCACAACAACATTTAAAAAATATTTGGTTTCATATAAAATAAATAATAATATTGGTAGGAGAGAAAACGAGCTTAAATGGTTAAATTTATCAAACGTATAAGTGAATTTGTGATGGGTTATAACAAAAAAAAAACAATTATTTAAGTAGGAAAAGATTCAGAAATTCGACGCAACGAGGGAACCATCAACAAACATGGTTTTCTCTTTAATACATGAGAACATAATAAGGTTCTAGCAAGTAATGAAGTAAACTTATCTTATCTGCAGGGTCCGCCATCTAAGGTTTTTTTTTTCAACTAGTGCTTATTTCGTGAATGGTAACACTTAGCTCATGTCTGATTTGACACATAATTAGTTTTATCCTTCCGCTGAACGAATATGGTTGTGTATACGCTTCGCTAAGTAGGCCTGACTTAGAGAAGATGCCGATTTTGCCAAAAAAATCATCTTTTCAGATGAAGCTCATTTTGTTCTTGGCTGGTAGTAAACAAGCAAAATTGTCGTATTTGGGGCACAGAAAACCCGCACGCATACATTGAAAAGCCGATACACCCAAAACGAGTCATTGTTTGGTGCGGATTTTGGTCCAGAGGCATAATTGGGCCATTTTTCGAAAATGAGCAAGGAGTGGCCGTTACAGTCAATGGCGATCGTTATCGGGCCATGATGAACGAATTTTTGTTCACAAAAATTGAAGAGGAGGCTATTGGCAACATTTGGTTTCAACAGGACGGCGCTACGTGTCACACAGCCGAAGCTACACTCGATGTTTTGCGCCATTTTCAAAAAAAAAAATTATTTGGCGGACCCTTTATATAATCCAGTCAAAATGGAAATTCACCTTCTGGAAATTGGCGCACACCTTGATTTCATCATCACACTATAAAGTTTGATCAATCCAAAGTTGGTCAATTTAGGATTCGAAGTCAAATGCGTAGTTGAAAGGAAAGTTGAAAACTGCTTTTATTGATTACTTTAAATCTAAATTCCTCAGTTACACTTCAAAAGTTTGCCTACTTGCTTCGGAGGAATCAGACTCAATTTTGACTTTTTGCTAATAGTAAAAATGTCAAAATCGAGTGTTAGTCCCTCCGAAGCGGTGCGTTTTTTTTTAACTAAAGTTAACTATGGTAGATGTATGTAAAATACAATAAATCGTCATCCTCATGAAGAAATTAATAGCTTCTATAACACACTAGAACAGAGATATTACAACTAACAATCGGAGATTTCAATGCTAAGATCGGTTTCAGGAAGAACAAACCTAAATGAGCAAGAAAGAAATGACCTAACAGGCGTACAGAAAAATATCCAGAAAAAATCGCAAGAGGACATCAAAAACTTAAATGAGAGCCTTTTAAAGTCAGTAATTGAAGAAACTAAATCTATTAAAAAAGCTAGGATTCCAGCTCAAGAGTACAAAGAATGAATGACTGCAATATCAGATAATGGTAAAAAAATTCCCCATAGAAAAAACATCAACCAAATAGCTAAAAAAAAAATGTATGTCCCCTTTCACACGAGGAAACTGAGTTGCCACACACACAGTAGAGTGTGTTCAACCAAGCTATTTTAAAAGGAAACAACAGAAAGTTTCCACAATTTTGTTTCTTCGTGTGAAAGGTAAAGGAGATTTTTAAGGAAATTAAAAGGAAACGTCAAAAAAATCTCCAGCAACTTGTTTCCTCGTGTGAAAGGGGACTATGACCAATTATATTCAAAACAAACGACCGATAACAAAGATCAATTTATTATAACGGGTGTTTTTTGGGTGGTTTTCAATCTGGCAATACTTTCTTCGGAGTTGCTCTTTTTGACAGCTGTCACTTGATTTATGCTCAGTTTGGTTTGCCATTTCATAATGAATAGACGAATTTACTTTAGCGATGAAGCTCATTTTTGGTTGAATGGGTACGTTTATAAGCAAAATTGTCGTATTTGGAGTGATCATAATCCACAAGCCATTGTTGAGACTCCGTTACATCCTCAAAAAGTAACTGTTTGGTGTGCTCTATGGGCAGAGGGAATCATTGGTCCATATTTCTTCAAAAATGAAGCCGGCCATAATGTTACAGTCAATGGGGAACGCTATGGAGCCATGATTAATGACTTTTTCGTGCCTGAATTGGAGGATGTTGATGTGGACGACCTTTGGTTCCAACAAGATGCCATCCAGCCAACGAAACAATCAATTTATTGAAGGAAACTTATTGAAGGCCTGTGGCGTGGCCTACAAGATCGTGCGATTTAACACCGCTGGACTATTTTTTGTGGGGTTATGTGAAGTCGCCTGTCTATGCAGATAAGTCCGAGACGATTGACGCCTTGGAAGAGAATATTCAGCGCGTTATTGCCGACATACGGCCTCAATTGCTGCAAAAAATGGTCGAAAATTGGGCCTCTCGGCTGGAATTTATTCGAGCGAGCAGCGGCATCCACTTGCCTGAAATCATTTTTAAAACAGAATGGCAAACCCTTCTCTCTATAATAAAGCTAAATTCTTGGCCATAACATTAAATTATATGAGTTTTATTTCTTCTCGAAAACCACATGTCTAAAAAAAAAACACCCTTTATAAAGTCCCTTCCTCGTTGTAGGACCACCTCTCATTTGGACAATTTTGTCCTCCACCATTTTTAATAATCATAACTTTTTGTTTATTTATTAAGGTTTACTCTAAGACTCCATGCATTGCAGTACCTTTGTAAATGATTAATCATCAGCTGTAGCGATTCCAGTGAATATGCAAACAAAACTATGTCATCCGCAAAGAAGAGTGGCTTGATTAGAGTTCCTGCATACTCGATGCCTCCAGATAAACAGTCGGAGAGATCATCAATGTAGAGAGCAAACAAAAGAGGGCTCAACGCGCATCCCTGACGAACTCCTGATCATTTTACTTGGGAAAATGCACAATAACATTTTGTTCATTTGACTTTATTTCGAGTTATTCAACCTGCCGCTCTAATGTCATACAGCGCGACTTCATTTGCTCTAGTTGCAATTGCAACGACTTGTTGTTTTTTTTTTGCAGACACACGATCTCTGCACTGATGCCTTTCACATCAGATTTTGTTGCCACATTTTTTCAGTTTTTCGTCGAGAAGAGCTGCTACGGAGGATTGAATAAGTGTTTTAAAATCATTCACCGACAAATTTCCTACCACTGACGGTGGCTCTACATTTGCAAATTGATTCCTCGATGAGGTGGACGATGGAGATAAATCAATATGCAGTCTTTTAGCAGAATTATTATTAAACAATGCTCAAAACTACATCTAATTTGGGTACCAGGGACCTATTTCACCAAACACTTTTCACTTTTCACTTTGCAACTTTTCACTTTTACTTTGCAAATTTCATTTCACCAAACGCAAATATGCAAAGAGGAAATTATTGGAATGATATGTCGAAAAAATTTCCTCTTTGCAAAATACGTTTCACCAAACGCAAATTTGCAAAGTGAAAAGTTCTATTCTGCAAAGTGAAAAGTTTTCTTAGTTTGCAAAGTATTTGTTCTTTTCGTTTCGATTCAGAATTTTGAAAAGCTTTTCAGTAATATTCAAAGAGAAAATGTTATTTGCAAATAAGCGTTTGTTTTGAAAAGTTGAAATAATAATACACAAAAGAACCGTTTTGAAGAATTTTCGGAAAATGAAGAAGTAAATAGAAGTGACCAAAGGGTAGTGAAAATAATTTTTTGACAAAAGAGAGTTTTCGATTAAAACAACCATCGAATTTGTTTTGTCTAAAATTGGACATACATTTCAATTCAACAGTCAAAGGAATATGTGTTAACGTCCTTTGCAACAAATTTTGAGTACACTACATTGGGCTGAGAATGGAACCCAATATCACGGTGTTGCATCTATGCGCGAAATAAGCAAAGCTACCGTCTGTAGAGTAGTTCATCGAGTGTCGATTGTAATCATAGTAGATGAATTTCTCCCAAACACCATTTGCTGGACACAAAATTCTTTAGAAATAGCCTTGCAATTTTTTTTTTTGTCAATGTGCATGGAAAGCATCAACGTATCGCATGAAACGAAAAACTGATGTTTATTTTTAAACGCAAAATACGAACTCAAATGCAAAGTTCTATTTTAAATTGGTGAAACACTTTTACTTTTCACTTTTCAAAAATAGTCTGATAAATTGAAAAGTGGAAAGTCTTTTTCCTTTGCAAATTTTGTGAAACACTTCGCACTTTTACTTTGCAGGAAATTATTTTTTTGCAAAGTTTGCAAACTGAAAAGTGAAAAGTGTTTGGTGAAATAGGCCCCAGGACACATTGGTATAAATGGGAATGAAAAAGCAGACATGGCAGCGAAATCAATATGCAACACACATGCAATCAATCCATATCCTCCAATAAAATCAGATTTCCAAAAATTAGCTGATGCTTACTGGCGGCGGAAACGCAAAGATATATGCAGTCAATACTACCATCATTACTCAGAAATCAAGCCGAAAACTGTATCACCAACTTATCCAACCACCACAACAGCCAAAATGAATAAATGTTTTCTAAGGCTTCGATTAGGACACACAAATTACGCATAGCCACCTTTTAACTAGAGAGGATCCGCCCAACTACCCCCTCTGCCGAGTGGATGCTATTCTCACCTTAATAGTCTATTTATTACAAATTTAGCCTCGTTATTGTCAGTGATCTCAGAACAAAATGTTTTTAAACTACTTGAAATAACACAATTAGTTAATAGCATATGACCTTAAGTCTCTCTTACTTAGACTAGGGGGCGGTTGGGGGACCGTAGATAACCTCCTGGTTGCCTTGAGCTCTCTCAACCGCCCCTTTACTAAGCGTTTACACTATTTACTCATAATAAATATTTTTTTTTTTTTTTATTTCACAAAGAATTTATTTTTAAGTCCAGCTATAAGTCCTGGTAGCTATTGCTATACAAATATTGTCTGTACATTTATGTAAATTGAATAAACAATAATAATAATAATAATATTTTAAATTGTTCGGATGTTAAGGCCTTTGATGGCAGGTGGCAGGTGACCGTTTAACAGACATCTTTGGTCATTTATCGGAACTGTAGTCTCACCTCAGTACTAGTTTTTTTTCTTTTTGCAACGATTTTTGTATACTTCTTGCACACTTACAACTCGTTTTTAGTGTTAATTTAACTAAGAATTTGCTTTAATTTAACGATTTATTGGGAGCTTACTTTTTAACCAACTTTTCAATTCAAATCCAGAGTTTTTCATAAATATATTTTTGATCAGAGCTAAGAAAAGGCAATATCGTAGATAATGTAAGTTTATTTGAACCGCTTTTTACATTTTGACAGTTCTTAAGACTTTTTCCAATTACACCAGACTATGCGTTTGACCTAATGTTTTTCCGCCAAGCATCTGGAATACGTGTTATTCATTTGCATGGAGCAAGCAAATACATAGAACATTGCAAAGATCTAACATTGAATTGTTGTTTTAATTTGTCGAATAATTCCACCTCTTACCCTGATGTTAACATTAGTTCCTTGGCATCCAATATGTTAATTATTTTCCATGGAGATGCCAGAGAATTGCTTTGGTAACCGTTTTTGCTTTTCCATGTTCTTCAATAGCAATACTAGTGGCAGTTTTTATTGAAACCAATCGACCGTTAAGTTCCTGAGCCCTAGTGGATCCCAGTTAATTTTTTTTTAAGACAATTGGCTCCTAGATTTGGATCTCGCCCACCAAATCTTGCTTCTATCAGCTTTTAAGACTGCTGTATGGATTGTTAAAGTTGCGCTATCAGATATCCTGAATTTGTCTGCCAACTTCCCGACGTAAGGGAGAGATTTTTGGTTTAAGTTATTAAAAGCGAACTTCTCCAACCGCTTTTCTCGGGTGGCCTTGACACCACAGATTCGGTGTCTGAAGAAGGGCAGTTTTATGCCGCTCATTGCGTGGCCTTGTCCTAAAGCTCTCCCTGCAGACAGATCTGTAAAATTGCTAAAGGGTGCTTCGAAAATTACAAAACACATAATTCCTCTATGAAACAAAACAAATAAAATGATGTTGCTTCCATATTGTTACATGTATGAATCATGTTATTGCGAATCAATATAATATATGTACATAATATATAATATATGTACATAATTGTTATGAAATAAAATTCATTCTTTGCACCTCAATGTTCTTCTTTTTCATATTCCTTTTTGGTATATTAAGCCAGTATTCATTTTACTATCTCTCTTCTAAACAAAACTCTTGGTAATTATTCAATTCACTTTGAACATAAAATTTAAATAAAAAAAGTAACATTCTCTAACATGGAATAAAACGGATACCAATTAAAACGTCACATAGCTCAACCCATCGGTCGTCGCCGGTCGCATGAAGGAGTGCCGGATATTTCTGTCATTTAAATTGGTGTTTTGAATATCAATTAAGTTTAGATTATGATAAAAACATATCAAGAATTATTTTAATTCAGAGTTCAAATGTTTTGAATAATTGTTAAATGATTAATAGTGTCAAACTAGACAGTCGCAAGTCCACACTAAAAAAAAAAAAAACAATAATTATATGTTATTCGTGTTTTATTTCGCCAGTAGCCTTTGACACTCATAAGTCAACTATATTCTGGAATGATTTAAAAACAAGGAAAATTCTCAGATATGTACATCAATCGAAATAGTTTGAAAAGATTTGCCAGATCACAAGAATCGTTGTATTAGTAGTCTCCGAGATGGAGTTTACGTCGTTGGTATAGAGCAGGACAAGTACAGATGAGATGAGGAATCGATTTTTCCTCTTCTGTTATAGAGTTGGTAGAGGTAGAGTCCAGGGGCCAAATTACCGCATCAGTGGCGGATCGAGTGACTGCCATCAGTGATCGAATGAACGAGTAAAACTTATGACTCCATAACGTGAGCGGTAATGCCAAACTCACATAATTCAGTCACGTATTACACGATAACTGATGCGGTAATACGGCCCCAGGGATTTTATGGCTGCTTGGCTATCTGAGAAGATGCGGATATCTGTGTTAGATATCACGTTTTCTTTAAGCCAAGACAATAGTTCTTTTATAGACAAAATTTCCGCCTGGAACACGCTACAATGATTGGGAAGGCGAAAGGAGAGATTTAAAAGCATCCTGTCTGAGTACACACCTCCACCAACCCCGTCATCAGTTTTTGATCCGAATGAGTTCAGATTGATGGAGTGACCAATGTCATTATTAAACCACTGTTTGGAAGCTTTATTACGAGTGGCTGTGCTTGCAGCTATTTGTTTAGAATATATATCAAGAGGTGAGTATTGGAACATAATATCTAATGCAGTAGAAGGGGTTGTACGAAGTACTCCGCCCATACAACTGGAGGCTGAACGTTGGAACTTGCTTAGTATTTCACATTTTGTCGTTTTATCTAGAGCCGCCCACCATACTGTCACACCGTATGTAAGAATTGGTCTTACCGAGGTGTATAGCCCATGATTAATGCCGGGTTTAAGACCCTATTTGTTTCTTTTAACTATTAACTAAATTTGATTATTAGTAAGTCCCATTGACTACCCAATGGTGCTGTCATTATTTAATATGGATGCTCCAAACGGACCTTGAGAAAACGACTGCTTTTACTTTCCTAGGCACAATACTTTTATGGTTTGAATAATCCTATATAAAATGCTGCTTCTTGTTTTAATTAATTTGAAGGTTTATTGGAATTTCACTTAAGTCGAAATGAATGTACAACTTTACTTTTAAATAATATTTAATTAATTAGCTTTAAGTTTATTTTTAAGATATTCTATGACAGTAAAATGTACTTATTAGACTTTAATAAAAAAAATAAATAATTAAAATTAAACTGAGATAGCGCTGCTTTCGATGTGATAACTTTCATATGAACATATTTGTATGAATTTATTTTATACACATCAAGTGAATGTACTTATGTACATACATATATGTACATGTATTAAGATAATTTTATATCTGAAAACAAACACTATTCAGAATATATGTATGTACTTTTATTTGTTCAATTAATCTTTCTTCTGATATAAGCTCACATTATAGAACCAATTTTCCGCACCAAAACAAAAACATTATTTTATTACTTCTTGGATATTTAAATGCTTTTTTAATCGCAGACATTATCAGTTGATAAAACAAACAAAATTGTCTGAAAAAGACAACGACGACGACGTCGTTCATGCTGATCTCATTGTTACAAATTTAAAATCCACTTGTTCAAAAATAACAAAATCGTCCACATAGTGTTCGTTCTTTTCATTTGTATGTCTACCTAATCTCACATAATCTAATGATTTCCGATGCAAATTCAACTGTCTCTCACTATATATCCATCCCTCTTATACTAGCTGTTTCTTGGTTGACTCGGGAGTCGGGACAAATTAGTGAGGTCAAAACAAAAGGGCAATTACAAACAAATGCATTGCCGCACTTAAAGTAACACTGACTAAATGAAAGGCTTTGTGCGATATTCGACTGGCTGGAGGTCTTAGACAAACAACAATCAACCCAGCCACTACATCCACTGGGATCCATGAAGACTCACATTCATGCATACCAATTGGTTTTGGTTGTAAACCTGCTTATATGTACCTTGTCATCTCTTTGATTCAATTATTTGTAAGAGGGGAGCAGTATAGCGAAGCTGGAATATGATAGATAACCCTACTCGTGTTTCGTTTGGAAAGTCAAGTGTTTTCCGCTTAAGAGGAAAATAGATAAAAATAAACATTACTAATAAGCCTTCAACTGTAAAATATCCACAGCAATATATTCATATTGAATACATAAATGAACGTGTCCACAGCTGAAGGGGAGAACTTACAACTTAGGCATTTTATTAAAGTCAATTAATTATTTCTTTTTTTTATCAATTAATTCCTGAGTTCACGATCCATTGAGAATTAAAAAGCACTCATTCTCACGGTTGTGGTGAATATTGTATTAACTAACTGCATACATATGTTAGTGTTCCATATGAATATATGTACATGCTTCTATTTGTGAACTTTATTTCGCTAAATTAGAAGTGTGCTGTGGTTTTAAATGTCGCAAACATTCTTTAAAAGGCAGATTTAAGGATCTGGGCTTTGACTTAATTGAGTGCGCCAGTGAATTAAAAATATAGACATACAACTGACTGTTATTTTGGAGGGTTGGTATTGCAGTTTATCTCTCACGTGCTGCAATACTAGCACAGCTCAAAATTTGTTGTTTTTTTCATCAGGAAAGCGAATAAAGATTTCGTTTTCGGGATACAGCTGCTATTGATAATCGCCAGTATTGCTACAAATATGAGACTTGTGTGTAAAATTGAACTTGCTAAAGAAACTCAACATGTGCGATTTTATATGTTCGCACACTTTTTGAAAAAAACATTATCAAGAAAGCTATTTGTATGAGAAACTAATTATTTTAGAAGAAGCCCATTTCCATCTTAAAGTTTTTGTCAATAAACAAAAAACATAGATGAGATACATGTGTGCGTTTTTTGGTGTGCGTAAAAACGACACAAGTCATGTTAGATAAATTATTTTAATAATTGCTGTTATTTGTTCCTGCCTTCTACTACTACTTTTTTACATTTTAACAAAATTCTGTTCCAGATTTCATAAAATGTGTAGTTTGTTGAAGAGAGCAGAGGCTTAAAAGAACCTGCAAAAGGCTTAACTGCTGAGCAACTGATTTGTTAAATGGAAAACAGAGAAAAAACACTTTCAATCAACCAAAATTAAATGCATTGCAGGATATTTTTTTTTGTAAGTTTTGAGAGAAATGAATAGGACTGTTTCGATGTACTCTGGTACTTTGTGAATTTTATGGACAACACCATAGTTGATGACTCCCAAACTGCTTATTATTACGCTATACGCTTACCATTCATTAAATTAAATGAAATTAGCAACGGTCACATCCAACAAATTGGGTTTTCGACTCTAATGAGGCTTTCCATTGGTAAAATAAATCAATTTATTTTTTATTTGGATCTGGCAAAAAGGGGATTTTTACCATTTTTGTGTTCTATTGGGCAATATAAACTGATTTTGAAGATCTAATTTTTTCGTCAGGTTTACACCTCCCTGTACTTACACTAACAAAATTTACACCTGTGAGTTTGCAATTGTTTTTTTTAATCAACAAAAATAAAAAAAAACTAGTCCTATGGCATATATTCATAAATAATATTTGTATTTATTGTAATATTTTTATTATAAAATCATAAAACTTATGTACCTTCAATGAATATCTGAATAATGAAACGAAAAGGCTTATAGTATTAAGTAATTAAGTTAGTTTTTTGCTGTAATTTAAAATATTGCTGCGTATTGCTTTTGCTCTAAAATTATGCAAAAAAATGTTGTAATGTATTGCTCTGGCCATTTCAAAAACAACAGCTCTGGTTGCAAATTGCCGATCAGTCTCCTTTCACCCGGTGAGCAGATAGGTCATGGTGGGATGTACGTGAGCTCAAAGAAGATTACACAAACAATTAAATTGTAAGTCAGTGTTTCTGTTTCTTATTTCAGTGGCAATTTCTTAAGTTAAGGTGATGTGCAAGCAGCAGCAGGCACCAGTGTGTTTGAAAACGCTCTGCCATAAGGCCTGGTACTGCATTTTCAAATTGAACAGAGTATAGTATCCTACCTTGCAAAAATCACTACGTCATGGTTGTTCTTTTGAAATTTCGAAAAGGCTTACCGCGTTAAAAGCACAAAACATCATGTCAAGTCATTTATAAATGTCCAAAATGGTATGATTGGTAAGTTTATTGCCCGAACTGTTGCTGTCTTATTGTTAGTCGAGTTCAGCAGAAATTTATTCAGAAAAAAAATTTAGTAAAATGCTTTTAAACTAGAAAATGCAAACAACAAACTCGAATGAGATTTGTTGTCAACTGTTCTTGACATTTCTAATCGGATAAATGAGTAAACCATAATTTTTAGGGTTGTAGTTAACTTTATTGAGATTTCTTATTCACTTTACATTTGTTTCTTCATCACAGCTGATTATACCTACAGCCGACTAATTACTTTGCTTTGGGGTGTCGCGTCTGATTTTGTTCGTGTAAAGAATAAAATATAAAAATAAGAGTTAAAATGTATACCACCTGAGAATAGCAAGTACAATTAAAAAAAATTAATTGGCACGGTATATATCCCTGGTAACTCCCATCTTATCTATATTTTGAACTTCTAAACAAAATAAAAACTCTTTCAGAATCCTTTGATGGTTGTATTGTCAGAGGAAATCTTAATGCTAAACAATGAACCCAAAAAAAAATGATAGCTATGGTTTAAATTGTAAAATAATCCTCGACTGTAAAGATATTATTTTTCCTTCGATCCTAAAAATTATTAATTTATCGCTACATGAGGGATCATTTCCCGAAAGTTGGAAAGTCTCAGACATTGTACCAGTAGAAAAAGTTAAAAACGCTACGAGTCCAGACAAGTGGAGACAAATAAATATATGTTACCTACATATGAAAAAATACTGGAAGTCATAGTTTGTAAACAACTAACCAATTTTATGGAAGAAAGGAGACTTACATGTGCTGAACAGTCTGGTTTTCGACGAGCGCATTCCTGTGAAACCTCTATTAGTTTTGTTATAAATGAATGGAAAAAAGAAATGGAAAAGGAAAATGCTATCAAAAATGCAGTCTTCCTAGATCTCAAACGAGCATTCGAAACTATAGAAAGAGAAATATTAATCAAAAAACTTTACAAATATGGAGTTTGCGAACAAGAGCTTTGCTGGTTCACGAGTTACTTATCAGTCAGGATGCAAAAAGTAAAAGTAAATGACATTTATTCCAGTGCCAAACAGATTCTTATTGGTGTTCCACAAGGATCAGTTCTAGATGTTTTGTTATTTCTAATTTATATTAATTATATTGGAAATACCTTATCAAATTCTAAAATATGTTTATTTGCAGATGATACTTTAATATATATTTATAAGTGGTAGACATATTAGTGAGTGTGAGATTATGCTTCAGCAAGAACTTGATAAAATGTTCAACTGGCTGTGTATGAATAAACTTATGGTTAACATTCGAGAGACTTAATGCATGTGTATAAATGGTAAAGATTTAAGTGTTAACAATCAAATAATTAATGAAGTAATCGAGTGTAGATGAAATAAAGTATTTGGGTGTACACATTGATAATAAACTAAAATTTGACTTTTATGTAAACAAATAATGCTCAAAAATATCACAGAAAATAGGGTTTCTTTCAAGGAAACGAAAAAATATAACAAAAAACTGTGCTTTGACGATATATAACACAACTATATTTCCACATTTGAATTACTGTTCTTCAATCATATACATGTGCACCAGTCAAAACCAAAAAAAAAGTTCAAATACTCCAAAATCGAGCAATGAGGATTGTCTTAAAGTGTGGTCGATTTACTGGACATGTTGCAATCGCTGAAGTGGTTAAATGTTACTCAGCGACTAAAATTTAAAGCCAGTTTCACAGTCGACAATTACCGGAATAAGTGGCACTTAAGTTTCCCATATTAGTAATTTAAGCTAAATTTCATACCCAGCGTAAGTGGAACTTAAGTCACCATCATCGGAGACTTAAGTGCCACTTATTCATTATGATGTGAATTAATCTTTCACATTCCCCACTTAAGTGTCACTTTTCTGACTGTGCAACTGCCCCTTAATGTTTTGATTATGATTTTTAAAATAAAATTGAATCTTTATCCTGCCTATTTACAGAACAACGTCCAATACATTACTAGCGACAGGTATGCCCTTCGGAATATTGGTGATTTACCACTTTACAAAAGAAGTCATACTCAAACCAACGTTTTTTACAAAGGCCTGCAATTGTTTAATCTTCTTCCTAATTATGTTAAACGTTTGACAAATTTAAATATTGTAAAATCACGCCTAAAATGTATATTATGTAATAGTTTATTATAAAAATATTTTGTAAATTAGAAGAGTTTCATTGAAACTAATAAATTCTATTAAAAAAAAAAAAAAAAATAAAAACATACTAGCTGGGGAGATGTTGACATTAATCAAAATGGAAGAACCTATTAATTTAGATGGTTGTCCTCAGTTAGTCCCAATTTTGAGTAACCTTAATGCCTCTACACCGACATTCCCAAGTGGAAAATCATTCTTTGATCACTTCATAATTTCCTCAGAATTGATCAATTTTAGTTATCCTAACTTTTCAAACAATACGTTGCACTCCTTTTTAGACCCCTTCCCACTAATGTTAAAAATTAATTTCGTTAGACTCCAACTCAAACCTTTTCCAGAAGTTTCAAAAACGTGGATTTGATTGGCTTTAAGAACCACATTGATTGAAATCTGGCAATATTGACTTACACATTGATCAACAAAAAAAAACACTTGGCAAAATCAGTTAAAAAAAGGTATTCCATAGTACATTATGTATAACTGGAAATCTCGGGAATATTAAATTTTAAATGCACTCTGAAATGTGCAGTCCAATATAAGTCCGTCGTACTGCGAAATTCGGTGAAATTTCCCTTATCCATGACAGTAATTCACGGTTAAACAAATATAAGAATAGGAGTAAAATAATGAAAGCCAAACATGGTATCGTACGTTTTATTCATATAAGGAACTACGGAATACTGTTGTTTTGTGTGATTTTGCGTTCCCTAATTTATTCACGGTATCGAAATTTTTGGGAGAATTTCATTCTCAATCTGTAATACCTACTTTGAGAGATTGTGAGTTTCCCTATAAAAGGTAAAGGATCTAATTTGAATAATTTTCAAAAATATTAAACTTACCGCCATATTATTCATTAGATACATCCAGATTAAAACTTAAATTCCTATTTAAATAGGGTTGAATAATAAGCTTATCGCATGGACAGATAAAAATACGAATATTTTCAGATGCGAATGTTTTATTTAAAGTTTATCGATGAAAACATTTATTGACGAAGTTACATACATGTGATCTTTATTCAAACACCAAGAAATATCGTTTTTGAAAATAAAAAGGACAATTTTCGTAAGGCTTCATGCACTAAATATGGGGTAAAAGGGATTCCTGTATAGCGAAAGTGAAAACAGAAAATTTAGGCAGTTGCCTATTTTAGAACAAATATTTTCACGTAAGGTCACTCGATAAAAATTAGTTTCCATTACTCGGATCGTAAAAATAACAGATTTGTAGTTGTTACACCTAGGTGGTTGATGTTGCTTATGAATTGTATGGGCATCATGTGTATTTCACAAGGAATCACTGATGCATACTGTTTGACGATAATGAATCTAACAAAAGACCTTAATAAATCTAACTTAAACTGCAAACTAGGATTGGGAAGCATTTAATGTCAAGCTAAATGCTTCGTGAATAATTTTTACTATCAGTAAAAGCTTCATACATTCAAAACTAAACAAAAGCAAAATATAACGAAGTTCACTGTACACGCACTGCATAAAGATAATTTACATGTAGGAAGGTATCTACCTAACATAATGCTTATCCGACTTGTTTGCCTAATTAAACACCACTTGCCATATCTAGTACCGTCTCCATAATTATTGCTGAGAAGTGCATGTAAGTTCGCTAAACGCAAGCAAAAGCAAAAATAAAAAATGCAAAAAAGGAAAGAAACCTTGTAATGAAAATTTTTTTTTCATCAGAAGTTACAGAGAGACAGACAGTTTGATTGAACTCAGTTTTTAAAGGTCAAACAAGGCAAGGGAGAATAACCAATAAATAGCCAATTCATAACGAAGAACACCGACAAAATACTTTTTTCTTACTGGAAATGTTATAACGAAAATGGGGGGAAGCGATTAAAAACTTTTTTTTTTGAAAATATTTCCAATCGGAAAATTGTATTTAGAAAATATATTTTGGGCGTATACCTACCGTTGCGAATGGGTTTAAGATTTGTCTTTTTGCAAAATGAAAATGCAAAAATATAATAAAACTAAGCCATTTTATGGAGCAATTTATAAAGAAAATGTACAGATAATAAGATGTATGTGATACTGACCTTATAATGAGCAAAGAAAAAAGGCACTTAGAGCAGCGAAGTAGAAGCAGCGTTCCTCGTATCTTCGTTGGTGTGCGAGATTAATGTACGCCCATTTAATACGCGTTTATCAATTATATTATTTTGGTTTCTTTTTTTTAATTAGGTTATTGATACATCTATAATCCACTGCACAATTATACTCTTTTAAGAGATATTTAATCGAAAAAATAGGAAGAATTGATAAAAACTTCATGTACACCAAATCAATAATGCCACTGCAATAAAATATTTGACATATCCGCCATAATCAAGATGTAAGTCTCCACTGTTGTTCTTTTTCTTATGCCGTATCTTTGGAGAATCTAGCAGGGAACTTTTTTTTGCTCACTTTTTTTTAGGCGTATTTGATTTTTTAGTTTTTCTTTAAAACACGGAATAAAAGTAATGGAATATGAAGAATTTTATATAAATGGAACTGCTGAAAGCTGGTTATAACTTTAAACACAAATTTGACAGATTTTAACGGAATTTAATCAGGAAATAAATGTAATTTTCCTGGGAATTATAATGGAGTCGATTCGATTGTTGGCTGTTGCAAAGAAAACGATGAAGAAACAAGAAAGATGAACTCGAACTGGTCTGGTTCTGGTTGTAGTCTCTGCACGACATTCTTTTCAATTTTTAAATTTCAAGTGGTATTTAGGTATGTTTGCTCAAATGTTTGCTATAAATATGGTGGAGTCACAATTAGAAACTTATGTCCGATTCAAAATAGCTGCATATAAACGATGCAATTTCATTTTGTGATAAATGCAAAGTAATGGTGGAAAAAAAGGTAATGATGGATTTACATGTCTGTTCATCTGCAAATTTGAAGAAAAGTAGAGTGGGATGGATTTACGCCAAAAAACGAATGATTGAAAGAGTATACCATGAAGATGAACATGCACGTCTGCAAATCTGCATTATGGCACTTCCTATAATCTTCATCTATGAAGATCTCTGCATTTTGGTCTTCTCTCTCTATTCAACAGATGTAACTTTTATATCTTACATCCCTGTTTCTTTGCAGAGCTCGCATGAAGATCAATGTAAATCCACCATTATTCAACAGATATGTAACTTTTATATCTTACATCCCTGTTTTTTTGCAACGGAACTGAACTGACGTGACAAAAGCCGTTTTTACCAAAAACACTCTATATGAAGATACCAATCTCGGCTGTCATCCGAGTTTGCCAACAAGCTCATATAGGGGAAATTCAGGAGAAACACGCACACATATGCAGTAAGCGTACATCCACCACGCTTTATTTGCACACACATGCAGTAAGCGTACATTCACCACCAAAATGTCGGTTATTTACGAGTTTCAATGGGTATGTTCAAAAAGTATAATAAAAGGAGCAACGAGTTATCAAGTGCTAACCCAACCTTATAAGGATAAGTTTGTGGAAACAAATTGAACGTGAACATTTATAATCAATTTAAGTATATTCGATTGTCTTTTGTCATTATTTGTTTTGTGTCTACGATTGTTTGGTATTGTATTTCACTCTCGAATTATTGAAACAGATTGTGAACATGACAAAAAAAAAAAACCAATGAGAAATCAGAGAATCAACGCAACTGTTATAAGACAACTTTAGGCGTGTTTTTTGCAGGAAGTGACTAGAATTATAACAGTTTTTGTTTATAAAATTACTGTTTATGCGGCCCCGCAGGGCCAGGGTCCTCCGCCGGTGGGCATAATTCAAGCACCTAAAGTTTTTTTTTTAAGTAGTGCGAAGCGCGTAAACGTACGCCTTCTTTTAATGGCCAAAAATTGTTATAACTGTTATAAATTGGCATGTCTCTAGTCTCGTCCTTTTTGCAAGCCTGGAGGAAATTGATCGAAAAAAAACTATGTCGCGTCGGGGCTAAGGAATTTACATGTTAAATGCAACAACAACTAATCCCCTCCAGGCATAGCTAATACCACATAATTTTCGGGGCTTAACTGTTTTAACGGCGTGAATTGCATATGTACTTCTAATCAATAGTTTTTATAGAAACTCCATTTTTTTCTGTGATGGCGTCGATAGATAATCCCCAATATAATTTTTTTTTAACCAAATCCCTCCGGGCTTGCAAAAAAAAGCACGGGTTTTAAGAGCATTAGGCTCTCCAAAACCAAAGCGAATACTTCAGAACGACGACGAAACTTTAGCCTGTCTTAATTTATTTACATGGAGATTAATGAGAGCACCCACACTGGCGCGATGCGAATCTTCGAACATTAAGGCTGCCCCAAACCAACGCGAAACATTCGGCGCGACAACGAAACTTCCGCCTGTCTTAATTTATTTACATGGAGGTTAGTGGGAGCACCCACACTGGCGCGATGCGAATCTTCGAACATTTTTCATTCGTCGCATATTCGCGCGAATGTTTCGCGTTGGTTTGGGACAGCCTTTAAGGCTCTCCCAAACCAACGCGAAACATTCGGCGCGACAACGAAACTTCCACCTGTCTTAATTTATTTACATGGAGATTAATGGGAGCACCCACACTGGCGCGATGCGAATCTTCGAACATTTTTCAGTCGTCGCATATTCGCGCGAATGTTTCGCGTTGGTTTGGGACAGCCTTTATTCAGTCGTCGCATATTCGCGCGAATGTTTCGCGTTGGTATGTATATGCGAAACCAATAGAAAACTATCGATGACCGAAATTTCAATGTATAAATTCTAACTTATTTATTATTATTACAGAAGGGGTATTCATGCAATGTCGTATTTGCCTAGTAAACCTCGTAAACTGCATAAGTTTATCACCTCGTAAATCAAATGTCAAAATTTCTATGGAAAATTATATACGCGAGCAACGTAATAAGGATATACACAGATTGCTTTATAGGTGCGTTCATGCAAAGTGAAACATACATTTACGCAAATACGAAGTTAGTAAATATATCTCATTGCATGAATACCCCTAGAATTTTCTGTGAAATGCCAAAGATTCAAAAATCATTGTGTAACAGCGAACTACTCACAAGATGAATTTTCAAAGAAAAATTTAAAGAAGTTTCATCACGCGAAATTCGTAGTGTAATAGCAGACTTAGCACCATTAAATTGGTGTTTTTTTCAACACATCCCGATATCCCACCTAACATCGGCCATTTTCATGCTGCAAAGCTGGTGAGTTGAAATTTTTTTAAAGATGGCTGCGTTATTTGCACATACAAAATGGTTGTTCTGGCAAAACAGAACAATCCCACCCCGTTAAATTGTTGTTGCAATTCACATCTATTCATGGACACAAAACGAAATTACAAAAACAACAACGTAAACAAATGGGTTTTGGAGGGTGATACGTACGAAAGATTGGCATCTTCATATAGAGTGTTTTTGTTTTTACTATCAGAATGAACAACAAGAGGTCCTGCTATATCTATCAGAAATGATCCATATATAGATCATTAAAAAAAAAACATACATTACATGCCGCCTCCACCGGGCATGAACAATGATCGGATTATGAACATGTCTAGAAAAAAACCAATGGAGGCACAAAAATCGATGTCATGTGGTGACATTTTCCGTACAAGTCAGATTGTGGATCGGATTGTGGTTGTGATGTTGGACTCCGTTGATGCATAGTGGAGGTGGCATGTTACAACAACAAGAGATCCTGCTATTATTGTTATGTCAATTGAAAAGGTGTTTAGGCTCTCCTAAACCGGTGCAAAACATTCGCAACGAATATACGATCACCATGTAAATAAATTTAGACAGGCGAAAGTTTCGTTGTCGTTACGACATATTCGCATTGGCTTGGGAAAAACCTTAACTCCCGGAACACTCTCAATCACAAGTTAGGGCTCTCCCAAACCGGCGCGAAATATTCGTGCGAATATGCGACGACTGAAGAATGTTTAAAGATTCGCATTATGCCAAAATAAAGAAAGCAATTTGAAACGCTATTGCTTCACAATACAAATAAGAAGGTCTTATTTGTATAGTGAAGCAATAGCGTTTTCAATTGCAGGTTTTATGAATAAAATAAATTGTATAATAAGTTATTACGAGCCATTTGGCTCGTGGATTTTGCACTAATGACTCTACCAAGTCCAATCACAAATTAATCAACCAAGTCCACACGACGCAATTTGGCTCTTCCCAGCCAATTTTTGTGTTCCCTTGTTTGGCACTGAAGTCCTAAATTATAGAGGCCGGTGTTCCAAATTAATAAACGAATGGCGAATTCCTTACAACAAAGAAATCGAATTTTTTCTAAACAGAATCGAATTTTTTCTAAACAAAATCGATTCTTTTCTGTCAAAACAGATCTTGCGTTTTTAGCAAGATTTCACACTGATTTGAACACACACTATGAAGACTTCACATTTCTAATACGTCAAATTGAAAGTCGCGGATTTTTTGGAAGACGAGTTGTTTATTTTTTGGTTGCAACGAATTCTACATAATTTAACAGAATATTCAACAATATACTCAGTCAATACAGCTATAAAAATAATTTATTGTGCGTTGTTCATTATCAAACACAAATTTGACAAAAAAAAAATAGCTTTCGCGAGTGAAAGACGTGTAAAAAACATTCAGTGCAAGTGAAAACTTTTCAATAACAATTTTCTTTAAAAAAATATGTGCAAATAGAAGTTCAAACAAATAAAATGCACCAACAAATTGGCACCGTATAAGCTGGCTAATATATTTTCTTTATTAATTTAATTCTAGCCGTGTTTTTTTGCAAGCCCCAAGGAAATCGATCGAAAAAAACGACGTCCTGTCCTGCAATTTACACGTTAAATGCAACAACAACTAATCCCCTTCGGGCTTAGCTAAGCGCGGAGAATTCTCGGGGCTTAACTTAAGCACGTAGAAAAACTGTGTTACCGGCGTGAATTGCATACTTGTTATCGATTGTTTGTATGGAAACTCCATTTTGTTTCTAAAATGGCGTCGCTAATCCCCAATGTCGTTTTTTTCAACCAAATCTCCCCGGGCTTGCAAAACAACACGGCTTCTATTGGTAAAACATTTTTCTCACAACAAAATTAAACAACCTTAATAGTTTTGTGAATAATTTCTTGACGTTTTGCGTCAATTGCAGCTACCTATAAAGTAAAGGTAGAACCGCACTAGGCGGAACTGCACTTCAGCGACACCGTGCGCACTTTCGCACGAAACTGAACGAAACTTCACGTCGCGACACAGTTGGTCAGATTACCAACTTCGTCGCATAGTGTCGCGTCGTGAAGTGCAGTTGTCGCTTAGTGCGATATAGCTCATACAATTTCCCACAAATAAGTCGTGAAGTTCAGTTCCGCTGAAGTGCAGTTCCGCCGAGTGCGGTCCTAGCTTAACACATACACAATCACACAAAAAAAAATCGATTCTTTTAGTCCCCTTTCACACGAGGAAACAAGTTGCTGGAGATTTTTTTGACGTTTCCTTTTAATTTCCTTAAAAATCTCCTTTACCTTTCACACGAAGAAACAAAATTGTGGAAACTTTCTGTTGTTTCCTTTTAAAATAGCTTGGTTGAACACACTCTACTGTGTGTGTGAAGAGGAATGTCAAAAAAATCTCCTCGAATCTTCTTGCCCTTCTCTCCCACAAACTGAATGTTGCTGGCAACTCAGTTTCCTCGTGTGAAAGGGGACTTACGAAATACGAATTCCTTTCAATTGACAGACAAAATTCGATTCGGTTTAGAAAAAAATTCGATTTCTTTTTTGAAAGGAATTCGCCATAAATAAACAGATCTTTTTATCCTACTTTGGACCTCCGCCACCAAATGTCAGAAGTGTTAGTGTGAAATTTGTAAAAAAAAAATTACAATTTGACAGCACTCCCTGTTTGGGAAACAAAACCAAATTAAGGTACAAATGCGAGCCAAAAAAAAACTGTGTTTAAAAAATAGTGATAAATATGTACTAAAACTAGTTTTTTTTTGTCAAACACTTGAAAAAATTTTCACTTAAGTGTTTAGACACTAATTAAAAGGTTATCCATCGCAAATTTAAGTTTTCACTTCCAAATACAAAAAATAATCAAATGACCGAATTTTTAATACAGCCAAGAGCATGTAAATATTTTCCTACAAGGGACTTTTTTTGTTTTTGTTATTAGATGTCAAATTAGAAAGAGAAAAGACAAAGACAAATCTTGGAAGAGCTCTATTGAATATACAGTTTTCTCTTTCTCTTTTAGTTTTTTTTTTCTATTGATACATCAACATAGGCCAGTTTTGCTTTTCGATTCGAGTCCAAATGAAATCCAAACCTAACTTTGAAGTTAAAAGAACAACACTCCAAGATTTTACTTTTCAATAAAATTTACAAGTAATCACAAAATCTGCTTGAAATAGTAGCCATAAACAAATTTGGAATGTGATTAGGTCTCAAAATCCCAAAAATAACAATAGTTTTATCGTTACAACAAAAAAAGTGAACGAAATAAAAATGACTGCAACCCGATTGACGCGGTCCGGCCGCAGCCGATTTCTAATAGGATTAGGGCTAATTATTCTCATGTTTGGATTTGTTGCGATATTTCACAGTTCACAGACCCAATTAGATGAATCTAGACAGCAGCTCATACGATGTGAACAACAGCAGGAAGCTTTAAACGCTCGCATGCAAGGTAAATATTTGAAAGTTTGCCTGCTATGACATTGCTGACCCATTTAACACACCCTTCAATTTAATTACTCTGCACACGCATCATCTCAGCAATAATTGAACATAAATTCCGTCTTGAACGGAGCCTCGAAGCCGAACGCAAGGAACACCTCGAGACGCGTCAAAGCTTTGAGCAACGAGCCAAGGAACAGAGCGAACAAAATGCAAAGTCTAAGATGACGTGCACCTTGCATTACGATAATCTTAATCAGAGGTACAAGTTACTTCAAAAGGAACATGGTGATTTGGTGGAGGATTGTTCGAAGACGAAGAAATTACATTTAGAAGCTGTTAACAGTTTGGACACAAAGGTTAAATCACTGCAATCCCAACTGCAACAAGTTCGAAGTTTAAACGACAAGGATCTTGAGGAATTAAAGGTAAATCGTATATTATGTTTTCTCTTTGATCGTCTCAAATGAATGTTATTTATCGATATAAACAACTATGACGGGTACAAAAATCCATTAAACACTGGATAAAATTGAAATCTTAAACATCAAACATCAACATTTGTATTTTTAAAAGCAAAATTAAAATTGATTTTTGCTGTATAAACCCTCTACAACACAAAATAATAATTTTAATAAAATATAAATTTTTGTTTACGTTTTGCAGACTAAGTATGAAACAGTTGTACAAGAAAAAGACCGTCTGGAAATTCTACTTAAAACTACATCACTTAGTGCTGAAAATCACAAAAAGAAAATCTCCAAGCTTACCGACACAATCGAGGAATACAAAAACAATTGTGACTACAAGCCAAAAAGCAATAGTGATACTCTGAGCGAACAAACAATGCCATCTCCGATATCTGGCAACCATCATCAGCTTATGCCCAATCATCCACTGGATAAGCCTCTCGTTCAGAAGTCCTTCAACGAACAACAATTAGTGAGTCCCGATTTGTACAAAGTATCTATTAAACTAACTAACAACACTCAACCAAGTGCTTCATATATGTCTACTCAAAAATCTCTCGCCCAATCTGCTGATATGGGTGAAGCTCGAAAAGACCGCCCAATCGATAAATATAAAAATGCGATAATTAATTCTGTTGAAAACTTTCAGATGATTCCCAAGCCGTTAGCCAGTTCTGAGGACAAAAATAAAGCAGTAGCAGCTGAGAATGTGCAACAAATGCCACCATTGAACTCGACAGCTAAATCATCGACTGTGGCGATTTCTGCGGCGCTTGGCGCTCATGATGTCAATCGACATGCTTTGTCTGTAGCCAACCAGGCCAGCACACCTACAGCAATCAAAGCCAAGCGATCCAGTACTGCAAAAGAGCTTCTGAATTCCCCGCACAAACCTCCAAAACATATACCGCTAGGCGTAGCTCCCATTCCGGAGAATTTTGAAGATTTGCTTAGTAACAATCATAACGATGACCAACAAGCTGGCAGTAAGTTAGCAAATCTTCAACATGGAGAAGCTGACAATAAGGTAGATACTGACAACAATCGTTATGTTAATGTTGTAGATGAATTAGTTGGAAAGAATAACGAAGGTGGTGAGAAAGATACAGGTGCACACGAAGTGAAAGACGCCGATTTCAATGCAGATAAAAACGACGAAAATGTTAACAATGGCGCAGAAGAGGATAACAATTTCTTTGAGGCGAAAATAGCGCCGAAAGATAATGAAGATCGTGGCGATGGAGATGATGTGTTTGGGATGGGTGGACACAAACAAAACCACAAAGACCGAGACGATGATCTGGCACCGGTGGCAAATGGTTTGCTCGATGGAGACAATCTTAATAATGAGGTAGCTGGTGACCAAGGAAAGGAGCAGTTCGCCGACGGCTTGCACATAGACGAGGGAAACGAAGAGGAAGAAGATGGTAAGTTATGGGTTCTTTTATTAATAATCTATAATTTGTTGTTTCCTTTTTTTTAGCAGGCAACATCAATGAGTTTTAGGCCCATTTTCTGAAACGAAACTTAAGAGATTATGCTCTGTAGTCTCCCTAATTTATTACGAAAGTCATATTACTAAACACCTGTTGTCGTATGTTGATCTTGTGGTTTTCTACATGATAAAATATCAATCTACTTTGATGCCAAGTTTTTGAAAACTTAATAGCAGCAACACTACTATTATTTAAACTAAATAATACCAGGGAAAGACGAAATAGCGAGAAGAACAAAAATAGGCTTTTAGAAAAATGAATTTCGTAAAAAGGATGTTATAAATTATTTCGTTTTTTTTTTCACAAATTTAATTTTTGACATCGTATCTGATCTTGAATACGCTGGCATTAACGAATGGTTTTTGCACATTTTTCAATATCGCCCGTGATAAATATAGCGCAATAAAACTAAGGATTTCGCTTAACTTCGTCTCTTGTGATACTTTAGATGTTCTCATATAAAAATTACCTGTTAACATGATACTCTTCAAGTCTGATAATATTGTAAGGTCTGACATTCTTCTGTACTTAGCTTTAAAACATCTTCATTGCAAAACTTTTAAGATAGACTTTAAAGAGTTCAGTCTTGGCTTTCATTTGATAGCCCATTCATAAAATCCCTTATGGGATGGGGATATTTTGTTCAAAATGCAACCGGAAAAGTGCATTTTCTAACCAAAGTAACCATCAAAAGCTTATCCAACCAGCGATTTTGTTATTGCTTGGATTAACTTGCTATCGGTGGGTATCCTCATTTTCAACAGCCGCTATGAGATAGGTAATCTTACGGTTGCCTGTCGGACTATTACGTAAATTATTCTTATTATACAAATTGTTGAACACGGAATTTTTTACATTAAAACGTTCACATCAGCCCCACTGTCTAATTTAAACCTTATCAAATTATTTTCAACTACTATGTTTTCATACCACCCCTTACAACCGTGTCGAATCTGATATCTATCGAACGAATGCTACCAATATTACAAACTACCTCTACCGAATCAATACATACGACTCATCTTCATCGGTCTGTTCATTGCAAACCATTTCGTTAATATTGTTAATGATTCTACTTGCCGCAACGCAAATATTTTTTTGTGCATACGATGAACAGCGACCTCGATTTTGAGATCTATTACACTTGTCACACACGTGGTACATGTTTGAATTAAATTGCATTTGATCTCCACTAGTTTGGTGGTCTCTTTTGCTTTGTTACATGCATTGGAAACCTAGAATGAGAATGTGATATACATATATTTAGAATCTTGTCCATTAAAATTAGTATGTATTAGAATAATTATAATTTTGTTTTTGCCCTTTCTCCTTTAAGATTGCTGCAATTGATGATCCTCGTTTAGTCTGCATGCTTGCTTGTTCAGCCACTCGACACATTTCTTTAGCTTTAGAAAGATCAAGGTTATCCGTTTTCAAAAGCTACTATCGAATATTTTGGTCTGCAATGCCCATCACAAATTCGATCCCTTATCATCGATTCCTTCTGTTTTTTTTTTTGTTTATTTTTGGCTCCAGAGGCGGGCAAATTGGACGCTTGCCTCAAAGTAATTCGCTGTAATCACATAAGATGGCCCTTCATATTCTTTCGATACTTATGCAGATTGCGTCAGAATGAGGAATGATCCCCTACTACTGTGTACATATGTCAACGGATCGCCCAACAAATAACTAGGTTAGGTTAGGTTTTTGGGCTGATAGGGGATCTTATTCCTATCACACTTAGATAAATGTAGATCCCTTGTGATACCATGGATTATCAAGCCATCTAGAGGCATTAATGAATTTCGACAATTTCACACCGGAAAAGTTGGAGAGCTCTTCTAAGTTGTCAAAGAAGTTTTTTCCTAGGTGTTTATTTCTTAGTTGCGAGAGTGCTGGGCAGTGCCATAAAAAGTGAGAAAAGTCTTCGTGTGCTTCTTCATCGCTACAACCTCTGCATAAATCATCCGTGCTGAGCCGCAGTTTTTTCTTGTGGTACTTCAGTAGATTGTGTCCAATAACGGTACCTACAAGAGAGTACAGTGATTTCTCATTTAGTGTTAAGATCCTATTTGTCTTCCCCTTATCAAAACACGGCCAAAGTTTCTTGGTATTCGCACAAGAGTCGAGTAGGATCCATCTTACATTTGTTTTCTCATTAATTTTCTTTGGCGCAGTCTGTTTGAAGGAGCAGATAAGTGCGTATACGTTTAGTTCTGCCTGGCTAGGATGAATTGATGATCCGATTCATGCCAGTTCGTCTGTTTTCTCATTACCTGGAATTCCTATATGGCCAGGAACCCAGCAGAGCATTATGTTGTGCTGCGAGCCAAGATTAATTTCGATGGCAGAGAGTGCTTTTATGGCTGCTTTGCTGTCAGTGAAGAAGGTAATATCAGCTGGCGTAATCGCGAACATTGGGTACGTTCAGCAGACACACTACATATGTAGTCAAGTGCATTCATTGAACGCAAATTTTACAAAGGAAACTAGTTATTTTTTGAGATGTCAGTAATGCCAAAATTTGAACTTTACTTCCAACCTTTAACTTCCGTTGATAGTGCAGATTATATTTAAAATAATATTTTTATCTGAAAAACACCTCACACAAATCAATTACGAATTGTAAATTATAATTTTTCAATACTTCAATGATGCATTTTTTAATTAAATCTTTTCTCTAATTTTGATAAACGTGGAAAAAAGAAGTCACTGAACAATGAAGTTCAGCTTGCTGTTTAATGACAAAATATAAGCAGCTGATATTTTGACATAAATGCACTTGACTTGAAATGAAGGGACATATTTCTTGACTAGCTTTCCAGTCACTTTCCAATAAAAATTGCCTTGATTGGAAGGTAATTTTGCGACAGCTGGCCAATCAGAGACGAGAAACTTCCCTTGCCTTCAAGTCCTTTCGTCTTCTAAAAGTACCCATTGACAGCCGTTCAGCAGCTTTGGTTACTGCCAAAACTTCAGCTTGGAAGACGCTGCTGTTGTCAGGGAGTCTATAAGAGCTGGCTAAGTCAAGGGTTTCCGAAAACTCCACAATCCATTTTTGACCCATCGGTAAAGACTTCTACTGCTGGGTCATTGATGTGTGGTTGGGTGACTTCCAATTCTTGTCTACTATGGATTTTAGTAGTGAATGGTCTATAGAAATCTAAGTGGGGAGTAATACATAATAGTCTGTGCACACGTTACTGCCTATATATTTGTTCAGAATCTGAGTGTGGCCTACTTGACTGTGTTTCCAAACATTTTTTTGGCTTAATCGTAGTGCACTCTTTACCGTGATTCTTGTACAAATGAGTCAAGACGCTTAAAATTAAGCAAGGCTTCAAGCCCCGCTTGCATGCCATTCTTTGTACTTTAGTTAAAAGTTTTAAGATTGGTAGCTTTTCCTACCGCATTCCACCATTTTGACAACCATAAGTTAGTATCGGTCTCACTATTGCCGTATACATCAAACTCTTTTTTTTAACGTATTAACCGTTAGACCACAACTCTTTGTCCAAGAACAAACCATTTATTTCCACTTTTCTTGAGTCATGTGTCACAATAATATGAATTTAAAGCTATGGCTTTGCCGTCAGCTCGGGTAGCGATATTTATTTAATACATTTTTTTTAAATTATAATTGAATAGTAGAAAATTTAGAAAATATTCACTATACGAATTCTGTTATCAATAACATTCTATATGTAAAATGTTCTTTCAAGAAGTTGTAAAGGTTTTCCCAGTTGTACTCGGTCAAGATCAATTATTATTTCCTGCATCGACAAAGTTTTCTTTCCGAAGTATACAAGACGCTGGGCAGTGAAAATGGAGCATATACTTAGAAAGTGGAAACAGTCTTCTTTTGCCCAAAGGTTACATAATGCGCAGAACTGGTTGAAACTTCCGTTGTAAGGGCTTCCATTTAGACCGAGGAGCTCGCACCTTGTCTTGAAAATTAGAGATATTTCTCTGTTAATATATATTTATTTATTTATTTATTCATCAAGCAGAGACACAGCCCTAAAACACTACTTAAAAATAATTAACAATTTAAGAAAAATATATCGAAATAAATACTAACCACCGTAGTTAAGACTTAATAACAATCTTTTTTTTAAAACAGTCTCTACTTAAGTTTTAATTAAAATCAATAACAGTACATTAAGAATTAGCTTGTCTAAAACAAGGAGCCAAGGATTCATTGGTTCCATAATTAACCCTATGAAAAGGTACACAAAATAAACGATTACTTCGTAAGCCACGACTTGGAACATGAAAACCAACCAACGAAAGCAAATGAGGGCAATTGATTTTGTAATTAATTAAATCACTTACAAACATGAAATCAAAATATCTACGTCGTGTTTCCAAGAATTGAATGCCCAATAACAAACACCTTGTATGATTTGTATGATGGCATATCAATATTACATCGTAGAATCCGAATTGCAGTTCTAGTGAAGCGTTTCTGTATTCTTTCAATTCTCATTGAATTGACAGCATACATAGGATTCCAAATGAAAGAACAGTATTCTAAAACTGACCGTACATAACAAAAATATAAAGATCTTAAGGTAAAAGGATCAGAGAAGTTTTAAGAATTCCTAGAAATAAATCCAAGCATTGAACTGGCCTTAGAAATGATGTAGTCAATGTGGTTAGAAAAAGAGAATTTTAAATCAAAGATCACACCCAAATCTTTTTTTTCAGTAAATTTGGATAGAGAAGATCCAAGTAAGAATACAATATCGGAGACACACCACGGGAAAACATCATACTATGACATTTAGAAACAGTCAAATGCAGATCGTTATTAGTACACCAAACAGATAAGTTATAAAGATCGTTATAAAGGTCGTCAGCATACATTTGACAAAGACTATTAATAAAAACACTCGGAATATCATTGATAAATAAGAGAAAAGGAAGGGGTCCCAAATGACTTCCTTGTGGAACCCCTGAAGTTACCACAACCGGGTTCGAAATAAAGTTGTTAATTCAGACGTGTTGAATTCTACCAGTAAGATATGATTCAAACCATTTTATAAAGTTAGAATGGAAACCTAATTTATGAAGTTTGGCAACCCTGTCAAACGCTTTAGAGAAATTAGTATATATAACATCACATCAAGAGCACTAAATACATAATTGCTAAAAATCGTAACATTGGTCGAGGTTGATCTGCCACCGATAAACCCATGCTGCAGAGGGGAGATTATTTCTTTCATTGAGAAAACAAGCTCATTATAAACAATTTTTTCAAATGGTTTGGGAATTACAGATATTTTACAAATGGGGCGATAGTTTATGACTTCATTTTAAGATCCTGATTTAAAAACAGGGTAGACATAAGAATATTTTCATTGTTTTAAGAAGTAACCATCTCGAAGAGAGCGGTTAAAAATTATTTCAAGAGGGGTTACAAAAGGGTTTTAAAATAAAGGGAACAATACATCAAATCCTATAGTTATAGCTATAATTATAGTTATATTATATTACAAAAGGGTTTTAAAATAAAGGGAACAATACATCAAATCCTGATTGATTTTCATTTTTTAATTTTAATAATTCATCAAGGATGTCGCTTTTCTCCACATATAATTGACTTAAATTGAACAGTTATGTGAAACATAATCGGGGGCCTTGTTCGGTAACTTCAAGGTTTAAATACAGAACGAAAAAAGTCAGCAAAGAAATTACAGATAGTTAACGGCTCACTTGAAGTTTGTCCCATGTATCGGGCTGAATTAGGAATTCCAATAGAACATTTCTTGTTGTTAATAAACTTCCAGAAACATTTACTTTTTCTTTTCAGCTTAGATTCAATACTTAAAAGGAATTGATTATAAAAGAAATTATTGAGAAAATTAAATTCACGATTACATCGAAGGTAGTTCATATACAAAACATTGTCCTCCCTGGAATCACGATAATGTTTAAAAGCTTTGTTTTTTCGATTATTCAAATTTATTAGCTTCTTATTGAAACAACAAGGCTTAGATTGAGATTTCTTTGGAATTTTAGGAGTATTTAAGTCAATTGTCTCATTTAATAAATTCGTTTCTTCATTATCAATATTATCAAAAATTGAAAACCAATTAACCCTATTTAAAAAACTAGAAACCTAAAAAAAATTACATTTATCATAGTTTAGAACATAATCAATTTCAGATGTTTGCTTTATATACTCAAAAAATTCAAAGCTCATACAAAGTACAAGATGTTTATCAGTGTTAGATATATGTCATGAAAGAAGTTTTTCTCTAGCAAGTTAGTATTTAGTTGTGAGTAAATAATCCTACTCGCCGATTCCCGAGCTCTCACTATAAACTCATCGCGCACAAGATTTTCATACGATAATACGATATAGTTGAACTTTAACCAAATATGGATTGTTTGTTTCAATCGAGACAGTTTCTTCACAAGCGATTCCTAAACGTTTCCATTTTGAAAACCACCAATCCTCATTTTTCAGCTCGTATAACACCATTTTTGTTAGTCAGACGGGCATCTTGATGAGAGAGCACTTTTACGATGAAATCAGCCTGCAGTTTCAGTGTATATGTATACACGTTAAGTAGTCCTGTTTCAAGATGGAGTGCGTAATTTGGTGTTTTCAACGGCTTTTTTTTAAAAAAATTCTTTGAAATTTTTCAATTGACTCGTATTCATCACTTCCCCAAACTTGACCAGCTTTTACCAGTGTAGATTTCACCACAGCATCGAATATTTTATAATTCGCTGAAAGGTTGATTCGATTATTTAAAATGATTTTTTTTTTTCATGTCACATTTAGGAGACCTTGCGGTGTATTTGATTTCCATGTTAAGATGTAAGCTGAAATCAAGAGGTCCATTCAGTTTCACACCCAAATACTTGAACTCATTTACAATCTCCAAGCTAGCACCATTGAAGACCCAATTAAATGTGATTTTGTTTCTTACTGATCTGCTAAAGACCATTACTTTGGATTTGTGTGGGTTAACTACAAGGCCCCATTTATGACAGTATTTCTCCAGGCGATTTATCATAAGTTGAAGGTTTTCTGGAGATTCGAATAGTATCACCAGATCATCAGCATACATTATAACATTGATGTTTTAATCAACGATTCAAACTCCTCCTGGAAGGTAGTCTACCACATCGTTTATAAAAACTGCAAACAAAAGGGCGTTCAGAAGGCAACCTTGTTTTACTCCATTGTCGGTTTCAAACCATTCCGAGTAAGTTGAACCATCCCACACAGCTGCTTTTGACTCTGAATACAATAGTTTTACAACATCTATGAAGTTCGTAGACAGTCCTAGTTTCGAGAGTTTGAAAAGAGTGCATTTCGATTTATAAGGTCGAAGGCAGCTTTAAAATCAACAAAAAAGGCATATACTTTCTTAAAGGCGCTTAGAAAAATGTTAATGCTCCAAATGCATTTGATAAACAAAAACAACCCATTTTCAATCTGTGACGTCAGTGGTCCCAAGCTTCGGAATGCGTAGTGTATACGCCTTCTAAGACTGAGCAAATCTGATATCGTAGGTAGGCATGTAGAAAGTTTTTCATAATAAAATTGGATTAAAGCTCAGCACCACTAATTACGAGGAGACTGATGATAGGCGGCTTGGCACCCCTTGAAACAGCTGTATTTCTAGCCAAAGAAGCGAATTATAAATTAATTCGTAAACTAATTGGTGGTAGCACCTTTAAGAATGGTCAAGTCTAATAAACTGACATTTTAGTATGAATAGTACAATAAATAATAATCATATACTTTCTTCTTTCTTGCTTGGAACGCTTTAACACTGGATGTTAACGTCAAAATATGGTCAATTGTTGAATAGGTTTTCCTGAAACCCGACTGAAAGTCTGAAAGGATACTTATAACATCCACAGATGTCTCTAATCTGTTTACAAGTCTACCGCAGAATAATTTTGCAAGTACATTCATAAAGGTAATTTTTAACATTGTTCAAGTCACCTCTTTTTTGAATAGGAAAGATTACCGACCTATGGGATTTCTTCTCTGCAAAAACTTTGTTGAAAAACGATTGAAGTTGCGTTTGAAAAGCCTCGGTCGCAATGAAAATTGAATCTTCTCCAGGAGCCTTTCCATTTTTTCCTTTAAGAATTGCAGCCTTTAATTCATCAAAAGTGATTTCAAAGTCCAAAATTTCATTAACAATCCGTGGATCTGAATACAAAAATTTTACGTCAGACTTTCCAGCAGACACTCCTTTTCCAATTGTAAAATTTACATCATTTATCTCTCTGACAGTATTCCAGAATTCCTTTATGCTTTTTATTTGGCCAAGTGTACCAGAGTAATTGTTTTCAAAATCGCATTTCTTTTTGAGGCACAGTTTTTTTGTATACCGCATTCGACTCACAGTACCACTTCTTAAGAACAGTTTGAGTTTCTCAATGCGTTTAACAAAGTACAAATTTTTTTGATTTTTTCCGGGCTATCATACATTCTTTGACTGTTTTTTGTTACGACGTTGTTTGTGGAACTCCTTATGCAAGCGATAAGTTTGGTTCCACCAACTTCATTGGACTCTGTTAGTACATTTATGGACCCTGACGCAAGGTTTTCATCCAATTTTAGCTGATATCCATTTACACTTTCCTGCTTCTATTTCAACCGTGGTTAAAGCTCAAGATTTCTTTTCTTTTACTTGGTATCATCGAACAAACCATGGACAAGGTGAATTCTATTTGCTCACTAATAGTGGATAGGAATTTACATATTGCTAGTAGTGCTAAGTCGTTCGCGTAAGCTACTACTTTGACCCCACTGTAACAAATAACTATTAAGCTAGTTTTCTCGTGGACCGAATTTCTACCTATGTACACAAAATTTAATTTTATAATTTCTTTCTCATTTTCAGAAGATGATTACTCAAATCCTGCGGCAAGGCAACAGGAAGGTCCAGCGATTCGCAACTAATCACTGAATGTACGGAACAATAGAAAATGCCCTTAACTTTTGTGCTGCTGTTGTGTCATAAAACGTTGGATCACACGTTGGAAACGGTTAACTGTATAGAAATACACAACAGTATAACTGTTAAACTAAATATTTTTCATATACTTAAAATATAATTTTCAATGCTCCCACGTGTTTTGAAATTATTACAATTTTACAGAATGAAAACAAAACGTGTTTGATCTGTATTTGGAATAAAATTCAAAGATATGAAACTAAATTAAGACCCTAAAAGATCTCAACCAACAACTTGTATTGTATAAAAATCGTATTTTATATTTTGTAAAGAAAAAAAAAGAAAAAAAAACCATACGAACATTTATTACAATATAACTTCATGCGACCAATCCACATACACACACACATTTAACCTACCATCCATTATATGCTTTCGATTTTTTCTGTGATAATTACTTCCGGTTATATTCAAATATTCGTTGGACATACTTTTAACTACTTATTTAAAAAAAAAAAAAAAAACATTTTTACATATAAATCTAGAAAACACACACACACATAACCTAGATATTATTTCTTCAAATAATTAAGCTCAATTGATCTAGTTCTTTTATCAGGCCAAGTTTCCAAAGCAATAACTATAAAAAAAAGGTGCCTTTCAAAGGATTGTATGTGTATATTAAATCTTCCTTATATTTTAATTATTTGAAAATTAACATTTGCTCCTAGTGATATCTCCTTTAAAAAAATAATGCACTGAACTATCGGAAAGTCAAGCCTAATGAGATTCATGAGAAGTATATTTTTACTTATACTCAACTTTGTCTTAAAATTCGCAATATATGTATATTTTTTTTGTTGAAAATGGAAATGGCTTATAAATTTAGTAAGCTCTGATGCAGATGTATGTATTAAACTTGTCAATTTAAATTTTTTTATAAATAGGATATGACTAGATTAACTGGGCTTTTAATTATAATTTTAATTGTTCATATAACTCATTGTAATGTAAGTCTATGTATTTTAAATTTACTTAAACAAAAAATGTATTGCATTTGTTTTTTTTTTTTATATTGTATTCCTTTTGTTTTATATCGTTAGTTTTTTTTTCTCCATTTTGTATAATTTTTTTAATGAAAATAAATCAATAAAATAAACAAAAATTGTATCAATGAAACAAGGTAAGGTAACTAACTATACATAATTAAGGACGTAACAAAAGTTTTTCTTATTTGTTCTTTTCTATAAACCTGCCCCAGGTAGTAGATTCATCTTTACCACTTGTCCTTGTAGATGCTGTCATACGTGGTTTTGAAACCATTTTTAAATCGTTTTAGATAGTTTTCAACAAAAACACTGTCATTGTTAAAGTGATCGGATTTGCGATACCAACCAACAAGCCTGTCCGACTACTAGTTTCGTAAAAACACTTTGCTGCTTTCGTTTTATACCCTACTAGCTGTCCCGCCCGGCTTCGCTCGGGTAGACAAACCTAAGCTTCGTATAAAAATAACAAAAGAAAATACAAATAAATATTTAAGCTACATTTTGGAATTGGGTTTCTGGGTTTTAACCAACGTCACGCTATGAATGGCTAAATTTTGTAAAAATATTATCATCTAAGTACAACCTTCATTACTTCACCAACACATAAAGATTTTTTTTAAATCAAAAACCACTTTTGTGTATTTATCCCATTTCATAACATACATAAATATCAATTTTTTACAAATGATCTTTGAAACACACAGAACTTTTAAAACCCTACCTTACACAATGAATATCAATTTCTTGGAATAAAATTCCTAAAACCATCCCCTAGCAAAAACCTTTGATAATTATACAAAAAGAATTTTTGAAATCGAATACAACTTTTCATTTTTACCCCATACACCCTTTAAGTACCTAATTTTTGAATAATCATCTATCCACTAAAAATAACCTTTCAAACACCAAAATAATTTCTAAAATCGGACAATTTTTTTATTTTTACCCCATTTGACCGTACAAATAGAATACGTCTTTTTCATTTAACCCCATTTCACACTACAAATAGCAACATTTTAAATTAAATTGTTGAAATCGGATGTGGTTTCTGAGATTATCCCGAACAAACAAACAAAGCAAGAGTTCCGCTTTATTAATATAGGTATGTATATAACGTTTAGATACTAAAATTTGATTTTAATGGTAAAATTAGACATATTTGAGAAAACAAAACTCTATTCGCGGCCCACATACGATCCACACTTCAAGGAACAAATTGTTCGCGTCCTAAAAAACGAAAGCTAAAATCTCCGTGTGATGGACATAGAGTACCTATATTACCTAGAGAACCGACCGGTACCCCTCTTGCCTTAAACACCCGCAAATTTTATTTGAGGTGAGTAAGTGAAAACTCTCTTCCTTTACTCTTTTTTCCTTATCCGTGAATCCGTGTGAATGGTGGATATAAAATAAATTGGCGCATTAGTTCAAAAAGGTACGTGTCTAAGGTTTAATTGTGAACAAAGTGGTCAAAAAGGTGCGTGTCTACGATTTGCACACCTAAATCGTAGACACGTACCTTTTTGAGCTAAGAAACTAGAGTGCGCTTCCAATTTTCGGTAGGTGTTTTTGTTTTTTTTTTAAACATAAATATTCAAAAATATTATTTAATTTATTACCCGGGAGCAACAATGACCGATATTCTTCATAGTTAAGGTTGACAAAAGGTTAAAAAAAGAAATTTGACTACGAAATTAATAAATTTCTCAGTTTTTGAATTTAACGGATTTTTTTTTTGAATCCCTGGGCGGTCTTATCCTCCTTATTGAGCACTTTGAGCAATTTGAGCGAAGTCCTTTCAATTGAAGCCATGTTGGTTCGGTCCCATTTAAAATGCATTGGACAACAACCCCATACAAAACTTAATGGGCATTTTCCTCTCAGTACAGCTTGTAGGGTGGAAGAGAACGACCGCCTAAGTCGGTTCTCTAGGTAATATAGGTACTCTATGGTGATGGACTTGATGGAAACATTTCAAATTTGCAAAAGGCCCAGCTTGATGATGATGATAACTCAACGAAAGAACTAGAGGCAATTTTCGACAGTTTGATTGATGAGGATGACACTGCATTGCACTCTGTCATTGCAGAAAAACACGCAAGAGGCTAACAAAAAGTTGCGCAAAAATAAAAAATTCGGTGGAGTTCCTGCAAAAAGAGATATGTTTCTTGTTAAGGAAACAAGACGTCACAACGTTGAGATGGATAAGAATCCGTAAATTTGGGATGATGAACTTGCAAAACATGAAAAGTATTTATAAACACATACCGAAAGTTCCTAATTTAAACTTCAACTGAATCTATTTATTTTTGTTAATAAACTTTTTAAGAAGAATTCCCTCTTTCTCTTCGAATACGTTGGGCTTCAGTCATGTTCATGTATTGTGAGCTACTTAAAGTGGTAAGTTCAAAGCTGTTTACATCATCTTCTTGTAGAGCAGGTGTAATTTCAAGTTAGCTTTGAAATGTATGTAAATATTTTGCGAGGCACAGCAAACATTTATGATTTTGATTGGCGATAGTAAAGCTCCCTTGCGCCCAGCAAACATCTCCACCTATTTTTAAGGACGCCGTTTGTTCTCTCGAAAGAGATGATTCAAAACTTACTTAACAACCATGTATTTCTGTGACCATTCAAATACTGTTGCTGCATCTATGTTCTCAGTTCACTGACACTAGATAATCGTGACATGCACCAGCATAGAGTGTATGTACTCTATGTGTACCAAGGTGCTGTAGAGTAAATTCACAAACGTCAAATGTTTGTGTAGCGATCCGGCATCACTGCTTTTTTGCGATGCTGATGCTTTCACAGCTGTTGCCGATGCGATGCTGATCGCTTATCTGTTTTACGTTAAAAAACATTTAATGGAGTTTAATTATCATATGGTAGTAATATTATTAAAAACTTTAAAACTGGGACATAGGCTCTGGTCCTAGACCTGGGAAATAAGTTCTGGCCTTGGGTCTGGAACTGGGACGGAGGTTCTGGATCTGGGACAAAGCTTCTGGAGGTGGATCTGGAACCAGGACAAAAGTTCTGGAGGTGGCTCTGGAACGTTGACAAAGCACAAATGTTTTTGTTTTTGGAAACAACTTTTAAAAACTTATATAACTTTTAACAAATTCAAAAAAAAAAAAGTTCTGGAAGTGGGTGTGGAACTTGGACAAAGGAAACATTTTTTTTTGGAAATAAAACATTTTTCATAAAGTTTGTCTTACAAATAAAAAAAAAAAATTTTTAACTCCCTTTTTCGGTTTTCTAAACCGCTCACGTATAACTCCGTTCAGTCACCAGGCAGGTGTCTATGTCAACAGTTTTCTAGCGCAACAGTACTTTGGGTAGCCCGCTGTGCGGGTTCTATGGATTTTAACTACCTTCTTCGGGTGGTCATTCCGTTGCTCCACCTAGGGTTTGTTCAGTCGCCTGGGAGGCTCCAAGAAATAATAAGAACAGTTTTCAACTAAAATTAAACTTTTTTTTCAATTTTGTTTACTTTTTTTTTCAAAAATCTCATTTTTTTTGTCAAAAAAAAAGTTTCGGAAAATGGATATTTTTTTTTTTAATTTTTCAAATTTTTTTAATTTTTTTTTTATATCTCATTTTTTTTTTGTAAAAAAAAAAGTTTAGGAAAAAAGTTTTTTTTTAATTTTTTCAAAAAAAGTTCATTTTTTTTAAATATTTTTTCAAAAAAAAAAATTCCATCATTGTGCAGGTCCAGAACCACCTTTGTCCAGGTCCAGGAGTCCAGAAAAATTGTTCCAATTGTATTATTTTATTCGAAATCACCATCAAAATTCTTCCAATTGTATTTTCAGCGTACCTTCTGCGGGATTTCGTAACGATCTCATCAACAACTCATCAAGATATTTCTCTATGCTTCTTTGCTTAAAGTTTGCGCATCAGTTTGTGAATCTTTGCAAAAATGAACAGTTGGCGTCTGAAGTGATGCTAAATGTTTGCGTTTGTGAACGTTTGACTTTAAGGATCGAGCATCATTATTGCAGTGATGCGTTTATGAATTTACACGTAGCATCCACAAATTTAATTTGCAAATACAAATATTATTTTGTTTTAGATCTCTATGCAAATAAAAGCTAAAATACTTACAAGCAGAACATTTAATCTAAAATATGCTTTACGATTGTAGTGCATATGCTTGTTTTCTGCAGGAGTAATTATACGGATGTGCGTTCCGTCTATACATTATATTAATCCGGGTATATTATTTGTTTTTTTTTTTGCGTAAAATCTTAAACGACGTTTGGCATTTAAATACGACTCTAAATCGAGAGTTAATAAATGGAAAACGGCATGGCTCTAGAACGTACAATTGTTGACGATTAAATAATAATAAAACTTCAGTGTTCCCACCGCTCTTCATCCTTCCCGCTTATAATAACGGTAGTTATTTTGCTACGCCGGCAATAGGAGGAGAGTCGTTTTACTGTACATTTGGTGGTAAGGATTCATTGACGTTTTTTCCGCAAGAACTTCATATAAAGTTATGAAACCTTTCTTTCATCTACGAATAGTTTCTGGAAATGTCCAATCCGGTCCATGAATGGACAAATTAAATTTTTATTTAAATTGACTACATTATTTTTTTTAAAGAATTTCATGTCAACCCAGGAACCTACAACATGCCCCATCAGGGCTGTTAATGCCGGCGTGGGACGCCTGGCAGATGTGAAACATATAAATTTATTTATACCTAAAGAAGTATATTGAAATTTTAACGAAGTGAAGAAGAACTTAAAACAACGTATAAGCACTTTAAACTAACATTTTTCCAAATTCCAACGACCAAATTAAAAAAAAAATTTAGGCAATCTGCATACATTCAATTTGGGCTACTTTCGTTCTTTGGGTTGGTGTCTTAGGTTTGGTTAAGTTCTATGTTTCGTTCATTTGGTTGGTGTATTAAATTTTCTGTGGTTGATATTTTTTTTATTATATAGGGTGTAATAGTAAATGAGGTTTGTTAAAAAAAATGTTGGTGCTTTTTTGGTTTTTTCTTTCGTAAAAGGGCCCATAAACTCCTTCTTCCCATTTCGCAACTAAATGGTGTTTCAACAATCTTGAAGTTTTAAGACGGCCGTTTAACAGCTCTTTTAATGTTATTGAGTTATTATGCAAGGTATTTTGGATAAAAAACGATAAGAGCCTAGAGCATGTTGTTTTACGGAAGAAAAAAAGAAAAACTCACCAAGCAACCTATTTTGAAAAACATAATTTGTTTTTACGACCAAACCGTGTTCCTTTAGGGGTTGCGAACTACTCATGAGTAGATGCAAACAATAATAAATTAGGTTTTTGGGTGAATGAAGAGTTAATTGTCATCTGGTAAAAAATTCGAACACTATAACGTGAAATTTTCCACGGCCTAGTGACTTATAACTCTCAGCCATTCGTAGAGTGGTTTTTGCAGGAATGGGGGACCTAAAATTTTGCGTCGAATCCCAACGTTTTCTTCACGCGGATAGCGCAATGCAAATGTTCACGCGAAAGTTTAGCAGGTAATCGGCATCTATCTAAATATGAAACTTTAATCGAACCTGTTGTCATCCAGTTCTGAGCTATTTTAAAAATTTAATCGATTTTCTAAATTTGACCGAACAGGTAGATATACAAGAAAGAAGCGAGATAATAGAAACGTTCTAATTGAAATAATTACAATAATTAAAAACAAAATTAGGTATCAGTCAGCTGGATTCGAACGCCAAACCCTTCGGTTGAGAAGCAATCCATTGCCCCACCAAATAGAAACTTACATAACCCAAAATTCTGTCGATTTCTTAGAATTTATCCCCCATACCATGTAATAAAGAACTTTGTTTTATAAACGCTACATTACCTTTTATTCGAATGTGACTATATTTTCGAAAAACGCGCCATCAGCGTAGGCCTATCGTTTTGGTGTATTGCAGACTGGTCATAGTGGAGTGTATGAAAATTAGCGAAGAATTACATCAATTCCTACAGGTAAACTCAGTTTTTTTTATATTTTTGCCATTAGCATTTTGTTAGGGTCCTGGGGTGACATTCTGTATGGAGAAAGCCATCAGACGTTTTCGTTTGTGCGAAAGATTTGCTTCAAATCTTTATGCAAGTCTTTCGCACAAACGAAAACGTTTGATCGCTTTTTAGATACAGAATGTCACCCCTGAATGTTAACAGGCACCACTGTTTGGAAAAAAACACCCCTTCCCCAATAATCCCAACACTTCCATGTCAAGCTAATTATTTTTGGCTTTGTTTATGATTTGATTAGTATCGGCAACTAAACATGTTTGTGTTTGATTTCAGACAAATAGCAGAATAATGCTGCTGGATTGACACGACTGGCTAATTGGTTTCTGTCAAAAAAACTTGCGAAAGAATGAATTTGTCTATTCTTTTTCTAGTTTTTTTTTTTTTATAGAAATACTGCCAATTTACAGTCGTTCAAATTCAGCATAAAAACATGAATAAATAAATATGCGATTTGAAAATTCATCCCAAATAGACAGACAACATTATTTTTAATTTGTTTTATCACAAATGGTTCTTGTTTTAGTTTTTGCGCTACACAAACTTGTACGTAATGCAATACGTACAATACAAACATAAACAAATTGTTAGTATTGGCTCTAACGAAGAAAAAATTTATTTTAAAAAATTAAAACACTACAGCCGGGACAACTTCATTATATTTAGAAAGTACAAAACATTTTCATCATTAAACAAGAAGCAAAATTTAACAAAAACTTATGAACTGCTGATGTTAGGAAGTGATAAAAAAAACTTTCCATTCTCCCGGTACAGTGTTTAAAAATAAACTTAAAAAAATTAATAAAATAATAAAGAAAAGGAAAAAATAATAATAAAAAATAAATGCTAAAATTATTATTTCAAACTGTATTCGCAGTAATCCAAGGATGCATCATAACCTGATCCAAGGGCAATCGAGCCTCTGGATTGAGGACTAGCAGCTTCGACATGAAATGAGCTGCCGCCTTGGAAACATGATCAGGAAGTTTGTAGTCGATTTTAATAATTTTCTTATAAGTCTCGTCGTAGTCGGTGGCATGGAAAGGTGCTCGGCCCACCAACAGCTCAAAGCACAACACACCAAGACTCCAGAGATCAACATTCTTGGTGTGTGGTTTAGCCTGAACCATCTCTGGTGGCAGATAGTCCAAAGTCCCACACAATGTGGTCCGCATGGAGTTCGGCTCATGGACAGACCAACCAAAGTCGGCGATCTTCAGCTCGCCCTTGTAGCCCAACAGAAGGTTCTCAGGCTTGATGTCACGATGTATGACATCGCGTTCGTGTAGATAGCGAAGGGCTGACGCCAAGGATTTGATGTAGGTAGCGCTTTGCTTCTCGTCGAATCTCTTCTCTGGCTGACTCTGCAATTCTTTGTAGAGAGTTCCCTTGGGTGCGTATTCCAAGATCAAATAGATTCGGGCTTCGTCATGAAAATATCCGTAGAGCCGCAGGATGTGCGGATGTCGCAGATGTGATTGAATTTCTATTTCACGACGAACTTGATGTTCTACGTTGCTGTTGTAGATTTGTTTCTTAAAGAGCACCTTAAGAGCGACCACAAACTTGGACTCTTTTTCGCGAGCCAAGTAAACATTACCAAATTTTCCGCGTCCTAATGGTCGACCAATATCGAAGTTGGAAAGTGCCCATACTTTTTTGCCATCTAAATGAGGGTTTTTTTTATACATTGAATGTAAATAAACTAACTATAATAACAAAAGCCTACCAGTCTTTTGTCCTGGGCAATCACCAGATGGGGGGTCTGACAAAGACGATGCAGGGTGAGTTACTAATGAGGATGTAGGATGAGCTAATGCTGCAACAGTCTCAACAGGCTTCGTGGGTGCAATAGCAGTATGTGATTTTGTATCATTAGTCGATGGTTTCGATTCAGTCTTTTTGTTATCGGTATTCACAGGAGGATTATTGTTGGGTTTTGTTGAAGATATAATTCGTGTCGCATTGGGGACGTTTTTTTTAGTCTTTTCAGTGGCGTTTAATTGTAATTTGCTTGGGACTTGTTTGTCGAATGTCTTCTGGACAATACTGCCGATTGGCTATGAAATCATAATTTTAAAAAATGGCTTGTCTACCTAGGTATGTATAAGAAAAAAAAATATTATATTTCACCTTTTTTATAGCCGCTGCCATGGACTTGGCGTGTTGCATGCTGCTACCGCCAACATTTCTCGCCACATCAGATTTCTGTTGAATGTTTTCTTTTCCTGCTGGCCGCTTTAGCATACTGAACATTTGCACTAAGCAACTAGGGAATTAATTAAAGTAAATTTAACGCCTTCTTGCAGTTAACGTAAAATTAATTAAAAATGATAAATTCAGCTAAAATTAAGGACTTAACAGGAGGACGAATTTTCACAATTTTGAAAATGCCGTTTGAAAAATATTGAGTTGAACAACGGATTTTTTTGTCAGGGAAACGTCAACCAAGAACTGCCAGATGTAGAGAAATTTAAACTGATGTCCGTGGGGAATAAGAGCGTATGGAATTCCAAACTGTCAAAGCGGTGTTCACATTCGATTAAAGGCTGTCCCAAACCAACGCGAAACATTCGCGCGAATATGCGACGACTGAATAAAGGCTCTCCCAAACCAAAGCGAAACATTCGGCGCGACAACGAAACTTCCGCCTGTCTTAATTTATTTACATGGATATTAATGGGAGCACCCACACTGGCGCGATGCGAATCTTCGAACATTTTTCAGTCGTCACATATTCGCGCGAATGTTTCGCGTTGGTATGGGACAACCTTAAAGGCTCTCCCAAACCAACGCGAAACATTCGGCGCGACAACGAAACTTCCGCCTGTCTTAATTTATTTACATGGAGATTAAAGGGAGCACCCACACTGGCGCGATGCGAATCTTCGAACATTATTCAGTCGTCGCATATTCGCGCGAATGTTTCGCGTTGGTTTGGGGCAGCCTTAAAGGCGAAAGTTTCGTCGTCGCTTTGAAATATTCGCGTTGGTTTGGGAGAGCCTTAATGTTCGAAGATTCGCATCGCGCCAGTGTGGGTGCTCGCATTTATTTCCATGTAAATAAATTATGACAGACGAAAGTTTCGTCGTCGCTTCGAAGTATTCGCGTTGGTTTGGGAGAGCCTTAATCCTTCGGCTTTTTTTTAACTTTTCTAAGCTGCCTAGTGGGCGCTCTCCGATACAAGTCAATGTATTGAATCCGGGAGCAACTTAAAATTGCTGGGGTGAGCAACTAAAAAATGCCTAGTGGACGGCAGGCCTTATCTCGTTCCCACTGCTCATTGGGAAATTCGCGGTTTTGGACAGTACGCTAAAAGGACATGCGAGAGAGTTACAAAACGAAACGTAGGCACAGTCTTAGGCCAGGCGGGCACATGCAACTAAACAGTTTGGTTCCCATTTTGAGCACAATGGGCTTATATGGGAGTGCGCGGTGGTTTATGTCCTATAGTGCTCAACATCGAAACCAAACTGTTTAGTTGCATGTGCGCGCCTGGCCTTAAGCTAACAGTAGCCCGATTCTCCCCATCATCACTTATACCTCACAAGTCACAATAAGAGGTGAAATTAATATTGTGACTTTTTCGAATTCTCCCCCAGAGTCACAACTTATGAGAGTCACAAAAACAATCGAAATTGTGATCTCCTTCATAGCAGGTCACAACTCACAAATTACATGTATTTTACAAATTTGAAATCATGATCTATTTATTTTTTAAACAACATTGAATTTTTTAGATTAGGAAAGAGATTGGGAGTATCTTCTTCGGTATATCTTTCATCCGAAATAAAAAAAAACAAGATTTCCACAACAGAACTGACTTTTTGTTTAACGCAGAAAACAAATGGCTCATTCGCTCTCGAAAACAACATTTTTTAATAGTTTTTTTCACTTCCATTTTGCAAACATATATATAAACAATTTTTTTACTCTCTTTATTGCTAAAAAATGGATGAAAACTTGATTAATTAAAGGCTTAACTACATAAGCCAAAAAAGTGAAAAAATACAAAATTGAAAATTTTCAAACTCATTTTGGAATAGTTTTTCTGACTGGAAAACTTATAAAAATGATGCAGAAAGATTAAATTTTGAAAAAAATTTGTACATACTTTTTCACAAAACAACCTGCGCTAGTGGGAAAAAAATATTTTTACTTTTGTACAAAAGTACTTTTTGGCTTATGTAGTTAAGCCTTTAAGTTTTGAATAAATATATTTGGCCCAATTAAAAATCTTTTTTTATGTTTTTAATAATCAGCTGTTGCAATTATGGCACAAAATTCACCTTTGCTGTGTTGAGTTTAAGTTGTGAGCTTTCTTGTTATTATTGGGGGAGAATTACAAAAATGTTATACAGTAACAACAAAAGTACTAGGCTTAAACTGGAATTTAAAAGTGACTATGAATATGCCCTGTCGAGTTTTGACATTTCAATATAAAAGTTTTTGAAAGCGTTTAAAATGGATTCCAATTGGGTGTGTTTATAAGGTTGGCACGTAATTTCCAAACTAATTTCGTGCAAATTTGGTTGAAATTACCTCATTTCGAAATGTGAATTGCTATGTGAAATGAGGTAATTTGGAATCGAATTTGGAAATTTTCAACGAAATTACCTCATTTGCTCTAATGAAAACGTAGTATATAAGGCCAATCGCGCACTTGCAACTAAAGTGCCTGATTACATGGGTCGTTTTACTGAAGAGCGCATCGCATGAGACAGGTAGATTTTATGTGCGTAAAATAGAGAAGGTATATTCCACCTTCTCTTTTTTACGCACATAAAATCTACCTCTCTCACGCGATGCGCTCTTCAGTAAAACGACCCATGTAATCAGCCACGAACAGTTTGGTTTCGATTTTGAGCACAATGGGCACAGATTAGCCACATGAAGATGAGTATCACCGGCAGCCATTTTAATTTGCCTACAAGCTTGAACTGGCAGTTATCAGATAGAAAATGAGAATGTGTGTATAAAAATCTCACACATAGACAGTAGGGATCTTCACACACCTGGTTAAATTGTTGTTGCAATTCACATCTATTCATCGACGCGGGAAAAAATTACAAATACAACAATGTAAACAAATGGGTTTTGGAGGGTGAAACGTACGAAACATTCTCATCTTCATATGGCTAATCTGTGACAATGGGCTTATATGTCTGCTATTACACGACGACTTTTGCGTCGTGACTCTTTTCGAACATAATGAGTGCAAAAGAGAAGAAAAATGAGACGGAAAACAAACTGCCTTATGAGCCGTGGGCCAAATTTCTGCGACTCATTTTTGACATTATTTTATTTCTTGTTTGTTATTTTAGCAAATTGTTTTATTTATTTATTTTCGTTATTATTATTTATGTACCTATAGCTGTATGGTTGCTAAGGTGTAGAGCATAGAGATTTTCTATGCTGGAACAAAATTGTTTCATTTATGTTTGCTGTTTGTTTGGTTGCTACGAGAATTTCGTTACCGAAAATGAAATTCTCGTAGCAACCAAACAAACAACAAACATAAATGAAACGATTTTGTTCCAACAAAATGGAGTTTCCATACAAACTATCCATAACTAGTATGCAATTCAAGCCGGTAACACAGTTTTTCTCAGTGCTTAAGTTAAGCCCCGAGAATTCTTTGCACTTAGCTAAGCCCGAAGGGGATTAGTTGTTGTTGCATTTAACATGTAAATTGCAGGACAGGACGTCGTTTTTTTCGACCAATTTCCTTGGGGCTTGCAAAAAAACACGGCTTTTGTTTGAAAAATAAAAAGATTATGAAATGAAAGTTTTAAAACACAAGTAATTTGTGAGTTGTGAATCTCGTAAGTTGCGACTCTGGGGGAGAATTCAAAAAAGTCATAAAATTAATTTAACCTCGTCTTCTGACTTTTGTGAGGTATCAGTGATGATGGGGAAAATCGGGCTGTTATTCATATTTGCAGTTCGCAGCTCATGTGCAAAACAATTTACAGCTGTCATTAGAAAAAGTTCTGAAAATTCAGATGACATCTAACCGGCTGTTATAAGGCCAATCAGAAGCGCCAAACATTCAGAATTCTGAAAATTCAGATATGCGTTGAATGCGCACATTTTGTAAGTGAAAAATTTCTAATTAATCTCGAACGCGCACAATACTATGCCCTCAGGATTCGAAAAAAAACACCCTTGTGTTGACACCTTAAAAGATTTATCGATATTTTAGCGTAGAGTATCGATATCGAAATCTAATCTCGTCTCTCATCTTCATATTCTTCAAACAGAAATGTCAACTGTCACTTCCTTGCATTTGCTGCTTGGAAAATAAAAATAAATTATCACTTTTCTCGTGAAAAGCGAATTAATAAACTTTGTGAAATATGGATGAGAATGTTTGTAGAATATGTTTACAAGTCAGCGAAGAAGAAGAAATGACTTCAATATTTGAAGCTGATGAAAATAATACAATAATATCAAACAAGATCAAGTCTTGCTGTGGTGTAAAGGTAAGCTTTGCTGCTACTTGTTTTATTTTTTGTATAAAAAAAAAACATTCACTTGTTCTTACGATTTTTCTTACCCTAGCTACCTAAAGAATCTGATGGCTTCCCTACAAAAATCTGCTCCAAATGTAAAATTTTCTTAACCATCGCCTATAAACTTCAAACAATTTGTCAAAATTCCGATGCTTACCTCAGAAGGTTCAAATTCAAAGACAGCGAAGTTGAAGAAAGTGAAGAAATGCTACTTAAAAAAGAAACAGAAGGTAAGTCAAGTATAGAGTTTTAAGTTGTGTTAAAGCCTTAGATAGGTATATTTATATTTCCACATTTAAAAATATAATTGCTCGCGTTCGTTTGTTAAATTGTTAAACTAAAGCTAGCAGGATAGGTTTCTGTTGTAATCCATTAATGAAAACAATTATTTCAACAACTCATATCTTAAAAATTCCGGCATACTAAGCCCATAAAAGCAACGCGAATGGAAGCAATAAAGACAAGTTTTCAATAAGCAAATTACGGTTATCAACAGTTTCGCTGTTAAAAACTTAACTTACAAGAAATCACATGATTGAGGTGTTTTCTGGTTAATATTGCAATTTGCAAGCTCTAAAGCCAGGTCAAAAGGCATTCTTTCACATAGCTAGACATTACGGTTTGAATAAAAATGTATATAATGCCAATTTAAACAGTTGTTAGACCTCCATATGAGTACAATTTAATGCGTGTAAATATTTTAGATTTAAGTTGAAATATTTTTTTTTTAAAGAATGAATTATCATATAAAAAAAATATATAAGAACGACCATATCTTCTGTGGTACCATAGAAAATTCGATCTGCCAAACAAATTGGTTTTTGTTTTTATTTCTACTTTGCCAAGGACTTATGTGTTAATCTTCTCATGCTCCAATAACGGGTTCCGTTAAAATATCTATAGAAAAACGCAACAAGTTTGACCTAACTTTTTTCTAACTTTGACTTGCGAATCTATTCGAAAGTTGTTTTCGATGATAATTTTAAATGGCACTACGTACATTTATTTTAGTAAAATCAAGTGTTTATTTTTAAATTCTTACCACAAAATACCGTTGGGACCGAAGAAAAGTGGTCCGATTAGCAGGTGCTCCCATTGTAGAGATTCCTTTTTAATTGGACCGGTCCTCTTACAAAGGTTTTTTCCTTATGCTTACTTGTCTGTTAAGAGTAAGGCAACATAAGAAATTCAAATTGTTTCATTTGCCAACTAACGAAAAATAAAATTACACACTTTGGGAAATCCCCAAATAAAACAAAAGTAACCGGCGTTTTAAGTTTGGCGGTACCAACAATTCGAAAAAAAAAATGAAATCCGATGCATACATATTTCGCGTTCCCTACGCTTGATCCAATTATACAAATAAATACATTAACTAACGGACCGTATTTTACTGGTCCATGGTCCGATTAGCAGGTCTCCCGATTTTAGAGGAAAATTTGTATGAAAAATAGTGGTCTAATTGTAGAGTGTCCCGATTAGCAGGTTTTACTGTATTTAATTTTCTTTAGCTATCTATCTTTATATGTATAGATAGATAGATATATATAGATGTTTATTGAATATAAATTTATATATAACAATAAGTATGGCATGGCTACATTGCCGTCTGCCAGAGTGAATAATTACAATAGTTTAATAGCTTATTTGTGCACTGTAAAAGTTAACATGGAGGTCCAATAAATAAACAAAAAACGAAAACTGAATTTAAACAAGTGCATTTAGATATATGGTTTTACGTTTCACCAAAAAAGAAAAATTTGCAAACAAGAAGACACTTCAGCATAAATGAGATTTAATTCACTCAAAACGTTGGGGGTTTTGTTCACACACACACAAGTAATTATTTTCGCCAAGTTGATGGTTCAAGTTTTTGTAAACCGTTCTTGTGTTAGTTAGGAAGGCCAGATTTAAATTTTCCTGATACACTCTTTCACCGACTTTTGCCATTACATCATAGAACTTATCCCTCCAATCTTCGTAATTTTGTGATAAATGCAAATCAAAACCATGTGATCTAGCTAGTTCCTTCCAATCTTTAAAAATTCCAGAAGATGTTCTAAATAGGAACAAAATAGCTTGTTTTTGCAGGTATGAACTATTTCTATTTATTGTTTTAATGATGTAGTCGCTGTTAGATTTAAGGTTTTTTAAATAAATGCTTGGGAGTCCCTGGTTTACATGAACAGCATATGTTGGTGTTGTTTCCGGTAGCTTGAAAAGTCGTTTGAAGAAATAACGTTGTAGCTTTTCGAACTCTTCTACGTACAAGCAGCCAAATACTTCACTTCCGTAACACAAGCAAGAATTGATGGTGGCATTAAATACCTTATATTTTGCAGAGGTACATATATGTTGTTTAGCTTAGAAGGATTTCCAAATCGTATTAATCGCTGTTCTTGCCGCCGAACATTTAGCTTTTTTGTGTTTTTCTAACCTCATATTTGATGAAAATGTTACACCCAGATACTTGTACTCATCTACTACTTCAAGATTTTCATTATTCAAGGTCCATGTTTGTGTTTCCCTTCTGCTAGAGTTTCCACGAAATTATCATTAGCTGAAGAGTTGTTGGCTTATCTGCTATCATTACCAGGTCATCTGCATAAAGTAGCACTTTTATATGTACCCCTGCGAAGTTCACTCCACCCGGTAATTTGTGAATTATATCGTCTATAAATAAGGCGAACATAATTGGACTTAAGACGCATCCCTGTGGGACTCCAGTCGATGTGCTGAAGAAGTTTGAGCTTTCTGCATTACCATCTATCACTGCCGTGGTTCCCGCAAGTAGTTCCATGTACATCCTAATGAATTTGAGTGGTAGACCTTATAGTGATAATTTGTAGATAAGACTATTCCTATTGACTTCGTTAAATGCTGCTTTGAAGTCTATAAAAAGACAATATAATTTTTTCTTCTTTTCTACAAAATGCAGTGCTGAAGTTGAGTATCCAGAGCGAAAACCAGCTTAAAAAACACTTAATTTTCCTTTGGTTTCAATCCAATTTATTAGCCTGGAGTGCATAATCTGGGAAAATATTTTTCGATTTGAGTTAAGAAAAGAGATTCCTCGATAGTTTTCCGGTAGGAAGCTGTCACCTTTCTTAAATATTGGAAATATGGCTTTCTTGAAATCAGATGGAAACTGACTTCTTTCGTATATTCTATTATAAAACTTTGTTAAGAATGTCAAAAACTCAGTAGAAGAGTATTTGTAAAACTCTGTGCATATGCCATCTGTTCCTGGAGCTCTTCCATTTTTCATGGATCTTAACGCCGCTACCACTTCGCCTTGTGAAATAGGGCTTTCATTATCTCATTATCAGGTAGGCAAGGTAAAGCATACTCATATGAAAGAAGATTCTCAGAAATGCAATGGTAGCGTATTTTTTCAATGGAATTATTTTTCATATAAGCAATGATCTTTTTTTCATATTAGCAATGATCTTTATTGTGCTCCAAAATATGTACAGTCACTCAAACTCGTATTCGTACGGAAGCTAACATGCAGTTCTTTTGCAATTAATTCGAACACCACAACAAAATCCGAGCTTTATTTGATTTGAAGTCAAAGATCTATTTACATTTAATATTAAAGGCCCAAAAAAGTGAAATTCCTTGACAAAAAGAGGACGTTTATTAACAAAACTCCGAAAACTTAATTGAAAGAAGTCAATCTCGTATTCGTACGCAAAAAGTTTTCTTGGATTTAAACCAAAACCTAACACAATCTCAATATTTTGTTGCATATTCCATATTTTATATCCCATGGTCTAGTCTATTTAGCACAAATTTTGAAAACTTCTTAGTCCTTTCTATTGCAATTTTAACACATTTCCCAATAACTTCTTTTTCAACACTCCTGCAATTCTAATGGTCTCTTTTCTAAGTCGTTGGGGTAAATGGACCTATAGAATCTCTTAAGGGTTAATATCTGCTTAAAACTGTCTGGTCTCAATTTTCGTTTCGATAGTTTTAGACATGAAACATGCAAGCGTTATAAATTTTGTGCCATGGGTCATTGTTTTTGTAAGAAGTAAATTGTGGTTAAACCCCAATTTTGGTGCAGTCACTTAAAAATTTCTTACAAAATGTTGGTGTATTTTCTGTAGTCAAAATTGCCTCTAATGTTATCCAACTTACCACGGCTGGTTGCCGGGAAACAACCTAAAACCATCACCCAGCCCACTTTATACTTTACTACGTAAATTGCATATTTTGAATAAAGTTCGGTGTTTGGTTTTCGCCAAACAAATTACCGCTCCTTTGAAATAAAAGATCTCATATTTTGTCTCTTGGCTCATGGGTGAAAATGCTTTTTTTCAAAACTCAAAATCTTTGGTATTAATGACCACTTGCAAAGTTTAACTATTTTACTGTGTTTATAGAATATACGATTATCAACTCTTACGTTACATATCTGTACTACCATTGTGTTTTTAAATATGGAAATGTTTACGAACATTTTTGCTTAGTACCTGACGTAGCTTCTCTCCAAGTTTGGTTCACTTATTCTTTGTTTTTTTCTCATTTCGCAAGTTACAATGCGTTATTTGTAAGAATTGAATATTTCTCAAGAGCTTTGACTTGCATGTTCCATGTCTAAATTATCTAAAAAAAAATCGAACCCGACCGTATTAAGCAGATATTAATCTTAGAGATAATCTATAAGGCCATTTACCCCAACGACTTAGAAAAGAGACCATTAGAATTGCAGGAGTGTTGAAAAAGAAGTTATTGGGAAATGTGTTAAAATTGCAATAGAAAGGACTAAGAAGTTTTCAAAATTTGTGCTAAATAGACTAGACCATGGGATATAAAATATGGAATATGCAACAAAATATTGAGATTGTGTTAGGTTTTGGTTTAAATCCAAGAAAACTTTTTGCGTACGAATACGAGATTGACTTCTTTCAATTAAGTTTTCGGAGTTTTGTTAATAAACGTCCTCTTTTTGTCAAGGAATTTCACTTTTTTGGGCCTTTAATATTAAATGTAAATAGATCTTTGACTTCAAATCAAATAAAGCTCGGATTTTGTTGTGGTCTTCTAATTAATTGCAAAAGAACTGCATGTTAGCTTCCGTACGAATATGAGTTTGAGTGACTGTACATATGTATGTAGATATAGATTACAGGGTTGGGTTTTGTGAAGTGTAAGTTTTGTTTTACTGTAGAGTCATAGTGGCCTGATTATGCATTCTGGTCTAAACACTTCGAGACAGACTACTCACTGAGCAGCGATTGGAACATATTCGAAGCATTAACAAGTTTTTGAATATCATCACTAAATAAAGTTATTTTCAATTCGACAAGAGGTACTTTTAACATTGTGTTGGTTAACGCAGATCTAATCTTCTTAACTTTCGTGTAGAAAATTAAGCTAAAATGGCTCTTTATTTAAATCTGACATGAAAAATCAAATCTTTTGACAAAAAGAACAAATTCTTTCATGGAATTAGTGACCATTTGAAAATTGAAATTTAAATTAAACAAATTAATCTGAGCAGTATTATTGTTTTTTAATTAGCTAGTTCGAATTGCAACAAACCAAATCTTTGAAAATAGTCTTAATAAAAAGCTTATATCACAGCTTTTTATTATTGATATTAAGTTAAAAATATACAAATATCTACAAACAAAAATTAGGTACATAATTTCTATTCTATTGCAATGCTGCTTTTCGAATAATTCTAAATTATTTCGAACTATAAAAATGTATCTTATTAAAGCGCGATTTAAAACGGCACGTTATAATAGCCTTGTTTTCTCAAGAAGTCTTAATTCTTTCGGTTAAAATCTAACACGTTATGCAACAACAATAAACTTCCTTATTTTTAAATCACATTTGAGTTGCTTCGGAACTATGAAATTCGCACCCAAAACAGTTTTATAGCCCAACAATTGGTTCCGCATGGTTTTTGCTATTGGTTATTTGGGTTTTGATGATCATTAAAATGTATGCAATTCAAAACTTATTCATCTTGTTTTAAACGTACGTTTTTTATTTATATAAACAACCAATAATTCATTTATATTAATATGTAGCTATTTAAAAATAATGTATGTGAAATACATTTTGGTCCACGTATTAAGAGTGGCTTTTTGTAAAAAAAAAACAGTTTTTATACTAAAAACCAACTAAATTTTATTTCAAAATAATTTAGCAAACAAATAAATTAAAATTCAACAGTTAAATAAAATAACACTTTATATTGTCGATGTGTTCTTTGTGGTTCAACATGAATACTTTTGTTGTAAATTTTGTACTATGCTTCTCAACAAAGCAATGGCTATTGGAAGTTTTAATTGACAAAACGTCACTTTTGCGGCAGAGTGGCATAAGTCGAAATTTGTCATTTTTGAGCTAAGAACACTGAAGTGATCAAAAAAAAAATCTCGATTTCTCTGTGTAACCGGCATTAATCTACTTCTTCTCGTGTCCGCGTTGTGAAAAAATGTTCTAGTGTTTCGAAAAACGTCTTTAATCTTTTAAAGATGTTTTTTTAATTATTGCGTTTTCTATAAAACTTAGTATAACATCTCTAAGCAAAAAATGCTATTTTGTTCAGGTATATAACTTTCGAGTTTTGCTCTTTATTAACAACGAAAAGAATTTTCTTATTTGTTATAAAACAAAACTTTAATGGCTCTCCTAAAAATCAGCAAATTTCGACTTATGCCACTCTGCCGGAAAAGGGACGACAAATATAGCAGGGTTTTTATAATCAAATTCCAAACGAATCAATGAAAATCGTTAATGGGCAACTTGCGACCGGACGTCCTTTAAAAATCTCTACAATCCTTGTGACCATCCTTATTATGACCGTCTCAACTTGAATGGCCGCATTCGGCTGTCTATCCAAAGCTATCCAGATTGGTTTGTATTGTTTTAATCCCATAGGAAAATTCAGCACATGAACCAAACAGCTGTTATCAAAAACAAATGTCAAGCTATACTAAAATTTTAGGTATAGATCCGATGGAAATTTGAGGAACAGCTGATCACAGCTGAGTATGGAAGTGACGCTAGACATGCCAATTATAACAGTTTTGGTTTGTAAAAGTACTGTTTATGCGGCCCCGCCAGGGCGCTCTGCCGGTGGGCATACTTCAGGCACCCAGAGTTTTTTTTCAAGTTGCGCGAAGCGCGTTAACGCAAGCCCACTTTTAATGGCGAAAAACTGTTATAACTGTTATAAATTGGCATGTCTCTATTCTCGTCCACTGAGTATACTTACAGCCAACTTCTTACTTTGCCTTGCGGTGTCGCGTCTGAGGGTGTTCGTGTAAAGGATACAATATTAAAATAAGAATTAAATTTAAAAGGTTATTGGCCGCGTTCGCGCAACTATGCGATAGGCTATCCACCTATCCCAAAAATGTTCAGATAGCTTGAGTTGTTGTTGCATCAGCTGACATCAGATGTTTTTCAACAAGGGATTACAACAACACAAACCTATCCGGATAGCTTTGGATATTTGGTCATTCTTAGCAAATGGCTTTAAGGATATATTATCATAAAATGTTGCTATTTGTTGGGTGAAATGCGGTAAAAATAAAAAAAAATTGTCCGATTTAAGGAATTCTTTTTTTGTTTAAAAGGTTTTTCATAGGAAATGGCTTTTGGAATATTCTCTTTCAAATTTTTGTTATTTGTAGGGTGAAATGGGATAAAAAAAGAAATTCCAATTTATGATTTCTTTTTGTGTTGAAAGGTTATTTTTAGTGGATGGCTAAAGGGATATTTTTTTTTAAGAAATCGGTATCTATTGGTTGAGGTGGGATAAAAACAAAAACGGGAAATCCGATTTCAAAAATTCTGGTTTTTTGAAAGATTTTTTTTTAAAAAATTGCTATTTATAGAGTGAAATGGGATAAAAACAAACAAATGGTTCTTTCTGTGGTGGAAAAGTAATAAAGTTTGGACTAAGATAATCATATTTTTACACAAATAAAGCCATTTACAACGTGAAGCTGGTTAAAAAACCCTGAAATTAGTATTGAAAGCAGCTTAAATATTTTTTTATGTTTTCTTTTGTAATTATATAGTTATTTTTGATCTTTTTATTAAAATTAATTTAATGAATCTAGAATTTTAAAACTTCGATTGGAATGAAAAGTTGTGCAAAAAATAACAACTACAATGAAGACAATTTTTAAAATGTTCGAAATACGTCAAAAGAAAGAATTTTGGAACATCCTAATTCTGCACCTGTTCCTGTAACTCTCACATGTATAAAATTATCCAAAAATATGAGTTTCGTTCCGAACGTACTCACTGAATCTAAGAAGGAAAAACGAAAAAAAAATCAGGTTTTGAATTAAAACCAAGGAGTTGGTTTTCACTATGAAAAAAAAGGAATAATAGTTCCATTAGGAATAATCATTAGCAAATTAAACAAAAGAGTTCGCTACCCAAGTATTGAAGTGAGGCACATGCATTTTCCTTGCGCTATTTAGTTTCTTATCTCTTTTATTTAAGCTTTCAAATGCAAAATATAATAACCAGGCTACTGCGGATTGTTTTTTTTTTTTGGAAATTTCTTACTGGACTGCAGCGGTTTTTTTGCAAGCCCCTAGGAAATTGTTCGAAAAACACCACGTCGGGGCTAAACAATTTACATGTAATTCTCACCAAAAAAAAAACATCGTTTGGACTTATGCTGGATTTACACGACTGACAAATTGGCATTTTTTTGTCATTATACTGCCAAAAGAATGAATTTTTCCATTGTTCTGTCATTTTTTTGACAGTTAAATGCCAGAATTCTGCCAATTTGTCAGTCGTGTAAATCCAGCATTAACCGTTCACATTTATGACTTTTAGGCCCCAGTTAGGCCCCAGTTATAGCTATCATTGAAAACCATCATTGAAAATTTTAATGATTGGTTTTGAGGCACTTAAAAGGCAAAATTAGTAATTATTTTGATGCCAATATGTAAGTAGTAACTTAATTATTAACATTTGCCGAAAAAAAATGTTCATTTTGGACCAGCCGTCCACATAAAATGACTTTTATTATTTCAATGAATGAACTACCTTATCAATGATCATTGAAAAATTAAACGTCATTTTGTGGCGAAGTTTGGGATCGAATTAATTTTTTTTTCACTAAATCAATAATTCAATCCTTCAGCTTTATTTTTGCATCAAAATAATTACTGATTTTACTTTCTAAACGTCTCAAATTCAGTCATTAAAGTTTTCAATGGTTTTCAACGATAGCTCTAACTGGGGCCTAATCCCCCATGTCGTTTTTTCAACCAAACCCCTCCGTGCTTTCAAAAAAACGGCATTTTCATAAAGCTTTTTTATACCAATTTCCTCCGGGCTTACAGAAAGGCCAAGGCCTTTTCATAGCAAAGGAACATAAAAAATATCATTTGAAAAACTATTTAATGAAAAGGAACGCATACCAAAACCTTAAACTTTATCCGTATGTTAATGTTAAAATGCCAGTTGGCCAAAAAGTGCCACATACCCCATACAAATTCTCATTTATTTGAAAAAAAAATATGCATAATAACTTGAATAAGAAAATAGATCGATAAATATTTTTTATTTGGCCAGTTTAGACCCACTTCCACAGTCAGAGTAGAAAGAGTTATTGTACCGACAAATTTTTATTTTAATTGAATTTCAATGTTTTTTCACTAACAATCTTGTAGGTATGTAGTATGGAGATAGAAAATCTCAGAATCTACATTTCGCCAAGAGAAATGTATCGTGTAGACGAATGTGTTGAAAAATCGAGTGCTGGGTAGTTTTCATAAAACTACCTTGCCTGAACTTAAACATACCCATCTAAAACTTTGTTACAAAGCGTTTTGCTGTTGCTGTCACTTTTCCAAAAATGACAGATTCTCGTTTTGTGATAAAATGAAATCTTTCCTGCAAAATAAAAAAAAAAAACAAAATATTTTTTAAGCTCAAATATGGAAAATATCGTGTTTATGGATCAACTAACGTGTCGAACGTGTTTAATTAATGTCGAAGTTTCTAATTCATTGCATGATTGTGTTGAATTTGATACAAAAATCGAACTAAAAGATATGCTTTGGAAAGTGTCTAGCATTGTGGTAAGAAACATAATTTTTTAATGATATTCTCTGTATTGAATGTTTAATTATTTTGTTGAATTCATAGATTGATTGGAATAAAACTATACAACTTACACGAATTTGTACGGAATGCACCGAAAAATTACTTAAAGCCTATGAATTTCAAACACAAATTGAGGCTAGTGAGAGGCGTCTCAATGAATATTTTGAGGATGTCAAGAAGTCTGTTGAGGAGGAGCGAGTAGAAGATGAAGAGGATCAACAAATTGATTCAACTATAGATTCGCGATCAAATGATGGTTTTACTCTCGAAGAAGATGATGGCAATATTTTAGATTTGATAACATTCAAAACAGAAACCAGTAGTCCAACTAAAGAAGGTAATTTTATAAAAGTACGAGTAAAGAATGTATGTACCTGCATTTAGAATTAAACATCTTAAACAACGATGTACACACTACATTTCCTGAACTGAATCCTTGTCAAATAAAAGTAATTAATGACAGTTAAACTTAAGGATGTTGTAAAACCTCTTTACTTAGCGATGTTTATTTTTTTTGTTTTTTTTAATGAGCAGTCTTAGAAAAGAGTTCAATAATATAAAACAACAATTGCTGAAGCCCGAATATTGAATGTATTCTTATTGAATTTGAAGCATAATTACTAATATCATAGCAACTAAAACTTTACAGTTTATCGTTAGCCTGAATGTCCATCAGGCTTATTGATAAACTCTTTAGTTTAGTTGTTATGATATCAATACATTCAATATTCAAGGTCAGCCGTTCTTAAAAGAATGTAAAAGATTGAGTTGTGGCATAGTTGGAACCGTTAAATACTGCCTTATTTATGTGTACTGCATATGGCTCAAAATCACGAATGCAAGCTTCAAGCAAAAAAGACGCAAGTTATTTTTTTCAAAATAATCAATAATTTTGTTTATTTGTTTATTAAGAAATCGTTTTTTAAATATTTTCAAAATTATTTAATTTGAAGGCGCGAAAATCAAAAACATTTAAATGCATCTATCTGGAAACTACTAAAATGAAAATGCGCTTTTTTTTTCTTCTTGACTGTGCGTATATTTGAACAAAACATGCCTATTGTATGCACTTTACTCTTAAGTCATATTCAAAAAATTTTGAAAATGCAAATTTAACGGAAATCCTATGAGACTTCGATTTTATGTTAGCTTTTAATAAACAAAACAATAATAATGTCTTCCATTTTGTCGCTTTTTGCATATTCAGTGTTGATAAAACATCTGTTGTTTTATTTTTGTTTGCGAAAGCCGCATTCAAAGCATCGATATGCTCTGTTATTTTGGTGTTTCATATAGCAATCTTTTCTATATTGTTTCGTTCAAGATACATCGAGAGATATAATATGTTGACTTTTAAAGAACGTATGTAAGTTTCAAAATTTTAACCTATTTGGTACCAAGTTGAACAATATGTGCTCGAATTCAAAGCTAATTTTTTTTAAATTATTTTGTTTACGTTGTATTTATATTTGAACAAGCCATTTTACCTGTTATTAGTTGAAAATAATTCCCAAAATCCCCGAAATCATTGTGTCTCATTATTAAACTATCATACTACTTTGCTCGTGCATAGTCATAATTCTCAACTTTTTCACACAAATATAAAAATAAGATATATTAACAGAGCCGGTTGAAGCGCCTTGTAAAAATAAAACTGAAGAAAATGTAGCATCAGAATCGAAAGACCCTGCCTCCATTGAAAACCTAGAAGACAAAGCCGAAGAAGTAGCTGAGTAAGTAATTCATGCTTTAATAAATTCAACTCACATAAATGTATTGTTTTTATTTTAGAGAAAGTGGTGTATCTTCGAAGCGGAGAACTAAAACAAAAACAAAAGAACCAAAAGTAAAAAAAATAAAAAAACCCAAAAAAGAAAAAGTAGGCAGAAAAGGAAAAGTACCTAGTTTAATTGAAGATGCAGCTTTTCAATGCGAAACCTGTGCAAGGAAGTTTTTTACTCCAGAAACTTTAGATCGCCATCAAAAGTGTCATTTAGGTTCCGGTTCATTTCAATGTAATCATTGTGCTCGAAGTTTTACCAAAAAGGACAATCTTCTACGGCATATGATAACTCACAAAGTGACCGAAGATGTTCCCAAGAAGCATAAATACAAGCACGGACTCTGTCCGCATTGTGGTGAAAGTTTTCCTGCGGCAAGTTTGATAATTCACATTCGACGGCATACAGGCGAAACACCATATAAATGTGACATTTGTGGAAAGGGCTATCCTCGTCTTCAAGATATGACGGTACACAAGCGTTTGCACACAGGCGAGAAGCCGCATGTGTGTTTAACCTGTGGTAAGGCTTTCTCAAGAACGAACTCATTAGCCCGTCACATTCGTGTTCACACAGGTGAACGACCATACAAATGCAACCAGTGTGATAAGGCATTCGCGCAATCGAACGACTTGAATTTACACATTCGTCGTCATACTGGAGAGAAGCCGTATAAGTGCAATGTTTGCAACTTGAGCTTCATCAATGGATCGATATTAAAGAATCATAGGAAATCAGCATCACACTATGAGGACGATGAAAAGAGCCCTGATCGTTATGAGAAAATTCGTGTAACGAATCCACATCGAGCTTGTTGGACAACTAAAGGAGACGAAAAAAAGGTTATAGCAGTAAGAGATATAAAAGAGTCTAAAACAATGTCTAGAGAGGGAGAAGAAGACTTTTAAAGTTTATATAAATGAATTATAGAAGATACACAAAGGTATTTTATTTCCCGTTTTAATAGTAAACAAAATTACTAAGCAAATCGGATTTCGTGTGCCTTGGGAGTGCCACAATCTTTAGTCGATAGCTTTTGATGTTATTCAAAATATTTCAAATTCCTACATTTCCTTAGGTTACAGAATACAGAAGTGACAAAGTACCGATTTGTAGCTTAAATGTCTGAAGATTTGGCTCTAGTACATTCTGTATTGGTATTCCATTTGATTATCCGCTAGGGTCTCAAGCTATCCCAAATTGTTCTGATACCTTGAGTTTTTGTTGTTGCATGAGTTTGTGTTAGTTTTGTTTGTTAGATTCTGCTTTGTATCGATATAACTAAACAATCTCTTTGAGAATTCATTCGTTCTAACTGTCAGCTTTGCCGTAACGGCATCGTAAAATCATTTGGATGCAGTATTTTGCTAAAACTACATGTACATCACTCTCGTTTAGATTTTAGTGAATTTACACGGTGAAGTCAAAAAATAGCAAGAAAATAGAAAATAGATTATGATGATAACTTGTTGGTCGTGTAAATCTGGCATTAGTGAAGAATCCGGTGAGACGTTTCACCAATGGATAGCTGGTATGAGTGCACATCATACAAACAAGAAAATCTTGCCTGGAGTTTTTGACATTTTTCTGTGTAGTTATGTGTGTGACAGGCTTGGGTATAAAATGTACTAAAGTAAAGGTGGGGTCAGTACGAAGTCTGCTTACAAAACAAAAATTTTAAATTCCGACCAACAAAAATTAGACTCAGTCCCTACAGTTATAAGCCATTAAAAAAAAAAGTACACCTACTCCTACATACATTATGTATGTACCCACCATAAAAAAAAGAAAATGAAAAATCCACAAAACTAAAAAAAGCCGAATTTATTACTATTTAATAAACAACAACCAAAACCTATCGCAAATCAGCAACGAATTTATTGAAGAAAATGAATGAAATTTCTCTCTGACTCAGGTATTAGCGCTACTAGACTGCCGATTTGAAAGTTCTAGCTAAAACCGAGTCCTAAATAGTACTTGGTACCAACTTGACAGAACTAGGGCTTATTACTTATGTGAAGAAATCATTTGTTGCCGATTTGAGTACTAACAACTGGTATAATAACCAGGTATTAGCTCATTTTGAGGAGCCAGATAGTACCGAGTCCTAACTAATACTCGGTACCAAATTGACAGGACTCGGGACTAGAAATTATGTAAAGAAATGAGTTGATACCGATTTGAGAACTAATTTTAGGACTAGTACCGGTACTAGCATTAGGACTCTGTGAAGAAATTGGCCTATAATACAATATTTCATAAAACTTAAATTGTAGATTACATATTCAGGCCTATCATGGTATCCGTTCGAAGAAAACTTCCGATCGGAGGATTTATTTGCTTTATGGTAACTGAATCGTAAACCAAATTTAGCCGCTTGCCGATGCATGACATATAAATCGTGCAAATAAAACATTTCCAAAATAATCAAATTAAAGAATCACGGATAGCCGATAGCGTAACAATTCAGAGAACAGTAAGGAAAGAAAAAAGAAGATTTTTGAGAAATCGGAGAAAAATCCGTTCCGATGGGTTACGATGACAGACCTGGGCCCTATTGCACCAACCAAAAACTTCTCAAAAAATCAAATTAAACAAATTCTGATAATTGTATGTGATACGCGTTGCACGAATGCATTTTGCACTTCACTCAGTAATAAATAATCAATTAATCATATACCTGTTTAGTAATAATGATAAGCTTTTCTCCAACTAAAAGGCTAACAGTGTATTACAAAGTTGTTCTCTTAACCCTTTTCTTTAAATTGGTTAGCATTAGCAGTTTTATAGTATAAAACTTTTACCAAAACCATGTGATTGAATCGAAATGAGTCAGAAAATTCGGGTTCCAATGAAAAAATAATGAAAAGGAAAGTGCATCTTTAACAATCATAACTTTTAAATTGAGAGCTAGAATTCTATAATAATAATATTTTATACAAAGACACTTCTAAAACCGTGTTGGGAAAGTTTTAACATTTTTTTGTGCAGTTTTTTAGGTAATCCTTTAAAAATAAATGTGTTGATGTGTGTGTCAAAATCGGCCAAATAGGTATAATTGCCAACAAGGTGCAGCAGCGCATGCAATTTCAGAAAACACTGTCCGATTTTAAAAATTCTTTTTTTGCTTGCAAGTTGCAAGAATATATAAACGTAGAGGATGGGTTTTGGGATCAATCTATATTTATAAAGCGGAACTCTTGCTTTGTTTGTTTGTTCGGGCTAATCTCAAAAAACACATGTCCGATTCTAAAAATTATTTTTGTGTTTGAAAGGTTGTTTTTAGGGGATGGCATATTTTTTTTTGAAAATTTTGCCATTTGTAGGCTGATATGGGGTAAATTGAAAAAAATTCTACCTGGGTTTTAAAGCTGATTTTTACGAAATGGCTTTAAGTATATTTTTTTTCAAAATTTTGCTATTTGTAGGGTGAATTGGGGTAAAAATTAAAAAAATTGTTGGATTTAAGAAATTCTTTTTTTGTTTGAAAGGTTTTACTTAGGAAATGGCTTCAGGGATATTTTTTTTTTCAAATTTTGTTACTTGTAGGGTGAAATGGGGTAAAAGTATATAAATAAATTCTGTACTGTTTAGTCAAAATTCTGTAAGTTTTTGCAGTAAAACAAATACTTCGAAAATTTTAAGAAAAAAAACACATTTTTTTTAATCAACAATCAAAGCAAAAATATATCAGGCTATGGACTCGTCAACGCACCCGCTGTATTCCAAGCAACCGGGAAGAATGAAATAACTTGTTCATTCAACCGATTTAAGAAATTCTTTTCGTGTTTCAAAGGATTTTTTTAGGGGATGATTAAACGTATATTTTTGTTTTGAAAATGTTGCTATTTGTAGGGTGAAATTGGGTAAAATGGAAAAGACGTATATGATTTGAAAAACTCTACCTGGCTGAAATGGCGTGAAAACAAAAATAATTGTCCGATTTAAGAAATTCTTTTTTGTTTGAAAGGTTTTTCTTAGGAATTGGCTTTAGGGATATTTTTTTTTTTCAAATTTTGTTATTTGTAGGGTGAAATGGATTAAAAATAAATAAAAATCTGATTTAAAGCCGCGTCCAGATCAATAAAAATTTACGTTGTGCGCCGTGCGCCTTGAATTTTCTATTCGCCGCAAATGTTTCCTCCGGAAATTTCAACTTTTTTTGGAATTAATTTTTGCATTAAAGTGCCATGTGTCAGCGCTCAGTTTGAGCGGAAAGTAATTTTAATACACTAATAAATCAATTTGACCACATCAAAACACCTGCGCCGCAAATATTTTCGTGTGCCCCGAAAATCCATCGGAATCGGATAGCGTGCATTGAATTTGACGCACAAATTTGTGTGCGCCCGAACGTCCACATTGATGTATTTTTATGCGTCTGCACAATTATTTGCGCCGAACACGGCGCACAACGCAAATTTTTATTGATCTTGACGCGGCTTAAGATTTCTTTATGTGTTTGAAAGGTTATTTTCAGTGGATGGCTTAAGGGATATTTTTTTTTCAAAAATTCTGTCTTTTTGAAAGATTTTTTTTTAAAATTAAATGCTAATTATAGTGTGAAATGGGATAAAAACAAACAAAGAGTTTTCGATTAAAAAAGATCTTTCTGTGTTGGAAAAGTAATAAAGGTTGGACTTAGATATTCATATATTTATAAATTTAGCCATTCATAACGTGAAGTTGGTTAAAAGCCAGTAATTAGTATTCGAAGAAGCTTAAATATTTATTTGAATTTATTTTGTAATTTTTATGCGAAGCTTAGGTTCCAGGTCACCATACCCTCCAGATCTATCTGGGAGGATCGGGCATTTCTGGAAGATGAATCAATCCACTTCTATACGGATGGATCAAAAACTGATGACGGGGTTGGTGGAGGTGTGTACTCAGACAGGATGAATTTAAATCTCTCCTTTCGCCTTCCCAATCACTGTAGCGTGTTCCAGGCGGAACTTTTGGCGATAAAAGAAGTACTATCTTGGCTTAAAAGAAACGTGATATCTAACACAGATATCCGCATCTTCTCGGATAGCCAAGCCGCCATAAAATCCCTGGAATCTGTCTCTACCAACTCAATAACAGCCCTTAACTGTCGATCATCTCTCGTTGAGATGGCACATCAGTTTAATTTTCACCTCTGCTGGGTGCCGGGCCATAGGGACATTCCAGGAAATTGCAGGGCTGACGAACTCGCCAGAAGTGGAACAATACTACCTATTTCACCAAATAGGTCAGATATAGGTATACCCATTGCTACATGTAAACTTATGCCGAAGCAAGATGCAATGCAACAAACCTTAGGTGGAACAACATCTCCACCTGTATAGCGACAAAACAGATGTGGCCAAGGTTGGACCTGAAGCGCTCGAAGAGTTTAATATCTCTAAGCAGACTGCATATCAGCTCCGTCATAGGCGTCATCACCGGTCACTGCTTGATAGGCAAGCACGCAACGAGGCTTGGAGTATTCTCAAATGATTTCTGCAGAAGCTGTATGGATGAAGAAGAGGAAGAATCGATTCCTCATCTCCTCTGCACTTGCCCTGCTCTATCCCAACGACGTAAACTCCATCTCGGAGAATACTACTTCAACGATCATAATGATCTGGTAAATGTTGACATAATTGATCTCGCACGCTTCGTAAGGAGCTCTAAGTGGTTCAACGAATAGGAAGAAGAGTTTCAAGATTCCTGTGGTATCACAATGGACCAACTATGGTCTAAGTGTGTCTAGCCTTGCTCGACAGCCACCTTAACCTAACCTAACCTAACCTTAGGTTTGTATACCCGTGCGCAGCCGTGCGGGTAGCAAAGCGCATGTCATGGGAGTGTATTTCTGATTGAACAAAAATGCAAAGATTTTGACTCTGCTCAAAGCACACAGAAAGTATACGTATGTAATTCTCACTAATACACTCTCACATGCATGAGTTGCATTTGAACAGCGTATATGCTTATGAAAGGATTTATTTTTTACTTATAAAAATTCATTTTCCGTACAAAATTTTCATCAGAAAAATTAATCAATAAATACAAAATTCTTTTATAAAATTATCACATAAATGGTTGAGCATTTGATTTTTTGTATGTGAAAACTCGACTTCATATAATCCAATGGCACTACCTTACCAACATCAAAAATCCCGCGCATCTACTGCTTGTGTTATGTGAATACAAAAGTGCTGTCCAAAAACACTCTATATGAAGATACCAATCTTTCGTACGTATCACCCTCCAAAACCCATTTGTTTACATTGTTGTTTTTGTAATTTCGTTTTGTGTCCATGAATAGATGTGAATTGCAACAACAATTTAACGGGGTGGGATTGTTCTGTTTTCCCAGAACAACCATTTTGTATGTGCAAATAACGCAGCCATCTTTAAAAAAATTTCAACTCACCAGCTTTTCAACATGAAAATGGCGGATGTTAGGTGGGATATCGGGATGTGTTGAAAAAAACACCAATTTAATGGTGCTTAGTCTGCTATTACACTACGAATTTCACGTGATGAAACTTCTTTTAATTTTTCTTTGAAAATTCATCCTGTAAGTAGTTCGCTGTTACACAATGATTTTTAAATCTTTGGCATTTAACACAAAAGTCTGTAATAAAATAAATAACGTGATAAGTTAGAATTTATACATTGAAATTTCGGTCATCGATAGTTTTCTATTGGTTTCGCATATACATAGCATAAAGGCTGTCCCAAGCAAACGCGAAACATTCGCGCGAATATGCGACGACTGAATAATGTTCGAAGATTCGCATCGCGCCAGTGTGGGTACTCCCATTAATCTCCATGTAAATAAATTAAGACAGGCTAAAGTTTCGTCGTCGTTCTGAAGTATTCGCTTTGGTTTTGGAGAGCGTTAATGCTCTTAAAAGCCGTGTTTTTTTTTGCAAGCCCGGAGGGATTTGGTTGAAAAGAAATGATATTGGGGACTATCTATCGACGCCATCACAGAAAACAATGGAGTTTCCATAAAAACTATTGATTAGAAGTACATATGCAATTCACGCCGTTAGAACAGTTTACCCCCGAAAATTATGTGCTCTTAGCTATGCCTGGAGGGGATTAGTTGTTGTTGCGTTTAACATGTAAATTCCTTAGCCCCGACGCGACATTGTTTTTTTTCGATCAATTTCCTCTAGGTTTGCAAAAAGGACGAGACTAGAGACATGCCAATTTATAACAGTTATAACAATTTTTGGCCATTAAAAGCGGGCGTACGTTTACGCGCTTCGCACTACTTAAAAAAAACTTTCGGTGCTTGAATTATGCCCACCGGCGGAGGACCCTGGCTCTGCGGGGCCGCATAAACAGTAATTTTATAAACAAAATCTGTTATAATTGGCATGTCTAGTCACTTCCTGCAAAAAAACACGCCTAAAGTCTTACAACAATTGCGTTGATTCGCTGATTTCTCATTCGTTTTTTTTTTTGTCATGTTCACAGTCTGTTTCAATAATTCGAGAGCGAAATACAATACCAAACAATTGTAGAAAGAAAACAAATAATGACAAAAGACAATCGAATATACTTAAATTGATTATAAATTTTCACGTTCAATTTGTTTCCACAATCTTATCCTTATAAGGTTGGGTTAGCACTTGATAACTCGTTGCTCCTTTTATTATACTTTTTGAACATACCCATTGAAACTCGTAAATAACCGACATTTTGGTGGTGAATGTACTTTTACTGCATGTGTGTGCAAATAAAGCGTGGTGGATGTACGCTTACTGCATATGTGTGCGTGTTTCTCCTGAATTTCCCCTATATGAGCTTGTAGGCAAACTCGGATGACGGCCGAGATTGGTATCTTCATATAGAGTGTTTTTGGTGCTGTCTGTCATCTGCGCTAAAATGTCTAAATTATTTTTCGTTTTTGTGATGAATTTTTCTTAAAAAAAAGCATTCTTTCGTGATACTAATAAAAATAAAAATGGAAAATATTGTTTATTTGGATCATCTAACATGTCGAACTTGTTTAAATAATAATATGGATGTTTCGAATTCACTTTATGATTGCGTAGAATATGAAAGAAGAATCGAATTAAAAGAAATTCTTTGGAAGCTCTCAAATGTTGTGGTAAGAATAATAATAAATATTATATTATTAACTTCGTTATTATTTGTTTTGTTGAAAGTCTTAATTATTTATTCATACAACTTATAGATTGATGGGAATGAAAATATACAACCAACTCGTATTTGTATGTCTTGCACAGAAAGACTTCTCGAGGCATATGATTTTCTGTTAAAAGTCGAAGAAAGCGAAAGCAAACTTAAGAAGTACTTCGAGAGTGTCGTCCTTAAATTGGACGAGGTCCAAGAAGAAAATAATTATGTTCAAGAAATCAGTGCTGCAGCAGATGAGGAAGATTTCCATATTATTGATGAACTGTCAGGAGAACCAACTGAAGAGGAATACGATATTGAAGAAGAGGTTGTTAATGTGCAAGATAATAATCAAATGTATGAGATCCTACATAAAACCTCACCGGAAATAGTAGAAACTGAATCATTTATCATGTCTGATGGGGAAATGATTCAATTGGATGGAATTAAAGCCGAAATAAAATGCGTTGAAGGTGGGTTCTATTTGTATTAACAAAGCCTAGTGGATTAGAAGTTTGCCATATGATTTTGCGGGCGAATTTATAAAAATTCAAAAAAATGTTAAGGTAAAAATAAATTGCAAAATTAAAAATCTGTCGAGAGATGATGCAAAGGAGGAAAATCTGTTTTTTAAGAGTCGCCAAAATAATAGGTATGCATCCACGTATTGGCCAAACCTCAATTTCCGTAGAGACAAAAGTAAATTAGAGAAAATAACTTATCTCTATTTATCTGTTAAACAACGCAAGAAATCTATAAGGTCCACGTATAGTACTTACACCGTGAGTTTTCTAGCAGATAGTTTGCACACTTGCAGTGCAGTGGTGTTTAGTTTTGATTGTTTTCTTTTGGGCCGGTGAATTGTTTCAGGATTCGCGTGATCGGAAACATCTTTAAGAGAATTGGTTTTTATATGTAAAGGAAACCCTCATTGAAAACTACCCAGTTCTTAGAGTTTTATTAAAAATATAAAAAGAGATCATAATTAGTCGAAGGAGCAATCTTTCGACACTATAAATGATTCCACCCAAGATTGTGCAATTGAAAAAAGAAAGTTTCACAAATTTCTTCTTCTTTTTGCGACTTTAATATTAAAATTTCTTTGGAATACTCTTGCTCGCTTGCTCTCAATCCTTCCGAAATGGGTCCCCTAAGTTTTCGCCCACTGTGGAACTATTATGCATATCGGTATTTAACAAGGATAGTCTAAGAGCCGGAAGCAAATTTTGGGAGTGGAGTGATAACCAAAATTCATATAGATGTATGTGTAGGTATACGCAACATTATTCCAAAATCAACCGTCTGGCAGGTTTTTATTTCAGCCGGGAGCGGGGGTGGGCGTTCGAAAATGGTCATTTTTCCGTTTTTGGGGTCGAAGTGATAACCACTTAAATTAATATATGAACAATAGAGGAGGGTGCACTGATGTCAAAAAAGTGTGTCCAAGACGTTTTACTTTCAGCCTTCCCCTTGCCAGACGGCCACCAAAATGCGCGAAAATCAACTTTTTGGGTCGAAGTGATAACCACTTAAATTAATATATGAACAATAGAGGAGGGTGCACTGATGTCAAAAAAGTGTGTCCAAGACGTTTTACTTTCAGCCTTCGCCTTGCCAGACGGCCAACAAAATGCGCGAAAATCAACTTTTTGGGTCGAAGTGATAACCACATGAGTGATACATCAAAAAATCAGAAAAATTCTCCTGATTATGAAAATGTGTGTCCAAGACGTTTTGGTTTCAGTCTTGTGCTTGCCAGACGCATTTTAACATTTTTTTAATGCATTTTTCAACTTAAACTCTTAATAACTTTTTTCCTATGAAGTATAACCAAAAGACTGAGACACCAAAAACTCAGAACAATTCTCCTGATTATGAAAATGTGTGTCCAAGACGTTTTGGTTTCAGCCTTGTGCTTGCCAGACGCATTTTAACATTTTTTTAATGCATTTTTCAACTTAAACTCTTAATAACTTTTTTCCTATGAAGTATAACCAAAAGACTAAGACACCAAAAACTCAGAACAATTCTCCTAATTATGAAAATGTGTGTCCAAGACGTTTTGGTTTCAGCCTTGTGCTTGCCAGACGCATTTTAACATTTTTTTAATGCATTTTTCAACTTAAACTCTTAATAACTTTTTTCCTATGAAGTATAACCAAAAGACTGAGACACCAAAAACTCAGAACAATTCTCCTGATTATGAAAATGTGTGTCCAAGACGTTTTGGTTTCAGCCTTGTGCTTGCCAGACGCATTTTAACATTTTTTTAATGCGTTTTTCAACTTAAACTCTTAATCACTTTTATCCTATGAAGTATAACCAAAAGACTAAGACACCAAAAACTCAGAACAATTCTCCTAATTATGAAAATGTGTGTCCAAGACGTTTTGGTTTCAGCCTTGTGCTTGCCAGACGCATTTTAACATTTTTTTAATGCATTTTTCAACTTAAACTCTTAATAACTTTTTTCCTATGAAGTATAACCAAAAGACTGAAACACCAAAAACTCAGAACAATTCTCCTGATTATGAAAATGTGTGTCCAAGACGTTTTGGTTTCAGCCTTGTGCTTGCCAGACGCATTTTAACATTTTTTTAATGCATTTTTCAACTTAAACTCTTAATAATTTTTTTCCTATGAAATATAACCAAAAGACTGAGACACCAAAAACTCAGAAAAATTCTCCTGATTATGAAAATGTGTGTCCAAGACGTTTTGGTTTCAGCCTTGTGCTTGCCAGACGCATTTTAACATTTTTTTAATGCATTTTTCAACTTAAACTCTTAATAACTTTTTTCCTATGAAGTATAACCAAAAGACTGAGACAACAAAAACTCAGACTTATAGTTAATCTACATATATTTTTATTGTTAAGGTATATACACATAAATGAAATGTTTTTTAGTTTGGGTCCTACGCTTTGTGCTGCGTTTCACAGCTTTACTGGTTGTGACTATACACCAAGTTTTTTTAAGAAAGGAAAAGTGGAACCCTTTGAAATTCTCAAGGATTCGGTGGAATTGCAAGACGCTTTTTCAAAATTCGGACAATTTTCTTATAAATATAAGTGAAGAAGACATTTCAATTATAGAGGAATTTGTTTGCATAATGTATAGAACAACCGCCCTCAAAGTAAATGACGCTCGATATGAGTTATTTTACAAAACTTGTAAACCGACTTCGAAAAAAATTTTCAAAAACATTAAAAGTAAGCTTAAAATTTTAAAATGTTTCTTTAAAACCTTAACAGCCATATTATTGCCTTGTTTCAAAACTATGTAGTTTCATTGCAAAACTAGTTTTATAGAAGTTTGTAGTCTCAATTTTTGTCCGGTTTTATGAGTCTCGAGTTTTATCCAAAGCTAGGTTTTGGTTTTCGAGTTTTAGGTGTAAAAATAATTTTGAATAATACCGATTTGAGCACCTCCAAACATCTATAAAACTAGTTCTGCCATGAAACTAGTTTTGAAACAAGTCAATAATATGGCTGTAAGTAATTATATGCTTACAAATTTTATCGGAAGGTTTTGAAGGAAGCTTTACCGCCAAACAGAAGCGTTTTACTGCAGCAAATTAATCGTTGCAACTATATATGCCATATTTGGAAAAATGCAATATTAAATACAGGCATACAACTTTCCCCATTTCACTGCGGCTGGTCCATGGAGGATGACATGGTCAAACTGAAATGGTTCAACGGAGTTGTGGCCCCAGAAACCATTGAACATTTGATCAATAACGATGAAAATGATAATGAAGAAGATAATTACACAGAATTCTTCATGGGATGAATCTGATGAAGAATAATTTTTTTAACAATATCTAGTTTGAAAAAAAAATTTTAAAATTTCATTAAATTTTGCGTTATGTGTAGATATAAATAGTTTTTTTTTTAAATAAAATTCATATGTTATGCCTTAGAGGAAAAAAGTTGTTTTTGTGCATTCTTTCTTATGGGTCTTCTGGCAAACTTAAGGCCGAAACCAAAACGTCTTGGACACACATTTTCATAATCAGGAGAATTTTTCTGAGTTTTTGGTGTCTCAATCTTTTGGTTATACTTCATAGGAAAAAAGTTATAAAGGTTTTAAGTTGAAAAATGCATTAAAAAAATGTTAAAATGCGTCTGGCAAGCACAAGGCTGAAACCAAAACGTCTTGGACACACATTTTCATAATCAGGAGAATTTTTCTGAGTTTTTGGTGTCTCAATCTTTTGGTTATACTTCATAGGAAAAAAGTTATAAAGGTTTTAAGTTGAAAAATGCATTAAAAAAATGTTAAAATGCGTCTGGCAAGCACAAGGCTGAAACCAAAACGTCTTGGACACACATTTTCATAATCAGGAGAATTTTTCTGAGTTTTTGGTGTCTCAATCTTTTGGTTATACTTCATAGGAAAAAAGTTATAAAGGTTTTAAGTTGAAAAATGCATTAAAAAAATGTTAAAATGCGTCTGGCAAGCACAAGACTGAAACCAAAACGTCTTGGACACACATTTTCATAATCAGGAGAATTTTTCTGATTTTTTGATGTATCACTCATGTGGTTATCACTTCGACCCAAAAAGTTGATTTTCGCGCATTTTGTTGGCCGTCTGGCAAGGCGAAGGCTGAAAGTAAAACGTCTTGGACACACTTTTTTGACATCAGTGCACCCTCCTCTATTGTTCATATATTAATTTAAGTGGTTATCACTTCGACCCAAAAAGTTGATTTTCGCGCATTTTGGTGGCCGTCTGGCAAGGGGAAGGCTGAAAGTAAAACGTCTTGGACACACTTTTTTGACATCAGTGCACCCTCCTCTATTGTTTATATATTAATTTAAGTGGTTATCACTTCGACCCCAAAAACGGAAAAATGACCATTTTCGAACGCCCACCCCCGCTCCCGGCTGAAATAAAAACCTGCCAGACGGTTGATTTTGGAATAATGTTGCGTATATCTACATATACATGTGTATAAATATTGGTTATCACTCCACTCCCAAAATTTGCTGCCGGCTCTTGGTCTAGGACACTTGTTTGTCAAATAAGGCTGTTCGTAATCACGTAGTTATCATCAGACTGCTGTCTCTATCTTTCAACGTTTTGTATTGTTGCATTTACCAACAATATTTTCAGTGTTGGCTTGCAAATCACTGTTCGTCTATAATATGATGAGGTTGAACCCCTGCGGAGCTTATCAGATGTGAATATCTACTAAGAATGAATTCTAGAATTATTTTTTTTTAAATAGGTATTATCTTTAATGCATAAAACAACTGCCCTGTTTTTGGCAGTAATACGTCTATTCGTCGGAAAATCTTTCGCTCTCTCATGTCTTCTGAACTATGAATTCAAATTTACCCAAATCGAACTTGGAGAGTTGATAAGATTATTTTAGTGCAGGTGTGATAGAAGTTATGTCCCTTCGTCATATGGCAGACTCCCTTTTATTTATTACCAATAGTTGGTTTCAATTGAACATTAATATTTCTAGACTTTCCTGTTAAATATGAAACACCCGTTGATGGTGCAATCTTAGACAATGTATCAATAAAATCAGAGTCAGGGCTACCTGTAACAATGGTAGTAGAGCAACTAGATGAAATCAATTGGTTGGTAGTTTGACGTAGTTTATGTGAAAATAAAATTAAAATAATTATTTTTTTGTAGTGAAATTATCTCGCAGCTGGAGGAGGAACACCAAAGCAAAATTCACGAACGAAACGTAAAAACAGAAATTCCAACTCAGACCTTCCAATGCCCAACTTGTCCTAGAGTGTATGCCAAACGAGAATCTTTGGCACGTCATCAGAAGTCCCACCTAAGTGCTGGTTCATTTGAATGCAGTCACTGTGAAAAAAGTTTCACCCGCAAGGATAATCTCCTCCGACATATGATAACACACAAAGAAATGGGCGAAGGTCAAAGGAAGCATAAATACAAACATGGCCTGTGTCCCTTCTGTGGTGAGAGTTTTCCCCAAGCTAGTCTGATTATTCATATACGAAGGCACACAGGCGAAAAGCCCTATAAATGCGACATATGCGACAAAGGATATCCGCGGTCTCAGGATCTTATGATACATAAGCGATCTCATACCGGTGAAAAGCCACATTTGTGTAATACATGTGGCAAAGCTTTTTCGCGCCCAAATAAACTTGCACGGCACATTCGAGTACACACCGGTGAGCGCCCGTACAAATGCACCCAATGCAGCAAAGCATTCGCACAATCCAATGATTTAAATCTGCATATTCGTCGACACACTGGTGAGAAGCCGTACAAATGTGGCATATGCAATGAAGGCTTTATTAATGGAACAGCGCTGAAGAACCATCGACAGTCAGCAAAGCATTTTAGCATAGACGATCAGCGCCCCGATCGTTATGAGAAAATTCGAGTAACAAATCCCCACCGACCATGTTGGAGAACAAAATTAAATGGAGGGGAGCCGGTATCATCACAGACGGACGAGAAATCTGTTTCCAAAATTGTGAACATTGAGGAGGAACTGAGTTTAGTCATAGAAGCCGATGAGAGCTCTTGATGTATGTAGTTGCAATTAATTTAGTAAAATTAAGGACGCGCAAGAAAGATTTATTATTAATAAAGAAAACCAAAATTTTATTTTTGTGTATTATTTATCGTAAAGATACATATGTGTACAAACATCCATATGTACATATGAACATCGTTCGGCTTTGAGATTGACTACTATAATCGGTTTCTTGTCAGATTTTCTACCACGGTTGAATTTTATTTTTTGTTAAAAATGGATAAAACTACTCCACTTTTATTCCATGCATTCTTTATTTGAATCAATTATGTAACGTTTTTTGAAGTTATAAATAAGATATATCTATTTAGTAGCGTCGAGGAGGAATAAAGGAGGTGCTGTTGTAAGAAAAAGATCATTTGCAATTCTTATGCATCTTTCAATATCGCAGTTTTTATGACAAATACTTAGGAACAATCATTTTGGATTCGTCAGCAGAACCACACTTCTGGTCAATAAACAGAATTGCCGCATTTGAAATGATGATAATCTACAAGCCATTGTCGAAACACCATTACATCCAGGAAAAGTTAGCTTTATAGGCTGGTAGAATCAGTGGGCCATACATTTGTACATATCTCTTCAAAGATAATTATGGTTATGCACGTCAGAAATTTTACCAAAAACTTAGATTAAATTCACAAACGTCAAATATCTGTGTAGCGATTCGGCATCACTGTTCACTGCTTTTTTGAGATGCTGATGCTTAAACAGCTGTTGCCGATGCGATGCTGATCGGTTATCTGTTTTACGTTAAAAAACATTTTATGGCGTTTAATTATCAATGTGGTAGTGATATTATTAAAAACTTAAAAACTGGAACATAGGTTTTGGCCCTACACCTGGAAAATAAGTTCTGGCCTTGGGTCTGGAACTGGGATGAAGGTTCTGGATCTGGGACAAAGCGTCTGGAAGTGGATCTGGAACCGGGACAAAAGTTCTGGGGATGGCTCTGGAACTCGGACAAAAGTTCAGTAGGTGGGTCTGGAACTTGGACAAAGGACAATTTTTGTTTTTGAAACAAGGTACTGGATGTGGATCTGGAACCAGGACAAAGGTTTTGGAGGGGGGTCGGGAACTTGGACAAAGGTCAATTTTTTTTTTTTTGAAACAAGGTTCTGGAGGTGGATATGGAAACAGGACAAAAGTTCTGGTGGCGGGTCTGGAAATTCGACAAAGGACAATTTTTTTGTTTTTGGAAACAACTTTTTTACAAATTCAATCAAAAACTTGGACAAAGGAATTTTTTTTTAATTTTTTTAAAAAACTAGATTTTTTACTTTTTTAATTTTTTTTTTCAAAAATCTCATTTTTCTGTCAAAAAAAAAGTTTAGGAAAAAAGATGTTTTTTTTTATTTTTTTTTTTTTCAAAAAAAGGAAAAAAGATGTTTTATTTCTAATGTTTACAAAAAAGTTGAAAAAAGTTCCCTTTTTTTTAAAATTTGTTTAAAAAAAAAAAAAAAATCCATCTCTGCCCAGGTCCAGAACCACCTTTGTCCTGGTCCAGAAGTCCAGAAAAATTCTTCCAATTGTATTATTTCATTCGAAATCACCATCAACATTCTTCCAATCGTATTTTCAGCGTACTGCGGGATTTCGTAACGGTCTCATCAACAACTTATCAATTTATTTCTCGATGCTTCTTTGCTAAAAGTTTGCGCATCAGTTTAAGAAACTTTGCAAAAATGAATAGTTGGCATCTAAAGTGATGCTTAATGTTTGCGTTTGTGAATGTTTGACTTTAAGGATTGAGCATCATTATTGCAGTGATGCGTTTATGAATTTACACTTATTTACATAACCTTATTGTGAGTTTCACTCGAATAAAATTCCACCCCGAATGACTGACATTTCACTATTCGCAGATTGTGAATTTTAACCAAAAATGTTAAATGTTCGAAAAATTCCCCTTATTATGAGCAGTCATAAATTCGCAGTCGATATTTAACGACTCTTAAGTTAAGATTTTCCTTTATTTTTTGGAGGCGAACGGAAGCGACATCAAGTACAAATCATCATCATCATCGTTCGGACGAAACTCACAATAATTCCGGGCGAACAATATGTTTTAAGGTGAAAAATTTTTCGTGTGCAACTCACCAAAAGGCTTTACCAATTTCGATCCGATTTTTGTACATAAGCGAAAAATGATTTTTCTAGAAGGATAAAATGTGCCGTATGGAAAGGAGATACGATTTGTTTTAAGTTTCCACCAAACCTACTTATTGCTTTAGAGTCTTGTTGCATCTTATGCGAATAAAATAAAATTAAATATAAGTATATATTGTTGCCAAACTTCTGTTATAAAGGACGTGAATTCATTATGCTGTGTAATTTTAATAAACTAAACAAACAAAGTGTGACTGCCAACGCTGCGGCTCAGAAAAGGTTAAAAAATGGAACTAAATGCTTATCAACGGAATCCGGCCCTACAACTGAGGATTTACACTATTTCTAGTTTACTCTTACACCTTTCTAAACAGGCAACTACACCTTTGATCTATAAAAAAAAATTAAATTACATACCAATTCTATTTTCAGATCCTTCGGAAAATATTGAAACTTTGAATGAAGTCGAGGATAATGTGTCTGTTAAATCAAACGGTTCCGTCTTTCAACCAATGCTTGAATCAAATGAAATTGAAAAGTAAATATTTCATAGCTAAATAGTAATGCGAAATTAATTTTCTATATTTCAGCGATAGTGAAAGTGAAGCGAAACCAATTATAGAAAATCGGGAAATAGATCAAAAACCAATAACAAAAGTCGAAGATATTGACGAAAAGTACGAATCGGACTCACATAATTTTGCATGCAAAGAATGTGGTCGAACATATGCTCGTAAAAAGAATCTCGACAAGCATATGAAAGCACATAAAGAACTTGCCGAGGGTGTCCGGAAGCCGCCAGAAAAGTTTGGTATATGTCCACATTGTGGCGATAGTTTTCCTCAAAAAAGCTTACCCGTTCACATACGGCGTCATACTGGTGAAAAGCCCTTCGGTTGTGACCAATGTGAAATGCGTTATGTTCGGCGTCAAGATCTCATTGTGCACAAACGCTGCCACACTGGTGAGAAGCCTCATATATGTTTAACCTGCGGCAAAGCGTTTTCACGAGCAAACCAACTTGTACGTCACATTCGAGTACATACTGGTGAACGACCATACAAGTGCACTCAATGTGACAGAGGATTCGCCCAGAGAAACGATTTGAATCTTCATATCCGTCGCCATACCGGCGAAAAGCCCTATCAATGTGGCTTGTGCGGTGAAAGCTTTATAAATGGAACAAACCTGAGAAATCACCGCAAAATAACAGATCATTACGAAGAAGAACGACGAGATCGATTTGAGAAAATTCGTGTGACCAATCCAAGGCGAACATACCGGGCCACTCCGATGCCTAAGCAGACGCAAGAACCTGTTTTAATTTTAGAACAAGTTCAACCAGAACTTTGAATTGCTTAATTTTAATCATTAAATATTAAATAAAAAAGTATTTCTTAAGTTTTCTCTCCTATAAAGGCCTCTCCGTTTCCTCCTCTTAAAACTGAAAATAGAACAATTATTTTAAGATACATCTTTAAGTTAGAGTACACCTGCCGCGAGAGTTAAAGAGCCTGTTGAGATATTCTTTGTCCGCTTTTAGAAATTCAGCCCAGTTCTAAACATTCCCCGGGAGACGTGTTCTCTCGGGAGTAGTAGTACGTACTCTTACTGCGAATTCCCCGAGAGAAATTCCCGGGAATTTTTTGTTTAGAATACGGGAGAAGGGAAAAGGGAAATATTTCCCGGTGAATTTTCATTTAGAATTGGGCTGATTATGTTGTTGTTTGAAAGGTTATTTTTAATATATGGTTTTAGGGTTTTTTTTTTTTTCAAAAAAATGAAAAGTTGTATTCGATTTCAAAATTTTTTTTTGTATATCAAAGGTTTGTTTAGGCTTTAATGTCTATGAAAATGATATTTATAATGTGAAGTGAGGTAAAAACATAAAAAATATACAGTGTTGGCCAAAACTAAACCACGAAATTATCTCATTGTGGAAAAATATATAGAAAATTTATAAAAACCTATGATAATCTTATAATTTAATTTTTTTCTAATCAAAATATATTAGACTTTAATTTTTTAGTCTCTTTGTGAAACAAAAGATTTAGGCGTTTGCCCTCTGGCCAGGACTATTTTGAAGTGACCAATTGTATATTGAGATATCCTCATTTAATCTGCATACAAAATCTTCTTGCAAAACAATTGAACATTGTGAACAAGATTTAGGAAGGTCGTTTATGTAAATGCAGAACAATATGGGTCCTAAAATAGAACCTTGCGGAACACCCATATGCAAATTCAAAGTCTCAGATTGTAATTGACCCAAATTGATCCTTTGGCTACGGTCATGGTTTACGCGGTCAAAAGCCTTTGAGAAATCCAGTAAGCAGAGTATAGTCACATAGTCAAGGTCATATTGCACTCGTATATCATCAAGCACCTTGACAGCTATGATGAGGACGAAAACCAGATTGGAATGGTGACAGTAAGTTAAATCTATTCAAGTGATCTGACATCTTTGAGGCTAGAATTTTCTCAAAGACTTTTGACAAACAAGGAAGTATACTTATAGGACGAAAATCCAAGCAGGAGCTAGCATTCGATTTTTTGGCTACAGGAATTACCTTAGCTATTTTTCAGCTCTCAGGAAACGATTAGGACGTTATGCAATAATTAACCAAATGTGTCAAAGCACTAGACATATGTGGCAAAATTCTTTTAAAAAAACTAATTGACACTCCATCTTCACCAAAAGCATCAGATTTGATTGATCGAATGCTATCTAGAACATCAAATTCAGAAACAACTTCAAATTCAAATGATGTTGATGGTTCATAAAGAATTTTATCGTTGGGCATAAAGTTAAGTTGTTGAGCATCTCTTAATACAAAGTCTAATTCAGTTCATTAGAATCAGGAAAATTTTTAATGGTTTATCTTTTACCGATTCCAATCGAAAGTAAATTACTCCAAAGCTTACGAGACGACTGGTTTGCATCTAGCTTTTTCTTTTAATCGAGTAGAATATTTACTTTGATACTTTTTATCACTTTTTATATAAATTATAATACTCGATCTGAAACGCAGCCTATGACCCACAAATAAATCAGCCCTATCATGAATTCCATTGTAATCGGAAACTTGTTACGAATCACGAAAAAAATATCACAGAATCCATCTTATCGGAAAATCTCATACAAATTGCCATTACGAACGGATTCTATAATATTTTTTTTCAGGATTCGGAAACATTCCCATTACGATGGAATTTTATAGGCCTGATTATTTGTTTTATTATTTAGATCATGCTTGAGTAGAAAGAAACAATTTAATTTGAAGTAAGAGTATATTGACTAAATTCAGACGAGTTTTTGCTAAAACAAGGTCAATGTGTTTTAGTTTTGTCCACTTACTTTTTAATTTGTTCTCAATTATTTTTTGATTTTTTTTTTTAAAATGTGACGAGTTATAATAAAATTAATTGTTGTGAATTAAATCCATACATATTATTATTTGAAAAAATATAAAAATTATAAAACTATCATAGGTATTTTGAATTATCTATAGATTTTTCCAAGGTGAGTTCATTCCGTGTTTTAGTTTTGGTCAACACTGTATATGCGATTTTAAACATTATGTTTGTGTTGGAAAGGTTATTTTCAAGAATTTGATATTTATAGAGGGAAATGGGATAAACTAAAAAAGTGTTTTTTGTTTACAAAAATTCTTTCTTTGCTGGGAAAGTAATGAATGTTGGCCTTAGATGATCATTATGTATTTTTTTGAATTTTGCCATTCATAACGTGAAGTGAGTTAAAACCCAGATAGTAGTATTCAGTTACAAAAAGCTCGGTTAGCAAAAAATAATGCAAAAGAAATGATGTAGCGATTCTTTATGTCATAAGTTAATATTTCTAATCGTATTCCGTTATTAATTAACTTCTTTAGTTAAAAACCTCTTTTATGAAAAAATATAGAGTTTTCCAATTCGTCTCATTTAAAATTTCAATTGTTTCTTGCATTGTGAAGGTTTTTTTCCAAAGTATGTTTGACGTTGTGGAGCAAAGATGGGACATATACTGACGAGATGAAAGCAGTCTTCCTTTTGATTTGAGATTACATTATGTGCAAAGGTGTAACTTTCCATTATAAGGTTTTCCGTTCAGTCTCAAGAGTTCGCATCTTGTCTTGAAGATTAGAGAAGTCTCCTTGCAACTCAACGTTTCTTGAAAATAGTTCGTTTGGTTGAGGTTTATATCGAGTTGCGAGTATAGTATCCTACTATAAGAATTGCGTGCATTGACTTTATAGCCATCCCGTACATAGTTTTCATGTTTGTCAATGATACGATAAAGCTGCTTCCTTTGGGCAACTGCATTTCCTGATTCAATCGGGACATCCTCACCGAAAGCGATCCCCATATTTTTCCATTTCGCAAACCACCAATCCTCATTTCTAACTTCGTAGAGCAACATTTTTTTGGAGATTCGTTCGTCTGGAATTTTAAAGTATTGTAAAAAGCTTGGGAAATCCTGTTTCTACATATGTGCAACGCATAACTTGGGGTAGACAGAGGAAGGTAAAAGAGCTTTTTTTATGAAATTCCTACTTGCGCTGCATAACAAAGCGTTGTCTTCACAACAGCATCAAAGACCTTGTATTTTGTAGATAGGGATATCCGTTTGTTTGCAAACACTCCAGGAGAGATAAATTTAAATTTATTATATATTTTTTTTGTATGTAATTTTATATCGTCATTTTTTCCATGCAGGGATGTACGTCTTTTTATATTCTTAAATATCTCTGAACCAAGACTCAATGGTTTAGCATTGGGCAAGGTTCAGAAGATCTTGAAACAATACAAATATTTTCAATTTGTTTTTAACATTATTAAACCCGTTAAAAAATATCAATAACAACACAAAAACAAGGTATAATTTATAGTATATAATTCATAGTAGATAGTAAGACTACATATTTTCAAGTTTGTTTCTTTTATTACATTTAACAATTTACTAATTAAAATACACCAAAGAAAATTGGAATGGAAAAATTAATTAATTATTATTTTAGTGATTTGATATATTTTGTAATTCTTCAAACATTTCATCAAAAAATTGATGTGATTGAAGCATTATTAATATTTAAAAAAAGAGAACTTGAAGATAAATAGACCCCTATCATGGTTTCCGATCGGAACGGAATTTTCTTCGAAAAAGGCCCCTAATAGTTTTTTAATTGGCTAATCTTTTACCTTTGTGGGTAGCCTAGTGCTAGTAAGTTACAAGTAATAATATAGAAAAGTTTTAATCGTATGACGAAATGAAACATTTCACTTTTACAAAATCAATTTTGTATGAATCGGAGAAAATTCCGTTCCGAACGGATACCATGATAGGGGTGATAATGTATTTAGTCATCTAAAATGTTTGTCTCAAACTCCTGTCCCCAGCCCCCAGCCCCCGCCCCCACAGGCAAATCCTAGATCCGCCACTGATCCTCTAAATATGAACTTTTTTTAAAACGGATACCATTTTTTTGTTTGTACCCTATAAGATTATTACAAACAAACAAAGATACTTTTCCACAAGTATATTTAAATTGATGACCGATATCATACGTTTCACTTTGTAGTGTCAACAAAAGTAAGATCAATTTAATATTTTTAAAGTTCGACACCTTTGTAATAAAACTTTTCGTTAATGAACTTTGGGGGTAGTGTAAAAATTGTAAAAATTGTTTTGAGGTTTGCCTAATTGTTTGTATGTGTTGTGTGTTATAAGTTTCAAAAATCAAGTTAAAAAAAGTTTATAAGTGTTTGTAATAGGTATTAGTGCCCTCAAAAAAATCAAGTTGGAAAATGTTTGGTTCATATTGAATAATTTATAATTTAACAATATTCATACCTATGTGCCTTTATTAAAATGTCTAACTAAGTTTGTGCAAATTATAGTTACAGGAAAGTTAATAAGCTGTGAAGAGAATGTCGAGAACTGTTCCCTCAAGTCACAAATATCATTTCCAGAAACACAGGAAGAAGAATATCTAATAAGGTACGATTATCCTTTAATTTTCAAGTAAAAAAATGTTTGACTATTCAAATTTACCATTTCAGTGATTATTTATGTGCTTTGGATGATGATCCAAATCCAGAACTTCAAATAGAAAAATTGGGGGGGTTAATAATAACAAAGGAACCGAATGCCGAAGAAGAACCAAAAGAGAAACAAACAATCATATGTGACCAGAGTTTTACAAGTAAACCTTCTATTCCCTTACAGCGCTCACTTAAGAAACAAAACAAACTTAGGGAACAGGATGTTGAAAAAACCAAGGACAAAAAGTACGGTATTTGCCCTTATTGCGGTGATAGATATGCTCTTTCAAGTCTGTCCTTACACATCCGCCGACATACCGGTGAAAAACCCTACAAATGCGATATGTGCGAAAAAGCCTTTGTTGAATTGCACGATCTTAAACGACATAAACGCATGCACACCGGCGAGAAACCTCACGTGTGTTCGACATGTGGAAAAGCTTTTGCACAACAGAATAAACTAGTGCGTCACAATCTGGTCCATACTGGTGAACGTCCATATAAGTGCGATAAATGTGATAAGGCCTTTACTCAAAGAAATGAATTAAATTTGCACATTCGACGTCACACCGGTGCCAAACCGTATAGGTGCGGCATTTGTGGTGAGTGTTTCCTTACTGGAACGTTTTTAAGGAATCACCAAAAATCAGTATCGCATTTTGAAGAAGAGAAACAAGACCGTTTCATAAAGATTCGTGTGACAAACCCATCTCGTTCGTACCGAAATAAGGGTGGTGGCAAAAGAATACAAGAGTCGAAGATCTAACCACACCTGTACCTAAATATTTGAAACAATAAAAATAGATAAACGGATGTTCAATAGTTTTATACTTTTAAGCTTAGAAATTGGATGCAGATGTTTTCAGTTAGATGTTAATACTCGTATGTTATGCATAAGTTATCTTATTAATATAAATAAAATTAACTATTTGAATCTTCTTGATTAATTTTTTTGCTCGTAGAGGATGAAGCAAACTGGCGTAACTCCCAGAGTCACGTTCGCGGCTGCATCTCCAGTGTATTCAATTAAACGAGATTTTATGTATTTTAACCTTAGAGGATATGGAGTGCTTGTTTTTATTTGAATGCAAAGCTTTCATAGGGTTCGCTGCTCAAGTTTTGGTAAGTTAAAGGCACTCAGTTTTCTGCACATTGGAGAAAAAAACTAAAAAAAGAACATTTCAATATCTTTAAAATAATAAACAAATACTAATTAATTTCAAGAATTACATCAAAAGTAGAACAATTTAGAGAGAAAATAAGCAAATTATGACTTATAATTGATAGCAGCTGTAGGATATCCTCTAAGACTTTCAGCCCTATTCTGCTATTCACGTGAATCGTACTTTCGATTCACCCATTCGATTCCCTTTAGCTCTACCTTTCCATTCTGCTATCCGTCGGGTGAACTTCATTATTCCAAACCAATTTGACATTCACGTAAACAGCTGTTCATGTGAAAATCTTGGGAAATTTTTTAAATTGTTTTGGTTAATCATTTTAAATTAAAAAAACAACAAATATAAACAGTTATTAAACTTTTTTTCCACTTTCAAACAGAGGAATAAGAAAATCAACAAACAGGGCACTTGCTTTTGAAAACTGGATTTAATTTCATTGCAGAAAATAGAAGGATGAATTGATCTCTATTTGTTGTTTTCTACCCCGAAAAAATGATAATAGGCTATTATTTACAGACAAATATTCTAAATTAGGCAATAAACTAGATTTTACATATATTTTACCAATCACTTCCCAGGCAATCCAATAAAAATTACAAAATCCGCAACATTTCATATGCGGATATGAATTGTATAGAGTGAATGCGTTCACGTGAATAAGAGAATACTGCGGATTATTACCGACTTTACCTACTTTAACCCAGATTCACTTCGAATGAATAGCAGAATAGTGATTAGTGAAAATTCAAGAAAAATTCCCCCCGATGAATAGCAGAATAGGGCTGTTTATCTTATCGAAAGTGAAACAGTGTCCCCTATCATGGCTTCAGGCACTACAATGCATTAGGGATAGACACGAGCACTCTATATTATAAATACATTCTCTAAGATTTTAACGCACCATGACACGTCTATTAAGCCAGTAAACTAAATACATTTTGTTATCGCGTATAATTTTTTTTTTTCTATAATTTTAGGAATTTTACCAAATAAGCGTGGGTTAAGGTATAGCATCTATAATTCACGATTTTAAAACTACACCTGGGTCAGAGTAGCGTCCTTAATATTCACTCGTTAGACTTGAACAAAAACTCAGTTGTATAAATTTTGTCAGTTTTTAATCAAATTGAATTTAAGCTTTTAGTTTCCAGTGTCTTTTATTTAAAAACTAAAAACGAAAAATGTTGAAAAGATGTGGGAGTTCGATGGCTAGAAAAGGTAAGCTGGCAATCAGAGAAGTATATTATAGTCAAACGAGACACAAACCACATCGGCAATACCGCTATACCTGCATGCATTCATGCACCTATTGAAGCTGGTGATTTGACTACCTCGTGCTATATAGAAGTGGGACTGAACAAAATTTACTTTCGGACCAGCTGGCCAAGCAATGATGGGTCCTACATAGGAATTTTGCGGTAGTAGTTATGAAAATGAAAAAGATTAACTCCGTGTTATAAATTTAATAACTTTTTTAGTATAATTAAAAACAGTAGCTTCTAATTCTTAACTTCATTTTGCTTTTATTTCAAAAAATTTACAAATTGACAATTGAAAAAATTTGTTCCATATACAATTTTGAAAATACCTGACAGTTTTCAACTTTTCGGTCCATAGAATAATTGTTATGACAGTAAATTGTCAAGTATTTTTCGACAATTGTCAGGAATTTTTCTGACAAAATTGTGCTGACTATTCTTTTATGGACGGTGTTCACATTGGACTCACTCCGCGCGACTCATATTGACATTTCATTGTTTTATCTCACTCCAACTCATGATGAGAAAGAGAGAGTCTAGTGAGGCAGGATTTTTTTCAAAAAAATTAAAAATCCTGCCTCACTTTCTCATATAGTTGTGTAGAGTGAGATAAAAGAAAAAGATGTCAAAATGAGTCGCGCGGAGTGAGTCCAATATGAACACCGTCATGAGATGAAAAAAGATGTACAATTTACATATTTGTCAGTATTTAACTGACAACTGTGACAGGAAACTCAATTAAGGTCAAGTTTTGACAAAACGAAAGAAGTTGAGCTAAAGCGCTAAATAATATTTTTTTTCAAGTGTATGATGACGAATTGGGTACGTTCAGATGACGAAGGGACTTGAAGGCAAGGCAAGTTTCTCGTCTCTGATTGGCCAGCTGTCTCAAAATTTCCTTCCAATTAAGGCAACTTTTATTGGAAAGTGACTGGAAAGCTAGTCAAGAAATATCTCCCTTCATTTCAAGTCAAGTGCATTTATGTCAAAATATCAGCTGATTATATTTTGTCATTAAACAGCAAGCTGAACTTCATTGTTCAGTGACTTCTTTTTTCAACGTTTGTTTTATTGTTTTGGGTGGAGGAGTTCTTTATCAAAATAATAGAAAAGATTTAATTAAAAAATGCATCATAAGTAAGAAGTATTGAAAAAATATAATTAACAATTCGTAATTGACTTGTGTAAGGTGTTTTTCAAAAAAAAAATATTATTATAAATACTATCTGCACTATCAACGGAAGGTAAAGGTTGGAAGTAAAGTTCCTATTTTGGCATTTATGACATCTCAAAAATATAACTAGTTTCCTTTGTAAAATTTGCGTTCAATGAATGCACTTGACTACATATGTAGTCCCTTGTGTCTGCTGAACGTACCCATTCTCAGTAGCTGGAACTCCATGTAATACGCGCGCCGGCGCCCTCGACATTGGGTACGTTCAGCAGACACAAGGGACTACATATGTAGTCAAGTGCATTCATTGAACGCAAATTTTACAAAGGAAACTAGTTATTTTTTTGAGATGTCATTAATGCCAAAATTGGAACTTTACTTCCAACCTTTACCTTCCATTGATAGTGCAGATAGTATTTATAATAATATTTTTTTTTGAAAAACACCTTACACAAGTCAATTACGAAATGTAATTTATATTTTTTCAATACTTCTTACTTATAATGCATTTTTTAATTAAATCTTTTCTATTATTTTGATAAAGAACTCCTCCACCCAAAACAATAAAACAAACGTTGAAAAAAGAAGTCACTGAACAATGAAGTTCAGCTTGCTGTTTAATGACCAAATATAATCAGCTGATATTTTGACATAAATGCACTTGACTTGAAATGAAGGGAGATATTTCTTGACTAGCTTTCCAGTCACTTTCCAATAAAAGTTGCCTTAATTGGAAGGAAATTTTGCGACAGCTGGCCAATTAGAGACGAGAAACTTGCCTTGCCTTCAAGTCCCTTCGTCATCTGAACGTACCCATTTTAAACGGGGAATAATTAATGATTTTGACGCGTTAAATGGCAATTTTATAAACTTAACTTTTTAATAATAAAACACAACTTCTACAACTGTGACATTTTAAATTTGAAAGAGTAACTGCGTTCTGTAACTTCTAACATCGAGAAATGATGAAAATTGAAACAAAATGCGTAGGTTATTATTATTATTATTTATTGTACTATTCATAGTAGAATGTCAGTTTATTAAACTTGACCATTCTTAATCCGTCAATTTCAATTGTTTACGAATTAATTTATAATTCATTTTTTTTGGCTAGAGATACAGCTGTTTCAAGGGGTGCCAAGCCACCTATCATCGGTCCCCTCTTATTAGTGGTGCTGAGCTTTAATCCAATTTTATTATGAAAAACTTTCTACATGCCATCATAGAGATCGAACCCACGATATCAAATAATAAGATAATAGGAGGAGACTGATGATAGGTGGCTTGGCACCCCTTGAAACAGCTTTATCTCTAGCCAAAATAAACGAATTATAAATTAAATCGTAAACAATTGGTGGTAGCACCTTTAAGTTGTTGTTGTTGTTCAAAAATTCAACAAAATGCATAGGTTTTGTTCCATTGTCATCGTTTTTCGACATGGGCACTGTCCACAGCATAAAGCTATGTAGGCCGCATGAACCATGAAAAACTTAAGGATTATACAATGACAAAATTGTCATGACAAATTTGTCATTGTATTTTTCTGACAAATTTATAACCTGTCAATATTTTATGAAATATGTACAAATTTGTCAGACAAGTGTGACAAATTTGTAGAATTGTCACCTGCCAATTTTTATGAAATATTGCCCAGGGCCTCAACCAACAAGCTTCTTCCAGCCAGCTCAGCTGCCTCCAGTTTCACATGTCAAGTTTGCTGAGGTCCTTGACCATTTTCGTGCACCACCTAAGTCGCGGTCTTTCTCTACTGCGCCGACCCTCATGGTTGAATTCAAATGCTTTTCGGACTGAATCTTTGGTGTACATTCGCTTTTAATGACTTACTTTTTCGGCTAGGTCGGTGTCCCTGTACTCCACTCCCCGTTTATGCACACGGGGCCTCAAATCACCCGGAGAATCTTTCTCTTAAAACTTCTTAAAGAGTTCTCAGCCACCTTCAAAGAAGCGATTGGAAAGAATTATTCTCCGTATGATCTAAGGGCCTGTATCGTTTTAAGTGTTGATATAGCAGAGCCTAGGTAGACAAAGTTCCTAATTACCTCAAAGTTTGTCCAAAGCTTTGTCCCAAGATTTTTTGATGAATCCATTAATTGCCATTATGATAGTCCCTTTATATCCAACAGGTCCACCATAACAGATGCAGGATTTAAGTTCCAATAAAGTGTGAATTTGTTACCCCAATCAAGTAATTTCCGCTTTCCATGGATTTCGTGATAGGGCTGAATATACATAAAATAAATACAAAATTAAATAACATAATTTGTTCCCACCGCAATTACGATGATCGTTGAGATATGTAAGATACTTTGTTATTGATGTAATGATGTGTAAACATCTATGCTGGCGGTATAGTGACAACAAAAACGTGAACTTTCGTGTGCAGCGTTACTGGCTAAACACAATAGACGCGCGTTCGCACGCGCGTGATTATTAAAACTTATTTAACTCCCAGAGTCGCGTTCGCGGCTACGTCTCCATTGTATTCACTTTAACGAAATTTCACGTATTTTAACTTTGACAGGTGCGAACGCGCGTTCGAACGCGCTTCTATTCTGTTCAGCCAGTTACGTCGTGCAACTTTACGGTGTGCAACGTTACGATCTGCATACTAGGATGGGTGCGTTCAGTGAAAAAAATGTTAAGATCCCCTTCAAGCAAAACAAGTCCATTTTGGATCCGCGCACGTTGATGTTTACACATATTAACCGTGAGTCCCGGCACTCACACAATTTTTTTTTGATATCAATAAGAATTTGAAAAATAAAACCAGTTAGATACTTTTCGTTTTCTGAAGTGAAGAACATTGCTTCTGTCAACCTAGTTAAGCCAGTGACTCATTCTAATACCAGAACTCTAATGTAAATATGCAATAGTTCATAAAATAAAGTTTTTAAATACCAAAACTGTTTTTAACTTGAATTTAAAACAATAAACTTGTGTAAATCACTTATTATTCAGCTAATTCCATTTCTTGTTACAGGAAAACTTAAAAACATTCTGAATAACGTCGATAACAATTCCGTAAAGTCCGATACATCATTTCCGGACATGCATGCAGATTCAGGAGGAGAAATAAGCAAGTAAGCCTTTAAATTCGTAGTAAATTATTCATTATTCAAATTAAACGCAATCATTTCAGTTTCGATGAATTGAATGCTGACGGAAAGCTAGAATTAGCTGCAGAGCATAAAGTACGACAGAAAAGACTCAAAGAGAAAGAATCACTAAAATGTCTGGAATGTGGAAGAATTTTGTACAGTAAACACAACCTTTTGAGGCACATGCAAAGGCACAAGGAGGGATTTATGGTGAAAAAGAAGTGCAAGTTAAGTATTTGTCCTTATTGTGGGGATTGTTTTCCTCAAACAAGTTTGGGCATACACATTCGTCGTCATACTGGTGAAAAGCCTTACAAATGTGATATGTGCGAAAAAGCATTTGTTAGGATGCAAGATCTAAAAATACACAAACGCTCGCATACTGGTGAGAAGCCTCACGTGTGTACGACTTGTGGTAAAGCTTTCTCGAGGCAGAATAAACTATCCCGACATAACCGGGTACACACTGGAGAACGTCCATATAAATGCAACCAATGCGATAGGGCATTTGCTCAGAGGAACGATTTAAATTTACATATTCGTCGTCATACCGGCGAGAAGCCATATGAGTGTGGTGTGTGCGGTCGGAGTTTCTTTAATGGAACGTTATTAAGAAACCATCGAAAATCGGAATCACATTTTGAAGAAGAACGACCAGACCGACAAGATCGTTTCATAAAGATTCGCGTGACAAATCCAACTCGATCCCATCGCAACCCTTTGAGCAAGCGAGTACTAGAACAGAATAATGAATAAGATGATAACAAATCAAAGCCTCTTCTTCTCACCCAGGAATGACGTTGGTTAGGATATTTTAAGTTTAAGCAGATGTTTTGTATTTGAAAGAAATTTTAATAAAGCTTAAGTTTGAGTAGGTATACCAGCAGACAAAATACATTCATACCTATACATATACTACAATAAAATTGCAGAAAAAAGCATAGCTATTTAAATGCGTGTTGGCATAAGTGTTGAAATTCAAACGCACTTATCAATGAACACGTCTTTGGTGATCTTGTAAATCTATCTTATTCAACTATCTATCTCTTTCTGGTTTTTCAAATAGAATACCAACGTCCGTTTTTCCTGTCTGTAACAAAACGTCGAACAATAAAGTACATCAAATTGCATTACAAATATCTTTGTTATATCTTTTATTTTACTATTGGACTACTTAATATACAACAATAAGGAGGTTATTCACCGAATGCTAATAAACGACTCTTAAGTTTATTAGACTCATAACTTATATATGTTAGTCTCACAGGTTTGAATGAAACAACAACCATATGAGTAAGCTACCACCAAGTCATTTTAGGCTGGAGTTACAGTTATTTTACGGCTGCTAGGCCGATCATCAGACTCCTTTTATATAAGGGTGGTCATAACCGCTTGAGTGCACGCCACTGATCTCTATAATACACTGGATAGTCACTGATCTCTATAATACACTGGATAGCGTATTCATAGTCCCCTTTCGCACGAGGAAACTGAGTTGCCAGCAACATTCAGTTTGTGGGAGAGAAGGGCAAGAAGTAAGAGGGGAAAATGAAATCTCCCCGGTCAACGATTCGAGGAGATTTTTTTTGACATTCCTCTTCACACACACAGTAGAGTGTGTTCAACCAAGCTATTTTAAAAGGAAACAACAGAAAGTTTCCACAATTTTGTTTCTTCGTGTGAAAGGTAAAGGAGATTTTTAAGGAAATTAAAAGGAAACGTCAAAAAAATCTCCAGCAACTTGTTTCCTCGTGTGAAAGGGGACATACAAACAAAATGACTCCAATTGAAGATTGTTATACGGTGCGCTTGGCACCAGGTTTGTATAACAGTATAACTTCTTTTTGTCAAAGTGGCTGAACACAATACACGCGAGCCATGGCGCGCGTCCTTATCTTACAATGTTAAAATACATAAAATCTCGTTATAGAACGGTGTTCACATTGGACTGCCTCCTTCGACTTTTTATCTCACTCACAGTGTATTATAGAGATCAGTGTGGATAGTGGACTCCCTTTATGTATAACAGTTTTGTATTTTAACATTGTAAGATAAGGACGCGCGCCATGACTCGCGTGTATTGTGTTCAGCCACTTTGACAAAAAGAAGTTATACTGTTATACAAACCTGGTGCCAAGCGCACCGTATAACAATCTTCAATTGGAGTCATTTTGTTTGTATGAATACGCTATCCAGTGTATTATAGAGATCAGTGGTGCACGCATATACAAAAAAAAAAAACATCAAGGTCATTGAACGTGAACGAGCCAAAAGTACGAACTTAAATAACTTCAATGTAAACTTCAAAACCAAAATTTGATTTTAATCCTTAATGCAACTTTTGAAAAGTATTAGAAAATATGACAGACCCTTATGTGACATCTTAGCCATTCCACCCTTGATAATTGCCGCGATAAATGCTTCTTTCAAAGTAAACTGCAACAAACAAAGAAAAAATATGCACGACTGGGTCGCACGAACTTGCTCTTACATACATATGTGCTATCACATTGTGGTTCTATAGTCTGAAATAAAGTTGCTATGGGAGTCTATTATTTATCCATTTGCCAAAACTTAGTTTAGTTGCAGGTGGTATTATGTGAGTATACAAAAATTAACAATATTAGCCTAGTGTTGCACATATGCAATGTGCATGAAAGGAAATAATATTATTTAAACTGGTTAATTATTTTAAATCTACAAAATTAGAGAGAAATAGATTAAAATATTTTGAATCTGTTTTAACCCAACCATCTGATTTCTTATATAAATCTTAATTTATGAGAAAAAATGGTACGCCAATTTTAAGTATTTATTAATGTTGAGTTAAAAATTGAACTTCACATAAAAATCTGCTACCCGTTTTCGAAATATCAAATTTTCAAAAAATAATTTTTATTTTTTTTTTTAAATCCAAAAATCATTTTTTAGAAAATTTTGACACGCACTTTTATTTATATTTGTTACAATCTTCTTTATAAAAAAATCTAGTTTTATTCGGTTGATCAGATATACATAAAATATAAAACTTAAAAATTTTAAATGGTAGATCCTACTAATTTCAACACACTAAAAAAATTTTATCAAAATCGTAGGAGTCGTTTTTGAGAAAAAAAAAATATTTTTCGTAACGGTTTTTAAACATTTGTATGGGAGGCACCGTTATTTTTGGGTAATAGAATAATTTTTGTCAAAAATCTTCTAGATAAAGTTAAAAAACTGCAATTTACCAAGTTTAATAAAAATTTACAGAGTCGTTTTTGAAATATTAAACAAATTTAAAACTTTCTTTAAAAATCCAAAAAAATATTTTTTTGAAAATTTTGGTACACAATATTATTAAGAATGTGTCAATAATTCTTCATAAAAAAAATTGATCAGAATCAGTTACTCTGTTTTCGAGAAAAGCGAAAATCAAAAAAATGTTTCTTTGGGAAATACCATTAATAACCATTTTTCGGAACCATTTTTTTTTATAAAACGGCAATTTATAACTATTTAAATTTATTGGCTTCTTAAAAAATCATTCGGTAGCGCTGGTTTTGAGAAAAATAAGTTTTTCCTTTTTGGCCAAGAAATTTTGTATGACAACTACTGTTAGTTTTGGTCCTAAAAAAAATGGGTGGGGGAATGTCCAATAAACCACAGATTAGCCACATGAAGATGAGAATCCCCGGCAGGCAGGCTTGAGCTGTCAGATATCAGATAAAAAATGAGAATGTGTGTATAAAAACCTCACCCATTGACAGTAGGGATCTTCAGATACCTGGTTAAATTGTTGTTGCAATTCACACCTATTCATCGACGCGACAAATACAAAACGTAAACAAATGGGTTTTGGAGGGTGAGACGTACGAAAGATTCTCTAATCTGTGCAATAAACACTAGGTACCAAGTTTAAAGAAAATATACTCATCCGTTTAGGCTGTAGTCGAACAGACAGACAGAAGGACGTTTTTGCGAGACCCACTTTTTTCGTCTTCCCTATCATCGTAATGTCAAGTTTGATCAAAATCTGGAGTTCGATTTTTTGTACGAATTCATAACTTTCCATATAGTACCTACATATATTCGCAAGTAAAATGTTAGTATTTGAAATATTAGAAGATTTTCTGTTTTTGATGTGCGAGTAAACTCAATTGAAAATGGGCGACGTTGCACAGTGGGACGATTCATAGCAATAAATAAAAAAAAATCAACTAGGTATACTCAAAAAAGCACAGACTAGCCACATGCAGATGAGAATGTTTCGTACGTTTCACCGTCCAAAACCCATTTGTTTACATTGTTGTTTTTGTAATTTCATCCCGCGTCGATGAGTAGATGTGAATGGCAACAACGATTTAACCAGGTGTCTGAAGATCCCTACTGTCTATGGGTGAGGTTTCTCATCTGATATCTGACAGTTCAAGCTTGTAGGCAAAATTCGATTCTGTTTAGAAAAAAATAGATTTCTTTTTTGAAAGGAAGCGTTCGCTGCAGTACGAAAAAACGTCGCGTCCATGAACAACTAACTTCACAACACAATACAGAGGAGCTTAGCTATGCTGCTAAAATGACTGGCCGTTATTCAAATTCTCCTCAAAAATCGGATGTGACTTTAACTATGCAGTCAAAGCCTAGCATTGTACTTAGACTTGGATTTGTCCAAGAGGAAGTACGCTCTTCTACGTTCTGTTGTCAACGGTGTCCACAAAGACTTTTGTCCAGGTTACTATAAATTACAAATATATAAAGCTGGAACTATAACCTGAAATACCTGTTGTGTCAGAAACTATTGCTGAAGTCAACCTTCAATCGCGCTACTAAACAAAACTTCTAAGGGCATTGTTGAGTGATCAAGGAAAATCTGTCATCTGTACGGAATACGAGCAGCTCGGTTCCACTTATTTCTGTAGGCCTATGAAATTAAATTTCCAGAAAGAAAATAGTGCTGTTATTGCGACCGAGCAAAGCTACATGGAGGAGATTATTGAACATTTTGAAATCAATATTAATGTCAAACATTCATATTAAATACACAATGCTAATGACGATGTTTGATAATAGTCAAATAAATACAGTGGGACAAATGCAGCTTAAAATTGTTATATCTGTGGAGCTAAACCTTCGCAAATGAACTTACCTTCTGTAGAAGATCGGACACCAAACACGGATAATAATTATATATTCGGCCTTTCATCTCTACATTCGTGGATCATAATATGTTTCGAGTGCTTGCTGCACAGCGCACGTCTCATACACATTGGCCCTTAAAACTTGTCAAATACGCGGCCAAGAAAATATCATTGGAGAACGAAAAAAAAATGTTTCAAGAAAATTTTAGATTGAAAATGCAATAATTTGGTGGCCTTAACATTAGGCGTGTTTTTTTTGCAAGTCCATATGGATTTGTCGTAAATACAACAACAACTTAAATCCATATAGACTTAGCTAAGTCCAGATAATTATCGGGACTTACGTATTGTAAGTTAGAAGTTCCTAAGTCCCGATGTCGTTTTTCGACAAATCCATATGGACTTGCAAAAAAACACGCCTATTACCAGTTAATATATAAATACTTCAACGATATTGATGGGACATCACAGAGCGAAAGCAATTAATTTTGTATTTATTATGGCCGATTTCATAAAGCCCTTTTAACTGTTTAACAGGCTTTTAAATATTTAAATGACGTTTGTTCCGTACAAAATACGTCATTTAAAAGCCTGTTAAATGTTTGTGAAACCGTACATTAGTCTGCTATTATACGACGACTTTTGCGTCGTGACTCTTCTTCGAATTCTTCTTTAAAATTTCGTCCTGTGAGTCGTACGCTATTACACCATGACTTATCAGTCATGACTTAAATTTGCCAATCCTCAAACAAACAACAAACATAAATGAAACGATTTTGTTTCAGCATGGAAATTCTCTATGCTCTACACCTTAGCAACCGCAGCTATAGGTACATGTGCGCTCCACAAATAACGAAAATAAATAAAACAATTTGCTAAAATAACAAACAAGAAATAAAATAATGCCAAAAATGAGTCGCCGAAATTTGGCCCACGACTCATAGGGCAGTTGTTTTCCATCTCATTTTTTGTCTGTTTTGCACTCATTATGTTCGAAAAGAGTCACGACGCAAAAGTCGTCGTGTAATAGCAGACTTAGGGCCAATTTTTCAATAATCAGATAAATCAAACATTTGTTCCTATTTATTCCTCGGATAGTTAACTCAATGCTTAACTGATGATTGAAAAATCGGCTCTTAATCACATAATGTTTTAAGTTTATTGAACTATAAAATTTGTTATTGAAAATAAAAATAAAGCTTAAGAAATAAATATTTGCCAGATCAGAAAAAAAAGTTCGCTGCTCAACTCTTTTATTCCGAAAGAAGCTGGGCGGGCCATTTATTGATAGATATTTGATGTAATAAGTGATAACATGCAAAATAATTAGGTTTCAGTCATTAAAACAAGAGATATTATGTGCGTTGGTTAGAATAGAATTGTTTAGAATTGGATGGGTATAGCTCATCCCAGAACCACTGGCTACTTTCGTTGTTTTCTGTGGTTTATATGTTTTCCTGTATTATATAGGGTGTCACGTTTTATGTTTGGTCGTAATAATAAATGTGGTAGATGTGTACTTCAAAAAATGTTACTTGGTGCGTTTTCCGTTTTTTCTTACGCTAAACACATACTGGAGCTAACAGGGAATTGATCAGGTACGCAGTAATCAAATTTGACTTGATGAGCTAAAACAAAAATTCGATTTCCAATCTAGGAAATTACGTAAAAACGCTCTGGTATGGCTTTAGCTCTATCCGCCACAGGCCACAGGCGGGCGGAAAATAATAAATATTTGGTATATAGATAGAGCTAGTAAATGGATTCAAAAGATTTTCAGACTGGTGTTGTAGATGTTTTATATTAAATTTTGGGAATAAAGTAAGTATGGAAGCCTATGTAAGCCCAACAAACGTAAACACTTCTATAATTTCCACACATTTCAACCGGAAAAATCATTTTAAATCTTATATTTTTCCCGACAAATATTAACTTTTAAAATTCATTTTTACTTAAATGACTACCAAACAAAGCAGTAAACTTTACCGTGAATATCCTGTTACTATACCTACCTCACTACTAGTAGGTACTTTAAGTACATCTGTACTTCATGGCCCTTTTTTGACGAAGTTATATCGATAGTTAACGTATTCCATCTTAAATTTGTTTTCAAACAAATTCATCTGCTTCTATATACTTATCAATTTAATTCTATAAGAAAAAACTCTTTAAAATACTTCGAACCAATTCAATAGTTTTCAGCTTTTCAAAAAAAATGAACGGTTACACAAAATGTTTTCTTTGAAAATATATTTTAGATTAAATATAGTTAAGGTTTCTAAAAGCTTAGTTAGAAGAAAGTAGATAAATGTTATTTTTTGAAGGCTAGAGACATTTCAACTCTACCATTTTTTTAAATTTTTCTGAAAATATAATATGACAACAATAGGAATGAAGAAGGAAGAGGATAAATGATCAGGCATGTGGAAGAATAATAATATTTTAATATTTTTTTTTTTTTTTTTCGAAACAGCATTTCTCATTTTTAGCTCTGTACAATCGACTACAACAAAAGATTGTTTGCATGCATAAGATCCTGAAAAAGAATTTTATAAAATTAATTTGCTCCTAACATCGATCACCTCGCCGACTTGATGTGTACGTTGTGGATCTTGACCTTGATCTTGACCTCGTTCGAGAACGAGAAGACCTGGAGTCAGACCGACGACGATCGTTTCTTCGTGAATACTTTGAGGAGGAGTGGCTTTTATGCTGGCGACGACGTGATGACCGTTTGCTGTAGTGATCGCCACCATTCGAATCCGACGAGTCCCTTCTACGACTGCTGCGGTGCGAGCTACTTCTGTGAGAGCTACTGCGATGAGAGCTTTTGTGATTAGATCGCTTTGATCCTTCCCTTGAAAATCGTTTGCGACGTGAATCACTGTATTTGGACCGCCGACTGTGTGAGGTGCTTGTGCTACTTGACGAAGAACCTGAAGATGATGTGGAGGAATCACTGCGACGACGATTATGCGCTGATGTAGAAGAGGTTGTTTGCTTTGATGACTTATGTGTACTGCTGCTGCCAGAGCGTTTTTCCTTTTCAGGAAGCGCAACCAGTGATGAATTATTGCCTATACGTGGTTTAAATTCTCCCCCTGTTAAGATCAAAGACGGAAGCACCGGTATGGCTCCTGGCATTACTTGCGAAGGCAAGCTTCCCGATCCCATTGGTGATGGTTGGTAAAAACTTGTTCCCATGTTACGGTTTCTAGAATCCTTATTATCACTAAATCGGGATGTGCGTTCTTTTCTACGTTTGCCTGAAAAAAAGGACAAACCACAGAGAAAACCAAAAAAGTATCTATTAGCACAGTTCAACTTAAACGAACAATAGATTAATGATTGCAATAGGTCGATGGACAATCTAAAGGCGATTGCAAAGCGGATTCCATAGATACATATATATATTTTTTTAATGCGATACAAAGCATTATTTTTGTCTGTTTTGTTTATTTTAATAAATAAAAACGCACCGTTTGAATTTGATTTTTTATCAGGCTGTAGTGGCTCACCGATTTCCTTATCAAACCGTTTTATTTTTTGCTGCGCTGGACTCATTGTGGGTTCAGGTGAAGGGGCTTCCAGTTTGATTTCATTCTTTCGATGTTCTCTCAAAAGAAGCTCATCCCGCACTGCAGTCGCTTCGATTTTATCTTCAATTTCTTCAATGGTTTTCGAGAAGGCGCGTTGACACATTCGTATGTTGGCCTAGAAACCAAAAAAAAAAAGAAGCAAGAGCATTACTTAAAAATACATGCTAAATGTTTTAAAACAAATAACCTTTAACTCCTCCTCAGAGTCATAATCGTCGTCAGAACGTTTGCTTTCATCGTTGGTTGTATCGTTGTCGGATGCGCTATTTTCACTATCGCTGTCGGCATATGCTTCTAGACCTAAAAGTTATTATTGCACTAATTCTTTTTTGTTGCTTTTTTTATTTATGAATATTTTTGGTTGACTATTGACTTATTGGCATTAGAGTTAATCAGAGGAATGCATTCATTGTATTTACATTTTGTGAAGTAGAAAGCTTTATAAATGTAGGTGTAGGTATAGATACAAATAATGAGACCCAACAGATTTTCGTCTGCATTATTTTTATTTATTAATAAATAAATAAAATGTGGATAAAATAATAAATTATATTATTCCTTCTTTGAACAAAATAATTTTTTTATTCGAGCACGTAAATAGATTTGGAGGGGAAGACAAAATAGTCCAACGAAGAGAATAAAACCTAGTTCATAACTTTTTGTAAACAAAAAAAAAAATAATGAAACAATATTTTTGTGGGAGAAAGAAAACTATTGCAGTGTTTTAATGAAGTTGAAAGAAGGGAGGAACGCTGACTTCTAAGGTATAGCAGGAGCACGAGTTGGTGTTCGAAAGTACCATCAAAGTGTGAAACGATCTACCCTAAGCTACAATGTCAGAACAGAATCCTGTCGAGAAAAGAGTACGAAAATGGTATTAGATATACAGGCGGTGCTGAGAATCTGGAAAGCGCACATTTCTAGACTGCTAAATGGCCAAGATAGATTCCACTGTCAGGCAGAACACTTTATTCAACTTGGACGATGTTAGCCAAAAAGTCCGTCCACTCGATCACTTGCCCTTATACTTCTCATCAACACTGTGCGACCGCTAAAAAAGTAAAAACCTTTTGTCGTAAACCTAATAATTGGCCCCTATCAGTGTGGTTTTAGACCAGGGAAATCAAATCCCGAAAAATTTCAGATCGATACAGACCACATCTCTATCGATTTTAAAGTCGCATATGATAGCGTGTAAAGGGACGAATTATACAGGGTTATGTCATATTTCACTCGTCCGTTTGTGCAGGATGGCAATTCCGAAATCTCGCTGCTCTTTCAAAGCATGAACATAGACGAACCCTTTGATGTCAAGGAAAGTCTACTAATGACGACAAGACGAAGTATATATGATGTCATCAAGAAAGGAATCTACACATCCTCTACTCGAGAAAAACGTCACGATGGATAGGTACAACTTTGAAGTAGTAAAGGACTTTGTATATCTGGGCTGACTTCGCAAATTGACATCAGTGCTTTAGATCAAAATGTCGAATCATTCTCTCCAATCGCTGTTTCTTCGGGCTAAGAAGGCATTTATGTTATAATTTATAAAGGATTCTCTCAGAGAACCAAGTACACCCTATTCAAAACCTTGATCATATGGCAGAAGCATGGACCTTGTCAAGAACGGATGGAAATAAGCTTTCAAAAGGAAGATGCATCGTGTTTGATTTTTGGTCTAGATTGGATCGAAGGTGTGAAGCTTTATGGGCTATACAGCAACGTTGACGTGGTGAAAATCTGAAAATCCATTGGCTGATATGGCTGGGACCCTTAGGGCCAGTTTGTTCACACTGGGTTAAATTCTAATTAACCAAAATCGGCTGATTAGCGATTTCCATGATTAAAAATTCAAATTATAGATTAATTGATAAATATTTTGGCTAACATGCACATTTGCTGATTCACCAGTTGCATTAATCCTTGATTGAAGATGATCAGCTGTGAACAAACTGGCCCCTTGAGCGTATGAAAAGTGACGACGAGTCTTAAATTCCTCCTCTGAAGACCTACGCAGCATATGATCCCATCTTAGGTGGGGTTCATAAATGGAAAACGACTTAAACCAATTTGGCATTCGTTGTTGGTTGAAGCCATGGTCCATCCTGTACTGTTAATTAAGTATGCACAATTCTAGCATGCCAAAATTATTGAGGTTAATACAAATATTTTGTTTGCACGATTGGTTTACAGTTGTTGTGGTAGATAACAAATTAATGTTCATGAAATCATCGAAATTCCACTAAAACTGGACCACCAATATTAATTAAATTTTTCCAAAGAAATTTATTTGGACGTCAAAAAATTGACTGAAAATAAAGACATTTCCGAATTTTTCAGCGCCAAAATTGACAGCTATCATTTTGCAGAAATTGTTAAGATTCAAATTATTGCAATACAAAGCGGTTTTTATTCTCAATTTAGATATTTAGGCCCAGTTTTTCAGTGGTGAGTAAAACCAGAGTTAACTAACTCCAGAAGTAAATTAACCAACAGTGACCCGAGGAAGCAGTTTTTCGGTAGAGAATGCATGTGGAACGTGGATAAAACATCAAAAGCATCTGTTCAGTTAATCCTGGGTAAACTCACCAAAATTGATGAGTTTAATCTCGTACTGAAAAACTGGACCTAAAAGTGTAATTTAAATACAATGAGTTTTTGATGTGTAAACATCTATGCTGGCGGTAGAGTGAAAAAAACATCACCAAAACGGAATTGTTTTTGCTTGAAGGGTATCTTAAGATTTTTTTCACTGAACGCACCCATCCTTGAAAGCAGATCGTAACGTTGCACACCGTAACGTTGCACGACGTAACGTTGCACACGAACGTTCACGTTTTTTTTTTCACTGTACCGCCAGCATAGATGTTTACACATCAAAAAAACGTGAACGTTCGTGTGCAACGTTACGTCGTGCAACGTTACGGTGTGCAACGTTACGATCTGCATACTAGGATGGGTGCGTTCAGTGAAACAAATCATAAGATCCCCTTCAAGCAAAAAAAAGTCCGTTTTGGATCCGCGCACGTTGATGTTTACACATATTTACCGTGAGTCCCGGCACTCACACAATTTTTTATCTATGTATATAAATCAAAATCAAATCAAAAATAGAAAAGTCAGTTCCCACAAAGTGGTGTTTTTTAATGTTTGTTAATTATGTGGCGAAAACCAAAAAATGCCATTTCTAGTCCTCCATTTTATTTGATCAGGATGAATTGAGCACTGTACCGGTTAAGGCCAACGCAATTTTTTGGGCTTGGATAATGATAAGAGGAAAATTCTTTTTGTTAAGAGAAAAGTTCAGTGAATCATTATATGCAAAAGTAACATCCGCTGACACAAGGAAGTTCAGGATGAGTTCGAACGTGAACAACAAGAAGCTGAGCTACGCCGCTATAAACCGTAAACGATGCCGCCTAGGAGAATCGTACGCCCGAGTGCGAACTTAATTGTGTCAAGTGACAGTTATGAAAGAGTACAATCTAAAAAAGACTACTTACACAAAAATAAACAGTGTTTAATGTTAAATCCATTGAGTCATATACATAATTTTAAATTCCCAGTTTAATGAATCATGAAACCCAGTAGTAATTACAATTCCGTTAACAAGCATCATTGGAAAAAAGTAAAAAAAAAACATCATTTGACCCCAAAATCCTCAGCAATAAATTTATGCAGAATTTTTGTTTTTGTTTTACGTGCATTTCATACAAAGTCGTTATTTTTCAGTTTACAAAAAGGGACTTTAATTATTCTACTTAGTTTGTAAATATATTTAATAAATGTTTAAAGAAATAAAATGAACGTAAATAAATGAAAATATTACACTTACCCAATTTGCCGGTAATAGAAGGTATTGCGCTTTTGCGGATAACTTGGACCGATGAGGCTTTATATACACAATAGTTATTGATATTAAAAAAGTAAACAAGAGATTATAAGAGCATTAAGAAGTTCTGCATTCCTATATGCAAAACAAAGAACAATAAATTATTTCTTCACTTTTCTTGTAATTATATTTGTTTAACCAATATACTTTGTTATTTTTTTCTTTTTTTTTGTTGAATAAAAATAAATTTTTGAGATATGAACTAAAATAAAAGAAAAGAAAATCTACCTTTTTCTCTTCTTTTTCGAATTGCTTCGTTTGCTAAAATAACTATTTCTTCGTTAGTTACTTCAAGAAGAAGTTCGGTTAAAGTCTTTCGCACACCAATCATCTAATCGAAATGAAACGGAAAAACCAATGAATTAAAATTGTCCATTGGAGGCAATTGCACACAGCATTTTAGAGACCTACCATGTCCGCAATTCTTTCTTCATACGTTTTACCCGAATTGAGGATGTTTTCTGATGGATCGTTTGTTGACATATTTGCTGGAAGTGCGTGTACCGTGTCAGCATCGGTGTCATCGAGTGGTTCATCATTATTGGTAGCATCTTCATTACCTGAACTTTCACCTTCCTAGATTTTTTATTTTCAAATTGATTTAATAAGGAATATTCAATTAAAAGTTGTGGTTTGCGAATAAAATCAACAGGATAGAACTAAGAACTACTTTTATCAAAATTTAATGTATCCTTAGCGGGTAAAATAGATAGAGACGGTTATAAGGGATTTGATTCTAGATATTTACCATTTCCTTGATGCTACTTTTTACCATAGTCTTAAAATTATTAATATCACTCTCTTCGACAGCTGTTGTACCTGCGAATAGAGGATCCTTATCTTTTGTATTGCGTTCAATTTGTTTTAACTTCTCGCGTTCCATCTTCTCGAGTCCTTCACTGTTAATAGATAAAATAATAAAAATGTTAATGTTATTTTTTTTTAATTATGACTAATTTAATGCGCTTTAGAAATGCCACTGTCTCTTATCTTTAAACTGTTTAATACAAAGACTTATAGTATCCTTGTTTCGAAGGGTAGACCTGCGCTCTCAACGAAGGTATATGAAGACCACGACTCATGTGACGCACACAAGTAAGAGAGGACAACGTCAACCAACTTGAAGCGGAGGGGAGGATCTTACGCCTAACGACCAAACTACTTGGTGAATAGTCGGGATAATTAGACATAATAAGAGCTTGATATAAATAAGAACTGGGGTGAAAGTGAAGGTGATAGTTGATTGCCAATTTCTTGATTGTGGCTTTGTCGATAGGTGTCTCTATCTTATCTATAGGGAACTATGGAGGGAGCAATCGTCAAATGGCATTCACTTAATCGAATGATCGTTTTAGGCCTGCCGCCCACTAGGCAACTTTTAGTAGCTCACCCCAGCAACTTTTAGTTGCTCCCGGTTCAATTACATTGGCTTATATGGGAGAGCGCCCACTGGGCAACTTAGTTGCCGGCAACTTTAAGTTGCTCGGAGTTGCTCGCGGAACTTAGTTGCCGGCAACTCCGGGCAACTTTTAGTTGCTGATCCCCGCCCACTAAGCAATTTCCGAGCAACTTTCAGGAATTTTCGAAAATTTAACGTTTTTATTTGTTGTCCATTGAAATATTACATTGATTTTGCATTTTAGACAGGTCAAATTGAGATAGGTTTAGGTGGAGCACGTTTTTATAGAAAGTTAAATACAAAAAAAAACAAATACTAATTCTCAAAAATTGCTCGGAAGTTGCTTAGTGGGCGAGGGCAAGCAACTTTAGTTGCTCGGAGTTGCCGGCAACACCAAGCAACTTAAAGTTGCCGGCAACTAAGTTGCCTAGTGGGCGGCAGGCCTTAGTCTTACGTGATACCAAATCTTGTTTAAAGGCTCCTTGAGCTATATGACCAGAATCATCACATTTAATTGAGGTGCATTAATTCCCCAGCCTATGTCAGGCTAGAAAACCAGTCCTTGAAAAATTCTTTTTCGACAAACGAAAGGGGCGATCTCTGATGATGCGTATGATACCCTATTTTTCTGTGGTATCAACATTGAGGTTCGAGTGGTTTTTGTTGACTAACCGATCATGTAATGTTTGGTGTTACCCGAATTAGAAAACTTACCGTAACCAAGCTGGTAGAATCTTTCGTTTAGCGGCGTCCATTGGAAGATGATCGATAACGCCCTTTCCGGGCAACATTGCTGGCAAATCGACATTTGGCTTTTGCAGTGGTGGTGTTGTACTGCTGATGATGTCTTTTGGAATAGGTGGGGTCAAGGACCCTGTAGCTAAAGGCACATGGAGAATTGGGGGTGGCAGGGTCACGCGTGCCGGCCACGACCAATTTTGTTGTGGCGGACCTTTGAATAAAAATTAGTATCTCACATTATTTGCCAGATTTAACCAAATGAGATACTCACAATATTGTTCTATATCTGGTTGCCGAGTTGCAATGGACATCCATCGAGCTGCAGGCGGAGGAGGTGGTGTATTATGACCAAATCCAACAACCTGTACCTCATCGTCTTTTTCCACTTCCATATCGGCTTCACCTTGTTCGTCGAATTTGGCCGTTTGTTTTATTGATTTAATAGAATTGGCACTACTTATGATAGGAGGTGGTGGTGTTTCAGGAAGGCCAGCACCTGAATCTTTCATTTGTATCCATTGCTGAGCCAGAGATGCCCAATCAATTGAGCCTGAATTAACGTTACACGATGTTTGTGAAGTCATTTGCCAGTTGAATTGATTACGGCTATTTACACCGTCACCACTCGAATCACCCCCGGAATACATTTATTAGTTTTTGAACAATTTTTTGGAAATTTTTAAAGTGCTGAAAAATTAGTTGTCTGGTCCACCATTAAAAATAATTTTTTTTAAATAATCCCAACAAGGGAGCTACATGGGCTAAAGGACTGTCAAGTTTCAAATGTCAAGACGCTTATGGCTCCTATTAACTTTACGTTACATAACGTTATGTTGTGAAGATATTTAGGTTGGTTGCACATAGCTGAGCAATTTTATTGTGAAGTGCCCACAACAGAAAAAGAGTTTTTTAGCCGCATTAACTATAGCTGATGATCCATATAAATAGATCATCTCATGAAAATAAAACAATGCGGATCTTAGTAACAACTGCGTTATATACCTATCTCTTTTTCCCTTACGTTTTTTTATTTGTCATATACTTGATAATAAAAACGGCTAATGTAAAATTTGAAGAAAAGGTTTCAGCAAAAGACCTTGCAGTCAGGCCATTAGAACAAAACGTATTGGCCACATTCAGGATTCACTTGGATAGCCTATCTCATGATGGATTTACATGTATCTTCATCTGCAAATTTAAAGAAAAGTAGAGTGGGATGGATTTATGTCAATAAACAAATGAGTGAAAGAGTATACAGTGAAGATGAACATGCACGTCTTCATATCTGCATTATGGCACTTCCTATAATCTTCATCTATGAAGGCCTCTGCATTTTGGTCTTCTCTCTCTATTCAACAGTTGTAAGTCCCCTTTCACACGAGGAAACTGAGCTGCCAGCAGCAATCAGTTTGTTGGTGAGAAGGGCAAGAAGTAAGAGGGGAAAATGAAATCTCCCCGGTCAACGATTCGAGGAGATTTTTTTGACATTCCTCTTCACACACACAGTAGAGTGTGTTCAACCAAGCAATTTTAAAAGGAAAATACAGAAAGGCCTGCCGCCCACTAGGCAACTTTTAGTTGCTCACCCCAGCAACTTTTAGTTGCTCCCGGTTCAATTACATTGGCTTATATGGGAGAGCGCCCACTGGGCAACTTAGTTGCCGGCAACTTTAAGTTGCTCGGAGTTGCTCGCGGAACTTAGTTGCCGGCAACTCCGGGCAACTTTTAGTTGCTGACCCCCGCCCACTAAGCAATTTCCGAGCAACTTTCAGGAATTTTCGAAAATTTAACGTTTTTATTTGTTGTCCATTGAAATATTACATTGATTTTGCATTTTAGACAGGTCAACTTGAGATAGGTTTAGGTGGAGCACGTTTTTATAGAAAATTAAATACAAAAAAACACAAATATTAATTCTCAAAAGTTGCTCGGAAGTTGCCTAGTGGGCGAGGGCAAGCAACTTTAGTTGGTCGGAGTTGCCGGCAACACCAAGCAACTTAAAGTTGCCGGCAACTAAGTTGCCTAGTGGGCGGCAGGCCAAAGTTTCCACGATTTTGTTTCTTCGTGTGAAAGGTACAGGAGATTTTTAAGGAAATTAAAAGAAAACGTCAAAAAAATCTCCAGCAACTTGTTTCCTCGTGTGAAAGGGGACTAACTTTTATATCTTACATCCCTGTTTTTTTGCATAGCTTGCATGAAGATCAATGTAAATCCACCATTATGCTGGGCTTACACGACTGAAAATAAAAAAATAAAAATAAATAAAGATAATACTGTTAATTTAGCCGTCGCGTACATCCAGCATTAGATTATCGAGTATCCGTGTATATTTCTGAATGACCAAAACCGGATAGGTTAAGGCCGCAGGCGCGCATATGCAACTAAACAGTTTGGTTTCAATTTTGAGCACTCGGGATTATATGAGAGTCCGCTGGTTTATGTGCTCGAACTCTCATATAATTCCATAGTGCTCAAAATCGCAACCAAACTGTTTAGTTGCATGTGCGCGCCTGGCCTAAATTCGCTGCTCAAATCAGTTTTACGGCCATATTATTCACTCGATTCATCCAGATTAAAAATTTAAATCCCAAATTCAATGTAAATACATCTGGATTTAAGCTTTTGTTGCGAGGCAAGAGGAAGGGAGGAATGTCGGTAAGGCAGCATGAAAGGAAAAGGAAAAGGTAGGAAATTCGGAAAGGAAGAGGATGGGTTAGGGAAAGGAATGTCAAGTTTCGGGAACGCGGCCTGCTGGCTATGCGCGGCATTAGCTCGTCGGAATGGGGGGGGATCTTGCCCCCGAAACTCGACCTCACCTGCAAACAAAACACAAATCAGGCCACAGAAAATTATCATAAAAAAGGACCACGGACGGACAATCACCACTTCTAGGGTACTGCAGGTATGTTGTTGCAGAAATGCCAACCCACCCAACCATGATATCCGTTGGCAATTTTGGATATCCCCAATAAAGTCGATTACCATGTTCCAGTCACACCATCTTCACCGAAAGGAATTGGCTACCTTCCGCACCCCTGAAAATTCCGTCTTCAACAAATCATGTTCCGTTCAAAACGAAACAAGAAAACACCAAAAATTTCATCCACAAAAGCGTTTAGTGAAGTTTATTGAAAGAGGTCGAAAAGTAACAGGTAAGTAGGTATTGTATATGAAAGACATTAAGCAAAAAGTTGTACTTCATATTCAAATAAATAAGATTAAAATCATTAAATTTGTTAATCAATCTTTATAGATATATCTATAGTAATGGAGAATATCGCAAACAAAAACTGAAGAAAACAAAAAAAAGGAACAAATAAAAACGTGATTACTCTGCGTTTCCCAAAGAAAAAGGTAATTGTACCCTTTTTGGTACCCACTTTATGCACTACGTTGAAATTAGCGGTGGTAAAAATTCCCTTCCTCAATAGAGCTCTTTGGAGGAGGACTGATTCCGTAAAATCTTCACGTGGGAGGAACGCGATCAAAGAAAATCTAAGGAAACACTAGCTATCACTTACAAAAAGGTATTTAGGTGAAAATTATATATTTAAATTGAACAGTAAAAAGATTGAGGATTATCCCGAAAAGAATTAACTCGTACAAAATAAACTTCAACGCCACTTAAATTATAACAAAATTATTGTAGTTTATGTAAAAGTGCAATTACACAAATTATGAATCTGTGTAATACTTAGGTAGGTACCAGAAATCCTTTTCCGGTAGAATGGAGTATAATTACTCGTATTTAATGTTGTTTTGACTGTGCTGTCCAATCTCTTTTCTTGTTGCACAAATAATATTGTTACTTTTGATATGTACCTTGCTTTTCCTTTTAGTTCTCTTTTCAGACTCACTGTGGGGTGCTTTTCTCACTTTGATGGGATCTACTCGACGCCGTCAAGATCTGGTACTGAAGTGTACTGATGCAGTTTTAACAGGACACCCGCTGGGTAGGATGAAAAGACACTCTCCAAATCAGCGTCTTGTATAGCAGCAACTAAGTATTGTCTAAAAAAAACAAATCTCGTACACCCCAATCGGGAGTGGTCCGAGAATAGTAGGTATCAACCAAGAGGAAGTTGTGCTCCACTTAACAAAATTGTGTTCCCACAAAAAAATGTCGTGGCGGCCAGTCCTTCACTGGTTAGCTGGAACCGCCAGAAATCAAATTGGAGTAGTTGGGTAACCTATGAAAATTTCATATACTTTAGCACCATTTCAATAAAAAAAACGTTATCTTTTGAAACTCACCCTCTGGGTTATCTTTTTATTTTTATCCTTAGCAATTAGGGTTTTTAAAGGGCAAATGGTATACAAAAAAATCCTACTGATCACTTGAACACGTAAGTAACATATTATTCTAATTTGATAAATGGAGAACAAAAAAAAATTAGGAATTATTGTAATGGTAAGTAAAACATCAAACGAATTCACCACGTACTTTATGCACAGCAAAAATAGGTTTCTTTTTTTTTTGTATCTTTATAATGGTTTGTATATTATGAACGTATCAAAATCTATAAATCAGAGCTTAATGGAGGTTCCACTCTTGTTCGATAGTCAGAGGATAGTAGCTAGACATTTGGTCACCAGATCAATTTGCCGTAGGAGAATCATCCCACTTTGGTACAGCTATTCCTCCTCCCACATTATTCGGGTCATACGATCCAACCCATTCGCAAGTTGTTATTGTTATTTCGTTTTTCTTTTGTTCCTAAGATTTTTCCTTCATCCCTAATTTGACATTTTGGAAGTACTCCTCTATCATTTCAAATAGGGCTTCCTTCTTTGGCCACTAGGTGGCGTTAAAGTCACAACCAAGACTTAAGGCTCGGTTCTCACATTGGGCGTCCACAACACTTTAATCTGGATGTATCTAGTGAATAATATGGCGGTTACAGTCAGCTGTTCTTGACAATTCTTGTGGATAGATGAGTACCCCAGAATTTTTAGGATAGCTTGAGATTTAAGGTAGAACTAGAATAGTCGGAGGGCCACGCAAGTGGTCGTACGAAACCGAGCGAATACAAATTATTTATATCTTGTGCCCATAATTGCGATTTGGTACTGTTCGTCTAGTTTTCGTTAACTTTTGCCGTCGGACGTGAAGAGCACTCATCGACCGCTCATTCGTAAGTGGATGGATGCAAAAATCAAAATGGTGAAAGCAAACTAAAAAGAATTTGGCGTTTGGTGGATGGATTTCGACTTTTTTGTCTGATTTATGAATGAGTGAAGTAAAATTTTTAGTTTTCTTTTAATTAATTTATATCACATCGAATTTTAGTGGTTTCGCAAAGTAAATAATTAAAAGCCTCTCTGCTATTTAAATTGACATTGAACAAACAATTGTTTAATTTGTTTTCTCTTTCAACCATTTACCCTGAGGCCACACGAGCAAGTACTGGCAAGCAAGTTGGGTTCATACATTGCCTGCCAAATTCGTATCTGTGTACTGGCTGTGACGTAGGTGGCACTCCACTTGCCAAGCATGTTGCTTGCAAGTAGGTCGTTCTTTTTCTCTACTATAGTAAACAATTTTGGTTGATCTTTCAAACAAAATGGATTGAAAAAATCAAAATACATTTTTAAAGAATATAAAAGAAAAATGCAAAAATGGTTAACAAACTTTAATAATTGAAATTATGGACAACGAAACATAAGAGGGAATAACATATACTCTAACTAAAATTCATGTACCAAAAAAAAACTACAGACGTCAAAATACATTTTGTTAGCTATCCGTCTGTTAAGCACAAAACTTTCAAATTGCATTGAAGGTTGATAAAAAAACCTCTAAAAATCCGAATTGTTTTCCATTTTATTTTCCGCTCCGGAAAAATGGATTTTTAGGGCAATCGGTTGACATTTGGAACGAAATATTCTCGATAGGATCAAATATAATTTGTCCCCTATCTGTCAAGCCACAAACTTTCAAATTTCATTAAAGGATGTCTACGATGTCAATGGATTAAAAAACCTCTATATATCCGAATAATTTGAAACTTTATTTTTTGAAAAGGGCAATTTTAGAGCTTTTTGGTTTTTTGTAACGAAATATTCGCAAATGTCAAATATTCTGTCAAGCAATGTCAAGTTTCGTATGAAAGTGAATTTTGACATTTTTAAAATGCAATCAAATTCCACACTAAATTTATTTTACATTGACCTATTATATATGGACTGCTAGGAGCCAACTTCACGCGGATTCAATCGAAAACTTATCGCCACGAGCGCCAGTTGGAGCAACACGGAAAATTAGGTATAACTTTTGACACTTCAATTTGGTTTATATCTTGTCAATATTTTTGTTGTTTATTTTGCCTGTGCTTTGTGAAAAACTTATTTATTTTTTTTTGTGATGGTTATTTTCAGCGAAGGGAGGCGATGAGAAAGTTTCCAAAAAATTTGCAGAACTTGTTAAGTTAGCACAGAGCGGTAAGAAGATTAAAAGAATACACGCAGGCATAGAAATAGAAGATAAACCAAAGGAGACAATCCAAAGCAAGGGCAATCGAAGACAACTAATGTAAATACAGGAAATAAAATAAGACCTATTCGGCAGTTGGCAAACGAGAGTGATGAGGATTGAATTCGTAGAGTGAACAGAAAAACAACCCAGTCTCAAAGAGACCGAATACGAAGCAAAGCACGATCCAGAGAACCCCTAGAAGAGGCTGGAGTGGTTAAAATGGACCCAAGTTGGTAAATAAATCAAAAGATTCATTAGTTAGAATCAGCATTGTAGGGTGAAGTGCAGGAAAGGTTCATTCGGAAAGTTGCCCATGGCAGCACCTTCACTCGATGACCCATTATACTCATCTTGTGTAAAGTTGGCTGAACATTAAAGATTACCAAATCGCCATCACGGATATGCCTCTCCGCAATATAGCCATCGATATGCAAATCACTTGAATTTGGATGGAAAAGCAGATCGAATCGCTCTTCATTCGGTCGAATTATGAATTTAGCATCTGGATATACTGGTCACATCCACGATTGACCAAACTGATGAAGTTTTTTGTTGATTCTTATGGAAATAAAAGAATCTTGACATAAACGTACCGAATAGATTGTTGCTTAGTAAATTATCGTTTTGCTGACGTTCTTCTGGTTGCTGTTATAAAGATAAAAATAAATATTTTGTGAGGAATTTTTAATTAATCAATTAACTTATTTGATTGAAATTAAAAACTAAAACATCGAACAAACGTCAAACTGTGACGTTCAACTAAAACAGATAGCACTGTGTTTCATATATAAAAATAACAGATGTCCATAGTTTCTATGGCAAAAAAAGCTTGCTCAGCCCAAGTCGCAAGAGATGGCATTGTAAATTATTACTTTTGTTTGCCACTTTGCTCCAAGTAGCATCAGTGTCACTAAAAAGTGGTTGAATCTCCTTTACTGAGATATTTGTATGGAAATGAGGCTCGACTAGCAGTCCATATTTAGTATGTCAATGTTATTTTAACTTATTTTTTGCACAAAATCTAATTAATTCAGAAATTTAAATAAAAGGAACGATGATTGTTGACTATAGTTAAAAAAATGAACGCCCTACTTGCTTCTCAACCAAAAACACTCTATATGAAGATACCAATCTTTCGTACGTATCACCCTCCAAAACCCATTTGTTTACATTGTTGTTTTTGTAATTTCGATTTGTGTCCATGAATAGATGTGAATTGCAACAACAATTTAACGGGGTGGAATTGTTCTGTTTTCCCAGAACAACCATTTTGTATTTGTAAATAACGCAGCCATCTTTAAAAAAATTTCAACTCACCAGCTTTTCAACATGAAAATGGCGGATGTTAGGTGGGATATCAGGGTGTGTTGAAAAAAACACCAATTTAATGGTGCTAAGTCTGCTATTACACTACGAATTTCCCGTTATGAAACTTCTTTTAATTTTTCTTTGAAAATTCATCCTGTAAGTAGTTCGCTGTTACACAATGATTTTTAAATCTTTGGCATTTAACAGAAAAGTCTGTAATAAAATAAATAACGTGATAAGTTAGAATTTATACATTGAAATTTCGGTCATCGACAGTTTTCTATTGGTTTCGCATATACATAGCATAAAGGCTGTCTCAAACCAACGCGAAACATTCGCGCGAATATGCGACGACTGAATAATGTTCGAAGATTCGCATCGCGCCAGTGTGGGTACTCCCATTAATCTCCATGTAAATAAATTAAGACAGGCGAAAGTTTCGTCGTCGTTCTGAAGTATTCGCTTTGGTTTTGGAGAGCCTTAAAGGCTGTCCCAAACCAACGCGAAACATTCGCGCGAATATGCGACGACTGAATAATGTTCGAAGATTCGCATCGTGCCAGTGTGGGTGCTCCCATTAATCTCCATGTAAATAAATTAAGACAGGCGGAAGTTTCGTCGTCGCGCCGAATGTTTCGCGTTGGTTTGGGAGAGCCTTAATGCTCTTAAAAGCCGTGTTTTTTTTTGCAAGCCCGGAGGGATTTGGTTAAAAAGAAATGATTTTGTGGACTATCTATCGACGCCATCACAGAAAACAATGGAGTTTCCATAAAAAACTATTGATTAGAAGTACATATGCAATTCACGCCGTTAGAACAGTTTACCCCCGAAAATTATGTGCTCTTAGCTATGCCTGGAGGGGATTAGTTGTTGTTGCGTTTAACATGTAAATTCCTTAGCCCCGACGCGACATGGTTTTTTTCGATCAATTTCCTCTAGGTTTGCAAAAAGGACGAGACTAGAGACATGCCAATTTATAACAGTTATAACAATTTTTGGCCATTAAAAGCGGCGTAGGTTTACGCGCTTCGCACTACTTAAAAAAAACTTTAGGTGCTTGAATTATGCCCACCGGCGGAGGACCCTGGCTCTGCGGGGCCGCATAAACAGTAATTTTATAAACAAAATCTGTTATAATTGGCATGTCTAGTCACTTCCTGCAAAAAAACCACGCCTAAAGTCTTACAACAGTTGCGTTGATTCGCTGATTTCTCATTGGTTTTTTTTTTTTTGTCATGTTCACAGTCTGTTTCAATAATTCGAGAGCGAAATACAATACCAAACAATCGTAGAAAGAAAACAAATAATGACAAAAGACAATCGAATATACTTAAATTGATTATAAATTTTCACGTTCAATTTGTTTCCACAAACTTATCCTTATAAGGTTGGGTTAGCACTTGATAACTCGTTGCTCCTTTTATTATACTTTTTGAACATACCCATTGAAACTCGTAAATAACCGACATTTTGGTGGTGAATGTACGCTTACTGCATGTGTGTGCAAATAAAGCGTGGTGGATGTACGCTTACTGCATATGTGTGCGTGTTTCTCCTGAATTTCCCCTATATGAGCTTGTAGGCAAACTCGGATGACAGCCGAGATTGGTATCTTCATATAGAGTGTTTTTGTTCTCAACTGGCTCCGAAAAAGGCAAGCCAGTTGACGAGCAAGTTGCTTGGGTTTATATGTGTTAGTGAAAAAATGTGTATGTATTGCAACTTGCTTGCCAGTACTGGCTCGTTTGCCCTCCGGGTTAAGTGCATTATGGGTTACTTGTGAAATGGATCTCTGCCACCAAATGTCAGAAGTGTCAGTGTGAAATTAAAAAAAAACAATCTGACAGCACTCCCTGGTTGGAAAACAAAACCAAATGCCGAAGGCACGAAGGCGAGCCAAAAAAGTCGGGTGTTTAATAATAGTGATAAATATGTAATAAAATTAGTTTTTTTGTATCAAACACTTGAAAAAATGTTCACTAAAATGTTTAAACACTAATTAATAGGTAATTCGATCGCAAATTTAAGTTTTCAGTTCCAAATACAATAAATAATCAAATGACCGGATTTTTAACACTGCCAAGAGCTTGTAAATATTTTCCAACCAGGGACTTTTTTTGTTGTTGTTTTTAGATGTCAAATTAGAAAGAGAAAAGACAAAGACAAATCTTGGAAGACCACTATTGACGTTTCGGAAAGCTACTTTTCGGACGGTTTTGACATAAACATGTACCAACCTCAAAATAAAATAATTTGTATTAATGTATATTTATATGACGGTGTTCACATTGGACTGACTCCTCCGATTTTTTTTTGACGTCTCTGTGCTTTTGCTCACTTCCACTTCATGGTTAGAAAGAGATGGCCAGCAAAGGCAGGATTTTTTAAATTATTTAAAAATCAGTGGATTTTTTTTGACGTCTTCTTTTGTGACATCTGTTTTCTCTGTCTGTGATTTATCTTTGGCACTTAAATCTTACAGAATTCAATTTTTTTCAATTGGAAACATATTTATTAAAGAAGATTTACATTTTGCAAGTGAAAAAAATGGAATTAATCTTTTAAACTGCACACATTTCTGGTTTGTTTTAACGACTGCTAAACGTCAAAGTAAGTCCGATGTGTTCACAGTAGTTTGTGTCTGAACAAACCCACTTGGATTCACGTCAAAAAAAATCGGATGAGTCAGTCCAATGTGAACACCGTCTATGGATAAGTCAAATTCGAGTATGCAAAAAACCAAAGCGAACTCGACCACTCGGGATCGGGAAAAATTTGTATTTTACGTACTCACAAATTTTGTGTGAAAAAGTGTTTTTTAAATAATTTTAATCCACAGCAAATACTTATTAAATAATAATTAATAAATATAAAGAATAAATCAAAATCATAATACACATTCTTGAAAGTTTAGCTCCAGAAGTATTAACAAAAAACGAACAAACGCTACCTAAATACCCACGTTTTCTCGTCAGCAACGCTAAATACACCGGCTGCATTCCAATTCAAAACCATGGAAGACATAAAGACAAACTTCGATAAAATTATGGCCCAATTCAATGACAGCGTTGCTCATGTCGCTCCTAAAAAACTCAGCTTCGATTATACAAACGATTCTTTGAGTGAAACTTTGCCAAAAAAACGAAAACTCTCTAATAGCCTTAACAACTCTTTTTGCAAGCCAGCTATGAACGATAGTGCAAGCTCTGTACGCATTGCTAGTGCTGATACTTCCCTTAATGCATCACTTCCACCCAGTCCATGGGAGAATCGACGCATCCGGGCTGATTTGATCGAGGCCAAAGCCAGAATTGCAAAATTTAAGCAGGAGATTGAACGTCAGCACAAGATTCGCCAGGAAATGGAAACAATGTACGATAGCAAAGTTCGTGAACTTACTAAACAATGCGACTTCACATCGAACAAAAACCTAGATTTGGAGAAGCACCTGACAGTGATGAGAAAGAGAGAACAACGTGCCAAGTCGGAACTGACCACCGCTAAGAACGAACTCAATGAACAGAAGTTGTCCTACGAAGAGACCATTCTCGAGCTGCAGCGCACCAATGCGGAAATCGAAGAAAATGCCCGTCTAATGCAGAACGACTTGTCCAACGAAATCAGTAATTATCGTCGACACTCTGACAGGCTCGAGATGGAACTCGAACTCGTCTCGGATGAGCTGGCTACCCTCAAATGTACATTTGACGAATGTAAGGGGAAAATCTCCGTATTCGATGAGCTTCAGATGAATTTGGAAAAGGAAAAACAAGCCAGCAACGAAGCGAAATCTCGAGTCAAGCAGTTAGAATATGAAATATCCACCTATGCCGACTGGAAGGAGATCACTAAGAACACTCAAGCTCGCCTCGCTAGCATTCCAGACTTGGATAAGGAGATCGATCGCTTAAAGACAAACAACAAGAACCTTCATGAAGTGGTAGGCGATAAGCTTCTTTTGGAAGAACAAGTTCACGATCTCAAGAGTCGATTGGAAAGGTACGAAAACTCGAAAAATGAAGCCGTTGCATTACAAGTAAAACTAACAAACCTCGAACAAGAGCTCAAAGAATGGGTAAAGGTAGCTCAAGACCATTGTCTGCCAAACACCTTAGTTAGCCCAATTGCGCTGCGTTCGCGAATCGAACAAATTCTGCAGAATGACATCATTTTGGTTTCGGAAAAGAGTTCTAATCAATGCGAGAAAAATTCAATTGAGACGCGAATGCGTGATTTGCAACAGCAGGTTGACACTTACACCAAGAACAATGAGAGTCTTAAGGCGGCGTTAAAACACCACAAAAGCATTCTGTTGAGGGTCCAGAAGAAACTGATGTTGGTGGCGAAGGAGCGTGATTGTTATAAGCAATTGCTTGAAAATTTTGAAAAAGATCTAACCATTTCAAATGCAATCGAGGTGGCAAACCCTGAGTCACAGCTGCGTTGTCGTTTGGATATGCTTGAAAAAACTCTCGTTGCGTACAAGGACATGTGTGCCAATTTGGAGAAAGAATTATTTGCACAGAAATTGAATCCAGAGATGTCGCCTTCGTCCTTGGATAGTGGATTGAATGAAAGCTATGAACATTTCAAGAAGGAAATTGAAAATTTGCGCTTGGAAAATGACAGATTGAAGAGGCGTAAGGAAGAACTGGAGTTGGAATTGGAGCACAGATGTTTAAAGGGAGATTTCAATATTGGAAAGTATAAGGTATTCAAAAAAAAAAAAAAAACATTAGTTTACATTTTGTACGTTTTTACGACTGACTTTGGGCAAAACATTTGAATTTTTATAGGTAGTCGGCAATTTGTGTGACTTCTGATCCAGGTATTTGCCTTTGGGAACAAATTTCTATCAGATCGATATCTGTAAAAGCTTCTTGTTGCTTAATGGTGGATTTACATGTATTTGCAGAGCGAGATAGATGTATGCAACACAAAACGAATGAGTGAAAGAGTACCATTATGAAGATGAAAATGTTCGTCTTCATATCTGCATTGTGGACTTCCTATAATCTGCATTTATGAAGATCTCTGTATTTTTGTCTTATCTCTCTATTCAACAAAAATGTAACTTTTACATCAAAATCCCTTTTTTTGCAGAACTCGCATGAAGATACTTACATTTGAATCCACCATAATGTTACAAATATATCAATTCCAATGCTTCCATTTTCTTTTTTGTACTGCTAAAATTGGTGCTGCATATTCAGAAAAGAGAGCTTTTGTTCTAATGCGCCTATCTGAAATCAGGTATTTGTAACATTTTCGGATTAGTCGCCATTTTGGTTGTATGGATGAATTCAACTTTTTATGAAAATTGTGAGAGTTTGGGTATAAAAACATAAGAATATGTTCAAGAATTATTTCTCAAGTTTAATTGGAAACATCCTTTATACCAATTTGGCAACCAGAGAAATTTTAAACAAACGTGTTAAAGAGGCCAATGAGTTTGAGAAGGATGGTCGCGAGGTTCGTAGAGAAAATTGGCGGGTTCTATCGTTAATGGGTCTCTTAGGGCAGGATGTCCTATGCGAATCTCTATGAACCTTGCGACCGTCCTTACGTTGTCAAATTGTTGTACACGGTGTTCCTAATTTTAATAAAAATACTCGGAAAATTACTTTACATTAGGGTGTTACCGGGAAGGCAGAGATGTGAGAGTACCCCAGGGGTTAACTGTGGTACAAAAAAAAACGAATACATGTGGTCAACCATAGTTAACCCCTAATACTCTCACATCTCTCCCTCCCCGCTAACATCCTAATGTTAAGACCCGAAAGCAAATTTTAGGAGTGAATATATAACCAAAATGTGAGTACGCGGATTTATAGGCATACGCGTCATGTTAGAATATATAAGTCTGGCTTTTTTTCATCAGCAAACTTTAAATAAAACACTTATTTGAAGTTTAGTGTCATAGTTACAGCAAATTTGAATAATTCTATAGTACTATAATATCCTTCATAACTGTCAGTTACCTTTTTAATCTTAAACACATGTGTTATATTTTTAATTAAAGGTTGTCCACTTATCAAACAATCCAGCAGCAGAAGCATACGAAAATGCTAATAACCGCTTGGAAAAACTTCAAGCTGAAATTGAACGTCTCAAACGCCGCAATCAAAAGCTGGAAGACGATAAAGAGGATATAACTGGTCGTTTAAATGAAACATCAAATATGACCGTCAATATTAAAGAATTAAACACTCTCCGTGCAGAAAATGAATCGCTCAATAACAAGAACAAGAAAATGAAAGACTATTATCGTTCATTGAATTTGGAATTTCGTGAAGTATGCTACATGTTGTTTGGCTACAAAATCGATAGAATTATGAACAATAACAACTATAAGATTTCGAGCATGTATGCTGAAACACCAGATGATTATCTTAATTTCAGACTTAATGATTCGGGTATTCTTGATATGTTGGAAACTCCATATTCAGTTTCGCTAAAAGAAATGATGCAATCTCAGTTGGCTGCTCATAAATCGCTACCCGCATTCTTAAGCACATTAACGTTGGAACTTTTTAATAAAGTCACCGTTGCTGATTAGACTTATAATAATAACAACCATTCAATCATATTTCCGATGTATGAAGTTAACTCTTAAGATAATTAATTGCCCAGCTTGGACAGATAAAAAATAAACAAAAAATATTGTATGAAATAAATTGCATGTTTACTTTAACAAATTAGTGATTTTTTTTTAATACTTTACCCCTTTCAAATCACTGATTTTAAAGCAACTCCCTGTTTGAAAACTTATTACATTATTCATTTGAACTTAAGGGTCCGCCAAATCACTTCTTTTTTTTTTGAAAATGGCGCAAAACATCGAGTGTAGCTTCGGCTGTGTGGCACGTAGCGCCTTCCTGTTGAAACCAAATGTTGCCAATATCCTCCTCTTCAATTTTTGTGAACAAAAATTCGTTCAACATGGCCCGATAACGATGGCCATTGACTGTAACGGCCACTCCTTGCTCATTTTCGAAAAATGGCCCCATTATGCCTCTGGACCAAAATCCGCACCAAACAGTGACTCGTTTTGGGTGTATCGGCTTTTCAATGTAGCGTGCGGGTTTTCTGTGCCCCAAATTCGACAATTTTACTTGTTTACTACCCGCCAAGATCAAAATGAGCTTCATCTGAAAAGATGATTTTTTTGGCAAAATCGGCATCTTCTCTAAGTCGATCGCAGGGCCACTTAGCGAAGCGTATACACAACCATATTCGTTCAGCGGAAGGATAAAACTAATTATCTGTCAAATCAGACATGAGCTAAGTGTTACCATTCACGAAATAAGCACTAGTTGAAAAAAAACGTTAGATGGCGGACCCTTTACTTTGTTAAATATGTATTTCTATACGTTATTAGCTCGTACTCAAGCTCTACTACTCTTATATACTTTGTGTTAATAGCGGATATATAAGTAGATGCCATCAGTTTCGCACCCTTTGACATCACAAAGAAGATCGAGCAAGGCAAACCTTCAGCTAGGTAACAGAGGGTGAATTTTGGTAGTATGGAAATGTTAAAAGAATAAATGGTTTTCAAATTTAGTGTCATACATTCCCTTAATTTCTTTAATTTCGTATACTCTGCTGAATAAATTTCGTGTATTCTGTGTTTTTTTTTCTAAAACTGGGGTCGCCCTCACTTGGTTTTTTTTGCTGTGGCGAGTTGTGGTCACGAATAAACTGCCAAAGTGATATCAGTTGTGGATTTTCGTACTGCAATTAAATGTTTATTTTGGAAATAGAAATTGAAAGAATAATTTAATGATAATAAATAGGAAATAGAAACGTTAGGAGTAGTTTGTATTTATTTGTATATATAATTTAAAACAAATTTTAAGTTTTAAATATTAAGGCACACAAATATTTCTTTTTCTTTGCTTTAAATTTCTACAGCCCTTTTTTTTTGAGAACTGAAGTACCCAGGCTTTTTCGAGCGTAATGCTTATCGAAACGGCTCAAACCATTTCAATATATTTTTTTCTGTGTAGCACTGCAGCTATATATTTACAAGACTGTAAAGCATACAAACCTACATCTTACCTTTAAAATACTCGCAACAATTTCAAAAACTACTTTCGCTCCTAACACAAATCTAGAAATTGAATCTACATCTAGTTTCTTATCCCTCTACTACCAGAATGTCAGAGGTTTTCGCACCAAAACTATGAACGTGTATCTTAACTCTCAGAAACTACCAAACGACATCTTTGCCTTAAAAACCTTTCTTTTGATGTATAGCTCGATGGGTTTTGGAAACGTGGTTTAAAAGTTGAAAAAAAGTAGCAAGGGGTTAGTCCATCATTTTTTTTTTTCAAAAATCAATAAAAAAATGTTTGTCGAAGTTTTACGTCGAAGTAGCGGTTTTTAAAATTGACTGTTAAATTTTTAAGAGCTTTCTAATACTGAAAACCAAAATATTCTTCGAGGTTTTGTTCTCGAAATATTCGCATCCAAAGTCATATTACTGCATTTCTGTGCAAAACATTAAACAGCGTTTGTGTTTGGATTTCGATATTTCCGTAATCGAGCCTTGTAGAGCTTACAGTTTCGTATAGAAAATTAACAGGCCTAATATGGGAAACTTAAGGTCACTTATTCCGGTAATTGTCGACTGTGTAACTGGCCCTTAGAGGATCATATTTTTACAAATTTAGCCATTCATAACGTGAAGCGGGTTACAACCCAGAAAGAAGGATTCGATTACAAAAAGAAGATTAAATATTTATTTATACATATGCATGTATTTTCTTTTGTAATTTGTATTCGAAGTTTAGGTTGTCTACCCGTGCGAAGCCGGGTGGGCCAGCTAGTAATAAAAAAAACAGCAAAAAATACGAAAACCCGAGCTGATGACGGAATTGTGTTTGTTCACCAAACATTACCTCGTGTGCAATTGATGAATGTATTCTGTTCCTCTTTTTTTTATTAAAACAAAAAAATGGCAAATAGTTTGTAACAACGTTATATTCTCCTTAATTACAATTTGTGTTTTTTTGCATGTTATTCATTAACAATGAACAATAATATATTCTATTTTATAAAATCATTAACAAACACAAAATTAAAATGGCAGTGGAAGTTTAATATAAATTTCCCAAGGAACATGCCAAAAGAAAAAAAAAATAGGAATGCGCCAACAATATTTGTTACCATTTTCCATAGTGTTTCCATTCACACACTGAGCTTAAGAATAATAAGTCAATAAAAGTTTAATTCTAAAGCCAGTTTGATTGTTTACAAAACTCTTAAAACCGATTCCCGACAAATTATAAAATGGTTTTCAGTCTCAAAAGTTATAAATCGGTATTCGGTATTTACATCAACATTAGAGATCGATTAGTTTCAACATAGTAAAAATTATAAAACTATAATCTACTCTTGATTTGTAACGGAATCACTTGTGGTGTTGGCGGAAAACCTTCCATTACAGCGGTTTGTATATGAAATAGATAAAACAATTTTATTGTTTAATATCTCTTTAAATTACAAACCGTTGTGAATTTTTACTATTAATACAAACTAAATGAATGCATTAAGGTTTAAAAGGAAAAGACAACTTTTCTGTAAACTGAGGTCTTAAGTCATAAAAAAAAAGATTAATAAGAGAGTTGTTATGACAATCATTGTGATCCTTTGCCTCCGGTGATGGATTTGTGATCGCCCTTTTCTTGTTCTGATAGCCATGCCACCTGGTAAGAGATTTTGTTGGATTTAATATGCTTTAAAAATAAATAAAATATAATTTTACCTTCTGTTTGTGTTGTTCCACTGCAGCCAAACAACGATCCATAACCATTTTTTCTGTTAAAACACCATTTTCAGATGCATAAACAGCTGCTTGCCATGATACTCCTAGTTTGGAAATTTCACGACCAGACATTCCTTCACAAAGCTTAGCCATCTTGGAGCAAGCAGCACCGTAGTCGAATTGTTCAAGTTTGAAACGCCTTAAAAAAAAAAAACAAAAAAAATATTGATATGAAGGTTTTTATAATACAAATTCTATATACTACTGAAATACATCAGCCAAGTAGACGACTTAGCACTATTTAATTGGACTTGTTGAATTATTGATTCAAAATAGCTTTTAACGGCCTTTAGTCCATAAAAATTGGCGTTTCGTCCCGGCGATCTCACTTGGACTCATCAGTTGACTAGTGAGGGCCTTGTCAATACGCAATTTTTATTAAGTTCAGTTCAACTTACATGAACTTTTTGACAAAAATCCAATGTGAACTATATCCAACAAGATTAAAATTCTTACTCATTAAGCTGGAAATTTTTGCCCAGGGCCAGTCCAAGTGAGATCGCCGGAACGAAACGCCAATTTTTACGGACTTAAGGCCGTTAAAAGCTATTTTGAAAAAAAATATTAATAGAATAGAAAAGGGCAATTCTTTATTCCCCGTGCGAAGCCGGGGCGGGCCAGCTAATATAAAAATGAAAAAAATGTTTGTATGCGACTCGAAAACTACTGAACCATTTAAGTTGAAATTTTAAATGTTTGTTCCTAATAGCACCGGGTTGGTTTAGAAAGTGGTTTGAGTAAAATCCGCCCACTGAAACGGACATTGTCAATAAAATTTATTTTTCAATACTTTATTATGAAAAAAAAAATAAAAGAAAAATTTATATGACAAAAAAAAAAATTAATAGGAAATATATGTAATTATGTATGTCAATTGAATTTAAAGGAATACAAAAAAGAGAAAGGGGTATAGTATATGTATGCAAATTAAAAAAAATTTTTAATATACAAATATTGATTTTATAATTAAAGGAAAACAAAAAAATGCCACCAAAAAGACAAAATATAGGAAGAAATACACGCAAACAAAAAAAATTGAGAATACAATTAAATAATGAAAATGAAGAATTACAGGAACAACGTATTGAATCAATGCGCGTAAGAAATATACAGTCACGTTCAAATGAAACAAACGCACAAAAAAAAACAAGAATTGAAAATGAACGTAGAAAAAGAAAACGAGCAAGAGAAAGTTTAACGGATGAAAATTGTGAAATACAAAATTTAAATATTCGGATAAATATGCACACAAATCATGGACATAATTTGTCAGAATTCAACCACTTTCTTAACCATCCCGTTGCTATTAGGAACAAACATTTAAAATTTCAACTAAATTGGTTCAGTAGTTTTCGAGTCTATTTGCCACATACAAAATTTTTTTCATTTTTATGTATATAGATAGATAACTAGAAAACGAAGCGAAAACGAGAAAATTGCTTTAAGTTTTCGACTTAAAATTTCCTCTGTAACCAATGGTTTGACTGTTTTTATTTCAACTTTGATTCAAATGGCGGAGCTCGGCGCTCAGCACCCTCGAGGTAGAAATCTTGTATATTTGATAGGGATCAGTATACTCAAACAAAACTAAAAATCGTTACTACACCATATTTGTAAGTAAAAACAACCACTGACTGATGCACTACTTGCGAATTAGATCCAAATGCTCCATACAAAATTCAAGCTAACTTGTGCAATCGTAAAGGCTCTACAAATCTGTGTACAGTTTTGGGTAATGTCTACCTTTTGGTGAAAACTTATTTTAATAAAAACATCTATAAACAGTATCTCTATATAACGTAAGTAAAGGGTCCGCCATCTAACGTTTTTTTTTTTCAATTAGGGCTTATTTCGTGAATGGTAACACTAAGCTCATGTCTGATTTGACAGATAATTAGTTTTATCCTTCCGCTGAACGAATATGGTTGTGTATACGCTTCGCTAAATGGGCCTGCGATCGACTTAGAGAAGATGCCGATTTTACCAAAAAGATCATCTTTTCAGATGAAGCTTATTTTGATCTTGGCGGGTAGTAAACAAGCAAAATTGTCGCATTTGGGGCACAGAAAACCCGCACGAATACATTGAAAAGCCGATGCACCCAAAACGAGTCACTGTTTGGTGCGGATTTTGGTCCAGAGGCATAATGGGACCATTTTTCGAAAATGAGCAAGGAGTGGCCGTTACAGTCAATGGCGATCGTTATCGGGCCATGTTGAACGAATTTTTGTTCACAAAAATTGAAGAGGGGGATATTGGCAACATTTGGTTTCAACAGGACGGCGCTACGTGCCACACAGCCGAAGCTACACTCGATGTTTTGCGCCATTTTCAAAAAAAAAAAAAGTTATTTGGCGGACCCTTTATCATTTAAACTATGAGAACAGGTGCCAACCAGTGGTTTATCTTAAAATTTAGTTATTGGAACTATATTTTCAACCACAACTTCATAAATAATTATCGAGCAATTCCGAGTAATAAGTATTAAGCAGTGGGTTTAGGGAATACAATACATATGCATTGGTGATTTCATTCGAGTTTCACTGTTGACCAAAGAGGATTTGATGAATACCGATTCATACATAACTAGATCAAATCATAGTCGGACACTTGGATGCCCTCTTAACGGAATATGCAATATTCTCCAAAAACGTCAACACTAACCACTAAACCTCCTTAGCACAGCATATAACGTTTTTTTTTACATGCCTACAAGGACATTTAAAATCTTATATGAATAATTATAATATTTAATTCTTTCTTTCTGAGTATGGTTTAAAACCAGAAAACTCTACGTTCATCAATCCGAGGAAAAAACAATCTTTACAATTCCGACGCAACTAGCATTGTTTAAGAGGAAATTATATAAATTTATAGTTTATGCTTACTTTGCTCCTTGAGCAGCTGGTTCAAGTACAAACTTATCAAAGTACAATCGAAGTAATCTCTCCCGCTCCTCCAATCCAGGCAGATTGAACTCAACCATCTCATCCAATCGATCGTTGATAGCATAATCAAATTGTTCTGGTGTGTTACTTGCCAGCACCAGCATAAACTTTGGATTCTGTTCCGAGGTTCTATACAAAAATGCATTCAGAGCAGCTCTCAAATCTTCTGATATTTTTTCAGAAGACCTTTTTCGAAGGAAAGCATCAGCTTCATCAACAAACAACAGCAAACCACGTCGACTAGTGTTAGCCCAATCGAAAACTTTGTGAATAGCTGTGACGCCTTCCTTTGCCATTGGAGCAACATCACCACCAGTCATGATAGCATAGTCCATTCCCGAATGCTGTGCCAATTTTTTGGCAAACATTGTTTTACCAGTTCCTGGAGGTCCATGCATTAGGATATTGCGATATAGTCCGCGATTTTGGCGTGTGTTTTTCGTGGCAATGGCGATGTCTCTTAAGCGTTCTTCCAATGCAGGATTCAAAACAACACCCTACAAATAAATAAGAAATATGTGCACATATAAATAAAATGAAATTATACATGAATCAAGTTATAACTTACTTGAAGAGCGTCTGCTGGTTTTGATTTTAATCGTTTGAGGTATTGCAGTGGATTTTTAAGGGCGTCTGTCAGAGCAAATCGAGATGTTTCACCGACCAAATTTGGTTTGCCAATTCTAGCTTCGATGTACCGTGAAACAACACCTGTTCCTCCTTTAGCTGAATAAACACCAAGAGCGACTAAAGACAGACCACCAGCTGCCGTCAAAACTTTGTCCCAATCGGTGAGCATTGCCTCGAAACCAGCGCCAATAACTGTACCAGCAGTTCTGAGAAAAAGATACAAAGTAAATCGGATTTTATAAAAATGTTTTCCTTTTGTATTCTTTTAATTTCTTTAGTTCTAGTCCAGTAAATTTAGCCATTAGTCTTATGGGAATTTAACCCTGAAATAGGGAAGTCATTTTTTGTTTGCACTCGATAGCGATAGCGGCAGCCCTGCAAGGGGAAAATTCGGATCAAAGGTTTCTGTAAGGTAAATAGGTACTGGACTATTTCTGAATCGTTGTGAAAAGCGCGTTAAGATCTCAATTTAATGTTAATACATTTACATAAAGCTTTTGCCTACTGGAAAAACAGCACTCACTTGATTCCCTCGAGAACGGTGACTCGATGCTCCTGAGCCTTAAGACGAATCTGTTCCAAATTAATGTCACGATTTTCCCTATCAACCTTGGCTTTGGTTCTCATCTCGTGTTCCAGCAGTTTAAGGCGATTTTTTTCTTTCATTTCAATCTCGTGCTCGATAGTTTGGCGACGCATAGCTTCTTGACGCGCTACGCTTTCTTCTTGTCTTAAATGATTGTTTATTTAATTAAAAATATGTTTGAGGCAGGCGTAATTATTAGGTTACTTTTTAAGATTTTCCTCTTGAACACGCTGTTGCTGTGACAATTGGTCTTCATAGCGCCTTCTTGCTAGCTGATCTTGATATTGAGCTCGTTGTTGTTGTTGTTTTGTTTCTTCCTATGGGTTTTTATTTATTTTATCATTTTTTTTTAAGTAAAGCCAATTACTTTTTTTATATTTTTATTCAACTTACGATCAACGTTTTTCGGCGTTCCTCGTGATCAATGCGCTTCTGTTCAGATTTTGCCTGCTCAATGTGCGCCTCGTACTCTTTCACTTTAGCCATGTATTCCTGCTGTCGAGTGCTTTCTTGCATTTTGGATAGATCCAGAGCTTCCCTAGCATGTTCTTTAATAGAAAAATAAATCGATCAAAAAACTCAATCACTTGATTGCATAATCGAGTATTGGGATATAAAACTCACTGGACTTTTCCAAGGTCTTGGCAGCTTCGGCGGCTCGCTCCAGAGCAGAAGAATCAAATCGATACGCTTCCATGGCTTTTTTTTCGGCCTTGGTTAAGCCCGGGTCACCAGTAGCCTGGCCTGCGGTTCCTACATTAGAATCCCCAGCAGCTTCCTGGGTGGGCGCCTGTGGATGATTTCTTCCCAAAATCCAGGACATATTTTTTTTAATTGTTTTTAATTGATGTCAAAGTGAAAATATATCGAGAATGATGAAATTTTAAAATAAGAATTTTAAATGATTCAATCAGAAGATATTCGCGTGAAAAACGTGCATGTAAATTTTCTGACCGATAATTTTTGACGTTTTGTTTTTTATTTTGTTTTATCAAAGCTTAACATGGGCGAGTCTTGTGAATAGATCATGATATTCACAGTAGTATTTTCAGCACTAATTAAAATTAAAGCCGGGCACACCGACTGTTCACCCAAAATAGACATAAGAAATGAAAAACATATAATTGTAACATAACGAGATATCTTTATCGAACAAAAATCAATAACTTCGGTTTATACTAATAAAATATCTTTATTAAAAAGAATAAAGGCTTAACTACATAAGCCAAAAAGTACTTTTGTACAAAAGTAAAAATATTTTTTTTCCCGCTAGCGCAGTTGTTTTGTGAAAAAGAATATACAATTTTTTTTTTAAAACAAAATTTAAGCTTTCTGCATCATTTTTATAAGTTTTCCAGTGGGAAAAACTATTCCAAAATAAGTTTGAAAATTTTCACTTTTGTACTTTTTAACTTTTTGGGCTTATGAAGTTAAGCCTTAAAGAGAAAAATAACTTCTGAATACAGGGGCTCAAGTCCGCAAGTGTGAATAGTTTGCCGTGTAGACTTTATATTCACGCTCAAAATATGCGTGAACAAATTTGCCTATCTGTGTACATTTTATCTGTCAAAAAGATTGCACCACACTCCTTTTCCTCCACGACTCATTTTGGACATTATTTTATTTCTTGTTTGTTATTTTAGCAAATTGCTTTATTTATTTTCGTTTTTTGTGGAGCACACATGTTACAGGTACATGTGTGCTGCACACAGGTACATGTGTTCTGTATGGGTTTAGAGCATAGAGAACTTCTATGCTAGAACAAAATAGTTTCATTTTTGTTTGTTGTTTGTTTTGTTGCTACGAGAATTTCATTACTGAAAAAAAATTTCCAAATTTGAGTCATGACTCAAAAGTCATGGTATAATAGCATACCACTCACAGGACGAAATTTTAAAGAAGAATTCGAAGAAGAGTCACGAAGCAAAAGTCGTCGTGTAAAGGCTGCCCCAAAACAAAGCGAAACATTCGGCGCGACAACGAAACTTCCGCCTGTCTTAATTTATTTACATGGAGGTTAATGGGAGCACCCACACTGGCGCGATGCGAATCTTCGAACATTATTCAGTCGTCGCATATTCGCGCGAATGTTTCGCGTTGGTTTGGGACAGCCTTAATAGCAGACAATGGAAAATTATACAAAGATACATTAAGGGAGAGAACGTAATTTGTAGTTCACTAAATTAACACCTATCTCCTCCTATGTCTTTATTTTTACAATAATTTTCTCACGCACATATATCTCTTAAATTGTGTCTGTCGCGTTCTTTGTAAAAATCTACAACGTGAAATATTGCCCGTTGCGTCTTCGCATCTGTAAGTGGAGAATTGCTGCAGCGTCGTCAGACCGCGCTCTGTTTGACCAGGCCTTAAGCCCCAAAAATTCTGTGTGCTTGGTTTGGTTTGAGAGTACGGGAACAGGTCTTGTCCACAAATTTTTGATTTTTCATACAACTTCAATTTCAAGAAGAGGAGAATGTTTCGATCTTTCGCCCTCGAAAACCCATTTGTTTACATATTACATTATTGTATTTGTATTTTCACCCCACGTCGATGAATAGATGTTAATTGCAACAACAAATTAAGCAGGCGTGTGAAGATCCCTACTTCCTATGTGTGAGGTTTTTATACACATCTCATTTTTTATCTGATATCTGGCAGTTCAAGCTTGTAGGCAAATTAAAATGGCTGCCGGGGATTCTCATCTTCATTCTTCATGTAGCTAATGGCGAATTCCTTTCAAAAAAGAAATCGATTTTTTTCTAAACAGAATCGAATTTTTTCTGTCAATTGAAAGGAATTCGTATTTCGTAAGAGACTCGATTTTTTTTGGTGTGATCGTGTTTGTGTTACTTTATAGCTGCAAAACGTCAAGAAATTATTCACAAAACTATTAGACGGTGTTCACATTGGACTGACTCCTCCGATTTTTGACGTCTCTGTGCTTTTGCTCACTTCCACTTCATGGTGAGAAAGAGATGGCCAGGAAAGGCAGGATTTTTTAAATTATTTAAAAATCAGTGGATTTTTTTTGACGTCTTCTTTTGTGACATCTGTTTTCTCTGTCTGTGATTTATCTTTGGCACTTAAATCTTACAGAATCCAATTTTTTTTTAATTGGAAACATATTTATTAAAGAAGATTTACATTTTGAAGGTGAAAAAATTGTAATTAATCTTTCAAACTGCACAGATTTCTGCTTTGTTTTAACGACTGCTAAACGTCAAAGTAAGTCCGATGTGTTCACATTAGTTTTTGTCTGAACAAAACAAATTGGATTCACGTCAAAAAAAATCGGATGAGTCAGTCCAATGTGAACACCGTCTTAAGGTTGTTTGTTTTTCTAGTGAGAAAAATGTTTTACCAATAGAATTAAATTAATAAATAAAAGGTATTAGCCAGCTTATACGGTGCTAATTTGTTGGTGCGTTTAAACTTCTATTTGCACATATATAAGGAAAATTGTTTTTGAAAAGTTTTCACTTGCACTGAAAGTTTTTAACACGTCTTTCACTCGCGAAAGCTATTTTCTTTTGTCAAATTTGTGTTGATAATGAACAACGCACAATAAATTATTTTTATAGCTGTATTGACTGAATGTATTCTCAAATAGTTTGTTAACTTATGTAGAATTCGTTGTACCCAAAAAATAAATAACTCGTCTTCCGAAAATTCCACGACTTTCAATTTGACGTATTAGAAATGTCAAGTCTATCAGTGTGAAATTTTGCTAAAACGCAAGATTTGTTTTGACAGAAAAGAATCGATTTTGTTTAGAAAAAAATCGATTCTGTTTAGAAAATATTCGATTTCTTTGTTGTAAAGAAATCGCCATTAACATCCCGACTCCACAGGGCATTCAGGTGCCCATCATCACAACCATAATCCAATCAACAATCAGCGAATTTTTTTCCGCTGGGCAAATTATGTCATGTCGTTTCAAATACATAGTCTGCTATTATACGACGACTTTTGCGTCGTGACTCTTCTTCGAATTCTTCTTTAAAATTTCGTCCTGTGAGTCGTACGCTATTACACCATGACTTTTGAGTCATGACTAAAATTTGGCAATCCTCTATAATTTTTCTTCGGTAATGAAATTCTCGTAGCAACCAAACAAATAACAAACATAAATGAAACGATTTTGTTCCAGCATAGAAATTCTCTAATGCTCTACACCTTAGCAACCGCAGCTATAGGTACATGTGCGCTCCACAAATAACGAAAATAAATAAAGCAATTTGCTAAAATAACAAACAAGGAGTAAAATAATGTCAAAAATGAGTCGCCGAAATTTGGCCCACGACTCATAGGGCAGTTATTTTCCGTCTCATTTTTCTTCTCTTTTGCACTCATTATGTTCGAAAAGAGTCACGACGCAAAAGTCGTCGTATAATAGCAGACTACATTTCTTTTACCACTACTTCTACCTTTTTCCTTCAACATTTACCAATGCATTCAGCGAGAAGCAGAAAAAAACTCTCACACACGTGAAACGTCAAATCTCATGCCCAAACTTTGAACAGCGGTCATGTCGTGTTCAAAATGAAGTTTTCGTCGACATGTTGCTGCACGGACATGGATTTTTGTGCCTCCATTGGATTTTTTTTAGACATGTTCATAACTGGCTGAACACAATAGAAGCGCGTTCGAACGCGCGTTCGCACCTGTCAAAGTTAAAATACGTGAAATTTCGTTAAAGTGAATACAATGGAGACGCAGCCGCGAACGCGACTCTGGGAGTTAAATAAGTTTTAATAATCACGCGCGTCCGAACGCGCGATCGAATGCGCGTCTATTCTGTTCAGCCAGTAATCCGAGCATCGTTCATGCCCAGTGGAGGCGGCATGTAACACAGATTAGCCACATGAAGATGAGAATCCCCGGCAGCCATTTTAATTTGCCTACAAGCTTTAACTGTCATATATCAGATACAAAATGAAAATGTGTGTATAAAAACCTCACACATAGCCGGTAGGGATCTTCAGACACCGGTTAAATTGTTGTTGCAATTCACATCTATTCATCGACGCGGCAAGAAATTACAAATACAAGAATGTAAACAAAAGGGATTTGGAGGGTGAAACGTACGTCTCATCTTCATATGGCTAATCTGTGGTAGATAATCTCTAGATCTAGATCTCTAGATAGACGCTATACTATACGACAGCCGCATAAAATTTCATATTTTTTTAACTTAAAAAAAATGGATTCAGTCGAACTGTTGGAAAACATAAATATTGCAGAAGCTTGTCGAGCTTGTTTTGAAACATGTAAACATTACAAATTTCTATTCGATGAGGCCGAAAGCATAGAAAACCGAACACTGGGTGATGTCTTCTACGATGTTGTGAAAATAGAGGTAGTTTTTTTTGTTTAATTTAATGAACAACAACCAAATTCCAAATATTTATTCTATGTACACTTGTATTGTGCTAATCTAGAGAGGTACAAAAATATATACTGTGGAGTGAGCTATCTAAACTATCTAATAAAAACAAAAAGGTATATTGTTAGTACATGTCATTAAGTAAGTAAACATATTTCCATACCTATAGATCTATGCAAAGAAATTACATTTGCCCTAAGAAGTTTACTGATACTGGCCTAGCCATGCATTTTAGCAAAAACACTATATACTATACACTATATAGAGTGTTTTTGCATTTTAGCTCATTGTAACTTTGCCAATACTATAAATTCTCGCCTGCTTTTCTAAGTATTGTTATTCAGATTCTTTTGATTCAGATCACTGTTCTGAAAAAAAAAAAAAAAATGAATGAATAGCCCAATGCAATAGATCTACTTTGTCCTCATCTTTGGTCTAGGATGAGATTGCTCGTCTTCCTCCATATTTGTTTCTCTTCCTTTAAGAAACTTAAGTAGGTACTTCCTCTCTTTACCGTGTCACCAAAGATAAAACATCATTAGTGCATCACATCTAGCCAAGAAGTGGTGTATGGTGGTATATCATACCTAATTTATGAGTTATGATATTATGACCAATACAATCCAGAGTTTAAAAAAATAGTCTTTGGCAATAATAACTGGATTCTGAGGTTTTCCGGAAACAAGTGCTAAAGCGCTGGACTTCAAATATCTCAAAGAATGAAAACTTCTAACCGCAGCTATCCTATCCACAAGTCAAATTAATTATTTGGTGGAAAATCCCACTGAAAAGTCCAAACATATTTTAAATAGTTTTCGATAAACTTCCTGTTGCATTTTTGACTAAGGCACCAGTTATAGCTTTCATTGAAAACTTTAATGACTAATTTTGGTACCTTTAGAAAGTGAAATTAGTATTTATGTTGATGCAAAAATAAAGTTGATGGCTTAAATTATAATTTTTGTGAAAAAAAAATTGAATCGGGCAAATATTGAACTTTGGCAAATATTAATATTTAATAACTAATTTTGCCTTTTAAGTGCCCAAAAACTAATCATTAAAATTTTCAATGATGAATTTCAATGAAATCTATAACTGGCGACTAAGTACTTGAAAGCTAAGAATTCCCTCTTTTTTAAACAATATAAAAAAACCGTTATTTACTATTGAACAGATCACTCTACAATAATTGAAATGTTAAAACGAGTTCCTAATATTTTACCTTGATCTATGTTTAGATGAGCCCAAACTCTGAAACAGCACCAACTCGAATTTGTCTAGCATGTTCATATGATCTCGTAAACGCTTACAATTTCATACAAAAGTCAAAGAAAAACAACGAGCGCTTAATTCAACTTTCAAAGCATCCCAATATCAACAAATCTGATTGTTTAACTGAATTTGAAGTCGATATTCCCCATGATCAGAATATCTCAGATACATTTCAAATCAAAATCGAAAAGGAAACTGTTCACGAATACAATTATTCAATGCTCCTGGAACATAACAACTCATCAATAAATAGTTTCGGTTCGGATGGAAGTGATTGTGAGCCACTAGCAAACAAACAGGTGAAAATTCCAAAGCTACAATGCCCGTACTGCTACCGAATTTTCAAAAATCAACATTTACATGAGAGTCATATGCGAACACACACAGAAGGAGATGTTAAGAAAAATGGTTAATATTTTTTAAAATTTACTTAAATTACCATAGTGTTACAAAAAAACTGAATCATCTAGGTAAGGTGGTTTTAAATGATCACACCTTCTGTGGCAATTTTATTCAAATCACCTTGCATATTATTTTTTTAGTCAAACATTTAAACAAACCTAATTTTTATTAAAACAGAAGAATCTGAAGATGGAAATAAACTTGAATGCTACGAATGTGATTTCAACTGTCATTCAGATCTTGAAATGGAAAAACATCAAAAATCAGAGCACACAAGCAGGTAATAAATTTTTTTGAATATACATATAGAAAACCCCGTATTTGGGCAAAAACTTCGAAATGTTTTGTTTTCATAATTCACTCCGGACTTAAACCACCATGTATTTAATAAGCGGGCCACCCAAGGTACTGGGCCACCCAAGTTACTGGGCCACCCAAGGTTCGGAATGAATCATGAAAACAAAAGATTTCGGACTTTTACCAATGTTCTAATTTTTACCGATAAATTCTAGAAAATCCATTTTTCGTAGTTTTAAAGTTACTTATTAATTAAAATGCTATGAGTATTAATTCATATTTATTTCGATTTTATAATATGCACTTCCTTCTTTAAAACTGAATCAAATGCATGAGATTTGATTTATGTATTTTGTTTGAGCGTTACTATAATAAATTTTAAAAATAAAAAAAAAACGGGGACAAGATAATCGGCTCCATGCCATTGTTTTTGGGATAATTTAATAATAATTTTTACTATATGCCTGTAGGACCTAAGGTCTTTTTAAATGTAATCTGAATTACACGGCACTAGTAAAAGAATAGGAATGAATGTTTATTTTCACAGCGGATTGAGAACATATCCTTTTATGCTCATAGAATTAAGCCACTAAATTTTAGCTAAATATTTAATACAAAACCAAAAAAAATTCACAAAACTAAGTAAACTTTTTTTTTTTAACAAAACACACATTTAATGCTCTTAATTAATAATACAATTTATTTATTTATTTAGGAGAAATATATAAACTTAATTCATAATATTTCATAATTTAAGGCATATGGGCGGAAGGCCATGTAATGCCGTCTTTTAAATTGTATTTACGTATGTGTACTTAGTTTTAATATTAAAATTTTTACAATATATGCAATTATGTATAGTTTTATTATATTAATACGTTTTTTTTTTTTTTTTTTTCTATTATTTAAATGTCATCGAACTTATTGTGAAAAGAAGTGGCGGATTTAATGTTTTGGATGGATTCAAAGATAGAAGGGTTAATGAAATCTGCTAGTTTCGATGCTTCTTCATTTTGCATTATGAGAGATGAACTAGGGCAATCGGTTAGTATATGCTGCACTGTTAAGTTGACTTCACATTCCGCGCATAATTCTTGTGTTTCACCGTTGAAATAGTGTCTATTGTTGAATAGAGCTTTACCAACTCGGATGCGGAAGATTTTTATGCATTCGTCTCTTGAAAATTTGGGGTTGTAGGCGATATGTTTGTTTGTAATGTGGTGACTTCGCAGGAAGCAGGAACTTTCCTTCCATTGATTGCTGAGCTGCTGGTTTACTTTAGAAAGATGAGTTCTCTGTGCCAGTTGAAAGAGATTTGGTAATTCCACTATTAGAGGTAGTCTGGATGCTTGTTTTGCGGCTTCATCGGCTGATTCATTTCCGGGAATTCTAGTGTGGGCTGGCACCCAGGAGAGCCAGATGTTTTTGTGTGAAATTAGTTGACTTCGAATGAATTCCAAAGAGGGACATTTGTTATTGGCACTCTTGAGCCCGTGAAGTATACCAAGGTTATCGCTACATATGAGGGTTTTTTTACGAAAAGAGTTGGCAAGGTCGATAGCTTTTTGTATGCCTCCTAGTTCGGCGATATAACTTCCGGCAACTTCTGGAAGAAGCCCTTGGTGTAGAATTAAAGTTTCTCCTGCGAATGACAATTCTATGATAGCATAGGAGGTACTCCCTTCACAATGAAAGCCATCTGTATAGAGAATTTTTTGAGGGCTTGTTTGTTTAATTAGATCCTTGTGGAGGCACTGAAAGACTAGACTTGGAGTCGAATCTTTGCCGTGTTTTGATAGGCTGGTGTCTATTTGAAGATCATTCCTTTTCCATGGTGGGTGGTAAACCTTTTTTTTTAACAAAATACACATTTAATACTCGTAATTAATAATACAATTTATATTCAAGCAAATTTCTGAGTTTAAGCATAAATTTAACACGTAGTTGCTTAAATTGCATTAGTAGGTACAAGTGAACACGTAATTAAGCCATCTATAATAATCATGTATATTATATTTTCTGTGTTTGTGGGTGTTCTTCCCGCAACTGCCCTCTATATAATAGCTCATAGACTTCGTATTAAGTTAAAATCGGGGCTTTGAACAGAACACTATAACTTGGATAGAGTTAGATTCATAGTAGGACTTGAGGATTTGAGAACAATGCTTCGGGTCGTTATCTTGTTGAAATATCCAGGCGAAAGGCAACCCATCGGCATAATCCCTATTCAAATGATTGTTCAGAATGTTCTTATACATTTCACTTCTATTTTTTTCTCTTGAAAAAGAAAAGACCAACTGTAGATCAGGTGAAACAATACCAAAGCATAACGGGTGAGCCGCCATTCTTGACGGTTTTTGTTTGTGTATTTGGGATTAGATCGAGGCCTGACGTATGGTCTTCCATCATTTCCAAAACCATTAAACTTCGATTCATCGCTCCAGACGACCATATTCCAAAATTGCTGGCTCTTTCGATGATGTTTTCTTGCGAACCGTAGTCTTCGTGCAATATTTTTTTTCGACACGTTGGAGCTGCGTCTCGTATTTAAATTATTCTCTTTAAGGCGTCGTCGTACTGTTTGCCGATATTTTCACGTTGTAGTTCATCTCCATTTGAGATGAGAAAAATGATCCCATTAGCCAAGCCTGGAGAGTTTCCTATCCTCAGCGGAAGTGGTTTTACACGATTTTTGCGGGCAACTCTTCAAAGCTTTCATTTTTTCAGTAATATTGAAGTGCGTTTCTGACTTCACCTCGAAAAATCGTAAGGCCTGCATTACTTTGATATCATTTTGGTGTCTTCTTAAAAAATTCGGATATGATTTTTTTTTCAGATGGAGTAGACCTCCTATGTTTATCCATTTCAGTTAAAATATTTATTGCTATCGTTCAAATGCACGTAAAGAGATTGCAAAATTGATTAAAAAAAGTTCAATAAAAAATCGACAGTGGAAATAATTAAATCACCTGTATTTAATAAAATGGCTTAATTATATCAACACTTGTACTTTGACCGTTTCAGAAACAACCAAGCGCAATTTTCAAGTGTCAAGTGTTTTTTTTATACAGAGATAAAGGAACTTAATATCCGTACAAAAAAGCAGACATAAAGTACATACAAAACAGACAAATATTATTGGAATTAAATACATATAGTGCCGAGCAAAATAATAGCAGTGTAATCTGTTAAAAAATTTAATTTTACATATCTTTATAATGCAGCCACGTTTTCTTACTTCTCATGGATATAAGGTTAACCATTTGAAGTCATAATTTAACGGTTCATTCTTAATGCTTTGGTTAAATATCACTTTGTCAGGTGTCTTTCCGTATTTTAAGCGAGCAAAATAATAGCAGTGTTATAGTCAAGTTCAATTTAAAATATTGTATTTCCTTCAGTTATGATTTGGATGTTATAAAAAGTAAGCCCTATTCTTTTACTTTATATTTCAACCGAATTTGTTTAAAAAAATCAATAATTTGTTCTTATGAAGTGGGTTGTGATTAACACTGGACACCACAAAGGCGCCAACTCATCAAAACCTAATTATGGACGGCAACACCTATGAGGAAGTTCAGGAACTTGGGTCTTCGGTGAAAATGGCAAGAAATGACATAAAATTTGAGGGAAAAGCGGAAACACGATGGCGTTAAAAGTTCTTATGCAATCTTACATAAATCGTGTTGTTCGGTTTTCAAGAATGCATCCAACTGCTACAGCTACACAGATTTTGGGTGAACTTCATTTACCATGCGGTGTCCATATGTCAATATTGTAAGAAGACAATTGAGGGATTACAACTTGAATGCTCGCAATCTAAGAAAAATCCCACTTCTGAAGAAAACGCCCATAGCCAAAAGAATAAATTTCACAGGAGATCATTTGGGATGGGCTCCTGAAAAATGGAGGAATATTCTTTGGACTGGCGAGATTAAAGTTGTACTTTATGGTGGTAAAGGATCTCGGCAGTATGTAAAACGATCACCAAATACCGAATATGATCCTAGATACACCACCAAAATGATAAAAAACGGAGGATCTCGTATCATGGGGATGCTTTTTATACTATGGAGTTGGTCCAATACATTGGATCAAGAGTATAATTAATCAACACTCGTATGTGGAAATTTTGCAGAACATAATGCTACCAAATGCAGACTTTAAAATGCCGGTTAAATGGGTCTTTAAGCAGGATAATGACCCAAAGCACACCAGCAGAACAGCTAAACAAAAGTTTCAGGACTAGAAGATTGAGGTCTAGGAGATATGCCTACTCAATCTCCAGACCTCAATCCCATTGAAAATCTTTGGGCGGACATAAAAAAAGAAGTCTCGAATGCCAAACCAAAAAATAACGAAGTGTTTGGAGATAAATATCACCGCCAAGATGTGGAGGGTTTTCGACTCAATATAATGTCGTTGCGAAGCTGTGTTAAAAAATAATGGTCATTCTACTAAATATTAACTAAAATTACAATAAATTGAACTTTTTTAACCCTTATTAGCTATTATTTTGCTCCCTTTACTTTCGAATATATTTTGTTTTTGTATAGTTACTATATGATTGATCAATAAATTACCATTCAATTTATAAAAAAAAAATTTCAATAAAACGTTAAAAAGTTTTACCAACAATGATTTCGAAAATCAAACGTCTTTTGATTTTTCATTTTCTGTCTAAACTTACTTTTCGTTGCACTGCTGTTTTTTTTCCTCGCAGCTGTATGTATGTTCGGTTTGTGACTTAATTTCTTGAGCACAAGTGTACATATACCATTCGGATGGCAACCAGTTGAAACTGTAGGTATATCTAAGTTAGTAGGCACGTAATTTATACACACTGCCTGTGTCACCTATTAACGTGAACTACATTTAAATTACAAAGAGAGACAAATAAATCAAATTTAAAAGTTTGTTTATAATTTCTTTTTAATTTCTGTGTACATAAGTTAAGGGTCCCCTGTGGTAAACTAATGCTAGCTTAAAAACGGGATTTTTCTAAATTTTAAACGAGTTAGCATCGTTACATCGTCAAAATCACCAAATGCCTATTTTATCATTTTGGGATCATACTAACTCCATACGTCACTAAATCAAACTACTTTTTTAGTTCAGCATGATACTAGTTAAAAAATGATTAAAACTAAGAACGTTTAGGCCCATTTGCTGAAGCTTTAAAATTTAAGTTCAACATAAGAGCTCATGTGAGAGATTACGGTGAGGAAAAAGTAGAACATAAGCGTTTAACTACGATTTTAATTAATATGCTTTTTTGATAGTTCTACTTAGTATGCGAATTAAAACAATTTTATAATTTCACCCTACGTTTCGTTGAAAATTCTCAACTTCTTCAGGGGTCAAAATTTATTGAAACTTTATAAATATACAGTATTAATTAGATTTTTTGAATTTTTGAACATTCAACGAATTTTGGAAAACTTACTTGTTATTTTTAATGTTTATATTGATGTTAATTACTTTTATTAAAAACGTAATGAAATAAATTAATAATTAAATAAACAAATAATTTAAAACAATTTATTACAAAAAAAAAAAAAAAAAATAGACCAAACAGAAAAAAAAACTTATATCACAGGTGGGTTACTTCATCACATTAGTGTAAATGGCGCTAAGCTTGTCCTTATCTTCTTTATTCATCGTAACATAAGCGTTTAAGTTGAACATAAATATTTAAGTTTCGTATCAGCAAACGGCTCTAAGTTGTACATAAATACTTAAGTTTCGTATCAGCAAACATTTAATGGCGAAAGATATATTTGGCATTGAAGAGAAGGAAGGCAGGAAGTCCTGGTAGCTAGCGCCGAAAAATAATTATTAATTGGGTTATTAATTAATAAAGTTATAATAATAATACATATTTATTAATTCAGCCCAGCATATAAGCCCACTACGGTCTGAAATTTTGTAACGGAAATTGTTTACATGTTTGGTGACGTAAGAAGAGCCCCATCCGATGAGAAAGAGAACAAAGACAATGAAAAAGCGAATACCGAACATTGAACTGGAATTAGTAACGGCAATAGTATTCACTCGATTCATCCAGATTAAAAATTTAAATCCAGATGTAAAGCATACAAATTCAATGTAAATACATCTGAATTTAAGTTTTAATCTGGATGTATCTAGTGAATAATTTGGAGGTAAGTGTTCGGAAATAGAATGATTTTATCAGGGTGCGTTCAGAATAAACTAATGCGTTTAAATTGCGTAAATGTATTTTATGTTTGTTCAGCGGGGGCTGCTTTATTTTTAATTATTTAATTTAGATTATTTAATCCAATACAATAATTTTGTTTCCATCGATAAACAATAACCCATTGAAGTTCCACTTATTGGAACGTGAGCTTTTTTAAGGTATCTTGTATCCGTTTCTTTCTAATTTCTTTTTATCAAGACCATTATGTTCTTATAAATACATTTCTGAACTAACTGACCGAGTTTTGTGGGAATGTGTTGTTTTACTTGTAGAATGGACTCAAAGAGTTTTTATGGATGTGATAAGCATGTAAACCCTAGACCTGGTTATGGCTTTCGAAGTGATTTATCTTCCGATTCTGATGATGAATACGATTTTCCTAGGAGAAGTTCAGTTGCCATCCACGACAGAGAGAGCGATTTTTCCGATGACGAAACTAACCTTCCCAAGACGTCAAAAGTTACATCAACAAGTATTAAGCCTGCTAAGATTGATTGGGTAACGAAACATTTAGACCCCTTTGACGGAAATAATTTCAAATTCACAGGAAAAACCAAACTGCCGAAGTGTATTGAAAAACTTGAATCACCAGCAGATTTTTTCTTATTCCTATTTTTTAAGGCCGAGACTAGAGACATGCCAATTTATAACATATATATTTTTTAAGGACGAGACTAGAGACATGACAATTTATAACAGTTATAACAGTTTTTCGCCATTAAAAGTGGCTATGCGTTAACGCGCTTCGCGCGACGTGAAAAAAAAAACTCTGGGTGCCTGAAGTATGCCCACCGGCGGAGGGCCCTTGCCCTGCGGGTCCGCATAAACAGTACTTTTATAAACCAAATGTAAATGCAGACTTATAGGATAGGGATTGGAAAAAACAAGCTCACCATAGTCTGTATTTACATTGACCGATTTTTCCACGAAGATATTTCCAGAAATCGGGTGAAATGTTTACATTGAACGATTTTTCCATTGAAATTTTTTTTGTCGTCCTCTTCATTTTTCATTGCTGTCCCCTTCATTTTACATTAAGATTTACTCACACCATCAAATAAACGGCACATTAACACGAAATACACACACGAAACTGGAAAGAAGGTGAAAGAGAACGAAAACAGACTGGAAACATCGTGTGAGTTTTGAGGAACAAACGATTTTGTGCTTTCCCCTCACTTTTTACTCCCTTTACCCAGCAATAAAAGATCGGCATTGGAAAAATGGTTCAATGTAAATGCAGACATATTTTAATCCAACGACACAATTGCCATCACAAGTATTGTGTGTGTGCAACTTAAAATTGGTGCCCATGAATCATTAATGGTGTATACATATGTGCAATAGAACATAGAAGACAAAGACATTTTGTTGAGTTAACTTGAGCTGATCAGTTACGATTTTAAAATTTATTCCTTATTCTAGTATTTTCCAAGAGCTCAACTGTATCAAAAATTTTTCTAATTGAATCGAATTCAAGGTTTATATAAAATCAAATAAATAATATTAAAAGTGGGCGTGCGCTAACACGCCGTAGGACAAAAAAAATCTGGGTGCCCGAAGTATGCCCACCGACGGAGGGTTTTGGCCTTGCGAGCCGCATAAACAGTACTTTTATAAACCAAAGCTGTTATAAATGGCATGTCTAGTCACTTACTGCAAAAGTATACCAATGAAAAGATTATAATTGCAACGTGGGTCATTCCTATGTGTTCCAACTTCCAACAAAAAATGGCGCGGATTTAAATGCTGTGCTTTAGCCGCCATTTTGGAAAGCGCGTTTCAGTCGATATCAGGACTCTATACATGCCAATTATAAAATTATGGTTTATAAAAGTACTGTTTATGCGGTCCTGCAGGGCCAGGGCCCTCCGCCGGTGGTGATACTTCAAACACCCATAGTTGTTTTTTATGTTCTGCGAAGCGCGTTACCGCACGCCCATTTTTAGTGGCGAAAAATCGTTATAACTGATATAAATTGGCATGTCTCTAGACCCAGTTTAAATTGTGACTTTTCACTACGCAATGATGGTTTTGTTGGTGAGATCGGTGAGGGGAACAGAGCTCCTCGCCGGTCTCGCCTACAAAACCATCGTAATGGCGTAGTGAAAAGTCACAATCTAAACTGGGTCCTAGTCTCGTCGTTTAAGGAAATAAAGTGGAAACAGGAGTTTGATTCTATATATATCATTTTGTACATATCATCAGATCAGATTATACAATTGTTTACCTTATTCTTAGATGGATTTTCCACAATTTAATTCAAAAGAAGAGTGCGACAATTGGATCGTCCAATACGGTATTTTAACAAAGCAAACATTCAAACGTGCGCGGACAACTACAATAACCGATAAGTACAAAGACAAGTTTCCAAATCATGATTTGTACTATCGGCAAATAACTTTTGTGTGTGACCACGTTAATTTGGATCAATGGAAAAAAAAAAAATCAGGAGGGTGAGTAAAATTATTTAAATATTTAAAGCTATTTATAAGTTGAAAAACAGTTAAAGCCGTTTGAACATGAACGATACTCGGATTATGAACATGTCTAGAAAAAAATCTATCTTCATGCTGCAGATTAAGAAGACTGAAGAAGAGGACATTAAAAACTTTGAGGCACCTCAAAATACATTCAAAGAACAATATTTCAACATTTCGCACATTGAAACAACAAAAAAATGATTTTTTTCTTTGTGCCTCACGGGATTCCTCATCCCACAATTCTCTGGCCAACAGGCTGCCTTGATACGGGGCTCAATCTTCCCAATCTAAACAGCGTCCTTTTGTATCTTCGTTTGTATGTCGCTGCATAAAGATAGATTTTGTTTCTATATTTTTCACACAATAACAAGCGTTTCATGTTGAATCCGAAAATATTACTTGAAACTGGCGCATCGGTGGATTTAAGGTGTAATCAACCCTTCTCTTTTTAAGGCACATAAAATCTACCTGTCTCACTGATGCGCCCTTGAATAAAACGAGCCATGCAATCAGTGAACCTCCAGTGTGTTATTAGCCGTGTTCCTTATAAGAACTTTAGAACGCAAAGAATTGATTTACCTACAAATTTCATCTACTCGCACATGAGAGCACGAGTTATTGGTATTACTAGATTATCGTTTGCATCTACTCATGAGTAGATGAGAATATTTCGTATTTTTTCTGAGATCTAGGTCAAGATTCGCGAAAAAAACATTTTACACCACCTTTTTCAAAATGGTGGCCAAATGGGGGGCTTTCGACACCGAAAACCAAGTGGTATACTCATACTGACCCACCCTACACATTAAAAAAGGAAGTGACTCTAAACATGCCAATTATAACAGTTTTGGTTTATAAAAGTACTGTTATTGCGGCAGCGGCAGGCTCATTGATGCGCACCCACTTTTGAACCTCGAAAACTGTTATTAATTGGTATTTCTATAGTCTAGTCCAATTTGGAAACATGTGTATATAAATGTACATTATTTTCAGTATACCTCAATGTCCTGGGCAAATTTACGTATCCCACACAAAAGATAAGACAAAATTGGAAGTGAAAAGCATTAAACCTTGCGAACATAAGTTGCTCCAGCCTCTAGTTAAGACGGTGAGTATTTTCAACACTAATATTTCTGTATGCATTTATTTTTATGTGAAAATAAATAGTTTACAGCGTTAACTGTGCATACAATGTTAAATCAAGAGTATAAAAATGGCCCGATTACATAAATGGTGTCTATAAAGTTAAGATTATGAGTTGAAGAAATGTGTACAAAATATTAAACTAACTCTTTATTAGCTGCGGCGGTTTTGCTATCATAATTATTAATAATTTTTGTTTATTAGGCAACAAAACCCAAGTGTCCTAAAAGGAAACCAGAAAAGCTAACACAACAGGAAATAGAGAATTGAATTGGCCTCGCATTAATAAAAGCAGGTAGGTAATTTAAAAGGACGAGACTGGAGAAATGCCAATTTATAACAGTTTTAGGGGCCTGTCCCTGTGGGACCGCATAAACAGTACCCTTATAAATTAAATATTATGAATACATTGGCATTTTTTTTAGACACGTCCTTAAAACAATTATTTGTGAAATAAATTCAAATAATTTTTGTTTGTTTATTCAAAAACAGTGATGACTTTGAAAGTGAAGAACAGTGTGAAACCTAGATAGAACCGCTGGTAAGTTGGATTATTGATTTCTGTAAGCTGTGTCCACAGACAGCTCAACAGTGTGACAGTATATCCCCCCAACTCTGGGTGCCTTAAGTACGATCACCGAATCGAGTGGGTCACCGTGGACGAGACTAGAGAAATGGCAATTTATAACTGTTTATTCCCATTAAAAGTGGGCGTGTGATAACGCTTCGCACGACTGCCACAAAAAACTCTGGGTGCCCGAATAATGACCACCTAAGAGGGCCTGGCCCTGCAGGGCCGCTTAAAAGTTCTTTGATAAACAAAAACGATTGTTATTGGCATGTCTCGTGTCATCTCCATTTCACATTTACATATAAAATCTATATCTGGTTTGGAGTTATAAGATAATTGCAAAAAATCAAATGGGCCGTGGAGAAAGATTACTTTTAAAGTTGTCATTCCATGAAGACTTTATAAATACATTTTTTTTTTGGAAATATTTCATTCATATTAATGTAACTTAGAGCCGACGATAAATTTTGGAAGTGGGTGTAAAGCCAAAATATGAATAACCATGTCGCAATTTATTTGGTTATTTTGAATTTATTAAAAACGCCAATAAAATTCGCTTATGTGGTTTCCGTTTCGACCAAAAAATTCGATTTTATTTTTATTTGTGACAAGTTTTTCCTTTCAACCAAAAAAATCGAATTTTTGTAGATCTGAAGTCAATTTTGCAGATCTCGATTTTTAGCAAGATTTACATAGATTTTCACGCGCACATCTAAGAAAAGAGACATATATCGTGTTGTTTAAAAAGCGGCACTCAGCGGAGGAGTCCTCAGACGAAGAAAAAGAGACTTACTACGAACAAGTCGAGAGGGCCCTCAATGCCTGTCCAAGGTATGACGTAAAAATCATCCTTGGGGATTTGAATGCAAAAATAGGTCGGGAGCCGGTATTCAGGCATTACGCAGGCACCCATAGTTTGCATGAGAACACTAATGACAATGGACTTCGAGTCTTAGAATTGGCAGCATCGAAAAACATGGTCGTTGCGAGTACCAGGTTCCCGCGTAAAGATATCTACAAAGCCACCTGGGTATCACCTGATGGAGTCACTCGTAACCAAATTGACCACGTGTTGATAGACCGTCGCCACTACTCGAACTTGATGACGGTACGAACGTACCGAGGTGCCAATATCGACTCGGATCACTACCTTGTTGGTATGGTTTTCCGAGGGCGGATTGCCTTGCGAAGACGTATTGCATCCGCCGATCAGGTTCGAATCAACACGGCTGCTCTGCGCAATGAAAACACCAGTAACACCTTTGGTAATGCGTTAGGACTCGCCCTAGAACTGGGTAGAGTAAGTCCTGGAGCCAGTATGCTGGGCGTAGATGAGAAGTGGACACGCCTTAAGAATACTGTCATTAGTACTGCCAACTCCATCTTAGGCAGCAGTCGTAGAAATCGGAACGACTGGTTTGATGATGAATGCAAGCTAGCGACTGAACGTAAGAATGTTGCGTACCGAGCAATGCAACAATCTCATAGAACGCGGGCACGCGAAGACGAATATAAAGAGCTCAGAAGAATTGAAAAACGGCTTCACAGACAGAAAAAATCAGCCTGGGAGAAGAACATAATCTGTGAAATAGAGAAAAGCCGAGAGCGAGGTCCGCACCAGGCGCGGAAGTTCTACCAATCCGTCCGAAACATGACGCAGTACACACCACGCTGCACATACTGCAAGGACGGAGAGGGAAATCTGATCACCGATCCTCAAAGCATACTGGAGCGATGGGAAGTGTACTTCAATGAATTGCTAAATGGTCAGCTCACTGCAGAAGTGGAGGCTCCACTACTTCAAGAAGAGTACCCTATGTTGCCGCCACCAAGCATAGAAGAGGTTGAGAAGGCTATAGGCCGGCTAAAGAAAAACAAAGCCCCGGGAGCCGATGGTATACCAGCCGAACTATTTCAACACGGTGGGCCAGCTTTACGTCAAGCAATTCATGAGATTATAGTGCACGTGTGGGAGCATGAAGAAATTCCAGAAGACTGGCGAAAAGGTATCATTTGCCCCATACATAAGAAGGGAGATGTCACAACGTGCAGCAATTATAGAGGTATCACGTTGTTGAGTACCGCCTATAAGATACTCTCCTCTATCCTACAAGACCGGATAACCCCATACGCTAAAACCATCTTCGGACAATATCAGTGTGGTTTCATTCCAGGCAAATCAACAACTGATCAGATCTTTACCCTTAGGCAGGCGATGGAAAAATGTCTAGAATTTAACATCCCAACATACCACCTGTTTATAGACTTTAAGGCCGCCTACGATAGCATAGCCAGGGTAGAACTTTACAAAGCCATGAGAGAATTCGGCATCCCAAATAAATTGACACGACTATGTAGGTTGACCATGACCAACGTAACAAGCCAATTAAAAAAGCCGCATTGCTATCCAAACCAATCAACATCTTTAATGGACTCCGACAAGGGGATGGTTTGGCCTGCCTCCTCTTCAACCTGGCGTTGGAGAAAGCAATCCGTGACTCTGGCACGGCAACAAGAGGGACCATCGTCAACAGGTCCAGCCAGATACTGGCTTACGCAGACGACATCGACATCATCGGAAGAACTGAGCAAGCTGTACATGATTCCTTCATCCAGATCGAGCAGGCGGCACAAAATCTGGGGCTGCACATTAGTGAAGGTAAAACAAAGTACATGGTGGCGTCGAATGCGAGAGGAACAGTTGGTCAAACAATCAAGGTAGCGGAGCACGAATTTGAAGTGGTGCAATCCTTTAAATACCTTGGGTCAATAGTAGCAGCCGATAACAATATAGAAGAAGAAATACGCGGGCGGCTTCTCAAATCCAACAGAGCCTACTATAGTCTGTCAAAGCTCTTCAAATCCAGAAATCTCACCATAACTTCAAAACTGCTGCTGTACAGGACCATGGTCCTGCCAGTACTCACATATGGATCCGAGACTTGGGTGCTTAGCAAAAGGCACTCCGACCTCTTAGCCGCGTTCGAGAGAAAAGTCTTAAGGAGAATTGTTGGCCCCATATGTGAGGAAGGACGATTCCGGAGACGGTACAATCATGAATTGTACGCAATCTACCTTGAAGCAGATATCGTGACAAAAATTAAGCTCGGTAGACTCCGGTGGGCAGGGCACCTAGCTCGCATGAGCGAAGAGGAACCTGCTCGGAAAGTTCTTTGTGGTACATTCTATGGTAGACGACAGCGTGGTAGACCATGCTTGCGCTGGAGAGATGGCGTAGACCAGGACGCCCGGAGCCTTGGGGTGCGCAACTGGATGGCGGCGGCTCGAGACCGGGATGGGTGGAGAGACTTGTTGAAGGAGGCCAGGACCGGACCCCGGTTGTCGAGCCGACGATGATGATGACTCACATAATTACAAAACAAACTAAAATCACGATTTCTGTTCCTTTTGCCAGCAAAGATTATCTATTAATCGATCCGTCAAGATTAAAAACAATAAATTTCCCATTTCTAATAAATGCATTGAAATGGCTATCTAGTTCTCAGTAGATTTAACTGGAGTGACTTCTTCAATATTACTTCGAAGTTGTGTATACCTTCTACAGATACAGACAATCTGGAACAAATAATGGAATTAAAGATATTGCTACTTTGTTCGAATATTTCAAAAGACGATTAAGTTACCATTAAGTGGATTTAGTTCATGTGAATCTTTTCCTGTTGTTTTGGCAGATATTCTTACCCACGTTTCTTGTCATCTCAATTTTGAATCAGTTACGTACATCAATTAGAATCTTTAGTTGTCCTTTATTAAGATGACTTCTTTTGTACTTTTATTCTTTTTCATTTGGTGGCTTTTGAATAACAGTCCCTATTTCAATCGACATGTCAATGAATTATAAACGTCGATTTGTTTTTATCGTCGAGGGGAATCCAAATAAAGATTTAATTAATTCTTTTGTTTATGACACAGGTAGGGCTTTGGAAGTTGTTGTCGATATATTTCAATATAATTTTATTTAAAAAGATATTCATAATTATTATGGCCGTAGTATCACATTTTTTAGAGCCAGGAATCGTTCTGCAACCTACAACTATACAACACCAGAACAATACACTTTTGCTTTCTGATTCTGCGGCTACTATATCTTATCTAGTTATATGGCAAACTATATTGGTTCGTACCTTCGAGACTAATGTACGTACGTACCGTTTACATTCTTTTATTTGGAGATGGGTGAAAATTGCAAATGTTTGCGTAGACACTATGTCGGAATAGATATCAAGTTCAACAATGGCACAACGGAGGAATTAGAAACTAAAACTGTAAATAAATAACCAAATGAACGAAAACACTAAAAACTTCAGGGATGTAACGGTTAAAGATATCTTTGTTCAATAGGCGTGTTTTATTATCTATGGATCTGGATCAGGATCATTTTTTAAAACGTAATACAACAACAACTTGGGATCCTGCTTTCTATCTGGATCTATTTTAAAGATCCGATAATTAGTTCTTACCGTGAGTTTATTGTATTTTTTTTTTGTAAATTAGGTTTTTAAAACATATTTTTTTAAGAGAAAGGAGAAGCTGGACGAATACCGAAACCCTGGAAAACGCGTATGGGAAGCGGAAAGCCGAATTTGACCACCCACGGAAAAAAAATTTGTCATCAACAATGTCCTGGAAGATCTCTTGGTAGCTGAAGTCCTCGTAAGTTGTTATCTAGTCAAATAAAAATAAGTTATCTTATATAAATCATTAATGCGCAGACTCAGCACACAACTCCGGATATGTTAACGACTAAGCTTAAAAATCTGAAAAGGGCATTTAGGGAAATCACCGACAACAACAATAGGACCGGTGCAGCACCCAGCACAGCACCTTTTCAAAACATTATGGAAGAAATATCTGGGAAGCGACCCGAAATAAGAAATAACCATACTGTAAATTTGCTTGCCGATAACCAGCAGACATTATGTTTCCTTAGAAGACGAGGAAATATTTGAAGGTAAGAAAACGCCTTGAAATTATTTATTGTAATCGCGTTGACTGTTTTCTTTAAATGTATAATATGCTTACCGAATATTTTGCCCAGATTAACCATTCTACATCTAGTAGTTTGATTTGGAAAAGTGGATCCATTTTGGAAATTGTTTTGGGAGTGATTTTTTGTAAAACTTCCGTAAATTTAAAAACGAAAAACGCCACTTTTAAGATCCAATGATCCAATGACAAATCCAGAACGGCATCAACCATGTCTCTACGTCAAGTAGTTTGGTTTCGACAAGTGAATATGTTTTCGGTGTTTGCAATCTTTCACCAAATAGTCAAAACACCAAAAAGATATTCCCTAGTCCGAATCAAATTACTTGACGAAGATCCATGGTTGATGGTATTCTGGATGGATTTGTCATTGGATCCTCTTAAAAGTGGTCTTTTTCGTTTTTAGATTTACGGAAGTTTTACAAAAATCGCGCCCAAAACAATTTCCAAAACGGACGGTTTGGTGAAAGATTGGAAACACCAAAAACATATCTATCCACTTGTCGAAACCAAACTACTTGACGTAGAGGCATGGTTGATGGCATTCTGGATTCATAAGTTTTGGAAGAAAATTTCCAGTACAGATATAAAAATTGAAATAAAATGAGAACTTGTCATTGATTTTTTAATGTAAATCTCGATCAACTCGGTGACAAGCAGTCCGAAAAAAAACAAAGATATATACGTGTCCTATGAACTTTGAAAGGATGATTATTGATTACACGTTCAACGAAAATAGTCAACTCGTTATCTTTATAATAGTTACTTCAATCAGGTGTATTTAATTTTTTCAGAACCGACAGAATCAATTCCGAGTCAGCCATACACATCACAACCTCCAACCTCACAACAGCACAATCATCTACATCGAATGCCACCATCCTCATCACAACCATCAACAATCTCACACTCACAGCCACATAATTGTCAAACTACAAAGCCACCATCAACACCAAAAACAGTTTTAATTAAGAAAAGTAAAAAAAAAATTGTTAAAGAAAATTATTTTGAAAAAAAATTTTATGTGAAAAGAGAACAAAATGAAATAACTAAAGAATATTATGCCAACAAAATTCAGAAACTTGAAGAATGGAAATAAAACAAAAATACCAAAAGAAATTTTCGAAGTTTAAATTCTGTACAGCTGCTTTTTTTGCGTGAGTTTATTCTCAATTTTTCATTGAAAGCTATAACTTGCGCCAAAAAAGTAATTAGGTACATACATATATATACAAACATGTTTTAAACTTCGCCTAAAAAGCTTATGTGCAAGAAATTCAAAGATTCCTTTTTAGTTTTAAGTTTATTTATGCAATACATGCCGTTAAGTTGGTAATTTGTTTTCGTTTACCTACTTTGTTCTTCTCTTTCCTGATTTTATATTTTCATTTTATTTTCATTTTTTTAGAAGGAAAAGTTAATAAATTTGTTTGTTCGGTGAAATGTAGCAGTCTGCGAAAACGAGTCTTTAGCAGTCCGAATGAGTGTTCTACGATCACTCGCCCAGAAGAGCGCAATGAGTTAAATTGTTTTTCCACGTTGCTCAGCATGCCGATGTCTTTGAATGGTGGAACTATCCAATCAAGCGATGCGTATGCAGAATCTCCCAACAAAAATAATCCATTTGGAAAAAGTGCACTCATATTTTGACAAGCATCACTATATAAATCGGATCTTCGAAAAACCCGGCTGTCATGTAAGCTTCCTGGCTCTCCAAAGAAAACATTTATGAATTTTTTGTTTGTGTCTACCATGCTTTGTACCTATAGACATAAACTATAATATTTTTTTCGGTTGAAGTAGCTCTCTTTGTTTTGAGTAGGTGCCTTAATCCTTATGTGGGATCCGTCAATGCACCCCAAAACGCCTGGAATCTTACAACGTTCTTCGAAGGAAGCTGCATTTTGGGTTGCCTCATTTTCATTTGGCCATTTTACCTACTCGTGACACATTGAAATCAGCCACGATGAAACCCTAATTACTACATTCCAAGCTGTGGATTTTGTTACTCCATACAAATTGGCAAGTTCCCAGAAAGTATTGGTGTTTGCCATGTACCGTACAAACATATAAATTTCCTTTTCAGGTAATACTTTTGGCAAACCTCTATTCATGGTGTTTTAAAATCGCTCTGTGGTGGATAAATATTAATAGATATAATTGAAAGATTTAATTTTACCTATTAAAATCTGAACAGTCGAACGGTGCAATCTAAAATGTTTTTAAAAGTCTAAATCACTATATGCATTGATAACTCCTTCAAAATCTTGTATTGATTGGTGGTTTTGGTTTTCCATATCGAAAGAGGAATCAGTGCTGGAAGTGGACAAAGATGCTTCAGAAGAACTTGAATCAACGTCATTATCATCGCTTTCTAAGAAGTACTAAGAAAAATATTTGTTTGCGTTACGTTTTAAATGATATTGAAGTTTAAATTAGAACAAAATGAAATTTATTCACATTATAATTAATTTTTTGCTTACATGTCAAAAATGAAATGTCAACAAAATTCAGAAAAACCAGAATTGAATACTTAATTATTAAAAAGATCCAGATCGTTTTATTTTTTTGGGATGATCCTGATCCAGATCCGTAGACAATAAAACACGGCTATTGATCCTCTTGACTGAATCATACTATTTAGGATGATTTTTGGCATCCTTTCATTTTGGATCTCCATAACTTTCACAGTGTAGTTGAAGTGCGATACAAGAGTGTCCAATATCAACAAAGGTGTTTCCGTTTGTAAATACAAGGAGTATTTCTTGGTAGACAAAAAATCCTTTTAATAAAATAACGTAGACATTTTTCTACTGGTTCAAAAGAACAAAAGCCCCAAACTTGAGATGCATGTATGTAGGCAGGAGAATTGAGGCGGCTGTAGAGCGGAATAATCTTTGCTTTGCACCATGCTCTATGTACTTGTTCTTAAAGCAGCGTTCCCAAACCGATGCAATTGCTCTTTTCGCCTCCGTAAATTTTCCTTCAAGATGTTTTCTAATGTTCAAATTTGAAGTCATAAGGACACCCGCAAAATCTCCACCGCCTCCCCGTTAAATGTCCACTTTCCATTCCTTGACTACCTGCCACCTCCTCGGAATACCATCATTTTTTACTTTTCTAGATTCACTACCAGGTTCGAATGTTTGCAGTATTCTCTTAATCATTAGTTGCATGCCGTCTACCGTGTCGGCAAAGAAGACTATATCATCTGCATACATAAGTCCCAGAATTATTGCTCGTCCAACTTTTATTCCACCTCTGACTGCATCCGTTATATCATTTATGAACAATATAAAAAGTAAAGCACTCAGAATTCAACCTTGCTTTAATCCCATTGTTGTTGGAAACTTGTCCGAAATAATACGTTTTCTTTATATAAGTAACAGCAATAGTATAAATTGAAAATATATGATCTGTTGCTGAATTTTTTTTCCTGAATCTGGCTTGAAATTCGGACAAAATTTTCCTGTTATTAACATTTTGCGTCAACCTGTTGTGAATAAGTTCAGCGAATAGCGAATAGTCAGCCTTTCATTGATACTCCTCTTATAAATAGTAGACGAAGACTTCTTTTTCTGCTTAGGATTTTTCTAATTTCAACGCACAGAACTAATTTCCCTACAAATCTCATCTACTCGCCATGAAAGCGCGAGTAGTTGGTAGTACTAGATTATCGTTTGGATCTACTCATGAGTACTTGGCCACCTCCAAAGGAACACGGCTATTAGCTTCTTACTCTTTTACTACTTTTTCTTTATCCCTAAGCTCAGGTAAATTTCCTTGTATATGGGAAAAATCTTGTATTACAACAGTTTTCATGAAACCAGGCCAATTGCTAAACTATCTTGTATTCCTAAAGCAGCGTCCAGTTTCCGCCGAAAATTTCAACTTTTTTCGGAATTAATTTTTGCATTAAAGTGCCACGTGTCAGCGCTCAGTTTGAGCGGAAAGTTTTTGGGCAGTTGGTGTGTGATGGTTTGTCTTTTGACTGTACAAATATTATTTGCAAACATGGTTTCATGAAAAAGTGAAAAACTTGACTGCATTATACACGGATTACTTGAAGGCTTTTGATCAACTTTTTCATGAAATTATTTTGTATAAAGTAAAAGTTTATGGGTTTCCCCCTAGACTCATCACTTGGATTTCATCCTTTCTGCAAAATAGATCCTACCAAGTAAAATTTAGAAACATTTTCTCGGGCCCCTTCATAGCCAAATCTGGAGTTCCTCAGGGTAGTCACTCAGGACACCTTCTCTTTATCTTATCTATCAATGATGCACACCTCTGCATACGCTATAGTGAAATTATAATTTTTGCGGATGATATGAAAACGACATCGGGACTTAAGAACTTCTTACTTACCGCCATATTATTCACTAGATACATCTAGATTAAAAGTTAAATCCAGATGTATTTATATTGAATTTGTATGCTTTACATTTGGATTTAAATTTTTAATCAGGATGAATCGAGTGAATAATGTGGCCATTACAGTACGTAAGTCCCGATAATTATCTAGACTTAGCTAAGTCCATATATATTTAAGTTGTTGTTATTATTATTTATTGTACTATTCATACTAGAATGTCAGTTCTGGCCAACGCTTGACATGAAGCACTCTAAGGGTTTGATTTCTTTCAGCAGATTGCACATTAGCTCCCTTATAGTTGTCATCACCGGACTCTGTCTATTGGGTAGGCACGCCACGAGACTTGGCGTCTACTCAAACGATTTCTGTAGAAGCTGTATAGAAGAAGAGGAAAAGAAAACGATTCCTCACCTACTCTGTACATGTCCTGCTCTATTCCAAAGACGTAGATTGCACTTAGGTGAATTCTACTACAACGATCCCAGTGATTTGGCAAACATTGGCATAAGGTGTCTTACGCGCTTCAAAAGGAGCTCAAAATGGTTTTAACGAGTAGGAAAATGTTTTTCCTAGATCCATGTGGTATCACAACGCGCCAACATTTGGTCTAAGTGACAGCCACTTCTACCTAACCTTACCCCTCTGTACTAACACCAACATAATTTACAGCTGTCAGTTTGCAAATGTGTTTTTCGTGTGTGGAAATTGTGTTCAAAATATGTGAGAAATAATTGCTCATAATAAATGGAAGCAGTTTTAGATCAATCGGTAACATCAGTAAGCTCACTTTCTCTTCTAAAAGTGCATCCTTTGAAACCTTATTCCATTCGACACGAAAATCTTTAAATTTATTTAAATAATCGTATTTGGTTTTCAAATTACAATGAAAAATTACATTAGATTTCCTCCATTCCTTCACTAGTCTCTGGTTGTCCACTAGCTGTAGCGCAACCAGCTTTTTTATTTTATTTAACGATGAAATTTATGTGGTTTTCCAGTCAACCATTTCAGATTTGGGGGTCAGATTCCAGATCAATCGTGGTAACTAGAACGAATCGCGATTGATCCTTTTTTTTGTAAAGGTGTATGTGATTTGTCTGTGTTTACTGATGAAAGTAGTGATTTCTTTAATACAATAATATTATATATTTGGCTTTATTTTCTTGATGAAACTGGTGAAAAAATGCGTAAGAAAAAATTCTTACAAAACGTTTTTTTTTTTCAAATTATAAAAGAACATTTTTGTGTTTAAATTATAATTAATTTCAACTACGCGAATACTTTCACCTGTCTTAATTTATTGAAATGGAGATTAATGAGAGAACCCACACTGGCGCTATGCAAATCTTTGAACATTCTTCAGTCGTCGCATATTCGCGCCAAGGTTTAGCGCCGGTTTGGGAGCCTTTATTGATTTTTTTCATAAGAAAAAACTCAAAAGTGGGACTGGCTTTTAATCTTGAAATTATTAATATCCTGAGGCCATTTTGAAATTATGACAAAATATAAGAAAGAAAAGATTTACGCATTCTTTTCTTGACTTCATTTAAATGAATGTGATATTGTACATTATTTTGTTCAATCAAATTGAAATCAAAAAATAGAATACAAATTAGGGAATTTTTTGTTCCCTAGCAGGAATTTTATTTTGTTGGTATACTATCACTGCTTCATAACATGATTTGGCCATCGGTCGGATCCATATATCGACAGGAATCCCGTCCATCCAAAATCCAAATCAAAGGAGAAGCTATCGGTCGATGGTGAGGAAGAAGACAATGAACATTAAACAAGGTCACTACATAAGGATTACTATGGAATTTTAATAAAAATAATTTTATTTTCACAAAAAACAATGGACTAACCCACATGTTTCCACAATGCCTTTCATTCCATATGAAACATTTATCCAATTTAATCACTAATTGACTCCGAACTCAAGAAGTCAATATTTAACGGTAATGAGGACAATAAAGACAAAAATTTCACTAATTAAACTTCATTATTTGTATTTATTTTATTAAACAAATGCCTTATCAAAAGTAAACAATGCTAGCGAAAGGCCAAAACGAATTTAAACTGACGAGGAGAGGACGACGTTTAGAAATGTCAATTTGGTTTGTGTGCAAGTGTGTGTGAAAGTATGTGTAAATCTGCCAATAAATCGAGATTTGAAAGATCAATCGAGAAAAAAAACAGACCACGAAAAAAATCAATTTTTTTGGTTGTTAGGAACGTAAAATCTGAAAAAGATCAAGTTGACCCCCATAAAAATCAATTTTTTTGGTTGTTTGGAAAACCACATTAGATGACCGTTGTGAAACACATTGTAGTAGGTATGCATGTACATACGTGTACATAATATATGTATATAATATTATATATTGTTTTTCAACATTTTAAAATTTTCTATGGGCGAAAGCAGGTAATGTCATAAATGTGAATGTGCTATAATTTTTGCATATGGCGTCAAATGTCTGCAGACCGATGTTAAACGAGTTTTTTTTTGCCACAAGTTGCAAGCTGGGCCTTGAGCAGAGTTGGTTCCAGAAGGACGGGGCAACCGCTCACACAGCTCGGACAAAGATGGAAATTTTGAAACACCAATTTCTGACATTACTTTTGCCCTACCTTGAGTTTATGTATTACATATTTACTGTAACTATGTAATATAAAATTTTCCCAATTAACGGTTTTATAGGAATCCAAATTTTAAATCAAAAATTTGGTCAATATCTTTCCTTAGAATTTTAGATTTTTAAAAAGGGGCCCTTGAAAGTTACATAACAATAAATACCAAACATTTACCTTTAACAATAAATTGAGTCTAAATCAAAACTTTGTTAAATACGTACAAAATATTCGTTTTTTCTAAAAGTTAAAAATTACTCTGATTTATGATGTTTTTTTTTCTCAAGCGTCTATTTTTTAATTTTTGTTTTAATTCGTGCTTTTTATCAGTTGTTTTGCAGCTCTGGAACATAGAAGATGGACTTTTCCTAGCCAAATGGAGAAAAAACCGTAAGCGTGGCAATTTAGAAGTTCAACAATTAAAGAATGTGTTTTTACAGAATAAAAATCACCCAGCCACAGCAATTTGAAAAACTTATTTCTTTACTACAAGAACAACCTGTACTGGCTGGGATTAAGGCATTGTCTATTGGCTTCCCAAAGAAAATCCATTATGCAAAGTGGGAAAGTATAGCAACTGAATTAAATAAGTTTGGGCCGCCAACAAGGACAGCAAAAGAATGGCAACGGGTTTGTTTCATTTACTCAACAAAATTGAAAAACAATAATTTTTTTCATATGAAAATAAATGTGCAGGTATGGATACATTATAAGTCAAAGCTGAAAAGAAAATTGACCAAACAAACTATAGCAAGCGGAAGCGGCTCTATAGATAATATGAATCTCAGCCGTATGGAGGAAAGTGTAAAACGCTTTGTTGATCTTCAAAATGTAGTTTATCCAACAGGTGAAAGCTTAGACAGGAATCAGTCTGAGACGGTCTCGGTTTTCCCAAATGAAATTGAGAATGCTAATAATGTTCCACGCTTAGAAGATGAACATGATGCTGTAAAATATGATGTTGCCCCAATGTCTAGGCCTTTAGAAATGATGTCGGACGTTAAAATTAATTCCAAAACAGTCAATGAGGAACGCATTGCTTGTCTTGAAAAACAGACTGACAACCTACAAGAAATTTTAGAAACTTTAAACAAAATTCAAAGAGTGATGTTGAAGGGCTTTGACCTGAACAAACAAATGTTTGAATTGAAAAAGAAAAAGTCATTGGAAGCATCGGAAATTCATACATTAAAAATGAAGTTAACGAAAAGGAAAATTACATGGCTGGATATTCAATTGCTTAATGCGAATACGAATTAATTTTTTATAAATAATAATGTATTTACTTTTAGTTTTAGGTTATTTCATTACCGGTTTCATCAAGATGTACTACTTTAACTATTTTTACCTGAAAAAAAAAACTATTTTAATTTATCGTTGCTGTGTTAACTTACGGGATGCGGAGCATATAATAATGACCAAATTCATTTTTCGTGTACCTACAAAATTTCTAAGTTTTGATTGAAAAAACAATTTGAAAATACATTTTTCGTTTCGCATCGTTATATGCTCCTTATTTCGATAAATTTCAATATTTTATTTAAATTATTATTCTTCTTTAAAAAAAAAATTGTAAAAAGCCAATAGATTGCAACTTATTTAACAATAAACAATCTCAGCTGAAAGCTGGTAAAACAAACTCTTTGATTCTGTTTGTGCAATGTGAACAACCGTCTTTCAATGGATGGAATAGTAACAAAGTGATTTGTGATATCTAAATTGGTTTTCTGTTTGAACTATTGCTTATAATAATTAAAAGACCAAAGTTCTACTACGAATTTTTAACACATTTTAACAATTGAAAATTTTAGTTATTTTATTAAATTTCTTCTTGTGAATCTGACTCCATTTCGGAAACTTTTTCTTGGTTGTGCTTGTTTTTTTCTCACAATTCACAAAGACGTTTCAAACTATTGAATAAATGTTATTACACTAAAATTTAAGCATGCATTAATATTAAAAACTTATATTTAAATTAAAATCATCGAATCGATTTTGTTTAGAAAAAATTCGATTCTGTTTAAAAAAAATTCGATTTCTATTTTGAAAGGAATTCGCTATAATTTTTTAACAACCGCTTGACAAGCCATGTTGTCGAGAATGTTCTTCCATGTAAACCTATCTTGTAAAATTCGTAGTTTTGGACACAGATTAGCCATATGAAGATGAGAATGTTTCGTACGTTTCACCCTCCAAAACCCATTTGTTTACATTGTTGTATTTGTAATTTCTTCCCGCGTCGATGAATAGATGTGAATTGCAACAACAATTTAACTATGAGTGTGAAGATCCCTACTGTCTATGTGTGAGGTTTTTATACACACATTCTCATTTTTTATCTGATAACTGCCAGTTCAAGCTTGTAGGCAAATTAAAATGGCTGCCGGGGATTCTCATCTTCATGTGGCTAATCTGTGGTTTTGGACAGTACACGAACACAAGGTACATATACTAAAGCACAGATTAGCCATGTGAAGATGAGAATGTTTCGTACGTTTCACCCTCCAAAACCCATTTGTTTACATTGTTGTATTTGTAATTTCTTCCCGCGTCGATGAATAGATGTGAATTGCAACAACAATTTAACCGGTGTCTGAAGATCCCTACTGTCTATGTGTGAGGTTTTTATACACACATTCTCATTTTTTATCTGATAACTGCCAGTTCAAGCTTGTAGGCAAATCAAAATGGCTGCCGGGGATTCTCATCTTCATGTGGCTAATCTGTGTACTAAAGGTAATATCATTAGCGTTTAAATTTTTGTTCAGTTCTGCGCATCTGTGAAAATGGCGGATCCAGTGTCTCTTTACTTGTCAAAATGCTTCTATTTGTTGTTGTTTCTAGTAATGCCATGCGCAGTTTTCGTAGACACTCGAGCCGCCATGTTTAATTTCTGACTGACAACCTGCGCAATATATTACCTTAGATTTGTGTACTGTGACACGAACATACCTTAACGTACATGTCAAACACTAAACAGCTGATTTGCCTTAAAAAAGCAAAATTAAATACCTCTTCTTTTCTTTGACCGGTTGTTTTTATATAAATAGTTAATTTAATTGTATAACTTTATTATAAATTTTCTTTAAATCGTTGCCATAGAAAAATAATGTTTTATGCAAAAATAATTCAGCGCTCTTTCTACACTGTTCCAACTAAATATGTCCGCCGCAAAGCAAATCCCGGCATTGGAATACAAACACAAGTCTTTCGAAGAGAACGTATCTTTGAACCGAATGAAAGTTTGGAGGATTTTAATGACTTGGAAACCGACTTTATGAAAGTTAACAAAAGCCACAAACAACATGAAAGTGAAATGGTAGAACAAAAAGAACAGATGCGTCTATGGGTTGTGAAAAATAAGTATTTTAAACAGAAACAACCCAATTTCCTAACCTACACAGAAAAAGAACAAATAAAGTTATTACACAGCCGCGATTCGGAGGAATGGACTGTGGAAAGATTAGTAGAAAGTTTCCCAGCAACTCCGGAAACTGTACAGAAAATCATTCGATCTAAATGGTTTCCAAGGTCAGCGAAAAGAATCAAAGATCACGATGAGGCTGTGATGAACAACTGGCAGAGTCTGAATAAAGGTGAATTTCCTCAAATCAATCGCCAACTCAAGGAGCATCTGATCAAGTTTTCGGCTAGAAAAAAGAAAGACGTGGAAAACCTGGAAACGGGTTGGACTCCTCGACCGCCCCTGCCAAGGCCGAAGAGATCAGATTTTTTGAGTTTAATCACTAACTGCAAAGGATATGCCGACAAAGAGCCAACCCAGATAATGCTAAGCGATTCAAAGACAAAGAACTTGTCTAAACTTCCTGCGGCTGAAGACGAAGAAACATACCTCTCAGATAAAATCAAAGACAAACGAACGATGCGCCTACAGGAATTGAAAACATTTAAACTCAAGGATACAGTGCCAACATCGGCAGTTTGTTTCGACAACCCAAGTGGTACAGGAGTCATTGCATCGGATAAAGTATTTTCGCTGGAACGGTATGCTACCGATGAAATTATTGTGAGCAAAGAAGATATGAGAAAATACGAAATGACTAGAGTCAAAGATAAAATCTACATACCAAGGAAGCTTTGGCAAAAGGGAGCAACATACAAGGTGGAAGATTGCTATTATGATGATGATGGAGAATTATTGTATCGAGTGCCAGGAATGACGGGAAACAATGTGTAAAGTACAAATACTTGAAAATAAATAGCCAGTTTTATTTCCGATTGAAGAGTCAATTACACCCTAAAATCTTGGTACATGCTTACTTTTATCGATTAATTTCCTTTAATAATTAAAAGCTTGGAGAAATTAGATCGGCAAATGCTATAGCGGCCAATTCCGACTAAGTCTTCCAACGTTGAATTTTCTCTGCATACCTAGTTCTTGTTTGCCTAAGAGCTTCGATGGATATTCACAAACGCAGTCAATGTTTGCTTTAGGTCAATGGCGTCAACTTGGTTCCATGTTCCGACCAGTAGTGTCCAGACGTAGAAATTTTGTGCTGCTTTTAACCATGTTTATTTCGCCACAAAATCGATCAGAACAGCAATTATCAGCTTAAAGACTCCGAAACCAACGCGACCCTTAAGGAACGACGATGAAACTTTCGCCTGTCAAAACTAATCTACATGGCGATAAAAGAGAGTACCCATACCCATACCGATGCGATGAAGTTGAACGTCGAAGACGAATCTCTCGCTGTTGACAACGTTTTTTTTTTCGTCGAGCGTCGTTGTATGTACTCTCATTTATCGCCATGTAAATTAATGTCGTCGTCGTCGTTCCAAATGTTTGATTGATATTTTCGGTTAACTAGATTATGATTCGTGATTATGATTCGTAACTAGGCCACCTGCCACCTGGGCATTTCCTGATTATTCTTAGGGTCTATTTTTTTTGCTAATTTATATAGGCTTAGTGAAACAGTTATTTTTCTCGAAGGATTATTACATTACATAATTAATTAACTATTCATGAAGATGATGCATAAACCTTCCAGTGCCAATTCCTGGAAACGGCTTGATCTATTATAGGCTTTAAGGAAAACTGAAATCAAGTTGCAAATTTAGGAAACAGATACATTGTTCTCCAAATGATATTTTACTGAATTTACAAACAAAAAAACAAGTTTGAAAAAAATATGTATATGAATTTTATCATTTTTGTTGAACTACACTAAAGTAAACTAGTCATCATGGAAATTAAACACACCCATTGACCAGAGAATGCTATTTGTATTTTCTATGTGCACAGTTTCACATGAATAGGTATTTGAAGAGCTGACAATTCCATCGCCAAATTCTAATACCGATAGATTCAAATTCCACTTGAGTCCGCTCGAAGTAACTATTGCCCTGCCACCAACAGGAAGCAATGCACACCATCGTTGTTTGTCGACTAGGTCCTTTGGTATTTGTATGGTATGCATCCCCGTTCTTAGGAGCCATGTCATGGAACTGCCTCCAAGTAAGTACACGTTTAGGGAAGGTTTCGCTTTGAATAATGTTTGTATGTTTGCCATGATGTGGTCTAGGCGACCTGACGTATCATGAAATACAATTATGTCATTAATACCTTTGGTTTGCATTATAGGCTCGAGGAAATTTATTGCTTTAGTGAAATCTGTGTAGTTCTGATCTGGTGTGTGGATTCGTTGTATCGATGAGTTGTTGAAATAATGTGAAGTCTCTTCAGTGATTGAATCAAAATCGCCTGTAATGAAGTCGGGTAGTTTTAATTGATTTCCCATTTCATGCGTCAGAAGGAAGTCCCTCCACCGATTTGTGCCACCGTCTACCGTGCAACGGTATTCAGCATTTTGCCATAGATTTAACACAATTTCTTTAGGTATTGTGACCTTGCGATTGATCACAAGACAAACATAACCTTTGGCTAGTTGAACGCCATTTATGATATTTCCTGGATGCCATTTGCAATGGTTTCTTGAATTTTCACTTGTCATTAGCAGGTTCGAGAATTTTGTCAATTATAAAACTTTTGAGGAATGTTTTAGCGAAGATTTTGAACTTTGCCAATTTCAAATTGACCCGGCTTCCGTATGGATGGACGTACTTGTTGTTTTTTTCAGTTAATTGTCAAACGTCAAAAATATAACCCGTTCGATTTGACAGATGGATCCATAGTCTGTTTGGTTCCGTTTATTATGAATGGGATGTCGGAGTTCTGTTCCATATTCTGCGAAATCTGTTATATATGTTAGACGTGTTCCTTTGACTGCTTTTGAAGAAGGGCGAAGCTAGGGAAATGGTGATACTTTTTCACTTGCACAAAGTTAACATTCACTTAAAATCGCAACGTTTAAAAGATATTTGCAACTAGACAGTGGCGGATTTACGTTTTCTGCCACCCTAGGCCCGGTTGAGTATGCCGCCCCCTTATTTTTTTAAACTAAATGGGGGATATTCATAGTCACTTTTAAACTCCAGTTTATCTTAGACTGGGGTTTATTCAATGTTATTTAGATAGGATAAACCCAGGTCTAATATAAACTGGAGTTTAAAAGTGATTATGAATATGCCCCAATGTTTTTAATTGCCTTTATTCTTAATCGTTCTTCCAGAGCCTATTTTCTTTGCTGTGCTGTATTAGGTTAACCTACAAAATGATATTATGTACCTTTACCAGGGATGGGAATGTGGGGTCAGATACCCCCAGACATTATATGGCAGCATCTTTATTTCAAGACTTAAACATAAATTATAGTTTTAAAAACTATCAGCCGAATTTATAAACGCATCATAGCGAGTGCATAGAACTATTCACTCCTTATAATTCCACTAAACGCAAAAATGTTATTCATAAAACTTATGCAACGTTGAATAGAGGCATTAGAAGCTAAACGCGTTTGATGGATGAATAGTGCCTACATAAGGATTTTTAAGTATCGAAATGTCACTTTGACTCATACACAGACGAGAATAAAATACAATATTATAAGGGTGGCGCTTATTTTGGGAATGCTTAAATATCTTTTTTGTCCCCTCCTGAAAGTGATCAAGCTTTATTATGAAGCTACTTTGTACAAACCAAAATGTTGTTAATTTTTTTTGAAATCGGCTAAGGGCGACGTATCCCACCGAGAAGTTAAAACTTTTCATTAAAAATGCACGCAGTTTTCCGACTTTTACTTAAATTGTCGGTGAAAGTATAAAATTTGATGGAAATTCTTTATTTATAATATACATGTGCTTAGATGTATGCCGAAATTAAAGTTTATTGACTATTTTCAGTGGGACACACAGAATTAATAAAAAAAAAAAACATTGCAAAAATAATTGCCACCCTAATATATGTTCCTATATTCTTCTCAATTTGATCGCACTGTCAGTGAATGGAACAATTATTTCAATAAAAACACTGAATTTTTTGTTCTAAAATATTAAACTATATTTGCTAACACGGCACAAAAGAAACAGTAATAAGAAAAGGTAGGTACATAAGTAATATTAAAAGAAATTTTAAATAATCCAATCGGCGCAGCAGAATTCTTTAATTGTTTTTCACTTTCACAGCTTAGTATTGTCAATCAATTGTGGCAGTAAAACGTAATAGATTTTCCCTTCTTGGTACTTTATTTGACACAAGCGCATAATAACTATAATGTGTAGGGAAATATTTTATGAATTAGGATTTATGCAACGTTGAATAGTGGCTTGATAAATGCTTATGCACTATATAACTATTCAGCCGTTTAGAGGTGTTTAGCGAGTTCTAATAAATTAGGCTGTAAAGCTCTAACAAAACTAAAAAGCAGTGATGCCACATTAAAATAAAAGAACTACGTACAGCAAAGAAAAAAAATCCCTACATTTCCCTACACCCGCATAAAATTCATAAAATAAATAAAAATATATAACAAAATGAAGAATTTTTGTTTTGTTCATTTATTCCCATTTTTGATTTTATTTAAAGTTTTATTATACGCAAAAAAATAATAATAAAATTAACAAATATAGGGTGTCCAGCGGAAAATTTTCAACTTTAAATTGCGATTATCGAAATACTAGCGGATTGAGGTAAGCAGGAGGGGTATCATTCAAAGCGCAGCATTTGCGGAATTGTTAGTCGCCATGAGTCACTGGTCGGGAGCTCACCGCGCGTTTACGGTAGAGTAATATTTGAATGGCCAATTACCTTACTCGCTTAAATGGCGCACCAAACTGTCTTTGCAGTGGCGAATAGCAAATTAACACACCTTTCCATCGACGTTAAAATTTCGTCAAACATTTTTTTATTGATTTTTGAAAAAAATGATGGGCCATGTTTCCAAATCCCATCGAGCCATACATCAAAAGAAAGGTTTTTTCAAACTCTATCCGGACGTACAAACCAAAACGTGTGGAAGGTCTGGTTCTCGAAATATTTTCATCCAAAGTGATTGTTCGATTTTACTGCATTTCTGTGCAGAACATTCAAAAGCGTTTGTGTTTGGATAGCGATGTTTCCGTAATCGAGCATCGAAATCGGTAGCGGTTTTTAAAATTGACTATTAAAATTTTGAGAGCTTTCTAAAACTGAAAACCAAAATACTCTTAGGCCCAATTCACATAGAACTGGCTTGTGGTTTTGGTGTGGTTCTGGCGTGATGCATACATATTCCACGTTGTGGAATTTACATGTTCTCTTATGGGATAATACACACACAGATGACGAGCTGAGGGTATGGTGTCACCTGCCATCGCCACGCCATATTGAAAACCTCAGTGGCCTACGTAAACGTCAAGCCACAATGAAATCTCTCATTCATAGGCTCATAGACGCATTCATCAAGCAATAATAGGGAAAATTTATGAGCGCTAATGAAAGTTATGAGTAGGGGAGCACTCTCATCAAATCTATCGACTTTTCACGTCAAAGTTTTTTTTTAATAATTCAGTTTTTCGTTTATTGTCGCTTCTGTGTGAATAAAGGTCATCGCGCCCACTCCACGCCCGTAGCTGACCATAACCACCCCAGCATCATAAGCCATTTCTGTGTGAATTGCGCCTTAGAGGTTTGGTTCTCGAAATATTCGCATCCAAAGTCATGTTACTGTATTTCGATGCAACCCTAAAAAGGGCTTTGGATAACGATATTTCCCCAACCAAGCCTTGTAAGAGGTTGCAGTTTTCAGTTTCGTATAGAAAATTAACAGGCCTTTCCACCGATATTAATCAAAAAAATTCACATTTCATTCATTACATTCATTTTACATCCGAAATGCTATTACTTTGTGTACTTCGGTCCAACCATTAAAAGGGTGTTGATGGCTATATTTCCACAATAAAGCCTCGTAAGGGGTTGCGGTTTGCAGTGTCGAATACCAAATTAACAGACCCTTCCATCGAGGTTAAAATTTCGACAAAATTTTTTTATTTATTTTTGAAAAAAAATGATGGACTCTCGTTTTTTAAACAATATAAACGTTTTTGATGGCGTTCTCTAGGGTTGTTGGGTCACCTATATGGAAATGTGCTTTGTCACTGAATAAAATGTTTCCAAGCGTAAGTGCTGTCCGAAAACTTTCCAGCATTGTTCTTGCGAAGGATTCTCGCACAGGATAGTCACTTTCGTTGAGATACTGAACAATTTGCATTTTGCACGGGTGGAGCTTTAATTTCTTTTTTAAAATAACATGCACTGTTGATTTTGTATTCCTGTGGAGGCCGCAATCTTCCTTATCGACTTACGTGGATTTCTAATAATTGAATTTCGAACTTGAGACAAATGTTCTGGTGTTGTTGCTGACGTTGATGGTCCAGGAATGGGTCTATTGACCATTGTGCCTTCTGGCCTGAATATTTGTACCCACGACCAGATAATAATGAAAACAAAAATCGACTAAAAGCAGTCTTCGACTCTTCGTATCCTTGCACACGTATTAACACTTAGTAAAAATGAGTACAATTAACGGCCATATTATTCACTCGATTCATCCAGATTCAAAATTTAAATCCAGATGTAAAGCATACAAATTCAATGTAAATACATCTGGATTTGAGTTTTAATCTGGATGTATCTATTGAATAATATGGCAGTAAGATAGTTTTTTCAAATAAAATTGGAGGGTGTTTCAGGCAAGAGGAATACGGGTCGGTCTCGGTTCCCTGGATGAAATATGTACTCTGCTTTAGAGGCGACTAACTAGTCATGGAGTAGATGCAAAATATAATCTAGTAGATACCACAAACTCCTTGTCCTCTCATGTGCGAGAACATAGAGTCAAAACTCCTCCATTCCTACATAGGTTGAATCAAAAGTCAACTATTCCAATCGTAATTTTCAAAACTCTTCTTTTTCCAAATTAAATTGATTTTTTATAATTTTTAGATTTACCTTATAGGTTCAAAGCCACAAGAAATAGATAAAGATCATTCCAAACTTCAAATTTAGCCTTTTTAGACCAACCGATAATATCATTTTTTAGCAGCTTTTAACAGTTTTTTCGTTTTACTCAAAATTCTCAAAAGTGGAAAAGAAGAGTTTTGAAATTAAACCCTAATTTGAGGGAAGATGAGATGTATTCGTAAGGAAATTAATAATTCTGTGCGTTCCATTGAAAATTGCTATACTCTGTCCAACAAAAATTGGCAGTACACGTCTTATGGGAAAGCTTTTTCAAAATCAGTAGCGTGCCATATTTTTGCACCATATTAAATTGAAAAATTGTTTGTCCGCCCGTCCAATAGCATCTGACACAAACCTAACGTCCTATTCAAGGCACATCTGAGTGTGCACTGAATTGCTGTGGCCAATGGCGATTGATGGCTGCTGCTTGATGTACATTCAGTTTCCGAGTTACCCGTGTCCATTTGGTAATTCGTTCAGCTTTTTTTCCTTGAGTTTCTGTTAGGGTGCTTTTGATTTTCGAGCTTTAAGAAAAAGCTTTTAACGATGAGTGTTATCGTGTGCACTACGACAACCCTGTGAAAGCTTTAATGAAGGACAGATTTATGCAATCCACTGTAGCCAGATGAGAGGCAAAGATCCTATTTTGCCTACACTGCCAATTTTTGTTGGACAGAGTATAGCAAATAACTCATGAGTACTACGCCACCTCCAAAGATATAGTCCCTATTCACATGAGGAAACTGATTTTGCAGGAACTTTCAGTTTGTAGGAGAGAAGAACACGAAGCAATTTGTTTGTATCGTGAGAAAGGGGATCATCATGTATCTTTGTTTTGTGCCAACTATTAACACTTCGAATGGCTATTATTTTCGCTGCGGTTTCCGTTAGCATTTCGCTGCCATAGCACCGTAATTGCAGCAAGTATTTGTTACCTTTCCTGGTTTTAATATATATTTTATTTCACTGACTTGGAAACCACTTTTGGTATGTTGATATGAAGCTAAGCTCGTCGGAATGGGGTGGATTCTTTTTCCAAAGCCAGGAAGTTTTTGGCCAAACAAATAAAAAAAAAAAAATTGTGTGAGTGCCGGGACTCACGGTTAATCCAAAACGGACTTGTTTTTGCTTGAAGGGGATCTTAAGATTTTTTTCACTGAACGCACCCATCCTTGTATGCAGATCGTAACGTTGCACATCGTACCGTTGCACACGAACGTTCACGTTTTGTTTTCGCTCTACCGCCAGCATAGATGTTTACACATCAAAATTGTGTGAGTGCCGGGACTCACGGTTAGTATGTGAAAACATCAACGTGCGGGGATCTTAAGATTTTTTTCACTGAACGCACCCATCCTAGTATGCAGATCGTAACATTGCACACCGTAACGTTGCACGACGTAACGTTGCACACGAACGTTCACGCTTTTTTTTACTCTACCGCCAGCATAGATGTTTAGACATCAAAAATCATACTAAGATTCGCTAAAAAAAAAATATGCACGACTGGGTCGCACAAACTTGCTCTTATGCGCGATCACATTGTGGTTCTATAGTCTGAAATAAATTAGCTATAGGAGTATATATGTTATCCATTTTTCCAAATCTTAGTTAAGTTGCAGGTGGTATTATGTGAGTATACAAAAATTAACAATATAGGCTAGTGTTGCACATATGCAATATGCATAAAAGGAAATTATACTATTTAAACTGGTAAATTGTTTTAAATAAATAAAATTAGAAAGAAATTGATTAAGATACTTTGAATCCGTTTTAACCCAACGCGATGTACACCATCTGATTTCTTATATAAATCTTTATTTATGAGAAAAAAATTTTGAAATTCGTAGGAGCGGTTTTAAAAATAATTAATTTTTTATATATAAAATTTCGTTAACATTTTTGAGAAAAATAATTGGTACGCCAATTTAAAGCATTTATTAATGTTGCGTTAAAAAATGAACTTCACAAAAAAATCTGCTACCAGTTTTCGAAATATCGAATTTTCAAAAAATAATTTTGATTTTTTTTTATAAAATCCAAAAATCATTTTTTAGAAAATTTTGATACGCACTTTTATTTATATTTGTTACAAGCTTCTGTATACACAATCTAATTTTATTCGGTTAATCAGATGTTGAGATAGTCGAAAATCAAAGAAACCGTTCTATGAGAGGTACTGTTAATAAACGTAAAATATAAACTTTAAAAATTTTAAATTGTAGATCGTACTAATTTTAACACACAAAAAAACTTTTATGAAAATCGTAGGAGTTGTTTTTGAGAAACAAAATATTTTTCATAACGGTTTTTTAACATTTGTATGGGAGGCACCGTTATTTTTGGGAATTAGAATAATTTTTGTCAAAAATCTTCTAGATAAAGTTAAAAACCTGTTATTTACCAAGTTTAATGAAAATCGACTAAGTCGTTTTTGAAATATTGAGTTTTCAAAAAAAAATATTAAAACTTTTTTAAAAATCTAAAAAATATTTTTTTTGAAAATTTTTGTACACAATATTATTTAGAATGTGTCAATACTTCTTCATAAAAAAATTGATCAGAATCTGTTTAACCGTTTTTGAGAAAAGCGAAAATCAAAAAAATGGTTCTTTGGGAGGTACCATTAATAACCATTTTTCGGAACCATTTTTTTTATTAAACAGCAACTTATAACTATTTAAATTTATGGAGTTCTTAAAAACAAATTCTGTAGCGCTGGATTTGAGAAAAATAAGTTTTTCCTTTTTGGCCAAGAAATTTTGTATGACAGCTACTGTTAATTTTGGTCCTAAAAAAAAGAGAAAAAAACGGGTGGGGGGAATGTCCAAAAAACGCTAGGTACCAAGTTTAAAGAAAATCGACCCATCCGTTTAAGCTGTAGTCGAACCGACAGACAGACAGAAAGACAGACAGACAGACGGACGTTTTTGCGAGACCCACTTTTTTTGACTTCTCTATCATCGTAATGTAAAGTTTGATCAAAATCTCGAGTTCGATTTTTTGTACGAATCCATAACTTCCCATATAGTACCTATATCGCAAGTAAAAATATTAAATCAGATGGATAGAAGGTTTACGCAGTATACATTTTTCTTTGTTATGTCACTTTGTTATATCCCTTAATATTCTTACACGAGTATTTAGTGAATTGAAGAACAAGAGAAGCTGGAATGAATCATAACCCCAATAAATTAAACCACTTACGATTTCATATTCATATCATTACCAATTTTATTAATAATTATAACACATACATATATAGGCTAAAAAAAATCATTATTTTCAAATTATAATTGTTAAAAGTAAAATTTAATTTATAAGAGGGGTTATATGGTATGTTAAAAGAAAATTTTAATATTGTTAATTAAGAAAAAAATAGATAATTTATATCTAAGATAAAAAAAAAATAATTTCAGTTAATTTAAGTAGCATAAAGTAGTTAGAATTAAGTTTAATTAAAGAAAAAAAAAATATTTTTAAGTAAATTTAGTTTAAGATTATTTCAAATTTTAAGAATTAAAAAAAAATCAAATGGAATGCAAGTGTTTAATGATTATATCATTGAGATTTATTTAATCAAAAGTATTAAGAAACTTACAGGCTTTGAATTTCTGGTTGCGATGATTTACAAACTCGATGATCCAGTTGCTTGTACCTTAATTTTTGTCTAAAGAAAAACCACTGATATTTTCTTCACTTAAATAAAAAACTAGAATTTATGATGGATGAAACTTTAACACAACACACACTGCGTTAACCTATTAATACAAGAAACATCTGGAATTTAACACTAATGAATAATGACTAAACAACAAACAAATATATTAGGTAGGTATACTTGTATTGATAATATTGGCTGCATGAAATTTGGCCCCAATGAAAAATGACCCCAAACAAAAAATCAAAAATAAATGACAAGCAGCAACAACACAAATTGATCAATTGTGTGATTTTTCATATTTTAGGGCCTTTTTTCATTTTTCAGTTTGGGTGATTTATTTAATCACTTTTTTTCAAAATATAAAAAGAGCATTTTAGTTTTTTTTATACAAAGTATCACGCTTCATATTTTGCTTTCAACTTCGGTGTTGAGTTGGCTATAAAATTTGCCCCATCAATTCTCATACAAACTACACTATTATTCTCGATGTGCTGGCTCATTCTTTCTTTAAGAACAGACCGAACAAATATTCACAAAGGTTAGCTCTAATAAAAGAGCCAAACTCGGTAGAGAAATGCGAGACAAAATGTAGTATTTGATTTTTATCTTTTTAAGGGGTAGTGCTATAAGGCTGAAATTTTTGCAGATGGTAGAAATTACTGATCTAAATATGAACACAAAAAATTATAATCCTAGAATACCCTTGAACGGTGATAACGGCAATTTTTGAGCACTTTCACATATGAACTCATATCTCTTGAGTGCATAAATGGATATCTTTGGTTTTTATTAACTTTGCATATAAATAAAATTACGGTTATTTCGATACCTCAATTATTATTCTACGTGGAATGTAATCATCACAATCTTGATTTTAAATTGATCGAAAAATCAAAAAAATGGCTTTGAAATTACCTGGTTGGACCATTGCCGACTAGAACCCACCAGTGGAGAACCCCGTTATCTGAATCCAATGTTATAATTCGAATTTGATATGGTTGGCTTTAAAAAATCATAACTCTCGTTCTACTAATTAGATCGATATTCAATGTTAAGGCATCTGAGTAAAGCCAACATAACACGCTACATAATGTAAAAAAATCATTGAAGAGGGGCAGGCATTTTTATACTAAAAGGGTGAAAAGGTCACCCCTCAGTTCGATTTGCAGTATTCTAAATTCAAAAAATTCACAATTTAAAAAATCAAAAAATGATTATTTATTGCTTAACCTCTCTTCTAAAATTATTTCTTACAATATTTTACAATCAAGCCCAAAGGAGAGGTGCTAGAATTATTTTAAATGTTTTTTTCGCAAATAAAATGCATTTTAATTAAAAAACAGATCGATATAGCTTCATTAATAAATTGATTATGAAAAAAGTTCTGCATTAATCTTTATGATTAAGGTCTTAAAATACTATCATTAAGGCATTTGTTCGATTTGTGACAAAAATTATCAGTTTTTACATTGAAACTTTGAAAAAATCTAAAAACAATTTGAGTTAAAGTAGCGGGTATACAAATTAGTTTAGAGTGAAAAAATCGCTACTTTCGGGCCTAAAAATCAATAAAAAACTCAAATCTTAAGAAATAAAAGGTATCTTTAATAGAGAGTCATGAATCCTAATTAATGCTTCCAAATATCCAATAAATAGCATTTTAACTGAAAAATAACTTTACTCGATACAAAGAGATGTTATATTTATCATTTGGGAATATATATGTACCTACTCCTGGACTCGGACGCTTTTTTCGTAGGTCGTTTTGGAGCATAGGTACTAATAAAATGGAGCGGCTTTAAGTGCTGTGCATCAGCTAATCAATCCTATCATGGTATCCGTTCGGAACGGAATTTTCTCCGATTCATACAAAATTGATTTTGTAAAAGTAAAATGTTTCATTTCATCATACGATTAAAACTTTTCTATATTATTACTTGTAACTTATTAGCACTCGGCTACCGACAAAGGTAAAAGATTAGCCAATAAAAAAAACGTGATAGGGGTCAATATCTCATGTATTTTGTAGCCAACCCAGCACTCAAGACCAGAAATCGCCCCTGCATCGAACGATTATTTAATCAGATTGTTCAAAAATAAACTCTAATTCACTATTGCAGAATGGTCCTTTTTTAATTTTGAAAAATTTGATTAAATAATCATACACAAAAATCACCCGATTTTGTTTTACGATTATTTAATCAGTTTTTTTACAAATTAAAAAGGACCATTCAAGTTTTTTTTTATAAAATTATTATTAACTATCGCAGGATTGTCCTTTTTAATAATCGCACAAAAATTAGAATGAGCATTTTTTTAATTTGAAAGGAATTTTGGAGTTATTTTTCATACCCCATTTTTGGGGTGATTTTTCATTTATTGTTTAAGATTAAAAGTATGGGGCCATTTTTCATAATGAAATTTTACCCCAAAATTCAAAATGAAAAATGACCCCAATTCACAAAATGTAATCTTTTTTTTGTTGTTGTTGCTTTTCATATAAATATTTGGGGCTATTTTTCATTTTTTTTGTTTGGGGCCATTTTTCATTGGGGCCAAATTTCATGTAGCCATAAATATTTTTGAGAAAGTTTTCTTTGTTTTAACAATATTTTTTCCTAGCCATTTTGTTTGAGTTTTGGTTAGATTATTTTTGTTTTCACTTGGTAATCAATTATTTAATTATATAAAATTAGAAAGGACTATAGAAGAAACTAGGTTTTGCAGCATGTATTTTTTTTCACTAGATTAACTCTTGCTGGTGTTGCGGATTTTCTTCCAGAATTGGATATAGAAACCTTGGAGCTCTAAGGCTCAATACAAATTTCTTGATTTTATTTATATATTTATCGGGTATTTTTATGTTTAATCAAGAAAGAAATCAATCCAATAGATTCGTTTGGAGCAGCTTTTGTGCTAAGGCAAACCAAAAAACACAAAATTGAAATTCTATTCCTTCTAGAAGACAAAAATTGTGTGAGTGCCGGGACTCACGGTTAATATGTGTAAACAGCAACGTGCGCAGATCCAAAACGGACTTGTTTTTGCTTGAAGGGGATCTTAAGATTTTTTTCACTGAACGCACCCATCTTAGTATGCAGATCGTAACGTTGCACACCGTTACCGGTGGCATAGATGTAAGGCACGTTTAATCATAAAATTTGAAAATTCAGATCTTAATTTATATTGTTGAACGCACAAAAAATCTGAATTTTCAGTTGAAAGTTGTTGTGTGAAATGCTATCATTTACCTAAAGGATATACATTAAAAGGAAATAAAATAGAACTTTAATTATATTCTTAAATTAAAAATTAAGCGTCAGTAGTTCTAGTGATGATATATGTAACTAATTCAGCAACAACATCAGCAAGACTATGCAAGGTTCAATGAAAAAATAATTCGAAAATATTGCGATGGAGAACTCTAGGAACATTTTTGTAAGACTAGTCAATCTTTTAATTTAAAAACTCACTTATCAATAGACAATAAGTTCTTTTATATAAAAAAGTATTAATTTGTTAGTGACGAAAATTAATCATCCCAAATCAACCACCAACCAGAGCGAAAATCATAAAGTTTAACTTCTATGTATAGTACTTCCACATTTCCCCCGACACAATCACTTTAGTCTGAATTTTCAGATAGAATTTTTGTCTGAAAATTCAGATGAAACGTAATGCCGGTCGTCCACTAGGCGCTCAACGCACAAATTTCGAATTCAACGCACTCCACTCTAATGTACGGTGCCTTCAATTCTATTCAACCAACGAGTTGGATTCAGTTGTTGACCGTTGCTCAACGAATTGCTCAACAAGTGTACGGGTAGTGTACGAGCTCGTGTTGCTCGTTGAAAATGTTCGATCAACGCGTTGAGCAACATTTTTAAGATAATGTGTTGCACATTATTTGTTCGGCTCGTTGATCAACTCTTTAATTTTCTCTGGGGTTCGTGACGGTAGACGTATGATATTTCTGTTGTGTTGCGTTGGTTGCGATGAACTTTGAGTGTGTACGTGTATTCAGTTGTCGTCAACTTGCAGTATTGCAGTTGTTGCTCTGTTCTGAGCATATTTGGGGTCGATATATCGGATCAGTAATGACAGGCTATCCAAACACTTGTTTTTATAGTCAACCGATTGGTTCAGCAGCTGGAGATGGGAGACTTTGATTCATCCTTGGTACCAGGCACCAGGGCAAAACATGCTTATCTGCCAAGATCCCCTCACAAATAACCAAGTAGTTCATTCAGAATTAATACTAGAGCACAACCTGTCTTCCCTCACGATATTCAGATTGATGACTTTTCCTCGTCGTCTATTTTGGAAACAAGATAATTTCAAAAAAAAATTACCATTTTTCAATGTATTATAAATTGCTTCCAGGGATTCTCATCTTCATATGGGTAATCTGTGATGTCAGGTTTGAGTTTCTGTTTATCGTGGTCCGTTGAACGCGTTCCCTAACGAGTGATCCTTGGTTAAATGTACGAAGGCATCAACTCGTCCATCAACTTGTTGAGGAACCATATCGAAAACGCAGTTGATCAACTGGAAAAAAAAAATATTCTGTCAAAATCGAACAAGTTTATCAACTAGTGTACGAGGTTATTCAACATTTGGGAAAGTTGCTCAACTATGTGTACGGGGCTTCCAACGCATTTTGTTCAACTTTCGTTTCTCAACGTGAACAACGTTAGTTGCTGCACTAGTGTAAGAGGTTGAAATTTTGTTTATCCAACGAAAGAGTTGAATATAAAGTTGAACGAAGTTGGTTGAACTTGTGCGCACGTTAGTGGACGATCGGCATAACTAAAAGTCACTGAAAGTCATCTTACTTTGTATGACAGCTGGCCAATCAGAAGCTCCAAAAATTCAGAATTCTGAAAATTCAGATGTAAAACGTAATGCGTTTACACATCAAAAAAATCAACGCACCTGAATTCTGAAAATTTTAATATTTACATACATATGTACATATGTATCTATGCCGGTATGTAAATATCTTTATTTTGATACTTTTTTTTTGTTGTCTATCCTTTGACTTTCAAATGAATAATGAAAAATAATCTTTAAAAATTTTGTTTATTTTGACTGGCTGATATATTTTTTTTTTTTTAGTTAACTTGATCAATACAAAAAAAAGAACATGCAATTCCTACATAGTCCAGTTATTTGGTTGAAAAAACAGAGGTTACTTGGAAAGTTTTCCGGGAGTTTTGAAAATTGCCAATTTTATAGATTTCGACGTGCTCTTTCAGAATTTCAACTTTACCATCTCGTATCTTTGCCGCTCGCGCAGCTACATTGATAATAACTCCTTTCCGACACATTTTACAGTAAAAACATGTACATATACACAAAATAACACAAAATTTCCTACCATTTATGTTACAACCTTTTTTTTCTTAAATCAATAGTTTCGGCGTACGAGCGTCGCAAACCATGTTACGTCTACGTCAACCCGCAACATTTAATTTAAACTGAATTATAAAATTTAAAAATTATACTTAATTTTGTACTTTACATTGAAAACCCGACTCACTATGGTCTGTCTCCGCACGTATAAAGGAATGCGTCGCCATTGTGTCGGGCCCCTTCTGCCCTTTCTCTCCCTTCGTTGACACCTACTTACGTTGACATTTTTTTTTACCTTCAACTCATTGAATTTTTTCGACGAACGTGTAATCACCCGGAGCAAGTTTGAAGACACATGGACGCAAATCGTTGACCTATCACCATAGGTTCAGCTTTGGCATGGGAACGAACAAAATGCAGAGCAATGGGAATGGAAAAAAGACATGAACGGTCTAATTCCTGCATAGGCACCCGCAGGATTTTTCCAAGGGGGGCAAACAAAATATTTCGAGGTAACATTTTTAAGGCGATATTATTTTTTCTTGAAACCAAGTGAGGAACGAAAATTGATGTTCTAAAATAATTTTTGGGTGAGGACGAAGGAATATTTACAATTTATGGGTATCTCAATTCAATGACTGATTCACTCAAATATTCTTCATTTATTTCTCAAAGCGATTTGAAAGAATTTTCAGCATTCTTCCGATCTTCTTCAAAATGGTTGTTCAAGAAAATGATCAGATTTTTTACACTTAATTAATTCTGGTCAAATCCATGTAAAATATTTGCGACCGACTGGTTGAAGTACCGACGGGTAAAGAGCCACATTCCACCCGGAAAATTTGACATGTCACTTTTCGCCTATTGTGAGTTTCCCCCGAAATTTCATTTTACAAAAATTCCCCTTATTAGGTCTGTTTCTTTACTTTTGGGAAAAGTTTGGGAAAAAGTTCGGGAAAAAGTTTGGGCTGGAGCTTTTTGATGTTGTTGTTGTAATTTTTGACCAGAAATAAAAAGTAAAGAAACGCATTTGGGATGTTTCTGATTGGCACTTACCATTTTGGGCTCTTTCAAAGGAACCAGGAGAAATATTTATTGTTATATTTGTTGCCATTGCTTCATTTAATAATTTTTTTTTTTTTTTGTTTTAATTTTATTTATGTAGACACTACTTGACAAGTTAATTTTCAAAATTTTCCGATCAGCTGATTTCTTGTTTGACAAGCAAGAAAGTGCAGTAGGTAAAATGTTCGGGTAGATTCTTGCTGGAGGGGAAATGAATTAAATAACAAAAAATTCAAAAGCTCTGGCATTTTCGTGCCAGAAAAAAGTAAAGAAACACGTTTCGGGTAGATTTGGGATACCACGGGATCCCGGGGGCGAGTAAAGCAACAGACCTATTGTTAACATTCATTTCGGGCGGAATGTTATGTCATTTCACTTCTTTTTTGTAGGCGGACAAAATTTCCCTCGGGCGAAACTCACAATAGCTTTTAAAATTCCGGGCGAATAAAAGATTTTAAGGTAAAATATTTTTCGGGTGAAACTCACAATAAGGCTGATTATGAACAAACAGACTAAAAAAGTCGAATTCGAACACCAGTAATAAAGTTGAAGGACTCCTTGTTTTGTAACACAGTGCTTCCATTACAACGACTATGTTTTACCTACTCGTAGACTTTTGTATTTTGCTGTCCATCGTATTTCACAGAACAGGAAGATGCTGGGAATATATTTTCATTGCAAATAACTGTCCCGGAATACAGGAATTATTTCTTATATCGTCCCAACATCATATCACAACTCAGTTTTTCCAAAATTGTTTTGTATGACTTAAACGTTTAGAATTGAAGAGTTATGTGAACAATTTTTAAACATGAAATGAAAAATTAAATCCATTTTTATGATAAGTAAACGATTTTCATTGTCTACAAGGGGGGCAAAACGATATAACTTAGTGATTTATTCGACCAAGGTCCAGAGTCAGAGGAGGGCAAGTTATGCAATTTGACGAAAAAAGTAAAAAAAAAAAATGACCAATTAGTCAAAATTCCCTGTTTAGAACTGATAAAGTGTAAGTAGAAAAAAGTCTTTGCTCAGAGCCAGGGGAAATGAGTTTTTCTGCCGGAACGTGTGTTAAACTACTCGTACGCCGAAACTATTGATTTTAGAAAAAAAAGGTTGTAAAATATATTGTAGGAAATTTTCTCTGTGTCGGAAAGTAGTTATCATCAAAAAACTGCTTTTAGGCGCCATTTTTCCAATATGCGAGCGGCAAAGATACGAGATGGCAAAGTTGAAATTCTGAAAGAGCACGTCGAAATCTATAAAATTGCCAATTTTCAAAACTCCCCGAAAACTTTCTAGGTAAATTTACCAAATGACTGTACTAACTAACAGTACTTACTCGTAAAGTAGATTTATAGTTTTAAAGCAAATAAAAAAAATCTTTTTCTATATGAGTTGGACATTCGTAACACAAGGTCTACTAAATAACGAGATCTGAAAATGTATGGAAGCGTCGTTGATTTTGATTCGGTTTGAAGAGCCGGTTATATACTAAAATCTTCCTATTTTGTTTTAACTGTGGTGAATAATAATATTTTTTTATTAAATACTACATACATATAACAAATAAACATAAAAAACAAATTACATCAGCCGTCTTGAAACACACTTTCACTGTTGTTTTTTTTAAGTTTGTATCGTTAAAATGTTATCTTATATTAATTTATGGGAGGAAATAAGAGTAGGGAGGAGTAAACAACAGTGAGATAGGTTCAAAAGGGAGACATTGCGAATAAATTTGAAGATACATACACACGACCCGCCATCTATTACTCGCATTGTTCATAAACTACCACCATTAATCAATGATTATTGCAACTGGTAAATCACCAAAGAATCCATAATTTGAGTTGTTAAATCGAGATCCCTAGTCAAAACAATTATAGAAAAATCCAAGTTGAAAAAAACGGTATCATTTAATTTAATATAAACACTTAAAATGTATCCAAGAATTAAAAAATAATTTATTTATATTTCAGAAGATATTTTAAAATTTATAATACTATCGGTCTTATGAAATTAAGTATTTTAGCCTACGAAAGCTAATAAATTATACAAAAAAAAACGAAATAAAATATTATATTAAAAGAATATTTCTATAAGTAGGTACTCGAAATGAGTAGAACATTTTTGTGCGTGCACATATTAAGAGTAAAACGTAAGCACTGGCGTTTGGTTACCCCTAGCCAATATAAACGGACAGCTTATATCACTCGTAAGCATCTCAAGCCAAGACATATAGAGTGGTGGTGAAATTGCTTCCTGAAAATTAAAATCAAATCAGTATATAAGAGCCCATTGAAATAATTCTTCTGATTTCTGAAAGCTTACCCTTCTTGGCATTGGCAAGGACATCACAACCAAGGAAGCCTTGGATGAATGATCTACTAGTAGCTCGTGTATACGTAGCTGTCGATAAGTTTTTTCTTCTAGGCTTTGAATTTCTTCCTCTGTAACGGAGCCATTTGGATTAGCTGACGATTGGACAAAACCATCTAAAAGGCGTCTATGTCTGGTTATAGTTTCTAACCGTGGTCTATCAGTAACACCCTGTAACATTACCAGCGAAGAATAGTTTATTCGAAGTTTTTGTAGAAGACTTGACATGCTACACAAAATAAGTAAACAGTTGTATATAAGTATGTTGGAAATAAAGATTAACGACGATTTGTTAAACATCTACAAACCTCTTTTCTTCTTCCTCTAAGTCCAAACGCCGATTTGTCAAAGCAAACACACGTAGTTTGCAATTCGACCAATTCGAACGCATAGAAATGATGTATGGCAGCAGCATCGTTAAGCCTGCAGGCATAAAATACAGAAAAAAATAAACAATATCATTGACTATTCTGATAAATATAGAGTAGGGTGAGCTTATTGTATATTCACTGTATATCAGTTATAACAGTTTATCATTATTAAAAGTATGCAATATTCAAAGGTCTCCGAAATAAAACTATAGGTGTCCGAAGTACAGTAAGGAAGTGACTCTAGACATGCCAATTATAAAAGTGCTGTTTCATAAAAGTACTGTTTGTGGGGCCCCGCAGGGCCAGGGCCCTCCGCCGATGGGCATATTTCAGGCACCCAGAGTTTTATTTTTCATGTCGCGCGAACCGCGTTAGGTTAGGTTAGGTAGAAGGGCTGACAGTTGATCTTGTTACCGTCACACATAGATCTATTTAGATCCGTTGTGATACCCTAGGAAATTGTATTCCATTAAATGTAAAAACCTACGTGTTCTGTTAGCAGTCAAGCCATTTAGAGGCGTTGACGAAGTTCAGAGAGCTATTCGCCGAAGTTCTAGAAAGATCCTCTAAGTCATCAAAGAAATGATTTCCTAGGTGTTTCTTTCTTAAGTGACAGAGTGCTGGCAGTGACAAAGGAAGTGTAAGGTAACCTCATGTGCTTTTTCATCGCTGCACCCTCTGCAAAGGTCGTCAGTACTGAGCCCCATTTTCTTTTTGTGGTATCCCAGTAGCTTGTGTCCGGTGAATATGCTGACAAGGGAACGAAGATGTTTTTTGTTCATTAGCATAATTTTGTCCGTCTTCTGCTTATTGAAATTTGGCCATTTGGCGAACCGCGTTAACACACGCCTTCTTTTAATGGCGAAAAAGTGCTACAACTGTTATAAATTGGAATTTCTCTAGTCCCATAGTTTATTTTTAGGAAGTGACTCTAGACTTGCCAATTATAACAGTACTGTTTATGCGGCCCCGCAGGGCCAGGGCCCTCCTCCGGTGGGCATACTTGAGACACCCAGAGTTTTTTTTCAAGTCGTGCGAAGCCCGTTAACGCACGCTTACTTTTAATGGCGAAAAACTGTTATAACTGTCATAAATTGGCATGTCTCTAGTCTCGTCCTTATTTTTAAGTACACTAGATAAACTACAAATTTCTTAAACTAGTTCTATCGAAAATGCCAATCAAAATAGTCCAATCAATTTATATTCAAACTAACCTCCATCATCATACATCCACCAAACATCAATAGTCCCTTTCGGCTGCTTCCTAGCAAATACTGTTACAGCATCTAGAATATCCTTTGGCAACTCAGAGCCACCTTTTGTTGAATAAATTATGCTGTCATTTGTTATTTGCAGCTTCTTTGCGCTGCTCATGTTTGGCATTGGGGGCGGTTGTGGTACAGTCAAAGTGCTTGTTGCGCTTATCATGCCAGGCAAGTTTAAATTTGAATCCACATGCAAAATATCCGAAGTGGCTTGCATGTGTGGGATTGTCATATTTGCAACACCCTGTGACTGCAAATTATTCATTGCATTACCGTTGATAGCAGACGCAGGAGTTCGAATTTCATGATTAAGTTCAGAGAAATCAAGCCCATCAGGTACTCGAAGTATTGCCACACCCATTCGCAGAGAAAATGCATTGCTGTATAGAAAAATTGAATAATTTAAATATATTAGTTTTTTTCCATAATTGACTTAGTCCGGATAAGTTACTGTAAAATCTCAAAATATGACGAAACTTCTTCCTTGCGACACTGCCTCCAGTCATTTTTATAGCCCATAAGAACAATATTGGGAGTGAGTTTTCCAAATCCACTTGCCTTGATGAGGGCAGATGTACCATCTTCCATTGTGAATCCATCAATAACATTATAGAAAGCTTTTATTTTGCGGGCATCCAAATACTTCTGACCTGCTTCCATGAGATTTTTTCGATTCTTGTAACTAATTTTAAGCTATTAAAAAATAGAGTTGTATATTAATTTGAAGTGTATCAGCTATAAAGCTTTCAAATTACCGGAACAATTTTTCCGACCATCATAAGTGATGTATTTTTGGTAATTAAACTACCAAGATCAATTAGTGGCGGTCGAACTTTAGGATCACCAGCTAAAACTAACACTTGAGGATGATAATTCTTAACGTGGTCAGAAATCGTATTTAATTTTTGTGTTGCAGATAAGGCGGTTTTGTATGTTTGAGCTTGAGTTGAATCACCCCAGTTGACATCTGAAATAGAAATTTAGATCTATGTGTATTAATAAATGATCTATGTAATGAAAATATTTCAATATTCCAACCTGGTTTCCTATAGACAACAATCAGGTACAATGCGAATATTATGATAAGCGTAATAAGAGATGATTTCCATTCGATCAAAAACATTATAGCCACGCATAGAACAAAGCCAAATAAACTAAGCCAGACGTTGTAGTACTGAAAAATAAAAAAATATAAAAGTTTGAGAAAGTTCATTTGATTTACTTAGGTAGTTTGTTTCAAAGAAAAAAAAACAACAATATTATTGGAAGTTAAAAAAATTAATATTAGCTCCACCTTAAGCTAAACCAGGATTAAAACTCTTCCAAACCAACGCGAAACACTAGCTGGGTGCGAAAATTAGACACGAACTTCGTTGCCGAATTAAAAGTAAAATTCGTGGGTGACAGATTTTCCTGTTCACCTTGTCAACAGTATGTCTTTTTTTTTCTTATAAAGGGTCCGCCAAATAACTTTTTTTTTTTGAAAATGGCGCAAAACATCGAGTGTAGCTTCGGCTGTGTGGCACGTAGCCCCGACCTGTTGAAACCAAATGTTGCCAATATCCTCCTCTTCAATTTTTGTGAACAAAAATTAGTTCAACATGGCCCTATAACGATCGCCATTGACTGTAACGGCCACTCCTTGCTCATTTTCGAAAAATGGCCCAATTATGCCTCCGGACCAAAATCCGCACCAAACAGTGACTCGTTTAGGGTGTATCGGCTTTTCAATGTATGCGTGCGGGTTTTCTGTGCCCCAAAGCCGACAATTTTGCTTGTTTACTACCCGCCAAGATCAAAATGAGCTTCATCTGAAAAGATGATTTTTTTTTTTGGCAAAATCGGCATCTTCTCTAAGTCGATCGCAGGCCCACTTAGCGAAGCGTATACACAACCATATTCGTTCAGCGGAAGGATAAAACTAATTATTTGTCAAATCAGACATGAGCTAAGTGCTACCATTCACGAAATAAGCAGTAGTTGAAAAAAATTACGTTAGATGGCGGACCCTTTATTTGAACACTCTGCGTGAAATTAATTATAAAATCGTATACATTTCTACGAGTTCTATCAAATTTTTGATTAATCAAATTCAAAACATAAATTACATTTCTGACAACGAACAATAAAAAAAAACTCAACGATCGACGCGGCGATAAAAACGCTTTCAACAGCGAAAGATTCAGTCCACTTTCGTCGTCGTCGTTCAAATTTATCGCGTTGGTGTGTGTACTTTCATTTATCGCTTGGTAAATAAATTCTGACAGGCGAAAGTTTCATCGGCGAACCGAGTATTTCGCGTTAAAGCTCGTCCAAACCAACGCGAATACTTCCGAGTGACAAAGAAACTTTCGCCTGTCTTAATTTATTTACAGGGAGATCAATGAGATTACCCACACTGGCACGATGCGAATCTTTCAACATTCTTTAGTCGTCACATATTAGCTGCGAATATTTCGCGCCGGTTTAAGAAAGCTTTTATTTTGAATATACATAGGTAATATGAAAAATAATAAAAAATCAAAGAGTTAATTTTTAAAAATAATTTAAATTTACATATATTTATATACCAAATAATTTCGTTATTTCACAATATTAATTTCAACATACAAGGTGGCGCAAATTTAATCACCCTATCGGAAGATGTTATAATTTTTGCAAATGACGTTGTACGTCAAGAATATTTGACATTTGTGAGCTAGCTCCAGTATACAAACAGATTAGCAATGGAGCGCCAAACTCTGCTTTCAAGCCATCCTCAATCTCAACAACGAAGAGTATGATGTTGTGTCGAAAATCATCATGAGCGACGAGCCGCTTTTCCACTTAAGCGGTTACGTCAATAAGCAAAATGTTAGTTTCTGGGGAACTTAAAATCCGCATGTGATGCACGAAGAGGCATTATATCCACTCGAAGTCACTTTGAGAGGCGGCGTTCACGCGGGAGGAGTGATTGGGCCGCATTTTTTTGAGGACGCCATCATTAATACGGTCACTGTTACAGGCGAACGCTACAGGGCCATGATAAACGACTTCTTACTGCCAGAATTGGATGAGCGGGGCTTGGTGAACCGCACACACAGCACGAGCCACAATGTATATTGTGAAAGAAGCGTTTCCATGTCGCGTAATCTCCCGTTTTGCGATTTGGCATAGCCTACAAGCCTTAGACAAAAATTGTAAAGGTCCAATAAATAAAGATTTCCATCACTCAAAATCATTTTATTTAATTTAAAAAAGAAAGTAGGTAATTCAAAAACGAAATTGGATGATTAATTTTGAGCCACCTTGTATATAAAAAAACTTATAGATCTGGATTATCGGATACAATCATCCATCAATTTACCTTAAATGTTGGCCTCCAGCCTAATGGCTTGATAAGTGCTGCATGGAATGTGCAAAAGTTTATCAGAGCATAAGATGCCAAGTAAAAGTTTGAAATCATTGGCGCGATAACATTCAATTCACCAATCAAAAGAAATCCAGCTGAAAGAAGGAATGTCAGAACGTATCCACGGTAGGGTTCACCGTGTTTGCCATAAGGTTTTGAGAAGTAGATTAACCCAGGATAAATTTGATCAGTTCCAAGTGATTGAACTAAACGTGGTACTGACAGAAGATTTGTCAAAGCAGTACTTAAAGTTGCTGCAAAGCATCCAGCATAAATCAGCGGACCCCATACGGACATAAGTTGCATAATTGAATATGAATTAGCCAAACCAAATTCACAAGTCTGAAAATTTTAAAAGTTTTCTTTAAGTACAAGTTATTACAAGAAATATATCAAACAATTTACATTGTTTAATCTACATGGTATGTTTTCAGTTAATAGCGTTCCATTGACAAGATCGGAAATATTTCCAGATGCATCCCGAAGCGCTGCGCTACCAGCAAATACAACAAACACTCCATAAGTAATCATAGAAATGATTAAAGCCAACATTGTGCCTTTGGGAATGGACTTGCCGGCGTTTTTAAGATCTCCTGAGATGTTAGCTCCTGCTTGGATACCTGTTACACTTGGAAAGAAAATAGCAAAAACACTGAAGAAGTTCTGGTCAGTTCCTTCGGAATATCTATAACTTGGTCCTAAGTTTTCGTTTATGGTTCCCCCTGTATAAGAATAAAACTCATTAATTATATTCACTTTAATTTGCCAAGACACTTGAACTTACATGAAAATCCAACAAATCCCTTGGCAATCTTCTCCGGATCTCCTTGTGGACCGATAGCTGCTCCGATCAAGAAATTAAAAATAGCCAAAACAATAATTGCTATCAAGAAATTTTGAGCTTTAACCTCCCATTCCATTCCGATGCAGCAAATCAAGATGAGGATTAGGATGGTAAAAACACCCACAATGCGAACATCATTTATTCCACCATCAATGATTTTTAAACCGTTGCTTCCTATGAATTTGAGTTGGTAATTAAGTTTCAAATAAATACTTGCAAACAGTATAGGGAGTCTTACGCAACAAATCGTTGAGTGAATCACAGAAACCGATTGTATTCATAGAAGCTGCCACAGCATTGGCAAATGCAAAAACAACTCCCACTGATGCTCCAAATTCAGGACCCAGCGACCGAGAGATGATGAAATATATACCACCTCCTTTGACTTCACCGTTTGTACTGATGGCAGACAGAGATAGCGTCGTAATAATGCATACAACAGCTGAGACTCCAATAATGGCAAGGGACTGCAGTAATCCAGATTGAGCTACCACCCAGCTGAGACGCAGGAACAGCATGACACCGAAAATGTTGAGAAGGCATGGTATGACAACACCGACAATCCATCCCAATTTAATGGAGTGGACATTTGGTGCACTAGAATCTTCCGCAGCGTGGAGATCCTGCAAAGATAAGATGTATAAAATTATAAACCCGAGATGAAAAAAAAAATAAAGCCCTAATTAAACTTTCTATATAAGCAATTTATTTAACATAGTGTGGAAACAACTTTACGTTAAAACTAGAGCACGAAGACAAAAATTGTGTAAAAGATTATTTTATTCCTTCCAACTTTGGGTCTGACAACTTTCCCACTAAAACAAATAGTTCCAGAGATATAGATTGATTCGGGCTTACAAAATGGCTGATTTCGTCAGGATAATGGCATTCCGAAGATAGACCGACTGAGGGCGGGCCGGTTAAAGCGATTAGGAAAACATTTTTTTTTGGATAATAAAGGGTGTTGTTTTTAGAGGTATACAACTTTGAAATGGAATAAAACAAAGATGATTTTTTTTTAAATTGACATGAAATTTACTTTAATCGAAAGATAATCTTCTGGCATTATAATTTAAATATGATTTCTGGCATATGACCGCCACGACGCGACGTAGTCTAATCTGGAGGTCCAATTTTCGATGACTTTAAAAAACATTTGTGGCCGCATATCGGCAATGACGCGGCGAATGTTGTCCTCCAAGTGGTCAATCGTTCAGGTCTTATCGGCGTAGACTAGCGACTTCACATAATACAAACAGAAAATAGTCAAGCGTTGTTATATCTCACGATTTTGGAGGCCAATTCACGGGTCCGTAGCATGGAACTATGTCGTTACCAAATGTTTCCTTCAATAAATCAATTGTGGCACGAGCTGTGTGACATATTGCGCCGTCTTGTTGAAACCAGAGCTTCTGAACATCATTATCATGATGGTTGTTCAATTGATGAATGAAAAAATCAGTAATCATGGCTCTATAGCGGTCACCATTGACTGCAACGTTCTGGCCAGCATCGTTTTTAAAGAAGTATGGACCAATTATTCTACCAAACCATAAAGCACACCAAACAGTAAGTTTTTGTGGATGGATCGGTGTCTCAACATACACTTGAGGATTATCATCACTCCAAATACGGCAGTTTTGTTTATTGACGTATCCATTCAACCAAAAGTGAGCTACATCGCTAAACCAAATTCGCTTTTGAAAATTGGGATCAACGGCAATCTTGTTATGGGCCCATTTGGGCACAATTTGGAAGCGTTGTTCAGGCGTCAGTTCGTGTTGAAATGCCAAACCAAACTAACGTGGCTTTCGTTTCAACCAATTCAGATTTAGGAATCAGAAAAAAATCACAAATCGTGATTTTATTTTGTTTTATGATTGTATGAGTGCCTTTTTTAAAACAATACTGGTAAAAAGTCACTTTTCTTTAATGTGTGTGCAAGTGCGTGTGAAAATCTGTGTAAATCTTGCTAAAAATCCAGATCTGCAAAATCGACTTCAGATCGACAAAAATTCGATTTTTTTGGTCGAAAGGAAATGAAAAACTTGTCACAAATGAAGCAAAAATTGATTTTTTTGGTCGAAACGAAAACCACATAAAACAAAATAACTTGACAGCTGACGAAATGGTCGCCAGTTAAAATAGTGTTGCCAACTCAATGCTCTATACCTCTAAAAAAACACCCTTTATAATGTGTTAAGTTACAATTTCAAAAATAAAAATTATACGAGTCTATGAAGAATCACTTGAAATAATTTGTTCGTAAATAAAATTTTCTTTGGGGCAAATATATTTTCTTAAAGAAGCATTTATTGATTTTCCTGACGAAAATTCTCTGCTGAAAATATTTTTTTCGTTCATAATTTTGCCTCAGCTATAGCCTGTGTCAATTTCATTGAAATCGTTCAAAAAACAACGCACTTTTTTTTATATTCGTTACTCCACTCCCGTTCTGCCTTACTATTCTTTCCACCGATTGTTCTTTCTCTTTTGAGAAGAGAACCCATCGCCTAGCGCAAAAATACCACGGTCAACTGGCTTGCGAACATTTTGTTTGCGAGGATGTGTCGCGGTGGAGATGTAGCTTTGATAAGATGTTGCTTGCGAGGATGTGTCGTGCAGAGATGTTGTTTCCGAGGATTAGTTACGGACCCCACTCCGAAAACCTTGACTTGAGATTTTTTCGGGTATGAAAAAATCAGGCTTCTTATGCTCTGTTTCACGAATAAGTTTAACTTTCCTTTGCTTTCATTAGTTAAAACAAATCCTTTTCCGTCCTTTTCGATTTCAGTTTGATTCACAATCTCCAAAACAGCTATAAAGGATCTACAACGAAATATTATTAAGTACAATTTTGAGGAACTGTACCGGCATTTCCTGCGATCGTCAACGGCGCATGCACTTCTCCAACCTACAACTAGATATACTCTGAAGTCAAAGTAATTGCGCTGGACAAGTGAATCTGCAAAGGAGCTAGTTGGAAACATCGCCAATCACCCTAATCACCTGATGAGAAGGATGACAAACCAAACTGCGGCAAACTACTCTGAATAAGGATAATGCCTCAACAATCAACGACGAAGCAAACAGTTCTAGGCAGACCCAGGGTCAGCTCACTACCATAGCTAAAAGCCACTTTTAACACCTAAGCCATAATCATCGACATGTTTGTACGTATAGACATGTATGGATCGTTGTTTGAGTTTCTGATTTACATTAAAAATGTGATTTTGTTTTCTAGATACTAAAAATTATATTGAATACATCAAGTCCGCCAGCTAATTTGAAATCAGAAAATAAATGAATCCTTTGTAAAAAATGAAGGAACAAAAATATATTGCAATAGACCAGGACACACACACCTATTGCACCAACAACTTATCATTAATCAACTAGCAACTTATCATGAATCTTGATACGATTTTGTTGCGATGGGATGACATAATTTCGCCGGGCATAATGTCAATGGACCTCATGTTCCACTTAAGATCCATCGGTATTATGCCCACAGATTATCCATATGAAGATGAGAATGTTTCGTACGTTTCACCCTCCAAAACCCATTTGTTTACATTGTTGTATTTGTAATTTTTTCCCGCGTCGATGAATAGTGTAGATTGTAACAACAATTTAACCAGGTGTGTGAAGATCCCTACTGTCTATGTGTGAGATTTTTATACACACATTCTCATTTTGTATGTGATAACTGCCAGTTCAAGCTTGTAGGCAAATTCAAATGGCTGCCGGGGATTCTCATCTTCATGTGGCTTATCTGTGACTATGCCTGTTTGGTAACTTAAAATGTTCACCAAGTTTCGCAAACCTGTTTTTTTTTGTATGGGGTTTGACAGCAAATTGCGAAAAATTACGTACAAAATTCAGGTTAGCAAAGAGACCTATTAATTTAACTTAGGTCAAACCCCATACAAAAACAAAACGAAATTTTCCGAAACTTGGTGTAAATTTAAAGTTACCAAACAGGCATATTATGTGCGCAGGTATTACCTCTGTTCGTTTTTTTCCCAAAACTGTATTTGTATACCAATTTGAGTCCAAAGTTCTGTCAATGTTTTTACAAAAAAAAATCATATTAGACTAAAAATGATAGAAATGGGTAGTTTTAAGAAGTAAACGAACAGACCTTTTATGTCATCCCACCGCAACAAAATCGCTCTCTGCTAGTCCTAGTATCCTAGAGTTCATGTCTTCACCAGAGACTATCCACATCATGATGAGAATCCTCGACAGCCATTTCAATTTTCAGATACAAAATGAGAATGTATGTATCTGTAAGAACCACACACATAGACAGTATGGATCTTCAAACACCCTGTTAAATAGTTGTTGCAGTTCGAGTCTATTCATCAACACGAGATGAAATTTCAAAAACAAAAATCTAAATAAATAGGTTTTGGAGGGTGCAACGTAAGAAACATTCTCATCTTTATATTGATGCCTATCATCGTATCCGATCGTAACAAATTTGTATCCGATTTATACGAAATGTACGAATTTTGTAGCTGTTCTGATTGATAAATCGTACATTCTTCATAAAAAATTAGATGTGTGTTGAAATGTCGAAATCAGAGTAATGCTGGATTTACACGACTGACAGATTGGGAGTATTCTGGCAGTTTACTGTCAAAAAACTGGCAGAACAATACAAAAATTCATTCTTTTGCCAGTATACTGACAGAAAACTGCCAATTTGTCAGTCGTGTAAATCCAGCATAACGCCTCTGGAATACAGGCGATACATGTCTATTATTTTGTGTTTTTTTTCACCGATTGTCTCCAACAGCCAAATCGTTGCGGAACAAAATTTACAGAAGAAAATCAAAACAAAATAGTTGAATACACGCATTTTGCAAAGGAAAAAAAAGTTTAAATAAAAGTAATTTGTAGTGTTTCTTATTTTTGTTTTTTTTTTTGTATGTGTATGCTGGCGGTAGAGTAAAAAAAACGCGAACGTTCGTGTGCAACGTTACGTCGTGCAACGTTACGGTGTGCAACGTTCCGGTCTGCATAATACAATGGGTGCGTTCAGTGAAAAAAATCTTAAGATCCCCTTCAAGCTAAAACAAGTCCGTTTTGGATCCGCGCACGTTGATGTTTACGCATATTAACCGTGAGTCCCGGCACTCACACAATTTTTGAAAATAAAACCAGCTTCAATTACGAACAGCTAGTTCAATTGATGAAAGCAAATCCAAAAAATACCCACTATTTCAACAGCCAGCACAGCCTTCCGGCAACTGGAAAAAAAAAGTTTAAATAAAAGTAATTTGTAGTGTTTTTCATTTTTGTTTTTTTTTGTATGTGTATGCTGGCGGTAGACTAAAAAAAACGCGAACGTTCGTGTGCAACGTTACGTCGTGCAGCGTTACGGTGCAACGTTACGATCTGCAAACTAGGATGGGTGTGTTCAGTGAAAAAATCTTAAGATCCCCTTCAAGCAAAAATAAGTCCGTTTTGGATCCGCGCACGTTGATGTTTGCACATACTAACCGTGAGTCCCGGCACTCACACAACTTTTTTTGTCATTTGTTTAATGGCAACTACATGCGCTGGCCTGTGTCAAATATTTTCTTTACGAAACGGATACTATGAACAAAATTAACGTTACGATTGTAATCTTATTCTGATCGGAGGATTCTACGAACGGATACGATGATAGAGCTGATTGAGTATCTTCGGACTTGATTCACGCTCTCAAAAATATGTATGTATGTCGCACTGAAGCATTTATAACAGGCAATTTGTAATTAACATTCAGCGTGTTTTTATCGTAGTGGAATAAAATAAAGCTAATATTTGTACAATTTGAAGTTATAAATTGGATACAAAATAAGAAAACTTACAACTAAAATTCAAGAACAATAAGTCTTTGCAAATAAAGTAAATATTATGTATCTATACTCACATTTTGATCGGGTGTATATGTGCAATGAATAATATACTCTCTTTCTGACAGTGCTATAATTGTAATACCGTTATACGACATTTTAATTGACTGATGATGACATCTTGATAAGATTAAAAGATATAGGTACTTGTAATAAAATATTATGCGAAGCACATTTCATTTTATTAATTGAAATGTGACAAAAAATTAAAAAAAAAAATTAGGACTGAATGAATTTTTATTTGTTTTAATTGCTCTATATAGGGTTAAACCTGGTATGCTGTTGATGCGAAACGATATATTTCTTTGGTCTCCAACACGAGAACGATATACTTACGGAAACCACAGCGACAAAATGACATTTGAAGGTGCTAACAATTGCAAAAAAAAAAAACAAACACAAATGCAAAAAAATCACAAAAATCCTTGCTGTATTAAAAAAAAACTACAGTACACAAATCTAAGGTAATATATGGCGCAGGTGGTCAAAGTTGAAAGTGTCAGAAATGAAAAATTGCTGCTCGAGTGCCCATTGCATTAGCAGAAACAATAAGCAAATTTTAACATTTTCTCATATCTCAGATAATCAGAACTGAACAAAAATGAAAACCCTAAAGCTACGATTAGAAAGTCAACGAAAATGGTCAACGCATTAACTCTCTCACCTCAAAAAGACGTCAAATTCCATCCCAAAGTTGTCTTGTCATGTGATCGTCAAAGCAGAATACTGTCCACACGTTGACGGCTGCGTTGAAATTGACTGTTTTCGTTGAACGTGTAATCACCCTGAGCAAATGTTAGAACACGTACAACGTTGGGATTATGGTCAACGCTTCGCATCAATAGCCGTATTTTACTATCGCCGATGATCCATATAGATCATCTCATGAAAATAAAACAATACGGATCTTAGTGACAACTGTGTTGTATACCTAGCTCTTACGTTTATTTATTTTTCATTTATTGGTTTTCTTTTTTCTTTACAGTTCACAATCCCTAACCATTTACAAAGCTGAGAAGCAATAGCAAAAACTAAACTTTTGGTTCATGAAACGTGATCTCGATAGAGAGCAGGATCTCGTGTTGTTGTTGTAATGCATGTATTTTGATGATCTATATGGATCATCTCTGACCATAATCCCAACGTTGACATGGAGTATTTTTCTGCCACGTCAACGTATTCTGCGTTGACTTCCGTGTGACATTGACGGACTAGCGTCATTCTTGTGATCGTCAATGTGTTATGCGTTGACATGGTCAACGTTGACGGTCCATTGGCAGTGTGTTGATGACTTTTTTCGTGACGTCAGAGAATCAATACGTTGACCATGTACATTGACCGTCTAATCATAGCTTAATGAAATTACCTTTAATATGTGTACTGTGGTAAAAAAAAACAACAAATACAAACATCACTTTTCCACGCTCGTCAAACAGCGAACTGCAATACGAAAAGGAGTGTCATTTTTGTATGCGGTTATTCGTGTTGCATCAGCAGAGTACTAGGCTTTAGCCAGCATTGCCAATTTATTTTATACAAAAGTACGTTAGACAAATAATTTTGAAATTAAATATTGCTTATTTTTTGACGCTTAAAAGTAAAATCACTCAAAACCACATGTAGCTTATAACATGGAGTCAAACAAAATTTATTTTGGCCAAACCGTCAAATTACACGAACGAGATGGCCAGTTAACGTCAGGCCCTTTTCGTGAAATTAATCATCTGTCAAATGTTTCATTCAGAAAATTAATTAAATCGCACGCTGTGTGACATGTGTCGTTGTCTTTCCGAAACCACATGTTTGCAACAATGCAACAAACAAAACCGAGAACTTTCAAATCAGCTGTCACAGAAAACAGTGTTGCCAATTTAAAGTTATTAGCCTCCAATTTAACATTTAAAATATTATGTGTCAGGGAATTGTTAAATACTCCTGATCAGAATCGCAACAATAATTATGTTCAACAAAAGTAAACTCGGGTGTATGCGTACTTTTTTACTGGCTCTATAGGGCAAGTACTGGTTTCGTGTAAAAAAAAATTGAGAAAACTTATCGAGAAGTCCAAATAAGTAGTTTTTGACATGCCGATGCCGTCCGACGTTCTGTATGTCTGTTCGTCCTTGCGTCCAGGTGTTTACAAACACCGAATCAGAACCTTAATGCATGACCGAATTTTCTTGAAATTCGGCACAGAGCATATTTTCAGTAGAAAACGCACTGAAAATCGGAATACAAAAACTGCGATTGATTCACAAATATTTTGTGAAGGAAATTTTATTTTTCGTTTATGAAATATCTAATCATTTTTTTTATTTAAAGCAACAGGATTTTTTGTCGTAAGAATGTGGGCGCACCTAAAACGGAAATGTCAGATTCCAATGTTAATGAAGCTGCATTAAAAAATGAGATAAATCCATTGTGATCATCTTAATTAGTCGTACATATTAGATATTAAATATTGCATGTGAGTGCCTAGTCTTTGTGTATGAAAAAATACCTCATCCCGACACATGCACATCACTCACGTTCCCAGCTATGTACTTCATCAATATTAATAGTAAAGATTTTTTAAAATTTTTGTTTTGAAATTAAACTGGAAATTTTTTATTTTATTTATTCACCTGTATCATTTAGCAGCAATTTATGTTTGTTTTCTGTTACTTCATTTAGGGCTCAATTTATTTGCCTCTTGTTATTCATCTAACTCTCAGTTACATAATTTTGAGTAACAACTGTAATTGTGTTTGAAATAATTTTATTTAATGACTATTAGATGTTATCTATTTGCTTTCAACTTTGCCGAAGCAAAAGGTTGAGGTTCATTAGACTCTGTTTTAATTTGTTTGGAGAAAAAAAAAAAACTGATGTTAATAAAAAATAAAGGTTGATAATGATAACATACCTACCTCTTTTAATTTTGATAGCTGAAGTTTAGGGTATGAGATATAGGGATTTAATAATAAGTCGATTTTTTAAATACATATATGCAAATAATTTGCGAATGAAAATTTAGAAACCCGCAGGTCGGCACACGGCTGGATATCCTTGATGTTTGGTAAATACTTGTTTATGATATGTAGTCAAACCTGCTTAAGTGAAATGACAACAAATCTGATTTCAACCTGAAGATGAGAATCCCCGGTAGCCATTTCAATTTGCCTACAAGCTTCTACTGTCAGATATCAGATAAAAAATGAGAATGTGTGTATAAAAACCTCACACATATACAGTAGGGATCTTCACACACCTGGTCAAATTGTTGTTGCAATTCACATCTATTCTTCGACGCGGGATGTCATTACAAAGACAACAATGTAAACAAATGGGGTTTGGAGGGTGAAACGTACGAAAGATTCTCATTTTCATGTGGCTAATCTGTGATTTCAACTAAGCAAGTTTTTTTCACTTAAGCGCACTGCGGAGAACTAGAAATATGGGCTTTAACCCACAATCCATTTAGTGCAGGAAAACATCAAGTGCAACCCATCACCGACAATCTTCCTGCCACTTGTGCAAGTGAACAATTGAAACTCCAATCACCACATCCGCGTTTCACTTTGCGTTGACAACCCTTAAAGGTTCAACTCCATCCTTCGGCAGAATATCTCACCCAATGATAAAGCAGCTATACCTTCCAACCATCAATATCTCGATTATGCATGCTATATAACGACATATTTTCATCTAGGAGTTTACCCTCAAGTTTGGAGAACTTCTACAATCCTCCCCGTCGTAAAATAAAGAGTTATTTTCCAATTTCACTCCTCCAATGCCTGAGCAAAGTGCTTGAAAAATTATTTCTACAAAAATGATTTACTATTCTATAATATTCCTAAGAGATTTCATAATGGGACATATTGATTGCGCCCCTCTTCTAACTTTGTTCGATCGCAGAATCTGGAAAACTAGATCTGAAGAAGATCGTTTTAAACTTGCAACCGCCAAAACTATGTCAAAGCTTCTTACGTCTCACGGTTCATGGTTCAGAAATATAAAAGGCAAAATACTGCTGGTTTCTTAAAAATATAAGCATCAATATATCTCTTGCAGTAGGTATAGGCATACCGGTGCCGAACCTGCCTGTAGGCAAAACAGGCAATTGCCTAGGGCGGCACTCTACTAGGGCGGCAAAAGCAGTAGAATAATTTTAAAACGAATACAAAGTTACACATCCGTCTACTGCAATAACTACTTCGCTGTCCTTTTTTCTTTCTTCTTTGTTGTCCATTCTATGAAGGATTATTACAGATGCTTTCATTGAAATTCCAAAAAGTTCGGAATTCGATGAAATTTGAAGTTTTAAAGCAACTCAACTTAGTACACGTGTACACAAATTCAAGTTTGTATTGTCAAGAGTAATTTGGAACGAGTTTTTATAAATACAAAATAAATATCCCTTAGAAAATACTTTAAATCAAAATCAATGGGCTTTTTGAACTGTTTGGAGCATTTAGATAAATTGCGACAGTACTTTTAGATAAACCGTTCTAAGGAATCTTTGTTTCAAACATTACACAAGAACGCTGTAAACATTGCTACGAAAATTAACATTCAAGCGGATTTCATTGTGTTCAATGTGATGATCCTACGTAGTCGCTGCCGTTATCAATCTGAGCAATCTCTTTAAACAATCGATCCAAAATTGAAATTTAATGCTTATTTTTTTTAAGTTATTGATGTTACGCTATCTTCTCTCGATGAGCGCTTTGCGGTGTATCAATTTTTCAGCCAAAATTTGGGATTTCTTTGCAATATTTCAAAGAAGAAGGAAAAATACTGCGAACAACACCTAACAAGGGGAAAGCAAGGGTTACTATTGGCATTCTTTAGGCCCTCGCCAGTTATGAATTTTTTGCCTCAGCAGGAACATCTGACTTAGGGCTGCCTTTTTCGTTTAAGACAATTATATTTGATTCGAGCTTTGATAATAAAAGAGCTGGAACCATAAATAATACCAAATTTTAACTAAAAATTGTGCGGCACAAAATTGAAATATTTTCAACAATCTTCATTAAAGCGTTAACGAATACAAATGTTCCATTTATTTAAACTCATTTACAAACTTTACAAACATATTTACAATTAAGAGTTGTTTATAAATTACATTTAAACCCGTTTGCTAAAACGAAACTTAAAGTTTTAAGTTCAAAATAAGAGCTTATGTGATCGTTTATTCTGAGGAAAATGACAACATAAGCGTTTGAGTAGATTATAAGCGTTAAAGTAGAACACAAATATTTAAGTTGCGTATCAGCAAACGGGTCTAAATGTCATTTATACAAAACTCTTAGTTGTAATTCTATAACGTAGCGGTTTATATGAGTCGAGTTTAAATAAATGAAACATTTGTATTCATTTATATACAAAATATTGTATGATTCCACTTGTTTATTTAAAAATTTGCACAATAAATCAATAATGACATTGTCATTACAGAATCATGACATCAAATTTTTATAAAATTATTTTATTAGCGAGTTACTAGCAAGCGCCTCACGAGTATATTATATAGTAGGCAGGGGTCTGTCATGTTTTCTCTTCTGGATTTCCCTACCGAAAACTCGCCAGCGCCTTGCCTAAACTTGGCAAAATCTTGGCATTTTTCCACGCGGGACTTGAAGCAAAAATTGACAACAAAGTTCAAAAGGATATTATATACATATGTAGCTAAAGATCTCTTGAATGAAATTAATATATTTGACCAAACTTCTGCTGCTGTTAGTTTCAAACTTTTGTCAATTTCAATCTATTTAGCTTGATATTTCGTACTTGAATTGTATCTAAATTTACTAATGGCATTAAGATATTATTAACGTTTCATGTAAGTGTTGCATCATGTGAAGCCAGCTTCTTAAAATTAAAGCTTATAAAAACCTATCTTCGCTCAACAATGACCCAAGAGCAATTAACCTGTCTGGCAACTATTTCAATTGAAAAAGACATGCTTAATTGCATTGAAGAAGAAGAACTTGCTACGAGATGTGCAAAAATGAAATCACGCAGAGCACCATTTTAGTTTCGAAATTTTGTAAACATGTATTTTGTCGAAAGCCTTTGATTGTTATTAAATAAAACCCTATGTAAATGTTAATGTTGTTGTTATCTTCTTTTTTTTTTTATTTGAGGCGACAAAATAAGAAAAGGGCGGCAAAATGTTCAGGATCGGCACCTGGTATACCAAATGACCTCACTAGATCCCTCAATCTTCAGACAGTTTTTCAACGAGTTAGCTCACCACCTCTGTTGAAGCAACTTTACGTTTTTGTACACTGACGGTTCTAAAATAAACAAAATTTCTGCATTCGCAATTGTTGGCCAACAAGGCAACACTATACGGACACCAACTTTAAGTGAACACAGCACGCATCTTTCACAGCAGAGTTCGCCGCAATCATTGGCGGATTAGAATTTGCAGAAAAAAAAAACGTGGAAAGTATTGTATTTTTACAGCCAGTCTTCCAACTCCCAAAGCAGTCCCAAACTTTAATTGCAACCAAACTCCAATCACTACAATTCGTATAAAGCTATTGCAATACCCCAACAAATTTAAAATAGCTTGGATTCCTGGACACACGGGCAACGGGAATACCAGGTAACGAAGCTGCCGATTCCGCTGACAAACTAGCAACAAATTCATCGAACTCAATTTCTAACGCCCAAAATACCAGTGATATTGTAGTATTTATAACATCTACTTTGAATTACATCAGCATCTAAACATTTACAGGTATCAATAATTACTACTCAAATTTTACTAACCCACTTTGTATTCCAGCTTAATATCCAGCACACCTCTCAAGGCAAGAAACAACCGCTATTTTGAGATTACGGCTGGGGTACACACGCCTTATACACCAGACAGAAGCCTCAGAAATGACCAAGCAAAAATTAAGATCGAACATCTCATTTCCACCTGTCAAAACTTCCAACCAAGTCAAAACAGAATCGATTTTCTCAGCCTCATAAAAGAACCCTTCATTGATCATCTGCACTGAAATAACCAAACGAAACCACTACTTGCCCTATAGAGCAAATAAAAATTAAACATGTTACGTGATATGCTTTTATTCGGGCTGTTTTGATCAATTTGTTGTATTATGCAAATAGAAATAAATACACGGCTGTTCTAATTTCTATTCGAATTCTATATCCTCGCGTTTTCGAATTTTCGCTGTTCCGAATTTTCCGTATTCTTAAACTCTTTGCGGATTCATAACTGTTCGGCAAAACGAACGGATCTACAATCTGCAAGATTTTTGACGTTTTAAATTCGGTTATCTTTTTGTTGGCGGAAAATAATTTCGTTTTTGACAGCTCTTGCATACATAACAGCTGATTTTGAAAATGTTTTGTTGATCTAAGTTGGTAAAACTGGAAATCAGAACAATCGTTTTCAATCCGCACGGATTCAATTTTTGTTTCCGTTTTCAAATTCGACCGAATATCAGAACAGCCGTAACACATACATTTTATGCCACTATGTCGCTAGAGATTCTCAGCATCTTCAGGGACGTTTATTTTTATTGTAATCAACATTTAACATTAAAAAAAAACAGCATTTTTAGTAAATTAATAACAAATAAATAAGTGACACTCAGCCCTATTTTGCTAAACGATTCGATCGAATCTTTCGATTCACTTGAATGTTTTATTCAATTTTCTTCAAATCATTTATTTAAAACTTATGTCTTTCGAATGCAAATCTTAACCAGTTCTTTATTTTTGAAATTCTAAAGAGAATTTCATTGCATTCATTTTATTTTTATCGCAATTAATAGGCATTATGGAACAATCATTTCCCCCCCGCTGATAGCAGAATGCCAATGTTCACGCGAACGCTTGGCAGAATAGGGCTGACTATAATTTAGATTTAATAAAAATTAAATACTTTCAAAACGAAACATAATTATAACGGTGATAGAATGGTTATTAACATAGCAATTTAACCAAAAGTGTGCTTCATTATGAGCACCATACAATTCACAAAATGCCCGATAAAATAATTCTCGAAACCTCAAAAACAACCGCAAGAACTGTTAAATCGGCTGTCACAGAAAACAGTGTTGCCACTTTTAAGTTCTCTACCTCTAAAAAAAACTATGTTTAGATGTGAACTGTAACCACCATATTATTCACTAGATACATCTAGATTAAAACCTAAATCCAGATGTATTTACATTGAATTTGTATGCTTTGCATCTGGATTTAAATTTTTAATCTGGATGAATCGAGTGAATAATATGGCCGCAAGAGTAGGGCTTACAGGTATTACAAATACTATATTCCAGTGCAGATCACTGCCGGTGAAAAGAGAAGTTAAAATCAGCTGCGGATAAAGTTTCCATTTTCAATTATAATACCAAGCTGCTTTATGAGTTTCTCATTAATAAAGATAAAGATGAGTAGGGTGCCAGAATAACTCGGGTATATTCTTTGATACTTTCGCATAATAACAGATATATTTGTTGCAACATCAAAAGCACATTTAAAGCGATTGCATAATAATTATTCCGTAAATTCTTTTGATATAATAATAATAATTATCATGTCTCACCACTTCATCAGATATCGCTTTTCCTTTTCAAAAAATGTTTACCAATAAACTACAAAACAAATTTCAATGCTAAACTGATTGCTGCAGTAAATTATCATTTTTTAGTTACATGACATTGAAGGAATAAATCACACTCACTTGTATCGGATTTAACTAGATTGAAGCAATTGAAACAGAATTAATCGAACGATAATGAAATCAGGGAGGAAAAGTTATCGAATGCTATCGAAATCGTTCAAACACTAAATTTAAAAAGTGGTAGGTATATGTAGTTGAAGTTTATTTAGTTAACTTTTAATACGAAATAGTTTTGTGTATATAATCAACCATGACCTTTTTTTTAAATATGGTTAATTAACTACATAAATTGAAAAACCATTTATTTCATTATCGGAAAACAATTAGTAACAGTGATATTTTTGTTGAAGTTTTTTTTTATCTTTTCTTCAACCGTTACGTTGCATATTTATAATTTTTTGAACCGTAAATATTTTTGGATAAACTAATTTCTTTTTTTTTTAAGTTGGCATTAGTGGAAATAATTATGAATTAATAAATATTGAGTTGTAAAATACATAAAATATATATAACATGTATACAGCCTGAGAAACATACCATCAGTTAACATTAACGATTTTTGAATAAAACCCCGTTTAAGTGTGCTACCAATAAGTTTTAGGCTAGAGTTCTAGCAGTTTCATGCTGGGGACCAACCCGATCATTGGCCACTAGTGTGGTGAATACCACACATTTTTTTCGTGGTCGGTTTGCACTTCCGAGGAAAAAAAAATTGTATTGACCTCGAAAGATTATTTGCATGGACAAGATTTTTTCATCAGAAAAAAAAATTTGTTTTCCGTTTTAATCCTTAAGTTTATTAAATGAGGGTAAATTAAGCACTACGGGTCGCTTACAGCAAGGCAAACATTTTTGGGCTTGGATGTTATACAGTAGCCGCATTTTATCATTGCTGATGATGATGTATGGATCATCTCGTGAAAATGAAACAATAAGGATTTTAGTGACAACCGTGTTATATACCTATCTCTTTTTGATGTGTAAACATCTATGCTGGCGGTAGAGTGAAAAAAAAACGTGAACGTTCGTGTGCAACGTTACGTCGTGCAACGTTACGGTGTGCAACGTTACGATCTGCATACTAGGATGGGTGCGTTTAGTGAAAAAAATCTTAAGATCCCCTTCAAGCAAAAACAAGTCCGTTTTGGATCTGCGCACGTTGATGTTTACACATCTTAACCGTGAGTCCCGGCACTCACACAATTTTTGTTCCTTCCCCATCTACCAGCAAGAGGGCTTTGCACCTAATCATACAAATAACAAACAAATTTATTAAAGTATTTTAATAAAACAGAACTACCGCATTTAGGCCGGTATTCACCGAACGCTCATAACTTAATAGGCTCATAAACCTATTCACCAAGCAATAAAAGTGAATATTTGAGAGCGCTCATAGGACTTATGAGTGGTCCCGGCCACTCTTAAGTTACGAGGGCTCTCATCAAAATTTTTCGAAGTCCACATGTCAAGTCTCCCATTGCTTGATTTTTTTTTGCAATTTCAATGTTTTTAGATTCAAATTTCAGTGAAGAAACACGCCATTGAAGTAAATAAAATGAAACTAAGTAAATAAATGACAAAATATATGCAAAAAAAAATGCAAAATTGAAATAAAATAAAGTACTTGTAATTATATTCGTTTTAGCCGTTGTGAAAAGATTTTGAATTTTTCAACATAAAACTACTTCATTTCACAGTTTGGGCATGTCTGCTTCGAACTTCAAAAAATACTTATACGAGTTGTTGGTGAATACCAAACATAATTTTCAAGTTAAGAGCCTCGTTAATTTAAGAGCCGTTTAAGAGCGCTCGGTGAATACCAGCCTAAATGGACTTGTTAAAGTTGCATGTTTACTCCGGCAAATCTAAAAAAATTGAGCACTTTAAAGACAAAATTGGACGCTTTACTGCCGAAAGCCGAAATATAGCCTGATTTACTGCGAAGTGTGTGTGAAAATTATATCTCCATATTACCCCATGTATGCGCCAGCTACGACGGTCACAGGCCCGCAATTATGTATATTCAAACATTATAATGCTTTAAAACTATCTGTCAGTTTCAAATAAAAGACTTTGATAGTGTTTTATTTCAATTTAAAGTACCTACTCTGCCTCTAAAATAATGAATATTTTAAATAATGGATGGAATGACGAAAACCATAACTGCAACTTCTATTTTCTGTTACACCATAGTCATGGCCGGTCAGTCCATATGTGCAAGGTTTTCAGATGCACAGGGCGCTAAAGCCCAAAAGGGCTCCTCTTAAAAACATTGAAAAAAGTATAATCAACTCACTAGCTTCTTACACAATTTATTTTTTTTTAATTCGCATAACTTCGTATTTATATAGTTCATAATTAAGCAATAACTGAGCTTAATTTAAAATAATGAAAGAGTAAATAAAATTAATTATAAGTATGTTTTAAGAACTTCAGACGTTATGTCCACATAGCCAGATGAAATAAATAGAGTGTAGAATGAATGTATTCAGGAGAGTTTGTCCTACACAAACCCATAAACATCAAAGACTAAATAAAATCTTACTCAAAGTTTGTGCAGTATTTATTTTTGCACAAGCAAAATAAATAACAGATTGCGCCAAAAGTCGCAAGTGGGAGCGCAAAAGTTGGGGTGCACATAGGGCGCAATTTGGCCTTGGACCGGCTTTGACTATAATAGCGCAAGTAAAACTAGTTTTCCGATATTAAGCTAAACAAAATAAGTATCAAAACTATTAAAAAGCAATCATTTTGACATGATCTGTTTACTTCTGTTTTTAATGTGTTTTACAAAAAAAAAAAAACAACATTTAGTGTACGCAGTCAATTATTTATGTTTTCTGAACTTCAATTGATGACAAAATAAAGAAAAATTAAAATTTAATGAATCTTAACCGCCACAATTTTATGAACACATAAAATTCATTTCTATCTATTAAAATCTAATTATTGTGTGTTTTAATGTTTATGTTTATGTTTGTTTTTTTTTTTGCTATTATTCATCCACCAGGTATTTACATATTTATCACACAAACAAAATTATAGCCTGACACTGATTTTAATATAGCCTTACCCTGCTGATCGATAAACAAAAATAAAATAATACTAAAATAAACTTCTCGTTTGGTTTTGAAAAAAAAAGAAGCGGAAAAACTTTGTCATGCATATTAACATTGAATTGTTTTGTAGCCTAGTTATAACAGGAATATATAACATATATGTAATGTCTACACTTAACACTTTTCGTCAAATTGTGTTAATTTTAACAGTCATCTTTAGATGAAATTTTCGTATTATTAATACCAGTTAGTCAGAAAGGCATGCTAATTAATTTGTCAAATGATTTAGAAATTACTTGTTCTAATAAGCACCCGCTTTGTAGGTGCTAAATACTTCATTTTCGCTATGTCACACATTGTTGTGTCACCATACAATACAAAAACTTGAATGAAAACAGGTGTTATAAAAAAATGTGAAACTGCAAGTTTTAATCATGGGAAGACGTATTTAATATTCGTGGTTGCTAAGTATACGGGCGCATTTTAGAGATTTACGTAGAAAATCGAACTCATTGAAAAGAATATAAAAATGTATATCTATTGGAATCACAAGTCAACATTCAACAACAAAGATCTACGAATTTCAAGTCGTATGTGATATCATTCAATGTCAGCAGGACTTCAGGAATCCTGATAAAATTGTTCTAGCTATGTAGCGTGTCATATACCAGCGGATTTTAAGAAGGCTTTCATTATTTCTATATTCAAAAAAAGCGATAGTGGCATGCCAGAAAATTATAGACGAATATCGTTCTTAAATTCAATAAGGAAAATATTTGTACAAGTTATGTAAAGGGTGTTTTTTTTTAGATGTGTGGTTTTTAATCTGGCAATATTTTTTTCGGAGTTGGTCTTTTTGACAGCTGTCACTTGATTTATGCTCAGTTTGGTTTGCCATTTTATAATTAATAGACTTACTCCTGAACAACGTTTGTAAATAGTGCAAATTTATTACCAAAATAATGGTTCATCGCGCGCTGCGTCCAATATTCGGTCGACATAATCGCAAAATCACATAAATTCGAGCAATCATGGTTCGGTTTTGCACCACGCATCCTCAGAGACGCCGTACAGTGCGCATCGAAGACGCTATTGCTGCTATGGACCAGAGTATCGAAGACGACCCGAATGAGTCCTTCCGCCATCGCGTGTAACAATTGGAGCTGTCAAAAATTGGGCCTATCGATTGGAATTTATTCGAGCCAGCCGCGGTGGCCACTTGCCCGAAATCATTTTTAAAACATAATAGCAAACTCTTATCTTTATAATAAACCTAAATTCTTGGCCATAACATTATATTACATGTGTTTTATTTCTTCTTGAAAACCACACGTCTAAAAAAAAACACCCTTTAGCTAAAGCTGTTTAGGTTAAAATTTGTTTACCAGCTGCCCCAATCATTCCTCAACGAAAAAAAGCACCTGAACTGAACCATCACCATAACAAAAGTAAATGATTGTAGTAAAGGTATTCATTTGATTTGAAAGACCTCATCAATAACTTTAGAGACAGACAGGTGCGTAAACAATAAAAACAGAAAGTGGTTTGAGTCAGCTACATAACTTCAATAGATGACGTATAGGTTTACACTACGTACATACAACTTACCCGCGGTTCCAATGTCTCTTCGCCATGTAACTCCCCAATAGAAGGTCGCTTAAGGTTCCTCTTCGATGTTCTATAGTTGTCAAGCCGCGGGAGCGCTTCTCTGAAAATATACAAATAAAAAAAAACGCAAAATATGTAATTTTGGTCATTTGAAATACGATCGATTAGTGAACCAGATTTATCTGGTTTCTTACAGGAAATTCTGCTAAAACCAACTAGAACCAGTTCACAATATAAAACGTGTTTAAGTAATAACGTTAACAATGAAATATATTTTTTTCTTCAAAAGTTAATGCCTTAATGCGTCAATTAGTGTAATTTTAGTACCTATACCTACAACATTTGTGCAGCTGGCTGACGGAAATAATGTTTTTTCTATTTTTTTGAAGGGATTTTAAATATCCAAACAACAACAAAAAATTACTTATATATGTACCTCTAATTAAATCCACATTAATAAACAAATGTAAAACGTATATTTATCAAGGCCGCAGGCTATCCCATTTAGATAATTATTTAAAAAGTTTCCGTATTAAGAAGGTTCAGCACGTCTTAACTTTTATCCACAAAACTGCGGATCAACAAGACCAAACCAGCTCAAACCGCAGCATCATATTCCAGATTCCATAGAATTATGAACAATGATTGCTATTGCACATTATGTACATAAATACACAAACAGTATAATCAAAAGATGATGAAGAATGATCTCGAAAGTCTTTTTATTTTGTTCTTCTTTTTAAGGTTTATTTTTTTTATTTTATTTTTGTAGGTTAGGTACATAATATATGTTGTCATTTATAACTACATACACCAATTAACTTTATTGTCGAACTCGGACCAAATATTTAAGAGGCAATAACACCAGAGTTTGATGTGCGTATGCGTAATCAACTTGCGAATTAAATTAATTTGTATTGATTGATTTAACTTTGTGGTTGACAATTGTTTACAATTCAAAATTAATGAAGTCTTTAACAACAACAGCAACAAAAAACAAGGAGAAAAGGTTAAGATATTAGTAGCTAAGCTATGTATGTGACATGTGGTCATATCATTTAAACCTGTTTGCTCAAATGAATTATAAATAAATTAGAGGTCAACAGAATGTTTTTGCCCCGAGTTTCAGACGCAATGACATAAGATATAAGTACATACATGTGCCACACCTCATCGGGATTTAAGTCTTGGTCCTTTATAGTCTAAGCGGCGACCGTCGGATCAGTTAGCTCATTAGGTAAGAGGTTGTAGTGCCACTTAATCGATAGGTATTTCAAAAGGACGAGACTAGAGACATGCCAATTTATAACAGCTATAACAGTTGTTCGCCATTAAAAGTGGGACTGCGTTAACGCTCTTCGCGCAACTTGAAAAAAATCTCTGGGTGCCTGAAGTATGCCCAACGGCGGAGGGCCCTGGCGATGCGGGGCCGCATAAACAGCACTTTTATAAACCAAAACTGTTATAATTGGCATGTCTAGAGTGACTTCCATTTCAAAAGCAACTGAACGCACATGGGTTGCCTAGCGAAATTTGGGTGTATCGTGTATGACGTCTAAAATGAGCCACTTCCAGTGCGTTTTTTTGACTACAACTAAGCTCAACGAGGAAGAGGTTTAAAGTACCCCCAAACGATAGGGCATGACGAGATAGAAAGAAAAAAATAGTGTTGCCTCATTTAAAATGGGTGGGTGGTGTTGCCAACCCGCTTTGAAAAACACTGTTTTGACACTATGACTTAGTAAATCGAGTAAGAGGTTAAAATTAGTGTCAAATGAAAGATTACATGGAACTGAAAAGAACAAAATAGGGTTGCCACTTTTGAAATGTGTGAATGAACGTGGCATAACCTTATGTAAAGGAAAAGAAGTGTAATAAATGCGTTATTGCGTACAATTATGTATTTAGTCATAAATCATATACCAAATAAGAGCTGAAAGTATGTAGAAAATTAATAAAATAAATTTATACTCTATACAATTAAAAAAAAAAAACAAAAATGATTGCAACTTTTAAAAATCTCAAATAACACTTTTAATAAAAACATTAATTGTTAAGTTAAATCGGGCTTTTTTGGTCACTTCCTTTCATATGCAAATAAAACTTTATTTCATACTTTTCCCTACGTTTCGTCGTAATTTCTCGACTTCATCAGGGGTAGTTTATTAAATCTGTATATAGAAACTTACGATTAACAATTTGGGTACACTTTTAAATTTGTTTATAAATTAAACTTACATGAATAAAACTTTTGTTACATTTAATAATAATTATTGAACGATGACAATTCTTAATTTTTGAATTTTCTAAAATAAAAATGAATTATTTAAAATTATTTGAAAATAAATAAACAAAATTAAATAAAAAACCTACAGCACAGCACTTGAGACAAACTAAATGAAAGTAAAGCAATTTAAATCGAATTAAAAATTACACCGCTCTTAATGCAAGAGAATAACTAGCTATTGTGTTGTCTCTATCTTCCTGTGTATTCATTGTTTTGTCTATATTTTGTTGTATACGTAGACTTTCAAGTGTGTACCTATTATTTGTTCTCTTTTCCTTGTCCATTATTACTGTGTTATCAAAGTCTGCGGAGTGTCCAGTTTCTAGTATGTGCTGTGATAACCCAGTGGATTCTCTTTTGTTCCGAATATCAGCTTTGTGTTCGATTAATCTCGTCTCCAGTGATCTCTTAGTTGTCCCAATGTAGATCAGATTGCACGTCTCCCCTTCCTTGCCATTGCACCCAATTTTATAAATGATGTCATGTTGTTGTTCTTTTTCTATTTTGGTTTTTGTGTTGGTGAATTAATTATTATTAATTCAAAAACATTAATTGTTTCTATGGACTTAACTCAAACTGACCCAATTTAATTAAAGTCCAATCCTTGTTCTATAAACAAAAAGAATGTTGGCAGTTGCAAAATTCCTAAGAACACCTGGCAATCCTAATAATCAGAAATTCTTCGTTCAATTTATAGTTTTTCATGTTTAAAGTAGGTACATACCAAATTATAGCAAAGTTTGTTCTTTATCTAAAAAAATATAAGCTGCCTTCTTTTAATAAGGTGCATGTGCCTGGCAACTCTGATTTAATCCAAAAATATATCAAAATCACCACTTTTTCTGATAAAATGCTTAAAACTTGATACGGTAAGAGCTTTAAACATACACCAAATTAAAGCTTACACTATAATCTTTCAAAAAAATACGGGCCGCCTGACCTGAAGCAGGTGCATGTGTCATACTCATAACTATCGTAATACAAAATGCCATTTGTCACTTCAATAAAGATATATCAGGTCGTGCGAACTTGCTCTTATGTGCGATCACTCTATAATTCTAAAGTCTGAAATAAATTAGTTATTTTATCCATTTGCCAAAACTTTGTTAAGTTGCAGGCAGTATTATGTTGGTATACAAAAATTAACAATATAGCCCAATGTTGCACATATGCAATAAATATACATATGCATGCAAGGAAATTATATTATTTAAATTGAAAATTGTTTTAAATCAACCAAATTAAATCAAATAAGAAAGAAATTGATGTACACCATCTGATTTCTTATATAAATCTTATTTTTTGAGAATTTGTAAGAGCCGGTTTTAGAAATACATAATTAATTTTTTGTATATAAAATTTCGTTAAAATTTTTAAGAAAAAAAATTAGTATTGCAATTTTAAGTATTTATTAATGTGGAGTTTGAGAAATATCGAATTTTCAAAAAATAAATTTTGAAATTTTGATATTTAAACTTATTACAAGCTTCTGTATATACAATGTTGTTTTAATTGGTTAATCAGACAATGAGATAACCGTTATATGAGAGGTACTGTTAATAATAGTAAAATTTAAAATTTAATGATATTAAATGGTACATAGTCCTCTTATCGATATATAAACAAATTTTTATTAAAATCGTAGGAGTCGATTTTGAGCAAACAAAGATTTTCCTTAACGGTTCTTAAACATTTGTATGGGAGGTACCATTAATTTTTGTTATACAACAAAATTATTACCGCTTTTTACCAATTTTCATAAAAATCAACGGCGTCTTTTTTGAAATGTATTGAGTTTTCAAAAAAAAAAATTCAAACTTTTTTTAAAAAAAACTAAAAATACTTTTTTTGAAAATTCTGGCACAATATATTTTTCAATATGTATCAATCATTCTACCTTAAAAATGATGAAAATCAGTTAAACTGTTTTCGTGAAAAGCGAAATAAAGAAAATGATTGTGGTGGCACGCACATTAATAACCATTATTCAGAACCATTTTTTTACTAAACAGCAGCTTAACTATTAAAATTTATTGATTTTTTTTTTAATCTGTGGGGCAGATTTTGAGAAAAATAAGATTTTCCTTTCTTACCCGAAAATGTTGTATGACAGGTACCGTTATTTTTGGCCTAAAAAAAATGAAAAAAACGAGACCCACTTTTTTCGTTTTTTCTATCATTGTAATGTCCAATTTGATCAAAATCTCGAGTTTTATATTTTTACTAATCCATAACTTGCCATATGCATAGTTGCGACCGAATTTTTGGGTCCACAAAAATAAGATGAAAAAAATTTAAATCTATTATACCTATGTATATCTACTAGCTTGAGTTATTTCGAGTGTAAAGAGTTAAGAATCAAATTAAAAGTTAGAGCAATATAATAACAGCCAGATTATTGTTTTACGGCAAAACTAGTTCTATAGAGGTTTCAAGTTTTGCACAAATCGGTATTATTCAAAAACGTTTTGACATTTTAAACTTTAAATCTTAAAACTAGTTTTGAATAAACCTCGAAATATATAAAACCAGAAATAACTAGTTTTAAGAGCTTTAAAACTAGTTTTGGCGTTGATTTATATTATTCATATAAAATTCAGCATTTCAACTAGGAATTTAACTTAAATAATTTGACAAATGGTACGTAATGCAGTATTCCACGAATAAGGGATATAGAGTTTCTTATAGCAAGAAGAAGACAGTTTGCTCTTCGAAAACTTCTTATTTTCTGATACCGAAGAAGGTTATGAGTGCCGGCAACGCAATTACTTTGAGCAGCCATGCAAACGTTGATGAATCGAACAATTTGTCGTTTTATCAACGCTTCAGGTTGACAAAGCGCACTTTTGAGTGTGCTGTGGATTTGGTGAAGCCACACCTAGAAATACCAAATAGAGACGGTGATAACCAAATATAAAGTGTACAAGGTATGTGAATTTAATAGGGAAAAGTGTCCTTCAATAGATCTTGTTATCTTGGACCTGAGCAGAAAGTAATGATTCTACTTCGGTTTCTGGCTTCCGGAAGCTTCGAGTAAAATGTTGGAGATACAGTGCGGATATCCCAGCCTACCGTCAGCAACTATGTATTTGCCTATAGTGTTTGATGCGTTGTTTAATTAGGTATGTTCCCACATTTATTCGAATGCCAGAGACACAAGCGGAACGGCAAGTGGCACAATCAGCCAGCGTTTCATTCTTTAGATGGTTTTCCGCGTATCTACTATTGGAGCTATATATAGACTGCACTCAAAATTTATTGTAACCAGGAGGCTCGCAGGCATTTCCTTTTTACAATTTGTACGTGAGATTGAGAATTTCAGATTCTTTTACTCTAAAAAGGGATGAATTGTTTCGTAACCGAAAAGGATTTTTTTCTCTGAACGTGCACTGTATCCTCCTCCAATTTGAAGATTTTGGATATTGTTTTGGTTAATTTCTTCTTACATATTTAATTTCCATCACAGCTTTTTCCAAACACTCTTTGCTGTCTGCTCCGTGTCTTTCACTTTCACGTTGGCCCCTTTCGGCCAAAAAATATAGGGTGTCCGGCGGGAATTTTTCAACTTTAAATTGCGATTATCGAAATACTAGTGGGTTGAGGTAAGCAGGAGGGGTATCATTCAAAGCGGTGGAGCTGGTACGTGCGCGTCGCGCTTTTTGTACTCATTTTAACATTCGACGACTAAGTGATAGGCCGAGCACGCAACTTATCTGGTCGTGTTGAAAGTTGAAAAATTCCTGCCGGACACGATATACCTAGTGCTGGAAATAGATGCTACTTGTATTTTAATTTAAGGCTTCCAAACTACAGTTTTTTAATTTTCTTCACATGAAAATGACACAAATAATTATTTTAATTTCAATTTGTTGTCAAACTACGAGAAAACTGGTTTTATGTCTGAAACTAGAAATGAGTTTGAAAATTAAAACTAGTTTTTATTCCAAAGTGAACAATACCGATTTATCGTGAAAACTAGTTTTAATACATTTTTTCAAAACTTGAAATTAAACTAGTTTTAACGAATACTAGTTTTATTTCAAGTTTTACAAATTGTGAATAATATGGCCGGAAATATTATAGAACAAAAAAATTCTAGGTCCCAATTGAACGTTTTTACTGTTTCTTAATACTACTAGCTACTAAAGTTGTAAGGGTCGCATTTTTTTACCACTGACGTTGTGAAAACTGTAATACATACATCGCAACCTTAACAAATTTTATGACAGCTCACAAAACAATACAAAATTAATAAGAATTTCATATGATAAATTTGTGCTAGCAATATTTTCTCCATAAACATTTTTTTTATGATATCAATGATGTTATATCACGGTATTTCACGGACAATTATTGTTAGTGAAAGCCCAAATGAAAAATATTTCAAAATTTGAGAGTGACACAAATTTGTTAAAATCTTATGTCAGATTCAATGATGAACTGTCATAATTTGTGTCACAAAACTGTCAACATAATAGATAAAATCAGAATCAAAAATTCATTTATATGACAAACATACCTGCTTGGACTTAATGGTAAATAAAGACTGGTAATTTTCCATATTGTATACTTAGGGACAGTGGAAATCTGCCATGTCAACGTTGGGATTATGGTCAACGCTTTTCATCAATGTATCCTAACATTTGCTCTATAGTCCATTGGAATGTTTCAAAATTTTGGCCGAACCTTGCATATAGTACAGGACAAGGTTTTTTTTAATGTGTAGGGTGGGTCAGTGTGACTATAGCATTGGGTTTTCGGGGTTGAAAGCCCTTCATTTGGGCAGCAACTTGGAAAAGGTTGTGTAAAATGCTTTTTCGCGATATCTTGAGAACCATTGGTCTCAAGAAAATTAAATTGTCTACAACTTTTGTTAAAATTTTTTGCCAAAAAATTGAAAATAAGAAAGTTATAACTAAAAACAGACGAAACTTTTGACGAAAAATATTTTTAAGGGGTTATAACTTTTTTTTCTATTAATTTTATTGAAAAAACCCTCTGGTGAGACAAAAAGCTAGAGCATGTAGGTTGGATCGATACAAAAAAAAAGTCGTATGGAATGGGGGGGGGGGGAGGCGTCCGCTGTCGTAAATCTCCTACGTAATGAATTTTCCCTTAAACAAAGTACTTAATAAAATGGCAGCCAAATTCCTCTGGTTCAGATACCAATAAATTCCGAGGGAATAACCCCTAACCCCTGCCTTAATGTGTGTATGGAGTGCACTCCTAAATGTTATCGGGAAACGAAAAACTCTTTAAAAACATTTCTCTGACCGGCCGAACATGGAAGGCTTTTGTAGTGCAAAAGAAAAAAGACACTAGAGCTGGCTGGTGAAGGCCCAGGTCTATAAGGCCGGTTGTGAATTGGATTAAAATCACGTTAAATTGTATCCGAAGTTTAATTTTTGACGCTAATGAGGTGAACCTAGATGTGGAAACGACAAAATTTAACCTCGGATAAAATTTAATCGAAATTTTAATCCAATTGACTAACGGTCTAAGTAATATAAATATTTATATGTGCATAAAATTTCGGTAAAATTGTATACAAAATTAAATTATTAAAGACAAAAATTAATCTTGAGATACGATTTAACGGGATTTCAATACAATTCACACACGGCCTTAATTTTGGCTTGTTAGACTTTATGTCTAATGTTTAGCACAAGGAAATTATTTTCAATAGTTTAATGTGAGAATCAAAAAAAATTTCAGCTTAGGTTTCTTAATTAAATTGAGAAACATAAACACATGAACAATTTTTTATTGAATCATCTTCTTGATTGACATCCCGATATACATATGTAAATAACAAAAAAAAAAAAAAAAAAATTTGGCAATACTTAATTTAAATACAACTTTCATTTTTCTTCAATCAATCAAATTTATTGATTGAAATATTGTTTTCTCACTTAAAATTTTTGTGTATTTTTTTGTTGTTTTTATGAATAACATAGAATTATTGGAAATTTTTGATTTATTTTAGGTTCGTGAATAAATCCCAAGTGAAAGATAAGTTCTTTTCAATTTTCGGAGTAGCTAATTAATTTATAAAAATGTTTCATGTTATTTCCGACATTTTTCTATTCCATTCTTATAATTATGATTAATTCTGATGTGTTTGTTTTTGTCTAAGAAAAAGAAAATACGCAACAAGGGGATTTCGGGGAATATCGATATAAAAATAAAGGAAATCATCCAGATAGTCGTAACAACAAGAGAATGCCCATCGGTCACACAAATCTTCAGAAATGCACATATTAAGTTTCAATCAACAAAATTTTAAAGTCAACGATTAAAAAACTTCGAATTCTAAAAAATTATTGATTAATTAATTTTGTGTGCATTTGTATGAATTTCAGTGAAACTATGCCGCTGCCGTGCGTAGCGTCGTTCGCTGGGAAGCTTGGTTTGGTGACTACTTCATTCTAATACCTTAAAATCAGGCAGTCGTATTTATAATCCCTTTTCAAATTATGTCTATCTTAAGACAGCCGTCCAACTCCAAAATCGTATTTATAAACATTTTCTATCGATTGTTTAACTTGGACACTGCAATTGGTTGTCCAAACCTATTCTAAAGTGAGTAAGTTCAATGAACAAAGCAAGGCATGTTTCTAGTTACGAATTGAAAAGTTATCTTGAAATTAATGACATTTTCCCTGAACGTATCACAAACTTCACAAAATTGACAGATTACAGGGATGTCTTTGAATATATGAGGACATATTCAAACAACTTTTGGAATGGGATTATAAATAAGGAGATGTCCAACAATTTAGACACTGTCCAGCTGGACAACTATCCAAGAGGGTGCTAAGGAAATCTTATAAATACGACTGAGGCTGTTTAAAATTTTGGGGAGACCGACTAATGCTCGCAAATAACATCTTCTCAAAACAAAATCTCCTCAACGACACATCCCCGCAAGCAACATCTTCTCAAAGCAACATCTCTGCTGCGACACATCCTCGCAAACATAATCCTCGCAAGCCAGTTACCGTGGTATTGGTGCGCTAGGCGATGGGTTCTCAAAAGAGAAATGGAAATGGGTGGAAAGAACAGTAGCGCTGAACGGGAGTGGAGTAGCGAATATAAAAATATTTTCAGCACAGGGTGGTTCCAAAAAATGTCATTTTCGTTGTTCTTTGACCGATTTCAATGAAATTGACAGGTTATAGCTGAGGCAGAATTATAAACGGAAAAAATATTTCAGTTGTTGTTGGGGCTGTTAGTTCAGCCGCAAATCGAAAAAATAGATTTCGCATTTGCTCCAGACGTACAACTTCTAAGCCGACACAATGTATTGGGATTTTTGAACATTGTTTTTTTTGGGTTTTTGATGATTTCAAAACAAAAATCAACCAAACAATTTTGAATATCTGTTTTAGTTATAGATAAAAAAATAAAACACAAAAGTGCAAAACTGATTTACAAATTTGAATGGGAAAAGTATGATCTTAGAGGCAATGTTTAATGACCTAGACAAAATTTGTTTAGTGCATAAACTTTTGCTGAAATTACATTTCAGTTGGAATAGGTTTAGATTTGATTTCTTGCGTTTAAATCAGGCAAAAATCTAACGTCAGATTTGGTCACCATGTATTAAGAGGCAGGGGTAGTCAAATCTGCACAAACATTCAGATTTGCAAAATTGATTTCTGATAAAAAAAATTTAACTGTTTGCCCATTGAAAGACTAAAATTGTCAAAATTGATGTTTTGATAGATCTGGAGGTTAAAAAATTATATTTTTTTACCATTGGATATTTCCATAAGGTAGGATTAAATAAAAATAATGACTTCAAGCGCAAGACAAATATATTTAAAATATTGTGTTTGATTAATATTATTATCACTAATGTAATGATGGTTTTAAAATTTAAATAAGGCAACCGGATTTCTAATGCAGCATATACACTGTTCAAATGCATGTCATGCTTCAAACAAAAACAATTTAATCGTGTGTCATTGTCGCTAATAAAATAAGATGTCAGTATGTATGTACGTAAGTTTCCATTAACATTTGGAGTGTTTAATGCATTACATTTTAAGAATTCTGAATTTTTGGAGCTTCTGATTGGCCAGCTGCCATAAAAAGTTAGATGACTTTTAGTTACGTTAGCTTACGTTTCATCTAAATTTTCACACACAAATTCTCAACTGGAAATTCAGAATAAGGTGTTTGTGGTGGTGGAAATGTGAAAGTCGTCCTCTTCATTTTTCATTGCTGTCCCCTTCATTTTACATTAAGATTTACTCACATTATCAAACGAACGACACATTAACCCGACTCCTCTTTATTGCATTCGTTGCGTTAACTTACAATTTGAAAATGTTACTGTAAGACTCCGAAATGAGTAAATTCAAGAATATACCGTTAACCTGGTTTATGTCGTTTGCTATAAGATTTCTGGACTGTTCTAAAGGGTGGTTTTTTTAGACGTGTGGTTTTTAAGAAGAAATAAAACGCATATAATTTCCGCGGCTGGCTCGAATAAATTCCAGCCGTGAGGCCCAATTAACGACCACTTTTTGCAGCAATTGGGGCCGTATGTCAGCAATAACGCGCCGAATATTCTCTTCCAAGGCGTCAATCGTCTCGGGTTTATCTGCGTAGACAAGCGACTTCACATAACCCCACTAAAAATAGTTCAGCGGTGTTAAATCGCACGATCTTGGAGGCCACGCCACAGGCCCACCACGCGAGATATTGCGCTCACCAAAAGTATCCTGCAATAAATTGATTGTTTTGTTGGCTGTATGGCATGTAGCGCCGGCCGTCTTGTTGGAACCAAATGTCGTCCACATCAACATCCTCCAATTGAGGCACGAAAAAGTCATTAATCATGCATGGCTCTATAGCGTTCCCCATTGACTGTAACATTATGGCCGGCTTCATTTTTAATGATTCCCTCTGCCCAGCATAGAGCACACCAAACAGTGACTTTTTGATTATGTAACGGCGGCGTCTCAACAATGGCTTGTGGATTATGATCACTCCAAATACGACAATTTTGCTTATTAACGTACCCATTCAACCAAAAATGAGCTTAATCGCTGAACAAAATTTTCTTGTGAAAATCGCGCGAAGCGAACCATTATTTTTGCAATAAATTTGCACGATTTACAAACGTTGTTGAGGAGTAAGTCTAATCATTATGAAATGGCAAACTAAACTGAGCATAAATCAAGTGACAGCTGTCAAAAAGACCAACTCCGAAAAAAGTATTGCCAGATTGAAAACCACACGTCTAAAAACACACCCTTTACTATATTTTAATTCCAATGGAATATGCAAAAATAGACTTCCCGTATTTACACACAATTTACCGAATGTCGCCATTAAACAAATTGGCTTTTTCAAGTATTTATAACTTTTGATAAGTAATTTTACGAAAAACGTTGTATGAATGTGTGTGTTCTTTGTTTTCTCCTTTATGAAATTATGAACAGAAAAAGACTCTGAAAACGTTAATCTCAATATCTAATCGAAGGCTTTTTTTCACTACGAAGTAAAATGTCACAATCTAAACAGGATCTATGGATGTTATGATTTTGTACGATCTTTTAATTTAATTTAAACGATCAGATAATGTTCTTATTAGTTTTTGATTTACAAAACGAAATCTTGATTCGCAGTTTGTGCTTGATTCACGTGTATTGTACAGGTAGGTACGATCTACCTGATCTAAGCTTCGTGTCGTGCATGAATTCGCGTTCCCGTAACTGTACCAAGTTTCGATATTTTTTAGAGAATTTAATTCTCGCTCTTCAAAATTTGACAGCTTGTGAGATTCTGTTCGAGTTTCTTAAATTATACCGCGAGTTTCTTTGAGGGATTGCCACAAAAGTCAAGTTTACTTCTGATATAATTATTCGAGAGACACTAAAATAATGTAAAAGATGTGATTTTTATCTATATTGGGAGGATGCAACAAAGTTTCACAGTGCTGGCCATGCAATTGGTGGGTGTTTATTTGGTTTTAAAAAAAGTTTAAGGGATACATTTTCATTTGGATTTCTAGAAATGTTTGGTAATGTCGTTCTGGTTGCCAAGTTCGGTGATGCGTATTTTTACTTCATACCTCACTATTTAATTGGTTCAATTAAACAAAATTGGTTTCTGATTTTAATAAATCTGATAACTTTTTAAAAAATATAAAAATTGATTCATTTTGTATACTTGGGGACTTAAACGCTCGCACGGCTGATGCCCAAATTATGGATAAGTATTTATTGAGTAGTGCTCCTCTTGTCTCTGAGATACGAGCATCTATAGATAAGACTATAGATTCAAAAAGCAAGAAATTACTTGATCTTTTTGAAAAATATAGGTGGAGTGATTATCAATGGTAGACTGCTGGGCGACATTAATGGTGAGCTTATACCTTCTGTGGTGCCTCAGGTAGTTCAGTCATAGACTATTGTAAATGTTCGTTTGATTTTCTCTCGTTGATTGAAAATTTTATTGTAGCAAGCAAAGCTTTTTCTGATCATATGCCCCTCCGCCTGTGCCTGTGCCTTTCTATCCCTTCAACCCATAACCAGAACCTTACTCAATTGGTGCTCCCTCAAAAACTCAACTGGTCCGAAAACAATCGTGCAGGATACATGGACACTTTCAGAAAATTATTTAATTTACAATATATTTTTTTAAACAAAACAATAGAAGAAAAGGTCAACTCTCTCATGTAGAAGATTAATTCTGCAGCTGGTAAGGTAAGGGCTTGTAAACGGAATAGAATGTTAAAACAGCTCAGTCTTTACCGGAAATATGTATAATCTCGGAGTGTGTTAAAGAAAACATGGAGAGGCGACTTAAGTACACTAGTATTTTCAAACGTAAACAAATCAACTTTGCATACAAAAACATTGAAAAGTTATGTAAATACAATTAGGAACGCTGCTAACTCTATGAAGAACAGTAAGCCAAAAATTAGTGGCAATTTTAAAAGCGAAAACTGTTTGGAATATTTCAAGTCACTTTTTTCACAATCTGAAGTTGATCTACATATCTCTTGGGCTATGCCAGAAAAATAGATTCGTTTCTTGACTATTCTTTCGACATGTGGCAGCTCTTATTACAAGTACTTCAAAGAGCAAAGAATATTAAATCGTCGGGTGAAGATAGAGTCAGCTATGAATTTTAAAAAACGCTCCAACCTGTTTTCTGGAAGAAGTTCTTTACCTATACTCAATCAAATTCATCTGTCCGAACGTATTCCTCCTTCCTTTCAAAAATCAATGATTATACCCTTGCACAAAGAGGGGGATGCAAATAGTGTTGCAAACTATCGAGGTCTTTCCCTACTAAATGTTTCCCTTTTCCCTACTCCCGTATTCTAAACGAAAAATTCCCGGGAATTTCTCTCGGGGAATTCGGAATAAGAGTAGGTACTAGTACTCCCGAGAGAACACGTCTCCCGGGGAGTTATTTTCCCGGGGAATGTTTAGAATTGGGCTGATTATTCAAAATTTTCAATATGGAATTATTCTTAGCAGAATAAATTGCTGGCTTGATTTTTGATTTTAATAGTAAAGGGTGCTCCACCACCGACAATATTTTTAACCTTTCGCTTTCCTTGAGGATTTTTCCTGCACCTTTGATTTAATCCCACGTAAGGCCCGAACCACACTTCTCTCGTGTGGTGTGTTGTGGAGTAGCGTGTCGCTGTCATTCCAATGTATTTCATAGATTTCGACACAACACATCACACGATACAAATATGGCTCTACGCTTATGAAATATGTACATTAGAGCGATAGCGACACACTACTCCCCAACACACCACACGAGAGTAGTGTGGCTCGGGCTTAACTCTTTATTTTATAAACTGTCTTGCTTTGGATTATTCTTAAAGGTCGTCAGAATTTTGCGGCTGCTTTATGAAAATACAGAGGGTCGAGTCTGGGATGGAGCATCGTTGTCAAAGCCTTTCTTGGATAGCATGGGTGTGAAGCAAGGCTGTTTGTTTAGCCCACTCTTTTTTGCTCTTTACCTGATTTATCTTTCTATCTAAAAAATGAAATAAAGCCGCCATTGAAAAAGCGATCGAATGTATAAGTTAATTATTATTATTGTAGAAACTTAAAGCATGGTACACATTATCGATCTTGAACCTAACTGACACTAGTGAAGATTGTCAGTTTTGCGTAAATATTTTCGGTCATAGACACACCATATAAAGATGACAATCTCAGCTGTCATCCGAGTTTGCCAACAAACTATTTCAGGGGAAATTCAGGAGAAACACGCACACATATGCAGAATTCGTCCATTCACCACCATTTATTTGCCCACATAGACAGAATTCTTCCATTCACCACCAAAATGTCGGTTATTTTAAAATTATCATGAGTATGTTCAAAAAGTATAATAAATTCAGCAACGAGTTATCAAGTGCTAACGCGACCTTATATGGATAAGTTTGTGGAAACAAATTTTGAAAGTGAAAATTTATAATCGATTTAAGCAATTCGATGTTTTTCAATCTCAATTTATTGAATCAAACAGTGAATATGATGAAAAAAAAAAACAATAATATAAGAATGAGAAATCAGAAAATCAACGCAGCTGTCGTAAGACAATTTTAGGCGTGTTTTTTTGCAAGCCCGGAGGAAATTAGTTGAAAAAAAACAACAACAACTAATCCCTCGGGCTTTAGCTAAGGCCGCAGAATTCTCGGGTCTTCTCTTAAGCACTGAGAAAAACTCTGTTATTGGCTTGAATTACATACTTTTAATCAATAGTTTTTATGGAAACTCCATTTTTTGTCTGTGATGGCGTCGCTAATCTCCAATGTCATTTTTTTTCAACCAAATCACTCCGGGTTTTTATGAGCTTTATGCTATATGCGGAACCAATAGAAAAATATCGAACACCGAAATTTCAATGTATAAATACTCCTAACTTATCACGTTATTTATTTTATTACTGACTTTTCTGTGATTCTGTCCAAGAGAGTTTTCGAGAGTTAAAAATATGAAGACCAAACATGGTGTCATTCATGGCAATACGAAATACTGCTATTATATGCGTCTAGTTTTCAGTCATGAAAATCAATGTGTAACAGCGCACGACTCACAAGATGAATTTTCCCCTATTTTCATGGTGAAAAGCTGGTGAGTTGTAATTTTTTTTAAAGATGGCTGCGTTATTTGCACATACAAAATGGTCGATCTAGCAAAACAGAACAAACCATACTCCCGAAATAGTCTGTGGCAATTACTTAAAATCTAGAACAGAAACCAATTATTCCCTTTATCTGGACGCATTCAATGAATTTTCCGCTCTTTCCAAACTGCTTTATGATGCTTATATCATCAAAATGCAATTCGATATTATCTCTGATCCTAAACGATTTTGGCAATTTATTAACCTAAAAAAAAAGTCTGATGGTTATCCTGCTACCCTTAAGTATTTAGATCATTCTTCTAATGACTAAGATTATAACTAATTTGTTTGCAAATTTTTCGGTCTTGCTTTTTCAGATGATAATTTTGAACCAGATCTTAACCACTTTTCCTACTTAAGTAACTGTAACCAAACGTCACTTGTATCAATCAACATTAATGTTGAAGATGTTGTCCACAAAATTAATAAACTTAAAGATGATTTCTCTTCATGACCGGACGGTTTGCCGGCAATTGTCCTAAAGAAGTGTGCAGCCAATTTGGCCCTGCCCCTTGCTAGTCTTTTCCAAAAATCTCTTTCTCAAGGTGTTTTCCCATCAATGTGGAAGGACTCTTTCATCATCCCTCTTCATAAAAAGGGTTGTAAAGCAGATTTTCAAATTGTAGGCCAATCGCCAAATTATCATGCATTCCAAAACTTTTCAAAAGTATTGTCTTCGACTCTATTTACTTTCATTGTAAACCATTGTTTTCCACCAAACAACATGGGTTCCATTAAGGTAAATCTACGACCACTAATTTAACAGAATTTATTCCTACACCCTTAATTCACTTGAAAAAAAAAATGAAGTTGATGTTATAGCCACTGATTTAAGCAAGGCCTTTGATAAAATTTCTCATAAAATTATCTCATTTAAACTTAAAGCCCTTGGATTTCCCCCTGGTTTCCTTCAATGGATGGAGTCATATCTATCGGACCGGAAATATCGGGTCTTGTTTAGATCTTCAATTTCTGATTCGTTTATTGCGAAATCTGGCGTCCCACAAGGCGGTCTTGTCTATCTTGACAATCAATGATGTCGAATCTGTAATTGATTATTCTGAACTATCAACTTATGCGGATGACATGAAAATTTTTAGAGTAATTTTTGCACGTAATGATGCCTTACATTTGCAGAGTGATTTGAATAATTTCCATATTTGGTGCCAAAAAAACAATTCAGAACTTAATGTTATTTGTTAACATCACAAGCTATCACATATTCCCGCTAACGTTTCCGCCCACTACAGCGTGACTATTTTCTAAATCATTGCCTTGTTCCCAGAGTAACGACCATTCGGGATATAGGCGTCATTTGTGATAGTGAGCTCAATTTCCGACCGCATTACGACAATATAGTAGCTAGAGCTAACTCTGCTCTTGGTTTCGTGAACCGCTGGTCCAAAGAGTTTTCAGATCCCTATGTCCTATATAACGAAATCTCTCTACACAACCTTTGTTCGACTTTTACTTGAGTACGCTAGTCAAGTATGGTCCCCTTATCACCAAATACATATTAAAAGAATTGAAGCAATTCAGCGTAGGTTTCTCCGTTTTGCCTTAAGGGGACTTCCTTGGGTTGACAACTTCAACTTGCCCCCATATCAAGATCGGTTGCGGCTGATTAATCTACAATCCCTCGAAAAGCGACGTGAAGTACCGGATATCATATTCGTCCATCAAATTCTGTCTGGCTTGATTGAGTCTTCTACCCTCCTTGAGGCAATGAGCTTGAACATCAATTGACATTCCCTTAGATCAGTACCCCAATTCCATCAAGCACCTCACAGAACTGATAATGGACGAAATGAATTAGTTACTAGAATGTTGAGGAAGGTAAATGTTTATTCAAATATTTTTGACTATAATCATAGCAAGGTCACACAAACAAATCTTTTATATGGTTTCATGTCCCCTTCAACTAATATAGAACTTAAAACTAACCTGACAAATGGTCTAGCGTGTTTATTTACCTTTTTCAATATTTTTAATTTTAATTCTTTTTTTTAATTTTTTTTTAATTTTTTGACTATTGCCATTTCTTTAATCTCCCTTAAACATCCGCATTGTCCTTTAATTCATAAATTCAACTTTCTTGATATGCTGTCTTCAACATATCAAATTTATTTTTTATTTTTACAATTGTTTAATTCAATAAAATAAGTGCCGATACGAGTTGCAACTGAATTTGCTGTCGTACTCGGTGTAAATGGACCCCAGCGTGTGCGGGTTCTGGGGGGGGGGGGGGGGGGGGGGAAAGAGGCGTGGGATTCTTTACTAACAATTACACTTTAGATACAATTTTAATCCACGATTGAAAAATGAAATAAAACTTCGCGGCCATATGTTTAATTTGCAAAATAAAGTACTCTAGCCGCGATTGAAAAATGAAATTAGAACGCGTGGTCTTATTTCATTTCACATTTCATACAAAACCATCCGCGGCCTTATTTCCATTCTGTTGGCCTGTTCATTACATTTTCTTTTTTCGACTTTTGTAAGAGATTTTTGTCGATTTTTTTTATCGAAGAATTTATGAATTTATCGAAGAAATTGATTTTTGAGATATCCAAGTAATTATTTCATTTAAGCATTTTTCAAAAATAACAACCATTAATTCGAATGAAATTTGTTGACATACGTACACGAGCATAAATGTAGTATGTATGTAAATAGCTTGTAGTTAAAAACTAACTGGTTTTCAATAAGCGGGTTTTACCGTTAATTTAAATAACATTTTTTCACTTAAAATTGTCCTAGCCTTTGAACTTGCAGTTCAATGGCCTAAGATTCGAAAATTATTGATTTCACAATGTTTTTGTTTTTAAAACCATCTTACGCTTTTGATTGTATATACCTATATTAAAAATTGTGCGTTAATTTAAATATGTAAGTATACAAACAAAAACACTTGTGATAAAACACTTCACTTTATTTTTACCAGGGCAGGGTGAGTACATACAGTATTTAGGTAATATATTCATTCCATATGTGAGTGAAAACAACATCTATTCATTTATTTTGTGTATATGTATGTACCTACGTACATATATAATTGAATGATTTTCAATGATATTTCCGATGTTTTTCTATCACCAGATCAGATCAGATCAGAAATTATTTATAGCAAATATAGGAAAACAGAGATAGTAGAGACAATAATGAGAAGGAGGAAGATATTTTGTTAATTACATCGACCTTGGCTTGAAAGATCTTTTGAAGAACTTTATATTATTTTTTCAAAATTTGAAAAATTTATTAAATATGTTTCTATTTCTTATGTTTATTATGTTTAACTGAAGTGAATAAATCCTTTTATCATCAGAAATAATATTTAAGGTAAAATCTTCACCAAACAACAACAACGGTAGTCAAATCTTCCCCTCATTTTTGTAGCTACGGGCGTTGCCCTTTTCATCTTGATTAGTATTTCTACCAAGTACGCAATAGACGACCATTTTGGAAAGACCTTACAATAGCCAAATTATGTAAGATATCAAAAACTGAATTTCGTTCATTTATATTTTTTTTTAACGTACAGTAGAAAGTTGTTGGATAAAATCAAACTAATTATTCTTCAGATGAAATACACATAGTTTTAAGAAAAACATACCCGGTCAATTGTGACAAGCTTAGCCTTCTTGAATACTCTTCCTGATGACTTAATCGCACTGATTTACGTCGCAGTAGATTTAATCCTCTAAACGAATATCCGTGCTTGTTCTTTTTCTTCTCAAACAGAAGTTCACCAATAATATCAGTTTGTTCATCTTTCTCAAAATCTTCCATACCGACCATATCAATGTTGTTAACACACAATTTATCCGTCATATTTAAACAAAACACTTAACATCTCACATATACATGTATATACAAAGTTTTGAAGGAAACAAAAATTATAAGTGTTCCAAAAGCGGCCAGGATTGAAGTGTAAACTTCGAACAGCAGACAAAAAAAAAAAAACTATACAAGAAGACTTGCAAGCTGGTTTTTAAATTTAACAGCAGGGTGACACATTTTTCGTATCAAAATATGAACCACTTTAGACTTTACCTAATTAAATCGTCAGAAGTCGATGCCATTACTGTTAAAACTCTTTGAGAAACAAACTAAAGCCAGGCAGATCCATTCACTTTGATGGTTTTATTTTGGAATGAGGAAGACTTCCAATACTCAAAATCAATATGAATGAGGAATGCTCTTTATGCCAAAAGTAGTAAGTAAGAAAAAATAAAAAAAAATAATTTAATTGCACGGATATAATGTATTTTTCCACAAAATTGTATCTATTTTTATCTTTGTAATAAACATTTTTCTCTGTGAGTTTTTGAGTTGAAATATACGAATAATTTTTTTTGTCTGCGCTGCGGTGTGATGTGTGTGCTCATTGATTTTGAAAAGGCATTACATGTATACCTATCGCATCGATTTTGGAATTTATATTATATGGGCATCAGTTTGAAATTGAAATCTATGTCAAGTTTGAAAAGCATTTATACATTACAGGGGGAATGAGACATGAGAGATTATTATGATTGTAACGCTTTTATCTAAACGAACCAAATTTATAGACGTAGACGTAGTTTTAAGGCTTGTCTTACAATAATGCTAGGTTATAGGTTCTGATTAGTTATCCGACACATAGATTTTAGTACAGATTTGTAAGTCTCCGCAGTCAAAAGTTCACAATGGTCGTGGGTTATATTTCACGTCCATAAAATAATACTAGTGAGCCAAAATGTATGTATCGGATACCTAACTAATAAGAACTTTGCTTAACTTGGCCATACACGATCGAGATATTTGGCTAGGCTGAGTCAATTGGCTAGGCTGAGTGTATGGCCAGCTTTAAATTTGTGAATCTAGCTCCTAGTATGAAAGCCCCAGGAGTGGGACAAAAATACTTCAAAAAATTTTGGTTCGTCAAGCTTTATTTTTGTATAATTAAAACGCACTTAAGGAGTTATGACTACCCTTTGAATGTTATTTTTAACACAATTCGAGTGCTTTAGGAAATAGAGGGAGAATTAAATAAGAGCTAACAATGTACATTTGTCTTTGAATTGTGGATATTGAAATGGGAAAGAAATTCCACATTCGTGTCGTTTGGCTAAGGAAACAATCTCTGTACTTAACGGTACGTCCACAATTAGTTTCAAAGTTTTTTTTTTCGCAAAGACCGTTGTATTAAAAAAACGAAGATGTCAAGAAGAGGAGGTGTATTGATTTCTGTTCATGCATCATTTTTCTTGTCGTGAAATCATCTTACCGTCTCGTACATCCGAATTTGACGTCGACCATTGCGATGCTTTGACTGAAGCTATAAATCTGTATATTCCTAAGGTTCTCATTCGTAAAAATTCCAAACCAGTTTGGTTCAATCACAGATTATGTAATTTATCAAATTAGAAAAAAAAAATAAAGCGTTTAAACTATATCGGAAGTCCAAAAATAATATGGTTTTGCTTAACAACTACTTATGGCTTCTAAAAAAATTTGTTTTTCTTAATAAGTTCTTATACATAGACTATCTTTATCGAACCGAGTCTAATCTTACGCAAAATAGTAAAAGTTTTTGGAATTTCGTGAAAAGTAAGAAATGTTCCAATGGTATTCCTAACTATATGTAATACTTGGATACCTCATCAAATGACCTTATGACAGTTTGTAATATGTTTTCTAAATTTTTCCAATCGGTTTATTCTCCTTCTTATATATTTGAAAATTTCTCCCCTAATATTCCGATAAATCAAATCAATATCGGTTCCTTATGTCTAAGTTACTCTGATGTTGAAAAAGCTCTTGGTGAACTAAATCTGGATAAACAAACCGGTCCCTATGGTATTCCTCTAATTGTGTTAAAATCATGCGCTCTGCTTTTTAATGAGTCTCTTAATACGGAACAGTTTTTGAATGATTGGAAAGTATCTTTTATTATTCCTATTCATAAATCTGGACCAAAGCAAGTTGTTCATAACTATCGTCCAATAAGTAAGCTTTCTTCGATTCTTAAACTTTTTTGAAAAACTAGTTTATGAAAAGTTAACTTTCTTTGTTAAGGAAATAATTTCTCCGTTCCAACATGGATTTGTTTCTGGAAGGTCGACTACCACAAATCTTTCAATTTTGTGTAACGAGGCAACACGTTACCTTGAGGATGGTTATCAATGTGATGTCAACTATACCGATTTTTCCAAAGCATTTGATAAAGTTAATCATGCAATCTTAATTAAGAAAATTTCTGTGCTCGGTTTTTATTCAAATTTATTGAAATGGTATGAATCTTATCTAACCGGACGTACTCAGTATGTGAAAATTGATAATTTACTTTCTGATCCCATAGCTGTGACTTCTGGCGACCTCAAGGTAGCCACTTGGGTCCACTACTTTTTCTGCTTCTTATAAACGATATACCTGATCCTGTAAAAAATTCAATCTGTCTTATGTTCGCAGACGATATAAAATTGTTTCGTTGCATTAAGTCTCCTTTTGAGGAGACTTAATGCAAATGACCTAAACTCTTTAGTGGACTGGTCTACCTCTAACCAGTTGCTTCTTAATGTCTCTAAATGTAATTTTCTATCTTTCCGTCGGAACTTTTCCCCTATAAGCTTTAATTATGTAATTGATAGTATTCCATTGCAAATGGTTTTCGAAAAAAAAGATCTTGGTATTATATTCGACCCTAAGCTTAGTTTCTCCCTTCACGTCGACTTTGTTGTCGCTAAGGCAAATTCTTTTCTTGGATTTGTTACACGAAACTCTAAAGAATTTTCCGACCCATACACTTTAAGAGCATTATTCTATTCGATTGTTAGACCTGTTCTCGAGTATGGTTGTGTCATATGGAATCCGAGCGAAACTGATAATCGTAGTAGATTATTTGGAGAGGTCGCCGCTCTTTTTTCGCACTCAATTAATTGCCCGGACCATAAATTGTGTGCGGAAAAGTGACATTTGAGGTTTGTTCGTATTTGTATTTGTTGTTTCTTTCAATACAACATGGCTTTCAGTGATATTTTCGCGCTTGTGTTTGTTTTTGTTTTTCCAAATGGTGACGCTTTCAACTTTCATTTTTTCGCTGTGGTTTTCGTAAGCATTTCGGTGTCGTGTTGGAGACCACCGAAAAATTTCATTTCGCATCAGCAGCGTACTAGGCTTTATGTAAAAACCTCTTCTGAAAGTCTATCACTTCAACAACTGTTAGTTAGTACCTACTTACTATGTTAATGTGACTTCGTCGTGCAATTTTTCGAATTAGTTTGCATTTCAATTTTCTTCTTTTTTGTATTTTTTCCCTTAATTCTTAAAATAATTAAATTTAAAATTTTAGTTGCATCTAAAGTATAGACGTGTCTGTCAACAATGTTTACAGAAGGTGGAAAAACTCATAAACATATTCTCTTAGGTATAGGTAAAATAAGATTTATGAAAAGAGTAAAATACTACAAGTTGTATTATAAATTACGACTTAGTCAAATTTACGAACTGAGTGATCTTTCATTGTCATTCTTAATTAGATTTTAGTAGATTAATTTACTACCTTCTTCTGAACCATTAGATATCAAGCACGAATAGACAGATTTGTGAGCGTTAATAACTGTAAACTAACAACCTAACAATAGCTAGGTGTAAAAATGTGATTTTTAATATGATAATTTGTAAGTTTCTTGCTATTGCTTTTGCTATTCAAAATAGATTATAATGAGAGCAAGACCAAGTCGATATGTTTGACGTAATGGGACATAACTTAAAAATGAGGAAATAAATACCATTTACGTAAGGTTTTAAAATATGTACCTACTCAGTATTGTAAGTTTGAATGGAGTCAATAAAGGAGATAGAGGAAGAATTATATTTTGACGTAAAAAGTTTATTTAATTCCAAACTACTTATATCGACTTTCTCGGACAGCTGCCGAATTTGGTAATCAGGTTAATTTTGATTGAAATATTTTTGTTGATTGAAATATTAATTTTTCTTTGCTACGATCTACCATATTCACAGAGCTTAAACAAAACTTATAACGATAAGATTCGACTATCACAATTGCTTTTACTTCAAAATCATTCATGGTTAGTTAATTATCTGGCAAGCCCACTCACATTGAGGCAGAAGACTCCAGGTCCATAAGCCCTATATTCCTTTCTTCTCAAGACCTTGGAAAGACTAAAATAGAAACGCACATTCACCTAAAACTTAATGTTAATGTCCTCTCAGAGGCCCAACATGCGTATATATGAAGGCCAAATCCGTTGAGACGGCACTTCATGAAGAGTTCCGCATAATTGAGAAAACAATCCAATTAAAAGAATTTACATTGGGAGCATTCCTGGACATAGAGGAGGCCTTTAATAATGTTAAAAATAGTGCAATTTGCCAAGCCCTGGACTATCTTTCAACATTAATCCGATACTTTCGAATTGGATTGATTCTATGCTTCAAACGAGACTTGTAAATGTGAAAATGAGCCATACCAAGCTTAAAGTCAGGATATGCAGATGCGGTACTCCGCAAGTAGGGTTTTTATTCCCCCTGCTCTGGCTTTTGGTCGTTAATGCGATTCTATAGTTAAACTCAGTCTAAGCGGTGTAAAGGTTACGGTTTACGCTGGCGAAATCGTGATAGTGATTTCAGTTAAATTCAGACCCACACTGTTTGAGCTTTTACAAACATCTCTTGACAAGCTCAGTGATTATGGGCCAGCTGTTGCGGACTCAAGACAAAACTGGTTTTGTTTAAAAGAAAACATAATATTCAAAACCTATATAAATATATAAAAATGAATCGTGGTGGGTTCGGATGCTTAAAACTTGAGAACGACTGCACCAAATTGGGTACTTTCTTCTACGGGTTTGTTCGTAATTGTACCACGAAGGTTTAGGAAAAAAGAAAAGTCGAAAAATTCTCAACAGGTGACGCTGTAGACGAAAATTTCTTTTTTCAGTTCAATTCGATCACAGTTCAACAAAGGGAGCTGTAGGAAATAGCTTTTGGGATATTCTTCTTCAACTTTTCTTATATATAGGGTGAAATGGGGTAGATATAAAATGTGTCCGATTGAACAAATTCGTTTTTATTTGAAGAGTTTTTCTTAGGAAATGGTTTGAGGTATATTTTTTTCAAATTTTATTATTTGTAGGATGAAATGGGGTAAAAATAAAAAATTGTCTGTTTCAAGAAATTCTTTTTTGATGTATATCTGAGAATAATTAAAGATGATTCTCATTTTGTTGGCCGGGTCACAAGTCGGACATTCATTCGAAAAATTCTGGAAAGATGGCACTGGCTTGCCACAGCGTTGAAAGTGGCCACTTACTGGACTTTGATGGTGTGGAGATCTTGGCAATGGAGAAACACACTTGCAAACGATACACGTTAGAAACACTACACATAATCAATACATGTACTGCTCCTTAGTTTCCAACAGTAGATCCAAAACTTGAATGTACTTATTGGAGTATTGTTCAGGTTTATGTAAGTGTATATAATGTCCGCCATAGATACATGCCCACTTTTATGTAATTGCTTCTTTTTTTAATAAATACCGTCGAATCTTTGGGAATAAGTGAATAAATTAATCTTTCATTTTATCATCATTACGACCAACAATGCCGATGAGAATCATCTTTAGCTATTCTGTGATATATATCTAACATTCAACTCTTTCAAAATTATCACTAGAAAATATTAAAAAAATAAATTCTTTTTTGTTTGGAAGTTTTTTCTTAGAAAAAGGCTTTCGGGATATTCTTTTTCAAAATGTTAACAATTGACAATTGTAAGGTGAAATGGGGTAAACATAAAAAATCGTCCGATTTAGGAAATTCTTTTTTGTAAAAGGGATATTCTTTTTTAAATTTTGTTTGTTTTTGTTTGTATAGAATCGGGTTTAAAAATTCTTTTTGTAATTGAAAGGTTGTTTATTAGTGGATATCCGCAGGGATTTTTTTCAGAATACATAGGGTGAAGTGGGGTAAAAATGAAAAGTGGCATCTGATTTAAAAAAATCTGTTTGTGTTGGGCAGGTTATTTTTAAAAATTTTATATTTATAGAGTGAAATGGAATAAACACAAAAAAAAATTTTTGATCACAAAAATTCTTTCTGCGTTGGGGAAGTAACGGTTGAACTTACATGAGCACATTTTAATGAATTTCGCCATTCATAACGTGAAGTGAGTCAAAACTCAGTAAGTAGTATTCAATTACAAAATTTTATGCGAAGCTTAGGTTTGTCTACCCGTGCGAAGCCAGTAGGGTCAGTTTTAGTATACATATTACCATAAATAGGACACCGCTCCCATATCACTGGTACGGAAAAATCATAATCATTATAATCATAAAGATCATAAGCTTAATTGGAAAGAAAACATTAAAGAACGAGAGAGGAAAGCTTCAATAACATTCTACACCTGTAGTCGAATTTTTGGAAGAAGATGGGGTCCCATAGCCCCAGAACTATATTTGGATGTACACAGCCATAATAATAATAAGGCCAATTTTGACATACGCATGTGTGGTTTGATGGCCAGCCCAAGAAATAGTATGGAACGCGACCGTAAGATTACCTAGTTATCGCGGATATGCAAGATTCGCCTTCTGTTTGGTAAAAAATGTCGAGACATTTACAAAACTGGTGGTCAGACAGACTTTTTTGGGCAGAAAATGGGCACTTCCGGTACCGGTTTTTGATGCTAGGTTATACCATAAGGTCCATGGATAGTTTTAATGGTATTCGAAAGTGTTTTTGGTTTTTGTAGTAGATATCAAAACTTTTGGTCGGACAAACAAAGTCGGGGGCTTTCCGCTTGTCCGACCACGTACCGTATTTTTGATGTTAATCTACCTCATCACGGCAAAGGACAAATGGGGTATCAAATGAAAGCTTAGACTGTCTTCTTTATAAATCCAGTGGTCGGTCAAACTTTACTTGGGGCCATTGACTTGTCCGACCACTTTGAACCAAAAAAAAGTTATTAAATTACGGTAATTTGTTTATGCTTAAAATCAAGTTAAGTGATGCTAAATTAATTAAATGACTATGAAAAGGCTATTAAACGACTGCCTTAAGTTTCTTTAATTCAAAATATATAAGTTGTGTTTAAAACAGTTTACCTTAATTTTTCATCGGAACATTTTTATGTTCTTGCATAAAAAAAACAAGGTTTTGTTCATTTAAAATATCTGCCTCATCCGGGCAATAGATAAATAGGGTATCAAATGAAAGGTTAGACTGTTTACTTTATCCAGCGGTCGGACAAACTTTTTCTGGCTCTATATTCATTAAATTACCTTAATTTTTTCGTAGAATATTTTTATTAAAAATACTTATCGTAAGCTTAAAGAAATTACATAAAGTGTGTATGAAATAAACATGGTTCATGTACCTAGTTAATTTATAAATTAAACTTAACAAAAACACAACCAGTTTTCAATTCTTCAATGGTTTGTAAATATATTGAACTTTATTAATTTACAATTTCTTAAGATCATGTAAGTGCCCCTTAATTATCGGAAGCATAAATGCTAATATTTTCCGTTAACTTAAGAAACATACATTATTCTATAACTTACAATCACATCTTTTGCGTCATAATAGAGATCTGATATCAGAAAGTTGAGTTTTGTGGATCTGTTATAGCGTTTTGCCTTAAGACCTTTTTCAGAAAAAATATGAAAACTATTGCCCATGTGGCCTCGATGTTATGACGATTTTTGAAAAAAAAAAAAATAAAAATTAAGACTTTACACAAATGTCTGAACATAGCAACTACGAGTGAATTAGTTGTTTTTTTTTTTTAATTTAATAATCTAGAATATCTGTACTAACAGATTGGTAGTCAAATTTAACACTAGTTGTTCCAGTTTTTTTAATTTTAAATTTTTAATACAAAAATGATAAAATATTTCTTTTCACCAAAGTTTGACCATCTCTAAAAAAAAATAAAAATGTATGAGAGCAAAAGTCACCAATTACTTTAGAAAGTTTTCTATTTACTATTCTTTTTAAAATGATACTACACATATGTATGTTTGTGTTCTCAATACTTACCAATAAAAAACTACGTGTGTGCTAACTTTAGCACTACACTTTTAGAAATTAAATAAACAAAGTACGCAATTAATTGTAGCTATTTTGTTGTAAATTAGTTGTGAAGAAAAAAAAATTCTAAAAATTTTTTTGACGAAGTTTTCAAACAAAAACTAGGTAGGTAGTGCTAAGTTGACACTCTGAGTCCAGGCATTAGAAAAGGAAATTAAAAAATGTAAAGACGGCATTAATTGTAGTTTTTTTTTGTTGTAAATAGTAGAGCTTCAAATTTTTTTTTTCACAACTAATTTACTACTAAAAAGCTACAATTAACTGTGTACTTAATTTATTTAATTTCTTAAAGTGTAGTGCTAACTTGACAAGCGTAACAAAACTAGCTTTTAACCTACTGAAGGAGCTTTTTAATATTTACTCAAATAAAAATTAAAGTTACAGTATATAGTCAATTATTTGGCCACTAGAACAAGAAGAGCATAGAATTCAATATTTACCCATGCTTCCTCGAAGCCGCAAACGATAGATGATCAGCAATTTATACTTGTCGGATCTCAAGGAATCTATATATGACTTGACCTCTCTAAGAAACAAACCGACTACCTTCTCGAACTAAGCAGACCTCAACTATGTCTTTTGTTTTGAATCCTAAAGGGTCATAAATCAATGGGAACCCAAATGAGCAGAATGGGCATCAGCTCAGCTTATTAGATGTAGAGGTAGAGGAGAGCTTTTATCAATTCCTTTGTGAATGCCAGAACTAGTTTTTGCCACTGAGAAACATCCTGATTTTTTTCAGAATTCAGGACGGTTCAGGGAGGCTCAACCAACTCCTTTCCTTACCAATCCTCATCATTACCTCACCTACATCCTGCGAACCACAATTAGTCCATTGAGATCCAAGTGAGATAATGCGGCTTTCCGTATTATCACCCCTCCTAACCAGACCTTACGTAGTTAATTATTTGAACAAATTATCTTTGCACAAGCTTTGTATTACTATACGCAGATAAATATAAAGTTACGTATACGCCCCAGTGCCCAGTCAAATATGAATGAACCATTTTTTTGTCTTTATTCATAGATAAATAGGTTTAAATTAAACAACTGAAAATAATCGCATTAATATGCCTACATTTATTTTTTTTTATTTAAATTACATAAATAATAATTGTTAGTAATTTGGAGGAACTTGCACAAAAACTGAATTAAATATAATATCCGCCTGAAAATCAATTCATTCAAATTTGTCATTTTTTCTGGGCAGATGATTTTGGGTATTGTTTCATAATAATTCTCTCACTTTGAAGTGAATCCAGTTTTTTCAACTGCATAAGATGGATAGCCCGACGTGATGGGGGCCATTTATTTTCGAGTTGTATAAAATACACTGTGTGGATTTATCCGCCGTGATCAGAATTTTGAATACACCCGTTCTGTCGTTCGTTCAACCCTAACGCGATTCCCACTAATCGTGTAGAATAAAATTAAATGTACGACTGGATCACACACACTTGCCCTTATGATTCTAATAGCTGAGCAATAAAGATGTTAAGTAAGGGTCTATAAATACAGAATGTTTCCATGTTAAATGGTAAATATTTCGGAAAATGGTTTTTAAAGTGCCTCACCTCAAAAACTAATTAAAGAAAGGAGTTAGAGATCAGCATACCCCGTTATCACCAGTGCCTTCCTTTCGGTGAAAATATCTTGTCGAATTGCAACCAATATAATTTATTTAAAAACAGAAGCTAAAATAGGGTTAGGCGTGTGAAGAGACAATACGCTAATTGAGCTAATTGAGTATACATTGGGCTTTAAGAACAAAAGAATTCGGTTTTTGAAAATTTAATCAAAAATGGTGGATTGATATTATACTGGAATATCAAAAAGAAAAAAATACTAATCATTTGTTTTTTTTTTTTTAATTTTGAGTTTGAAAATATTTTCTTTTATTTTTCAATTCGTTTATTCATTTAATAATAAAATAAAAGAATAGGTTTCGAGCTTTGCTTTATAGCATAATGGTGATATTTTAAGTGTTGCCGTTGTGCGTGTTTTTTTTAAATAATTTAATATCAATTTAAAGCAAATGTTTAAGAGACCTTCCTGCATAAATGAGAGAAAAAGACCCCTTCGCCTTCTTCTTCTTACAACATGACAAAAAATTCAAAGTATTGACAATAAACTTGGATACAAAAGTTAAGATAAAAAATTGTAGAAACAAAAATCAAAAGTACTAAGTTGTGTTTCATAAAATAGCATATTTATTCCAACAAAAGGGTCGCGATTATAGGAAGAATTGAAGTCATTTTAATTTGAATACAGATAAATACAACACCAATACTAATAAATATAACACTAATAAATCCTTTTTTTTAATCATTGTTCGGCAGAAGAATTACACGGACGATCTCTGCCGTACCCCAGGTAGATACAATATGCTCACAAGTACCTATTGTGTATCTTCCTGTCAAACAGAACAATAATTCTCGACGGTACATTCTTTTCCTTGTTGACCAGGATCTACAAGGATATTAGTATAGTAAGTTCTAGCCCTCACATGTTGTAACTGGCTTCGACCTTTCACTAGTCACATCACATGGTGTTCTTGAAGGTTGGGAAAGTCATCGATTTGATTTTATCTATACACTTCTAATGTCATAATTATAATCTTGGAGGTGTTTGGTGCGATACGATCTAGCCAATTTAATGTGGTAGGTTTCTAAGGTTAAAAGCTTCAAGTCCTGTCCCGATGCGTGCAAATCCAGTTATTCTCATATTTAAATTATTTCGATCCACGTACGCAAACAAAGCGTCTGGCCTAGATATACATAGATCGATTGATTAGTTCTATGACTTTTTTAGGGTCAGTATTGTCTGTAATGGTTATATGGATTGGTTAATATGCTGCAGTGATTTAAACATTATATGGGGTAGCTGTTATAATCCTGTCGTAACAGGTCCACTTTCTCAACCATCCAACGGCAGATTGTCCCCAAGCGAGACTTGTTCGCTTGGGTAGTGGTGAGCTTCGTTTCGTGGGTTCAAAACCGCATGATTCAATATCTGGCAGACTATCGCGGAAAAAAACCTTTGAGCTTGAACTGTCAAACAAAAAATTGTGTTTCTTTTTTCGCTTTGAGTGTTCAGAGCTTCAAATTTGTGTTTCTTTTTTCGCTCTGAATGTGTTCTGAGCGTGTTCAGAGTGCGCTCTATGAGCTCAGAATAAAATAACTGAGCAGACAGAGTTAAATGCTAAACACAAGTATTTGACAGCTAAGTGTTCAGGCGTGTTTCAAAAATAGTTCAGAGTGAAATGGTTTTTTCTCTTTTTCTGTTTTAAATAATTTTTTTTTAGAAAATTACGAAACACCCTGTATTCAAGCTTAAAAACTCCGACCGCACAGCGAATTTGGATATGCACTCTAGTGATAATGAATGTATGAATGCGTACCTTTGGGTTTACAGGTCATTCTTATTGGTTCCGGGCCAGATGTGTCCTTTGTTTGGCTGATGGGGTTTTAAATACCTACAAAAATGGGTTAAATCTCCATATTTTAAGGTAAGTTTCTACGGAAGTATTTTTTAATATATTGTTTTTTTATCCCTGCTCATATTTAAAAAAAAATATAAGATTCTGAGCAAAATATTCAATTAAAGAAGTTCATACCCCTAGGTATCAATTTTACATGTTTGTTATTTTTCTTTTTGAGTTGTTACTGTTTTGAATGTTCAATGTTATAAATTATTATTAGTTAATTAATAATCTTAAAAAGAAGATTTAGAATTTATTTTCTAAAGAAATACAAAAACTATAAATATTCAATTTAAAGAATTTGACTAATTCTCAATTTATTATGGTTTCCCTGAAGAAATAAAGGGTAAGTTGTTCATAAAAATACAAGCCATGTCTCTACCATCCGAACTTTCGACAAAGATAGCAAAAATAAACATAGAAAACAACAAATTCTAAATTATCACAACTTAATAACGGCAAGTTTTCCACCTAACCACTCTTCGATCGGTGAATGTTGCTTCGCTAAATTGGCACTCATGAAAATAATTTACGAATTGAGTATGATTCTATTTTAGAGAAATTTGCATTACGCGTTCACTCGATAAGTGTTGATTATAATTGTTTGTTATGTTTTTTTTCTTTTTTAAGTTCTTTAAGTTCATTCCTAAAAAAATAAATAAAAATAAATATTTAATGGATTTAAACAAATATAAATATGAATAATATTATAATTTCCACAAGTTTTTAATATTACTTAATGTTACTTTTGTCCAGGACATATACAGGACGAAAGTAACAACGGAAGAGTCTTGGAAAAGTGTATACAGCTATGTGAATTTGTCATTTTATTGAAACTTAAATTCATCAGCTTCTAGATGAATAACCCATCTATTAGATAATAATAGATATTTCGTTTCTTGTTATTCCAACAAGGAAAAAAGAAGAAACCTCAAAAGTAAACAAATGTTACTTTTGTCCCCAGTCTCCCCTACCTTTTGACTTTTAATTGAAAAACATTTTATTAGACAGATGGATAGATTGATTTTATTAAATTATTCATTTAAATATATCTATAGAATTATTATTTACACAAACATGAAGCCGGCTGCGAAAAAAAAACTGTTTTTTTGCTAAAAGCTATTGTATACAAATTTGATCAAACCATCAGTGAATCGCTTTCAAGAAAAGCAAAAATAAAAAAATCGGTTGTATAGGAGGAACAATTAACAACAATAAAATCACATCCGGATACTTTATATAATTTATTTGTAATGAGCAGAGGCGACCAACATTCTAATGGACATCTTGCAACGAGCAAACTCTTAATATCCGCATACATAGAGGCATTGTAAAGCTGTTAAAAACACATGCGCAAAATACTAACGCATAATCTTTCAGAATGTCAAAAAAATGCATTTACAGAGCTACGCTGTAGCTGTAGAGTTGAATTACTAATATTCTCACACGAAATTTGGTGTAAGATTTAACCCAAAAATAGAGCTACAATTATGCTTATATAGAGCTGAATAAATACTAATCCTCTTTCAAGACAATCCTCCTAATTATATTATACATTGTTATAAATTAGAACGAAAAATAAAAATTAATTCAACTGGAAATCTTAAAACAGTGGAAAATAAATGAATTCCTTTCACTTAATAAGGGAAACCTGAAGATTCAAATTAGACACGGAATTGACATTTGTTTGTATTAAAATAAATTAACTACCTATAGCAGTTTCTTAAAAAAAATGTAATGTATACAACTGAGTCGCACAAGTTAGTACTTGCTCCTTTAATTTAAGGTGCTTACGGCCAATTTCTTCACAGAGTCCTAACGCTAGTACCAGTACTAGTCCTAAAATTAGTACTCAAATCGGTATCAACTCATTTCTTCACACAAGTTCTAGTCCCTAGTCCTTTCAATTTGGTACCGAGTATTAGTTAGGTCTCGGTACTAGCTGACTCCTCAAAATCAGCTAGTACCTGGTTATTATACCAGTCGTTAGTACTCAAATCGGTACCAAATGATTTCTTCACATAAGTACTCAGCCCTAGTTCTGTCAAGTTGGTACCGAGTACTCCTTAGGACTCGGTATTAGCTGGGACTTTAAAATCGGCAGTCTAGTGGCGCTAATACCTGAATCAGAGTAATTTCTTTCATTTTTTCAATGAATTCGTTGCTGATTTTCGATAGTTTTTTGGTTGTAGTTTATTAAATAGGCAATAAATTCGGATTTTATTGGTTTTGTGGATTTTTCATTTTCTTATGGTACCTAGGTACATATGTATATAATGTATGTATTTTGTAATGACCTTATAAGTGTAGGGACTGAATCTAATTTTTGTTGGTCGCAATTTAAAATTTTTGTTTTGCAAGCTAACTTCGTACTGACCCCACCTTTACTTTAGTACTTTTAATCCACACCAACTGCAACTTTACGTTCAACTGCACAGTGGACGTTAATGCAGTCGTAAAAGTACATATTGCCACGGTTTATAGACATTATATCGAGAAACAACGTCATATCTAAGACGATTAATAGTGTTGAAGACAGTTTCGACAAGCTTTTAAAAAGACAAACACAAAACGTATCCTGATAGCTCTGGATATTTCCCCGAACACGACCAATGCATTGCGTGAACCGAACATGAAATGGACACAATAAAGGACATTACTCCAAGCCTGTCACACACATACGTAAACAGAAAATTATCAAAAACTCCACGCAAAAACTAACACACAATCTTCTACCGATATCAAGTGCTTCATCTGGAAGCTGATTCACCACTGATCACTCCTGTAAATGTCGGCAGGATTTCATTGCAATTCTGCATCTTCCCACTCTCTATACTACTATAAAATTGACACAATTCATTCGAAAATAATTTAAAATAAAAATCGCTCATTCAAAATAAACATCAAAATAATATTTGAAATGCCAAATTATTGTCAAAATCAGAATTAGACCAGTTTTAGACGTATTAAGTCCTAGTACCGCTTGGTGAATTTAGATCCGGTACTAGTGATGTGAAGAAATGTATAGGTACTAACTTTTCGTTAGGACCGAGTACCAGAGCTAGTACCTGGTCTAGCTGGACTGGGTACTAGGCTGGCTTAGTACTTCTGTGAAGAAATTGGGCGTTATAAAACTTTATACACTTCAATGGCAAGTATTAAATTGAATTAAAAATTATTTCTACAATTTAGAATTATGTATTCACTCAACATTTGTTGGTTTCAATTTTCAAAATACACTATTTTCTACAAAGCCCTGAACGAAAAACTGTCACATTGCTCTCAAAGCGATATTGCAGCTCTATTAAAGAGAAATTTGTTCATAATAAAAAACATGGCGACACAAATGAAAATTATTTGATTTATTTGTTTTCATTCATTTAAAAAACATTTAATATCTTCACTTAAAATATAAAACACAATATCTATTGCAATTTAAAAAAAAAATTATTTAACCAATTTTAACATTGTTAAACTTAATTTTTGTTCACATTTCACAGCGTAATATACACAAATTGGAAGGCCCGTTATAATTTTGCGAAGTACCTGCCTCCAAAACATTTATGAAAAAAATAAGGGCTGACATTAACTCGAAAAATATTATTAAAAACATTATTTTGTCTACAGGAATTTATAAAAACTAGCTTGTTGACATCACAATAAATGAAGTTTACCCTTCCTACCTTACAAACATGAATTACAATGTGCTACTATTATATTTTTTTATCATTTGAATTTCACAAACTAATACAAAAACAAAAAGCTGTCAAAAGTGCTCCTCTTCATTTTTATATATATAGATGAAATCCTATCTATATATATAAAAATGAATCATGGTGGGTTCGGATGCTTAAAACTTGAGAACGACTGCACCAAATTGGGTACTTCCTTCTACGGGTTTATTTGTTATTGTACCGCGAAGGTTTAGGAAAAAAGAAAAGTCGAAAAAGTCTCAACAGGTGGCGCTGTAGGCGAAAATTTCGTTTTTCAGTTTAATTCAATTACCGTTAAACAAATGGCACTGTAGGCGGTTAGGCAATGGTTTTTGGGATATTCTTTTTCAAAATGTTATTAATTGACAATTGTAGAGTGAAATGAGGTAAACATAAAAAAATTGTCCGATTTAAGAAATTCTTTTTTGTAAAAGGTTTTTCTAATAGTTTAGGGATATTCTTTTTTAAATTTTGTTTAGGGAGTAAAAATTAAATAAATCGGGTTTAATTTGTAATTGAAAGGTAGTTTATCAATGGATGGCCTCAGGGATTTTTTTCAGAATTTGTAGGGTGAAATCGGGTAAAAATGAAAGCATCTTATTTTAAAAATTCTGTTTGTGTTGGAAAGGTTATTTTAAAAAAATTTATTTTTATAGGGTGAGATGGAATAAACACAAAAAAAAGATTTTGATTACAAAAATTCTTTGGGCGTTGGAAAAGTAATAAGGGTTGGACGTAGATGATCATATTTTAACGAATTTCGCCATTCATAACATGAAGTGGTTCAAAACTCAGTAAGTAGTATTCAATTACAAAATTTGTAATTTTATGCGACGCTTAGGTTTGTCTACCCGTGTGAAGCCGGGCGGGTCAGCTAGTATTAATGTATTAAAGAGTTTCAAAACTACTAATCACTGATAACAAGCTGATTACAAGCAAAATTGTGCTCTCAAACTCAATGAATTAGCTGTATGCAAGCCCTTCTCTTGCTCTAAGGGAAAAATAGCTTAAAGATTTGCTCTGGAAGTGCTGTTAAAGCATTTATACAGCTAAAAATGTTTCTTGTTTAGGATCTTATGAGCAACTTAAGCAATGGATTGGAGTCATATTAAGAGATTTTTATTTCTGTTATTTTCAATTTTCCAAAGAACTAGAAGAGATTTTACCATCTGGTTTTTGATGTTTGACTAGCAATTAATAAGAGCATGGTATACTAAAACAAAAATACTAATAATAATAATAACGTACAATTTTAAACAATTTTTTTTTAATTTTTTTCTCAAAATTTTGAGTTAAAAAAATTAGTTTTCAAAAACTGTTCGCTAAAACTAAAACTTAATTTAAAAAGAAAATAAAAGAAAAGATTTCTGGCTTTACAAAAAGGTATAGCATGGTATTGTTAGTGTTAACTTTGTTTTGTATTAATTTTTTTTTTCTTTTTTAAGCCATTTTTTTTTTAGAAAATTGCCCCACCCGGCTAAACGGGGTGTAATAGACCACTCCATCCCATTCGATTTTTTTCTTGTCTCACGACAACCTACACGCCTTAGCTTTCTGTCACACCTTATGCGAATCACCCAGTATATTGAATTGCAAGTAAAATACGAAATATGATAATTCAGAATTTTGAAAACCAATCTTTCGATCCGCTCCCAAACCTAATTCATTCCAAATTTGAAGTTTCATTTAAAGCATATTTTTGTACTTAAACTTAACTGTAACGTTTGATTAAGCATAATTTTACTCATGCTGTGTAGAGGTTCTTTTGTACAATTTTGGTCAAAATCGGTTAGGTCGTTAACAAGAAAATAAAAAAACATTTTTTTTTGTGAATGAACCTATAAAAAAGTCATGTCAAATATTGCTCAATATATTTACTATTCATTGAAAAATCAAAATTAACTTTCACTGTTTGACATTTGCATATGAACAAAAAAAATTCTCGTAAACAAAAACATACCTCGTCAACTGTGCCAAACTGAATTTTCTTGAATTGTTATCATCATGATCAATATTTTGCGACACATTCCGGTGCAGGAGGCTAAATCTTTTAAGTCCAACTCCAGGACTGGTGCTGTTTCTCTCCGAAGGAAGATCCCCAACAACATCAATAGGGTCGCCATTTGTCTTCTGGCTTTCACCACCACTGCCACCATTCATACTAACTTTACTTATGCTAAACCGTTCAGTCATAATAATTTATATAAACAAAAACACAAAAGTTAATAAAATATAGAACAAAAAATCTATAAGGAACTTAATATATTTATCTCTTTGGCATACACGATTTTTCCAAAAACAAAAAAAAAAAAAAACTATACAATATCTTTTTTACTAATTTTATCAATAAAAAAACTCATAGTTTATTTATTTCGTTATTTTTAATTTATCGATCATCGCGATTCATATCGAATAATTTGCAAAGCGATTGCTATTATCACAGCCCAAGCTGGCACGCCGAGTCACTGAACGAGTAGAACTTCAATACCCAACGAACGTTAGATCGCGATTAACCGTTTGCTCACCCAAGGCAGGTACTTTTATCGGCTAACTTCGCTGTTGGAGTGAAAAGTATCCCTTGAGATTCAGCAATGCATGTAATATGAGACGTCTTATATCGACGACGACAATGACGATTGACGACGTGGGAGAACTTTTCTTCGGGCTAAAGCTTTTTAATTAAGATATTCAAGTTCGGTAATATAGGCTCTTGATGCGGCTATATACTGATGATATCGATTGTGGTTCTTCAGAGGCTAACAAGAGTAAGGCAGACAAGATTACTCGGGTTATGATGGAGAGTAATGATCTGCAAAAGCTCTCTTTGCTATAGCACATCATGGTCATGAATCATCAATTGCCAAATTTTACAAAATTAAAAGCACATTTCAATATCAGCCAGGCCCGCATTTGGAAAAATAGCAATTTGTCTAAGCCACCCTTCAGATTTGAGATTGAATTAGATTGGAAAAATGTTTGTTGTTCAGTGAGAACATTTATGTTTAAAACTTGCTGTTCAAATAGTCTGCCTGGTGTCTGAAACAGTTTGAAATAGAACAGAATATTCTGCATTAATTCTAAGTCACAACAAATTAGAACATTTTTGTGATTTGGTTAATTGGTTTCAATGATTGGTCTATCATTAGATATTTATTATGAATTTTAATTTTTTTTTTTTTTTTTAAGATCATTAAAAATTGTTAGCACTACCTCATTTGTGCAATTAAAAAAATATCCACGACTGGATCGCACGAACTTCCTCCTGTTCGTGTGTGCACAGACACACCGTGCATGTATGTATAGGGTATACCCGCTTAAAGAATAATTTCCATGTAAAATACAACAACAATTCCGTCTAGTTAATGGCGATAAATAAAGTAAGAGCATTAAAAAAATAATAATAAGTCATACCTATAACTATTTAACATGGCGTGTGAATTTTTCGCCAAAAACCCGAAACGCAGTTTTCTTACAAATACCTTTTAAGTTTTAGTTTGCTAATTTCATTAATTATTTAATATAAAAGTTTGCATAAAATATCATGGTTTTGCCGTCCGCCGATTGACTTAAACAAATTAAACAATACTTTTTTTTTTAAATATAAATGTATAGGTACATACAAGTTGTTATACAAAAACTTAAAAGCTTTCTTTTAAAATTCTTTCTCTGTAGTCTAGCGGTTTTCTAAAAGGTTTTTCAACAGGGACGCTACAAAAGTAGAGCGACAGGGACAGCAAACGACGCCATATTTCTTGCCGCTCTTTTGACATTTCTCTTCAGTAAGCCATTTCATGATGGAAAGATATACGAGCCAACAACGAGTCGACATTATTAAAATTTAATACCGAAATTCGGAGTCAGTGGCCTCAACGTTAAGAGCGCTACGTCCAATTTATGGTCGTCATAATCGTCCTAGCAGATCAACAATTGAGCGTCTAGTGGAAAAATTTGAATCCACAGGCACAGTACAAAATGTTCCCGTGCCAGTGAGACACAGAAGTGCCCGTAGTATCGAGAATATTGCTGCCGCTGAGGCTTTAGTTGCAGAAAGCCCAAATGTGTCTCTCACACGTCGTTCTCAAGCGTTGGGCATCTCTGTGACGTCGTTGTGGCGAATTTTGCGAAAAGATCTTGGCCTACATCCTTGCAAGATTAAATTGATGCAAGAACTGAAGCCGCTTGACCACCAGAAGCGTCGTATTGGTGAATTGGGCTGCGCAACAACTTGAAAATGATTTGAATTTTCATCGAAAAATCATCTTCAGCGATTAGGTTCATTTCTGGCTGAATGGCTTCGTCAATAAACAAAATATGCAGTATTGGTCAGGCAGCAATCCACACGTACTCCATGAGTCATCCATTGCATCCCGAAAAAATTACGGTTTGGTGTGGTTTATGGGCCGGCGCGCGGCGTCATTGGGCCGTACTTCTTCCGTGATGATCAAGACCGGCACGTTGCTGTGAATGGGGATCCCTACCGTTCAATGATAACCGAATATTTTTGGCCCCAATTGGATGATTTGGACTTGGAGGACATGTGGTTCCAACAGGACGGCGCCACAAGCCACACAGCGAATGTCACAATCAATTTATTGGAAACCAAGTTTGGAGAACGTGTTATCTCACGAAATGGTCCAGTCGCTTGGCCGCCTCGGTCGTGCGATTTGACGCCGTTAGACTATTTCTTGTGGGACTACGTCAAGTCTTTGCTTTTGTTTTATTTAAAAAAAAAAACTTTTGTAGCGCTCTTATTGAAAAACCCGATACAATAACTAAAAAGTTCAGTAATATTTATTTGGTTTAACATTTCCCTAACTTCGTCATCACTATCGCTATGAAATCTTTGCCGAGGTAATGTCTTCTAGTTTCCCGCAAGATAGATTTTACAATTTTATCAACAAACATGATTTTGTATTTTTGTATGAAACTTTTCTAAATAGTTTTAGTTGTTTTTGAGAAAATTAAAAAAAAAAACAAAATGTTTGCATGGCTTCTACCCGTTATAGGTGAGCTAAAATATAATTGGGAATTTCTTCTCTTGGGAATCAGATAAAAATGCTCTGTACCAAATTTCATGCAAATTTGACTTCCGGTTTAGGCTCTAGCTCAAATTACAGTGAACGCACCGACGACGCGACGCCGACGGACAGACGGGCAGACACACAGACTAACGGACGGCATGACGAAACTCACTTTTTAGAACTTCTCGATCATAGTTTCGAACAAAACAAATACTTGTAGAAAATCAAAAATCATGTACCTACACCAAATTATGGGTCAAATATTGGTAGTTAAGGTAATCTTATTTCATTACATTTTTTATCAATTTTAATGTTAATAACATTAAAATTTCGCCAATGTAAAAACAAATTAAAATTAAAAAAAATGGACTTATATGAAATTTGTCTAAGTTTTTAGACGGTTTTAGGCCTTCTGCACACTAAGCGTATCGTTGCAATTTATTCTGCAATTTCCCCAAAATGTTCAATAAATGCTTGAAACTGCATGTATCTGGCAACATACATCTTAAACTGCTGTACGCCTGATGATTTGTAGTGACGAAAACGTACAGCTTGCATGTGGTTGTCTATTGGAAACAAACGTAAGCTACACAAAAGCTGCAGATAAGCAGCATAACAAACTTAATATGCGTCTATGAGGAGAAGTTTCATGTGCCTTACTTGTTTTGATTTTTATTTTAATTCCACATATGAGCCCTCAGTCAGTTCTAAAAGGGGATTTTAACTGGAAAGTATGTATAGCCGGGTCCGCAAAATTGTACACGGAAAGGGTAGGTATAAATTGTTTTAATGTCAAAACTCGTTTGAACCTATGGTTGAGGAATGGGTTTGTGAAACAACAATCTAAAGCTCTGAGTTAGACAGCTAAATCCCGAATTTCGCCTCAGATCCATTTCGTCACGTTTAAGAAAGAGATCAAGTCTTTGATCTTCAGTTTGGAAAGTTCGTCAAGGTCGTCAAAGAAAGCCTTTCCAAGTGATTGTATCCTAAAACGGGCTAAAGCAGGGCATTTACAGAGGAAGTGAACTAATGTTTCCTTTTCCTGCTCTCCTATTGGCCAGTGCCCTGTGCATGTTGCAACGACCCTGGCTATGTCTTGTCTTGGTCTACACATTATATCTTTTTTCGGGCTTTATTGTAGGCAGGCCAAATCTTTCTAGATGAAACGCAGTTGCTTAGACTGCTCCACTTACGATTGGATTTGGTGAGAAACATTGAAAGTAAATTGCTCTTCATAACTCCGAGAGGAATGTAAACGCTTTCCGCAAGTGAGCTATGAAGGGCTGATCCTTGCCTTGCTAGTTCGTCCGCCCGCTCATTTTCCTCAATGCCATAGTGACCTGGTTGCCAGATAAGAGTGACACCAAGATTGATATTCAGGCTTGCGAGCGCATCCCGGCAGCGCCGTTCTGTTGAAACCACATGTCGTTTATATCCATATTATCCAATTGGACCCAGCAAAAATTGGTTATCATTGATCGGTAGCGCTCTCCGTTGATGGTAATTCACGTCGTTTTCGAAGAAATATACAGACTCTCACAGACATAGATACACCATATAAAGATGACAATCTTTCGTACGTTTCACCCTCCAACACCCATTTGTTTACAATGTTGTATTTGTAATTTAGTTTTGTGTCCATGAATAGATGTGAAATCGAACAACAATTTAACCGGGTGAGTTTGTTTTGTTTTGACAGTTCTACTTTTTTTGTTTTATACTCCTGTGGTGAAAAGTGTTTTGGTGCGTTTGGTTCGTGTTTTTATTGAAAAAGAGAAAAGTTAATTAAATAAAAATAAATAAAGCAAGCGAATCGAAAAATTTGTTTCCTCAGTATTTGACGCAAAAATTCAGAAATTTGCAGAGGAGAGTCTGTTAAACAGTGAAAATGCTGAGATCTCGGAGATCAGAGAAACAAATCTGGCCAAAATGGAAGTCAAGCGACTTATATTGAATGTTGGATCAAAAATAGCTTTTGGTATCATGGTAAGATGAACACATTTACATAATTTATTATTATTAACGAATCTGTTACTTCATTTATAGATACAATGGACGTTTTCAAGGAACCGTCAGCTCTCTGCTTGCTGCGTCTCTTCAGGTCGAGTTCCGATATCATTGCAGGCGGTGAATGGATTTCAAGAATCATAAAGTTACTCAATGAACAAACAAATAAGTGTTTTGACTGCGGCTACATATATCGTTAATCGATACACTTGTGAAACGAAATCCCCACGCATATAAAGGATTCGTAAATTTGGCCGTCTTACGTCTTTCGCGTCTTGTGTCTGGTGTGTATTGTGTATGGTGTATCTATGCTCACAGACAGCGACGATGTTGTCGGTTGATCTTGCGTTTCGTTGAAGTAAGGGTGTTGGCGGATTTTTCACTAAATTCGTCGATTCAAATTTGGAGTAAACCGAAAAATGTGCGCAACGCACGTTGCCCCAAAAGATTTTTATATTAAAATTTTATCATTTAGACGTTAATCAGTAACTAAATATTTTTTTTTATTTTATTGAGTCTTCAATGAAAAGAATTACATGTGAATATTTATATACATTTAGATATTTGATTGACTGCGGTTATAATTGCCAGCTCTTTCGGTTAAGTTTATGTTTGCCACATGGCGCAACTGTAATGGGAGAAACTGCTCTTGCTCAGGAGCTATAATGACATTGATTGGCGAACAGTAACTAAAAAAAATATGTGAGTGCCGGGACTCACGGTTGAATATGTGTAAACATCAACGTTTGTCCAAGTGCCTAATTTTTGTTACTGAACGTCATCAAAAGAAACATATTGAATAATTAACACTACATTACCTATATGTAGGCAGTGCTTAAAAAGCTTAGTGTTGAAAGAACGGCAGGAAATGCCCAGTGGGGGAACCGCTGTAACGAAATTTCCAAGCAGTAAAAGGCTGGTGGTGAAGTGTCCAACGAACGGTGAAGGTTCGGTACTGAAGGTTCGCTCTCAACTTTAAGATGACTTCACATTACACATGGTTATTGTTTATGGTAATCACTCTCTGAGCATCGACAAACAACAACTGTCAGCGGAGAGCACTAAAATCGTGGTTTCAATTAAATGACACCGAACCCAAATTCCAAAGGAACTTAATGGTTTGACTGACAGGGGCCGAATTAAAATATCCAGTTAGAACTGTCAACGAACTTGCAACCCTTATGAAACTCCATCTTTCCATCGAGTAAAACTTACAAAAAGTTCAGGCTTAATTTTATACTGAACGAACCTCAAATGAATGTCACTATGAGATAGCCGGCGAATTATATATCTTGAGTTTTTAGAATATTTAGTTGCAGTTGTTGTCAGTGGAAATCACTTAAATCGTAATTTCAATCGATTGACACCATCAATCGCCTATGGAATTGGACGCTGTGATTTTTAATGAATGTTAACTTTGTGCAAGTACAAAAGTAGCCGATAACTCTGCAATTTGTTCAACCTCACCTATTTTGTATATCCCAGCCACCTACGTCCCTCGCCTACGTGCCTAAAAATTGCAAGAAGAAATTGCATCGTTTAAAAGCAGTATAATATAAACGTAGAATTTAAGTTCAGATTTGTATCACTGAACGCACCCGATATCCTACCATACCTACAGCCATTGACCTACCATACCTACAGTCAATTGTCAATCCCTACAGCAGATTATTATTATTTTTGTTTTGATTTTGTTTTCTTTTTAATTACTAGTGTCGCGTCAATTTTGTTCGGGGAATAATTACAAATTAAAGAAAAAAAATAAAAAAATATAAGTGTTAAAATGATAAAATCTTCGGTCGCGCTAAAAACAATTTGCTTTCGTCGTTGGCAAAAACAATATAAATGAGTGGTCGCGACAAAGTATAATCTAATTAACGGTCGCGTTAAAATCAATTTGTTTTGGTCGGGGCAAATCAGATTTCGTAACGTAACGTGCTACAGCGTAAAGTGCACGACGTAACGTTGCACACGAACGTTCACGTTTTTTTTTCACTTTACCGCCAGCATAGATGTTTACACATCAATAATAAACAACAGATTTGACAGATGTCACCAAAACAACATGCCCGCCACAGGCCGTCAAAGTCTACCCGCGCCAATTGAAAAACTCTATAGTTCAAACTGTATACGCTTGGCAACTGATACTGCTGTACCGACTGGCAATTTGTAGTTTTTTTGTGATGTGAAGAAAACGTGCAGTTCACAAAAAAATGTAAGCCTCACACACGGCACAAAAAAGCCAAAAAAAAATGTGTGCAGAAGGTCTTAGATGTCGCTGGATTGGGCATGGGCATCCACTAAAAATAAGTAACTTAAGGTTTGTTCGTTGAGCCGTGAAGTCACCCTGGGGTCGCCCCAAAGCATTTTTTAAAAAACCTGAAGTCACCCTGGTGAGAAAATTCTGTATTTTTTGAGACCTGGGGTCGCCCTGAACTCGCCCTGAAGTAGAACTAGGTATTTTGCTGTGGGGAGTTGAGGTAAAGCAAAAACTGCCAAAGTAGCATAAGTTGTTATGCATATGTTTTAATTTGGATTCACGTGCTGAAAGTTATTGGATATTTTTTGAAAACAAATTTAAAGAATATACAAATTTAATTAAATGCTAATAAATAGTAATACAAAATTGAAACGGTAGAAGTTGTTTTTATTCATTTTTAAGACATATTTGAAACAAATTTTAAGTTTTAATTCTCTAAGCACAGAACTTTTTTTTCTTGCTTTAAATGTCAACAGCCCTTGAGCGTTTTTTGAGAACCGAAAAACCCAGGATTTTTTGATAATTCTTGGGGTTGTCAAGAAAACCTGGGTTAACCGTGGGTAAAGTTCAACGAACGAAGCTTTAGAGGTTGTTAAACTTTGAGTTTTTTGCATTCATTTTGGGATTTGTTCGATACTTATATACTTCTCATTGAAATACCGTTACCTAACTGCGTCGACTTGAAATAGTTTTCGTCTGAGTCGAGCTTTATTACTGGAAGATATTTTTTGAGACCATCATGTTGTTGCGCACGCCACCTTCAAAAGCTAGCTTGGCCCTATCATTCTGTCGTGTCGTCCATCTTTGATTTTCACATTTGAAAATATCATAGAACAATAAAATAAAATATCAAAGAAGACATTTGTGGCAACAAAACCCCAGTCTTAGCTATTATAGTCTCTAATATGTTAAGTGGAATGAATGAGGGTTTGTTCCCTCCAAATTGCGTGTGCTCCATTTTATTAATAAACATAAGTATTAGTCCAATAGAACATACATCAGACCTTACGTCAGATCCGGTAGTTCTGAATTGTTTACTGAGTACTACGTTGTTTATGATGGTGCTGGGCTTTTATGAATAACTTCAAGTTTTCGCGGTTTCTTGGATTTTTGATAATGTTGCGTTCGGCGCACAGTGCGAGGTCAAAAACTTGTGATTATTCATTAGGCCTACATTATAAACAACTCATATAGCTAGTAACAATATTGGGCAACAAATGTTGACTTTGTAACGGTATGACTAATACGAGAAGTATAACTTTTGTTTTAATAGATTTTCATGCTGATTACGTAAATGAGCGTACAAAAATTAAAATAGTTTATGTTTTCGAGAAAATGATTAATTTAGTTTTTTTTCACAATAATAAAAATAAAATGGCGCGACTGGATCGCAAGAACTTGCTTTTGTATTCCAAGTGGATTAGAATTTTAAAGATTTTATATATTACACTAGCTGACCCGGCGAACTTCGTTCCGCCTAAGATTGATTAAATTTATTAATGTCCCTTTCGAAAGTCGAGCCACTGTGTTGAAAGAATAAAATTTTCAGTACATTTTATTTACACGACAAATGGATTTCACATCATTTAAATTTCCAAGGAAATAAATCTGAAAGAATTATTGATGTCATTCAATTGCGGCAACAGAGGTCCTGAACGGTTGTGAATTTATCCTTTAATCTGAATAGTGAAAGAGCTTTTTCATTGTGATATGCATGCGCTGTTCATCTCTTTGATTCGCATGTATTTAGATTAGCCACCCATCTCGTATTTTTATTACGAGCTCTAATTTTCGATCGTCTTATATCGATTCCATTACTACACTAACACAAAAATGTCACAATCGTCAATCAACTGGTCGTTGACATCAAATACCTTATTAAAATTCGTTCTCCACAAAATGAATGACGAATTTGGAATTTGTGTTGATGCAACTCCAGACTCGATGTGCCGCGATAACCTCACTTTTGGATATAACAATTTTTTTAAAAATGGCACAAAATTCTACATCAATCAATTATATTTCACTTGGTCACAGAGTTAATATACCTTTGTTTGCTTCATTGAACACCGAACAAAATACAAATACATTCGTCTATTTAAAAAAGTGAAAAACAGCAATAAATTTGCGGACTATATCGAGACATAACCGTTTCCGAATATACTATACTCAGTTAACAAGAATGAGTCTAAGAGCGTAACGCCATCTGTTGGCTTTCCCATTTTTATCAGGAACAAAAGGTGTGTTTGTTTTGAAAGTTTCTATATACAAACTATCGATAACCAGTTCGTAATTCACGCCGGTTATACAGTTTGTTCCGTGCTTATGTTAATCTTCGAGAATTTTCTGCGTTTAGTTAGGTCCGAAGGGGATTGGTTGTTGTTGCATTTAACATGTAAATTGTTTGCAAAAAATACGTAAAATTTGGGATCTGCAACGACCACTTTCATAATTTAAACTTTTGTGACTTAGCTCTTTTCAACATAGAGCATGACATATGTATGTAATGTATATATGTTATTTTTCCCGCCCACTACCACGTCCACTCTTCTCAAAGTCAACGTTTTTCAAAATTTCAATTTTTCAATTACAATGATTTTTAAACTCAAGAAAATACTTCTTTGAAAATTTGTGTATACAATATATTATTTTGACTTAAAAGGATTTCCTCTATTTACAAAAAATTAGATTGAAATCGGTTAAGCCGTTAACGATAAAGTCCAAAATCAAAAAAAAAAAACAGTTTACTAACTATGAGAGACTCTACTGTACATGTACATATTAAAATTGAAGATTTGGGTCCAGTTTTTCAGTGCGAGATTAAAGTTGAGTGAACACATTTGATGTTTTATGTACCCAGTTTGTTTAGTCGTTCCGCGTTGAAACTTTGTTGTGTTCTAATTTGCAAGTTTTTTGACGTACATGATATCTCAATATACAAAAATAGTATTTTTAGTGTACCTATACAAAGTATTTTAAGTGTTTTTTTTTTTGATCGGATGGATATTAGATGAGATAGACTTTAAAATCCATATTTTTAACTCGAAATTTGACAGTTTTTTTGAGAATAAGTTTTTATTGGAAACAGCTGTCAAAATTGTCTAAAGACAAAAATTATAGAGAATACAAAATACAAAAGTTAATAAAAATAACTACTCTACGACTAATAACGGCCAAGAAACTAGATTAAATGTTTTTTAAAGCTTTTTCAAAATGGCGGACGACGCAAAGGTTTTATTTGTTCGAATTTTCTGGTTTTAGTATCCCCAATGTATTGTCCATTTGTTTGGATTTTATTGGGCTACAATAACTTAGCAAAATAACAAAAAATTATGAAACGATTTTGTTTAAGTATTTAAATTCTCAGTGCTCTGTATCTTCGCAACTATACAGGTATACATGTGTGCTCTACAAACAACGAAAATAAATGAAGTAATTTGCTAAAAATATAAAACAAGGAATAAAATAAAGTGAAAAATGCCCACAACTCAAATTTTTTTTTTCCCATCGTTCTTCTCATTCATTATGTTCGAAAAATGTCATGACTCAAAATTAGCGTTGGGACTTCACTTCGAAAACACTAGATCTACTTTGTTTTTTTTCACGAAATATTTTGATAAAAATTTTTAGGGCGATGTTATAAATATTTAATTGAAAATTGATTTAATTTTTTTATGGTTCTCACCTTTTTTATTTTATGGCAATCAAAAGTGCTATTGTAATACTCACTACAAAAAACATAAAAAAAATTGGTAACTAAAACGGTTTATAATTTTAGTATAAAAATTCGTACCTTCTTTTACTAAATTTGGTAAAATGTTCATCATACACAACGCATCAAGCCTTTCATCACTTATTGATGACCTTAGCCAAGTTTTTATATGTCTTAATGTAATTTCACTCTAAAATGACAAGAGCGGCCTTGAAACTATATTTAACCACCACTATTTAGGACCGATCAACTAAATTAGAACCGCAGCCAGGGTTTGCCGAATTAACTACGTTACATTTTCTGCATCATTTACTACGCGTAGTTAATTGAATAAACAATGCACCTAATTTACTACAATTTGTTTCGTCCTCTACATATGTATATACGGCGAAGTTGCAGGATATCTGTGTTATCTGTTATGGAAGGATTGCACACATTCGTTCGTTGTTCATTTTAACTGGAGAACATCCATCGACCTTCAGCCCAGTGCAGTAACTATGCATCTTCCAACCAACTATTACTTTAATGTTTTATTTTTATTTAGCTTCGCCTTCGATACGATTAAATCTAAAACAAAAAACTGAACATTTGAGTTCAAACAATGTGACAGCTGTCATGTCACGCTGACAGATCGTTTGACTTTTTAAACTACAATTTGTTTCATTACCTACATTCAACTACATTAACTACGTAGCAGGCGTAACACATGTAGTTAGTTATTTCTTAAAAGTGACAGTTCGATCAACCCTGACCGCAGCACAACATTTAGTTAAATCTAACAATCTCTTCGAGCGGCGCAAGAAAAACAATTCTCATTGAACACTCGCAGCACTTTGCACCGATCGCGACCGTTGACTTTAGGACCGAGGCCAAGAAACAACTGCAACAACAAAACCATGAATAAACCCTTCTATCGATTTTAAATGAAAAGTGACTAATATAGCTCACTCGCTGCAGTTTAGACTTAACTAAATCTCGGAAGTTTCCGATTGAGTAGATATTTTCTCGAATATAAAAGATCTTAGGGTTGAAAATGACAGGGTGTTTACGTGTGTTTATATACGTAATAGGATACAAAATTCAACATGATATTAGTAACAACACAGTATTATGAAAATGTCCAACTAACTTACTGAAGGTGGTGCTGCGATCTGGAATGGTATCGGGGCTTGTAACCTTCCGAGGTTTTTTACCTTTTCGTAAAAATTCCGAACTTTATTCCTGCTACAACATCCTTCTATTTCCGCGATCGCAGCGCTTTTAAATGTTTTTCTTTTCTTCCTTCTGAGAAGCCGGTGTTCCTCTCTCCTCTTCTGCACGTAGAGCCCGCGTGTAGCTCTGGTCCTCCTATGCAGTGCCGCTTTGTATCCTTCTTGATTATCTGCATGTGCTTGGTGGTATTCATCGTCAAACCATGGGTTTCTTTACGGTCGGTGGTCCTGTGAAACCAAGTACTCTAGAGGCGGCATCTCTGATGGCTTCTTGGCAATGTTGCCACGGGTTCTCAATACTTGGTGTTGACGGCATAGGACTTCGCAAGAGGTTATTAGAGAATCGATCGGAAAAGGAACTAGCGATCTCCTGCGAATGCAGCCGTCCGACGTCAAACTTCCTCACAGTATTTACCTGTTTTTGAAGTGGCCTGGATATCCACAGCAGTACCTTGAGGTAGTTTCCCAAGTAAATGTTGGCTCCTCAGAACGTAAGGACATCCATCATACTGGAGGAGTGTATTGCGTCGATCGCAATGTGATCAATCTGGTTGACGGTTCATTGATCTGGAAATTTCCAAGTACCCTTTTTGGATTGTAAATGCAGCAAAAGTCGATCAACCTGAATCCGTTATTGGGGGTTGTTTCGTGCAGACTTTGCTTCGCGACTGTACCACCAAAGATGTCTTGTCTTAATAGCTTTGTGTTAAAATCATTTAGGACAGTTTAAATGTCATACCTAGTCATAGAAAATGTCCAACTCAATTACTAAATTTGGGTCTTCTTTAGTTATTGGTCGGGGCTCCAATTGAATTAAATACGGCCATGTTTTGTTCTGTACGTACATAACATGTACACAATATTTTAAGAATTTGTTTGATACCCATGCTCAAATGAGAAATATGGTTCAATGATGATAAAACCTCTCTTGCTGATTTAAACTCTCATCATCAAGAAATAATGAAGGGTGTTTTTTTTAGACGTGTGATTTTCAATCTGACAAAACTTTTTTCGGAGTTGGTCTTTTCGACAACTGTCACTTGATTTATGCTCAGTTTGGTTTGCCATTTCATAATGAATAGACTTACTATTGAACAACGTTTGCAAATCTTGCAAATTTATTAACAAAATAATGGTTTGGTTGCGTCCAATATTCGGTCGACATAATCGCCCAGCAGAGTCGGTAATTCGAGCAACCATGGATAGGTTTCGCACCATATTTACTCTAGTGGCTAATGCGCATCCTCAGAGACGCCGTACTGTACGCACACCGAAGACGATATTGCTGCTGTGGAGCAGATTATCGAAGAAGACCCAAATGAGTCCATCCGCCAGCGCGCGCAACAATTGGAGCTGTGGAAAATTGGGCCCTCGACTGGAATTTAATCGAGCCAGCCGCGGTGGCCACTTGCCCGAAATCATTTTTAAAACATAATAGCAACCCCTTATCTTTATAATAAAGCTAAATTCTGGGCCATAACATTAGATTATATGCGTTTTATTTCTTCTTGAAAACCACACGTCTAAAAAAACACCCTTTATAAGTTTATTTAAAATATGATTTAAAATTCAACCGATAAATACAACGATGCCGACAACCGACGACGCGACGTACGTAAGTTTGAATCAAGTGATTAGATAAGTGTGTAGAAGGTTTGTTGATATGATTAGCACAATAGTGTGAAATTGCCAGCTCTAACTTAAAATTGTTAATTCTCAGGCGATATGGCCAAATAATAAAAATAGCATCACAAGTTCAGTGAGTAATTTTTATTATAAGCTCAACTAATTAATTCGGGTAAATATTGGATAAAACTAGGGATAGACAAACTGTTAATCAACTTTGGAGGGCTGCATTAACAATTAATTAATTAAGATGATATAAGCTTCCTTTTTTTTTTATTTTTTGTTAAATTACATGAGAAGTTTGTGGAATATTCGGTATTTTTTTTATTTAAATTTATGTGACTCAAAGAGCAAGTCAATGTTTACAGTCACGAACACCTTTTGTTGAGAGTTGAGTTTGATAATTGCTGCCTCAAATCTATCAAAATTACTAGTCACCAAGATTTGCATCAAATTTCTAGTATATATGTATGTTAATAGTTTTCCCGCGGTATTTTAAATGGTATAGTTATTTAGAGTGGGTTTTTGTTCAGCTAAGATGAGTGTAGTATCTACGGCATTATTTTGATGTTATCAATTATGCCAAGCAAATAGTCAAGAGGCTCTGGATAATACCAAACAACTAACAAATTTTTCATTTTTTACCATGAATTTTAACAAATACTTACTTGTCTTCTCTGCATGATTTGCTAAGGCTGCTACCTACAAGATTCAATTAGATTTATGTCTGAGGACGCAAGAAAGTGATGATCTGAGAAGCAACGAAAATTGTATTAAGGATGCAGCCTCAGTAAACAACAAATGCAGATAAAAGTGTTTGTTTAAAGAGCTATGGTTTGATTCAGCATGCATGAAGGCAAGAAAACAATCCTACACTTGGCTAAACCGATATAGGAGATGCAAAGCAGAGTCCGCGAAAGGAAGGTATTTGCAACATAACCGAAAATTTAAGACACGGTGTAAGGAGAAAAAAGTAACGTATTATGAAAACGAAGCCAAAAGCTTAACTTATTGTAAGAGCAAACGTGATTTCTGGGAGATAGCTAAACAAAAATGGGAAGGTCTATGTCATCAATTGGCATTTAAATTGTGATACCTTGAGAACACATTATTGTGAACTTCTTAATCACCTGTCTCTGAGTGATGATAGGGTACAATTTGTGCATCCTGCTTTTTACGATGAACTTCTAGACCCAACAATCATGATGAAGAAGTATCCGCATTCATAAATGGTCTTAAGGATTGTTAAGCGGCTGGTTCGGATAGAATTCCGGCAGAATTCTACAAGAATGGCACGGACGAGCTCGTCAACAAGTTAACGACCATATTCAACAACATCATGCAACACCGAATTATACCACAAGAATTTAAGGAAGCGCTCATTTTCCCCATCCATAAAAATGGTAGCACAATGGACCCTGCTAATTAAAGAGGAATTCCTTTCTTGAATTTTTTTTTTTTTTTTTTTTTAATTTAGCGCGCACTAAAGGGGTTGTGACTACCCTTAATATGAATATACACAGCACGAGCGATTAGGTAGATTGGAGGGGATTGAAAAGGAGATACCGATGCATATTGGTTTTAAATGTCTGAAGATCACAATGGCAGGGGAAAACAGGGCTGGGTAGAGCATTCCACATTCGTGTAGTGCGACTAAGGAAAGAATCTCTGTACTTAACAGTACGTCCGAAGTTGGGCTCAAGGGTAAATTGATGGGCATTCCTAGAAGCGCGGGTATTACGGTTGAATTGTTTAAGGGGAGGAATGCAACTGGCTATTTCACTAGAACACTGTTTATAGAAATAGCGGTAGAATAATGATAGACATGAAACATTGCGACGGTGCTCAAGAGATGTAAATGTTTCCGTTATAGTTCTTTCACCTATCATTTTCAGAGCTCTCTTTTGTATTCTATCCAATAGGCTCAAGTGGGTTTTTGGTGCACCTGCCCAAATATGGGAGTTGTACTCAAGTTTTGGACGAATAAAGGCTTTGTAGATCACAGCCAGATCAGAAGGGGAGAAAAATTTCTTGCATCGACGGAGGAAACCTAAACACTTAGCAGCGTTTTTGGCTATGTCAAATATGTGGTCGTTCCACAAAAGGTGGTCTGTGACACACATACCGAGTACTGAAAGTTGTTCAGTTTCCTCTATGCAAGTACCGCTCATGGATAGCGGCATGGGGGGCGGGTTCCGCTTTAACGACAGGAGACAGCATTGAGTTTTGGAAGCATTAAATTCTACACGGTTTTTGATTCCCCATTGGACAATGCTGTCGAGATCAGAATTTAATGAGCTTATCATACGCTGCCGTTGAAGTTCCACATCTGAAGAACATGGATGTGAATCTTGAAACGAATATGAAAAGCTGAGGGTACTGTCGTCAGCAAAACAGTTTAATGGATTAGAAGTTTCAGATAACAGATCATTTATGAATATTAGGAAGAGGGTCGGAGACAAAACGGAGCCCTGGGGCACACCAGCATTTATTTTGTAGATATCAGACTTGAAACCGTCCAATACAACTTGTATTGATCGGTCCGAAAGGTAATTTCTAATCCAACGAAGAAGAGATTCATCGATTCCAAATGCACGCATTTTCGATAAGAGAGCTTGGTGCCAAACTCTATCAAATGCTTTTGAAATATCAAGTGCAATAATCTTACTTTCGCCAAAACGATGTAAAGATTTGTTCCACTGTTCGGTGAGATATACCATCAGATCACCGGTGGACCTATTGCTACGAAAGCCATACTGACGGTCATTAAGAAGCTTTCGTTCTTCGAGATATTTCTTAAGCTGATGATTAATCAGCGTTTCCATGACCTTGGAAAAAGGGACGTAAGTGCAATTGGTCGATAGTTGGAGGGGGAAGAAGACACGCCTTTTTTAGGGACAGGCTGGACAAATGCTGTTTTCCATCCACTCGGAAAGAGACCAGTAGAGTAGGACAGATGGAAAAGCTTACGCAGTGGTTTTGCCAGCGTTGAAGAACACCTCTTCAGAACAATGGGAGGGATACTATCCGGGCCAGCGGATTTGTGAATGTCGAGATCTTTCAGAACTCTAGCAACTGCACGAGTGCGAAAGAAGATTTGCCCCATAAAATCGTTTACGCTCTCAAGTACAGGTGGAGTCATATCTTCTTCTGGCAGCGTCGAGTTAACAGCAAACTGTGCTGCAAGCAAATTGGCTTTATCGAGTGAGATGACAAAAGGAGTATCGTTGGAGACGAGCGTTGGAACCGAGGACGAGGTGGTATTTCGTATGTTTTTTACAAATGACCAAAAATTTTTACTACCTCTGGGACATTGTAGTATTTTTTGCCGTAATTTTTGATCATGTAGAAATTTGGTTCGTCGAATGTGAACGTTGCAGGTCTTTCTAGCTTGTTGAAACTTTTTCCGGTTTTCCTCAGTAGGGTTGGCTTTATAACAACGGAAGCTTACTTCTCTGACCCTAATAACCTCTTTGCAGCTCGAATCAAACCATGAGTTTTCTTTGGGTTTGATAGATTTTACCCTGTTCGGGATAAAATTTCTCATTCCACAAAGAATTATGTTTGCAACCATATCTGCGCTGGAATCTACGTCACTATCGAGGAAGCATAGTGACCAGTTAAAGTTCCTGAAGAAAACATTTAGACCGTCCCAGTTGGCTTTCTCGTATTGCCAAACGGTTCTCTTAGGAGTTTTTTCTTTAACTGGGTTTTGTTGATACGAGAAATTTGCAGATATGATACAATGGTCTGATGTGCCTAGAGGCGATAATACACTAATAGTGTATTTATCAGGGTCAGAAGTAAGGAACAAGTCTAGAGTGTTGGCGGATTGACCTGCAACGTCAGGAATTCGAGTGGGCTCGTCAACAAGCTGAGTCAGGTTGTTTAACTCAGCAAAAATCTCGGCATACCTTCCTTCGGGTGTTGTCTGACCCGAATAGCGTAGCCACGAAGAATTATGTACATTGAAATCGCCCGTAACAACGATTTCACTGTGCGGAAAATGGGAAATAAATGGGAAATAATCATGCATCATACAAAATATTTACATCAATACTTCAAAGCCGACTCAGATCGTGGATAGATGTAGATGCACACAAGCTTATCAAGGAATTCCACGCTGGGTTCCGAGTTCCGACAAGGATATTCAAGCATAGATAATATCTTTGTCCTCCGAAGTATCGGGGACTCTTTTTTGGCCCGAAACAAGAAATTATATGTTTCTTTTGTCGATTGCTTGCCGGACGGAGTTGAATATGCTGGAACTCTCATCAAGACCCTTCTTTTCACGGATGACATAGTGTTATTTGCATACTCACCGGAATCCCTATAACTTATGATTAAAAAAAACTTAGTGAGTATTGTAAAACATGGAAACTAGTTGTTAGTTTAGAGAAGTCTAAGATTATGGTATTCCGAAAAGATGGAGGACGTAAAAGTTCATGTGAACGGTGGACATTTAATAATGAGAGAATCGAAGTCGTTAACGAATATAAATATTTAGGGGTCTTTCTCACAAAAAAAAAAACAGAATGAAATGAAATCTCAAGGAAAAATTACAAAAAGGAAAAAACACAATCAATATGGAATGGAGTAAAATCTTCAACCATAAGAAAAATATTTGAATCGGTAGCTGAGTCCACATTGCTGTATGCAGTACAAGTTTTGGGTAGTAAGGATTATGAAACAGCTGAGCAACTCCTCCGATTTTATATCAGAAAGATATTTAGACTACCATCAAATGCCCCAAATTACCTACATGATTATGCTAGAAACTGGTATCTTTCCTTTATTTATTAAAACCCGGAAATTTCAAGTAGACTACATATGTATGCAATGTCCTGGAAATGTCCGATGAGCGTCTCCCAAAACAAGCACCACTTCAAGCTATTAATAGCAGATCAGGTTGGTTTTAAGAGTGGACAGAGCTAGCTGAAGAAGCTAGTATAGAACTTGAGCCGGCTGAATGCAGAATGTGGAAGTCTTCCTTTTATCAGCTGATTTCTATCATAGACGATCGCTTTGGATTGAGATTCGCAGCTGAAGCAAAAACGTGAACGCCATGCTTAAAAGATATTTAATTTATAATGTATTTGTAAATACTATTTGTAGAAATAAATCTTAATCTGTCATATGTATTTATTAGCTCGAAGTACGACGCACGCCAAGATTATTCTTGGTTACTTCAAAGCAAAAATAGAAAAGGAAGGCATCTTTGGTTGGATAGTCAGAGAACACAGACTGAACTGGCAAAGTGGCAAGTCATAGGGAGCATTCGATTCCAATAAGTACCTCAATATACACAAGAGGACCTGGCGGTCGCTCCAGATCAACGAACCGTCAACCAAATTTATCATGTTGCTATATAGATGCCAGGCATGCTTCAGTATCCTAAATGTCCGAACGTTCCAAGAGGCCAACATAGACTCAGACCACTACTTGGTTTCATTTCAATTTATTGCATACATATGAAGTATTTGTACATTAAGATTTAAAATCTTTTATAATAAGTACTTAAATATAAATATAAATAGATATTAATTTAAATTTTGAATGTATACAAATCAAACTAAACAATTTAAACTTACAAAAATATTGAGATAGAAGAAAAAAAGGGGAAGGAGTTTAAAGACAGAAAAAAAGAACAGTTTAAGAAAGAAGAATTTAACTGCTCGAATAAAAAATAAACGCGAAGAGTTGAGATAGTGAAAAAGTTATGGTATCAGACTAAAAGTTCTAAGGATACGAACAGAATTAAGTTTCTCATAGAAATACAGCGGGATCCTTACAGTAACAAGATTATGATTGTAAGAAGATACAATTTCTGGCATCAATACATTGAGTCAAAGTAGTTCCCAAGAAGTTTTTGATGTGTATAAACATCTATGCTGGCGGTAGAGTGAAAAAAAAACGTGAACGTTCGTGTGCAACGTTACGTCGTGCAACGTTACGGTGTGCAACGTTACGATCTGCATACTAGGATGGTTGCGTTCAGTGAAAAAAATCTTAAGATCCCCTTCAAGCAAAAACAAGTCAGTTTTGGATTCGCGCACGTTGATGTTTACGCATATTAACCGTGAGTCCCGGCACTCACACAATTTTTTGCATGGTGAGAGATATGATCATGAGGAGCCCATGAATATACCTAACCGCATCATTAAATGCTACTTGATGTTTACGTTGGAATATAGAATCCACATTAGGGTAAACTTCACTTCAGAGTAAGTAATCCGGGGTAGAATGAGACTTTTAACAAGCCTTGTTCTGGTATCGGGTGGAGTAAAACTTGCAGCCATCCACAGCTTTCGGAGACATCCATATATTCTACCTATGACAGATTCGTCAGCGTTTGAACAATTTTCAGCTTACCAACAGAAAAAATAATTTCAGGGAAGGTATTGACTGTTAATTTCTTTTTAGAAATTGGGATAACTTGCTATTTTCTGGGATTCAAAAGCAATCTATTTGCTATAGACCAAGAGTAGGTATCACAAAGGTCCTCATTTAAATTGCTGTCGAGTTCAGCTATATAATAAAGTGGATAGATGATTGAAAGATAGATAGATAATTGTCCATATGCCAGAGTTTGCGCAATTTTTATACAGTTAATAAAAATATAAAGTATATGTAAAAAAGAAAAAAAAAAAACAACGCTATATAGGTAGTTTTTTGCGGTTCATTTTAAAATTTTAAAACAGTTCATTAATTATTTGAAATCTGGGGGGTCATTCCGTAATTCGATTATCGCCACACGATATCGTTTTGACGATGGCTTTGCTTCACGTAAAAGCGATAATCACTATCGACTGGACGATATCGTCTTGACGATCGAAAATTTGCTCTCCGTAACTCAAAAATCGTCAAAACGTTATCGTTAAATCGTTACCGTTTGAACGATACCTATTTAGTTATCGTCTTGCGTCGTCTTGTTTGTTTTTCGAAACAATTTATGCATTTTATCATATGTAGGGTTTTTCAATAAGGGCGCGTAGATGTTTTCGGTTGATCCGAAATAATAGACATGGGATAATAGACATGGAAATACAACCATGTAAACCTTAAAATGGGCGCAACGCACGTATCGTTGCCTAAAAGATTTTTATATTAAAGTTCTTTCAATTGGACGTGTCGTTAAATCGTGTAACTTGCCATGATGATTTGGCATCAGTAAATAATAAACAAAAGATTTAATAGATGTCACCGTCAAAATCTGCCCGCTGCAATTGAAAACCCTATAATTAATTATATGTAGTTTGAAGGATAGGTGGATAACCGATTTGTTTAGGCGACTTCACGTTTTGCCCGCACTTTTCTTCACTTCTTCTAAATAAAAATTGATATTTTTTGGGAGTTACTGACAAAAATAAATTACAGAATTGTCATTTATGACAATGATTGAAAAGTCAATCCTTCTCAAACTGTGATTTATAATAAACGATTGTCGAGACGATAGTGATTGTGTTACGTGAAGCAAATTGATGACGATATCGTGCACGATTATCGTTTAGACGATTATCATTTAAAAAATTACGGAATGACCCCCCTGTATTTTTCGGCTTCTGCTGTGTATCTATCTATAGAGTCTTTCCCAATCTGTTTCATTCAACTGTTCTATCATTTCGACTTCACTCAGTACATTTTTCCAGATTTCCCACATATAGATAGAGTTGAATGCCATAGTGCTGCTAAGTTGTGCCATTCTTCAAGCCACAGCGAACTTCGTTGCACGACTTTTAAAACATAATCAATATACAAAAACATAATCAATATGCAATTTTAGTGTCTTCGTTAAGAGCTCAGGAAGCCCCGTTTCTAGGTACAGCATATAATTCGGTGAGGTTGGTGGAAGATCAAAAGTTCTTTTTAGAAAAAATCTTTGAATTTCTTTATCAATATCAAATTTCTCAAAGCCCTATACTTGTGCTCAATAAAACATGACTGATTCCATAGTAGCTTAGAAGATTATATACTTTGCACAATGTGACAGTTTTTTATTTCTAAGACAGCCTCTCCAGGTAGCGTTCAAAGCGTTTTTAGCAGCTGCAAGTTTCTCACACGTTGTTTTGACATATTCAGGTTGTTCGTTATTAGCCCCGAGGAAATCGATAGAAAAAAAACGACGTACTGTCCTGCAATTTACATGTTAAATGCAACAACAACTAATCCCCTTCGGGCTTAGCTAAGCGCGGAGAATTCTCGGGGCTTAACTTAAGCACGGAGAAAAAATGTGTTACCGGCGTGAATTGGATACTTGTTATCGATAGCTTGTATGGAAACTCCATTTTGTTTCTGTAATGGCGTCGCTAATCCCCGAACTCGTTTTTTCTACCAAATCTCCCCTAGCTTGCAAACAAACACGGCTATTATAAATCCAAGATCCGATTTTATATGAACATAATCATCAAATAATTCGCGAAGGATTTGTTGAAAAAAAAATTATTTAATACGTTAACAATTTTTTTGTACTCCCTTTTTAATATACTTAAACCGAACGCCCGACAGTAAAAAATATACCATGTGAAAGCCATTATTAATAAGAAGTGCCATCAGAAGAGATTATCTGAATCCGTCGATTACTTACACGTAAAAATTTTAAATAATGGTTTCCCATACAAAGTCTACGAGCGTAGTGTACCATACCAAAAGTTCACTTCCAACGTGTTTCATGTAGCTTAGACTCAATATTTGTTGTTTCGTTCCGAATGATATACACTTCATCTACTTAAAATGAGTAGGGATCAGTAGTGAAATTTCGGAGCAGATTTGTACAAAAAAAGTGGAGTAAATAGGAAATTTCTGGAGTAGATTTGACAACGAAAGAAAAAACCTTCAAAAATTGTATTTTCAACAAAAACAAAATAAATCACAGATGGTCGAATTTCGACCACAGGCGATACTAGTCTAAATTAATTGACTGAAAATCTTTAAAAGTAAATAATTACTTATAAAGAATATAAAAGTTTTACCAAAAAGGGCGGGTCAATGTTGAAATGGTATAAATAAATATCGCCATTATTTATGAAAAGTGTCCAACGCAGATCCACACGGTGGCACGGATCCGAGAGGTCCAATTTTCAATGACTGCCGCAGCGATCGGGTTGAGTTTGAGCGATGGCTTGGGTTATGTTCACAGTGAGCGCATCGGTCGATTATGCCTTTTTGGCATATACAATGCATGCGACTTCAGACAACTCCGAAATCACACGATCTTGATGGCCAATTCACGTCACCTCCACAAATGATAACCCTACCCTCAAATCCTTCAACCAGATGAATGTCCATTGTGTTGTGGCTTTCGCTGTTCCCTTTCGTTCACATCCATATCATCCAATTTGGGCCAATAGAGATTGGTTTTCATCGAACGTAGTGCTATTCTGTTGATGGTTTTCTTTAAAGAAGATTGGACCCAAACGGACAGCGAGGATCGTTGATCTACGGGTGTTGACTGATTGTTCACTGAATAGTCGACTAATGGGAGGACAACTGCCAACGTCTTAACAGAAGTATTGCCACTGATTTATTCTGGGTTTCACTAGGTGACCACAATGAAATGCCTGGTTCGATGAAAAGGGGGTCACATACAGGCAGACGGCAACGCCATTGCCCATTTAATTTATTGTATTTATTGTAATATTCATATTAATAATAATTAAAAAAATTGTTAAATTATGTACAAATAAAATACTATAATCTAATCTTATCTAATCTACAGCCAAGAACTAGGCCTACAAGTGAATGCTGTTGTGGGAGCAGCCCAGCAAAGAAGAAGGCAAGAACACGACTTCCAAGAAAGAAAAAGAGAGCACTCGAAGCGGGCGATCGAGAATATCGGTGGTTGTTGTGGCAGGGATGATGCTTGAAAGTTCTAGCAAAGAGTGAAACTATCTATCCTCTTAGGCTATAAGACCAAAAGAGAATCTTGCCGAGATAAAAGTGGGAGTACAGTAGTTGGATAGGAAAGAGCACATTTCTTAAGTGATGCTAAACGACAAATACAGCCAACATTCCGCTGCTAGGCGGAACACTTTTGTACGAAGATGCGCAAAGTTTCCCGACCAAAAAGAACTTTGGATGGTTCTAAACTTTAGTCCTACAAGGCTGATGGGGCGGATAAGCAACCAGGCGAACTATTTAAAGCAGTAGGAGATGATATGGTAAGGAGCATGCACCAATTTATCTGAAAAATTTCTTCAGATGAAAAAGTATGTTGGATTTCTGATGAATGGCACTGGAACCTCAGTATAGTGTGCCTAGAGAATGCAATCCCGAAAATCCCGGGATTATAATGCTCCAATCCCGGGATTTCCGGGATCAGTGGCTTAAATATTCGCATACCTTAATTTACTTTTCTGCTTGCTTATTTCTTACAGCAACATCTAAAGGTTTAACAATATTATTAATTACCTAATTTATTTTTAGATAAACGTAGGGAAAAGTGAAAATTAAAAAGGTATACGATAAAGGCATTTGTGTGTGGAAAGTTTAAAATAACAGTTTTTGATATGTCTTTTCAGTTCAGATTAATTTTACAGATCAAAATGCCCCACCCAGGTACTCCAGCTCATGTTTTTCACTTGTTGTCACATTTTTGCCACGTTTTGCAAAAAGATTCAGAAAGTAGTTAAGTTTAACCAACGTTTTGTTGTTCAAAACAAAACCTTTTTTTTTATTTAACAAGCATCTTCTTTCCCTTCTTTGCAATAAACAATTCATATTCATCTCTTATTTCGTTTAAGTGTGACCAACAGGTTTAAAATAAAGCAACTAAAAATTAAAAATACTTTACTTGTTATCCAAACAAAGTTTGGATTTTTTTTAGAGGATACAAAATAATGTTCAAATGATAATTTTCATATTTTAGAATAAAAAAAAAATTAAAATTGCATACTAATATTCAATGTATACCTTAAACAGAAATTAAATAACCAGAAATAAAATCAGGATAATGTTAAGAAAAACCTGGTCACATCAAGGTATAGAACAGCGCAGAGACAGAGAAATAAAACATACACATGCTATCAAACTGGGTCGCCATCGCCATTAAACAACCGTAATACTTAGAGCAGGCTTATAAATATCTTATGTCCATTCCTCCAACAAGTATTGAGCCGGAGCGTGCATTTTCTGCTGCTGCACGTTTTGGCACTAAAATTAGAAGTAGACTTTCAGACGAAACTTTGGATGCTTTGCTATTTCTTCGTTTTTACTATAAAAATAAGTTGTAATTCAAAATGTGATTAACATATACTATTTTGGTGGTTAAATTAATGTGAATGTGTTATTATTTTTTTTTGTAGAATACTTAATATCTACTGACTGAATTAATTAATTTTTTTTGTTTAGAGAATAAATATATATATTTGTTTTGTTTTTCTTTTTTGTTTGTTTTTAAGAGTTTAAGAATTAGTATTTAATAAATGATATTTATTTTTGTATACTAAACACAAACTCGTTTGTTTTTTTTTGTATTGCCAAGCTGAAGCCAAATTAGGAACATAAGCTCTCTGCTTAGGTATGTATAAGAAGAGCGTTTTTAACTTGAGAAACAATGAAATTTTAACTGAAATTACCTTTTATAAAATATTTTTTAAATCCCGGGATTATCCCGGGATCCCGGGATTCAGTTTTTTAAATCCCGAAATCCCGGGATTGGAAAAACACTCCGGGATTGCATTCTCTAAGTGTGCCCTATCAAAAAGAAAGAAGATGCTCTGTATTGTGGCAACAACTACAAAGGAATTAGTCTCCTAAACGTCGCATATAAGATCCTGCCGACTATACTGTGTGATCGAAAAGTTCGTGCCACTCAGAGCAGTCAACCATTTTGATGTGAAAGGTTAAATTCGTTTAAAATAGGACGTCGCGTCGGCGTCGGTCGGTTGGAACGTTGCCGTTGCTTCTTTGGTTAAATCTGAATAACTCGAAAGCTTGACACTAACATTTTAAAAGTAATCAAAATATAACAACATAAAGTAATCAGAACGCCAAAAAACTATCCGATTTGTCTAAAGTAGATTTCTCTCGCTAACGCACTTAAGGTCGTGTGGGAACTGAATTAAAATCGCGTTAAACTAATGAAGCGACGATTTAATCTAGGATAAAATGTAATCGAAATTTTAATGCAATTCACACATACGGCCTAAGAAATCATCCATCTCTTTTTGATGTGAAACGTCCTTGCGCGCGAGGACGTCACCATCGCAGCTGATTCGCTCATAAGATTGCACTAATATGTGTTACACAAAGCACGGATAGGTTGGTATAAATGGCGGCCAACGAGCCGACTAGCTCGCTTACCCAATTAGCGCAAAAAGCGCCGTTTTGATACCAAAACTCATTTGAACCTGTAGTTGAGGAATGGGTTTGTGGACCAACAATCCAAAGGCCCGAGTTAGACAGCAAAAAGCCGAATATCGTCTCAGAGCCATTTCGTCACGTTTAAGAAAGAGATCAAGTCTTTGATCTTCAGTTCGGAAAGTTTGTCAAGGTCGTCAAAGAAAGCCTTTCCAAGTAATTGTATCCTAAAACGGGCTAGGGCAGGGAATTTACATAGGAAGTGAACTAATGTTTACTATTCCTGCTGGTTCGCACAGCTACGACAGTGGGTGTACTAAGAAATACCCAGTTTTTCAGCGCTGAATAAACACAGTTAATTAATCCTGCAAATAAATTAAACCCGAGCTAACTCAGAACCAGTTTTTTAGTGGAGTAGGTAATAACTTTAACTTCTAGTTGTCAAAAACGTACCTATAGAAATCATAAAGTTTATCTACCGAAATCGAGATGGCGCTTCCCAAGCAACACATAAACTCTTAAAGAGTATTCCAAACAAATTTATCACCTCTTAACAAGCAGTTAGTTCAATCTTCTGAATTCCATCCCACTTTATGACCAGTTAATTTGCTCTTTATAAGTGTTGCATGTTTCAACTATTCCAAAAAAGTCTTTCAAACGTCTTAAAGACCTTCACAACAATTTTGTTTAATATTGACTCTCTGTATACCCTCTTAAAAACTATTTTAAAAGGAGCATATTTAAAGTGCACTAAGAGTATTTGTTTTTACTCTTTCTTAAACATCATGAAGATAAAAACGTCTTTATGACGGCTTTACAATTTATCTTCAAGAAGTATTTATTTTCTCTTTGGTTGACGAAAAAAAGTTTTGTTTCATCTGACGTTTCTGAATTGCGCGTTTGTACTGGGTACAACTTCATATTCAAATTTGTTTCTTTTTTTAAACTTAACTATCTGGAAATTATGATTTTCCATAGCTCTTTTAACAATTATTGTAGGTGATCACTCTTAATCGCGATAAGAACTCTAAATGATTCAGTGAAATTGAAATTCAATGTGAAGGAACGAACACAATTGTTTACAGTTATATTTTTTCTTTCACTCTTTGTTGAAACTTTATTCAATCTGTCCTTTTCATTTGACATTTTTGATATCTTATCATGAAGTCGTTAAGAGGAGTCCGACTCTAAGAAAAAGTGCTTACACAACTCAGATGTTTTAATGACTTCTTAACAAACTCTTTAATCGGTTTATCAAATGGGAAGATTATTTATATAAAATACACATGTTTTCTTTAAAGGGTGACATTATTAAACGTATATGTTAGATGAAATTTAATTTATTAGACAGACGAATTTTTTTTATAATGTTTTAACGTTTTAGTTAAATATATATATTTGAATAAATATTTGCAATGCACATAATACTTAAATTGTAAAGTGTGTGTAATTAAAATTCTCATATACAGTTAAGACAGTGAAGTTATTGTTTTCATCGAACTTAAATAAAATCATTTCTTTTATGAAGGTTCCTTTGGTTAATTCCGTGTTTGATCTCAAATTGAATATTATGCGTGGTAAATGACGATTTTCGACTGTTTTTTTTTTTTGTCTTAGGTCCAGTTTTTCAGTGCGAGATTAAAGTTAAACCCAAGTTAACTCATCAAATTTGGTGACTTAAACTCAGGATTAACTGAACAAATGCTTTTTATGTCTTATCCACTGAGTTTCTTTAGTCGTTCTGCATACATTATTCTCCACCGTAGCTGTTAAACTCATGGCAGAAGGAAGTATAGAGAGGAAATTGTCAAAATCGATGTTTAAAAGATAATCTACATAGAATTTCTACTATTGGGTAAGCCCATGAGACTTTTTTTTCGTCTGCCCGTCAAAATATCAATAGAAAAAAGGAACTAAAGAATGTGACAGCCATTACTTTGATGAAACTGACAGATGAAAAAATGGCAAAGCGAATATTTTTATGTGTGATGCTGGATTTACACGACTGACAAATTGGTAGTATTCTGTCAGTAAACTGTCAAAAATCTGTCAGAAGAATGGAAAAATTCATTCTTTTGGCTGTTTACCGAGCATAAGTGTAAATGGGGCATAATTCTTGTTCATAATGTGAACATTTCCGGATTTTCAGAAGTTTTTTAACTTAACTAAACTAAACAGATGTTTGAGACAAATGATTTTGCACATCTAGAGTTTGGAAGCACTCGCTTGACACATAGATAAGGAATGAAGACAAATGAAATTGACGCTTTTGTGTTGACGTATTTTCCTATAGGAAAGTCTCTTTTTTATATTTTAAGTAATTTTTGCATATTTTACTTATATTTATGCCGTGTGTGAATATTTTATCAAAATTAATTTTGACGTTTCTTACAGCAATTTTATTCCCATTCACACACCACCTTATATAAAAAAAAAAAATCGCTCATAATTTGACTTACATAAGTCTTCGATGTTGGTGATGTTGGTAAGTTCGACTTAGGCTGTGAAACTTAGCCTAATGTACTAATATGAAAAACTTAAGTGCTACTTATTCCGGTAAGTGTCGACTGTAAAACTGGCCCTAAAATGTAAATCGCTCAATGTGTTAAGTTTTGTTGCATGATAATATTATAAAAATCCCCTAAAAAGAAAAAACTTTTTAGAATTCAGAAAACGAGTCACCCTTTAGGTAAGATTATTTTTCGATGCATACACAAAACAATTATTTCGCCATTTTCATTTAATTTAATAATGGTGGAATATATTTTTTAAATAGATTTATCTAATTTATCATCGTTGTGAATTGTATAGTAACCGTTTGGGTTTTGGGAGACAATTTAAAAGACTTTTCTTTTTTATCGTCAATAGAATTTTATTATTATTGCATTATTTTTCTCGATATTTAACTTATAAACACGTTTCTATTCCAATGCGCGTTTATTTTAAGTGGGGTAGAATATGCGATTTCGAAGTAAATTATTTCTGGGATATCAAAACACACGATCATTAAACTGATAAAACGTGTTTAACGTCCCTTATAAAATTAATTATAGATCTAGTTGAAATGAAAATAAATAAAACGTCATGTCTTTTGTAAGTTAGTGCCATTTCATTTAAATTTTATTTAAATTTTATTTGTGTAAAAGAGAAATAAATTAATTCTTTATACTTTTTCTCTCTCTAAGTTTACACTATTCACAAGAAAAAAATCATCTTCAAAACCATTTCCGCAACTCTTTAAAGATCAATCAAAAAATAGATCTTTATGAGCTCTTACAAACACTTTATGAAGAACTCTTCGTCCCATACAATAAGCTCCTCCCCTTTAGGCCCTTTTGGGTGTTAATGACCTCTTTAAGATTGTTTGAAGAGTTGAAAGCTCTCAGAAAATAACTTTTCAAGATATATTGAAGAGACAATTGTGTTGCTTGGGTTCTAATGGAAATCAACCATTTTATTGTGTCGTGCATCAATTTCGATAGATTTTTGACATTTTGGATTTTTCTATCAGAAATACCTATTTTGGTAATCCAAATTTAACTCGCCAAATTTATTGAATTAACTTGGAATCTAAAGGGACTGCAAAACATCCTTCAGGAGTTGATTCGGGCTTAACTTCTTCAAAAGTACATAGGATGATCTTGCAGTCAAGGCGTTGGGAAAACTAATGAAAATGTTTCATTGTTCCAGGTTGTCTGCTCCATCAGGGTGACCTGAGTAATATCAATCAACTGTCAAAAAACTCAGGGTTGCTCGGGTTTCTATTTAACATCGAACATCTGAGTGCTATACGTTTCATTAGCTGATTTTTTGTCATTTCATTCTTTGATTTATGTAATTACTTCTTTCAGTGTTTTGATAAGTTTGATAAAATGAGTAACGAAAACCAAACCAAATTTGAAGATTTGAATTTGCTTACCATCTTAGGCATTAGCTGCGAAATCATTTTAGAATATTTTTTGACATGTCGTCTGTAAATATATAAATCATATTAACCATCTCAATTTCTCATCAACATTCACTATACTTGTTGTAACTACACTTTTTGCCAACGGTTGATTTGAATTTTGACAGCTCTAAATTCTTTTCCCGAGAAATAATCTGGGTTTCGTGAGAGTGCATTAATATTTAAGAGTTCACCTCCAACACACAACGAACCCAGTGCAATAATAACTAGGGCAAAAAGTGCTTCAAAAGATACCTCAGAACGAGTTCAGGACCCACGTTCTGTAACTCTCGCATCGATAAAATAGGTCGAGAAAGGTCAAAAACGGAACAAAACTCATAAGATTTGTTTCAATTCTCATCGCTTCTCGTTTATTTGTTCCATTTTTCATCGTTTCTTTTCCAATTTTATTGCGCCCCAGTGCTAACATTGAACAAACCTTTTAATAAATTACTCGAATTAAAGAAGCCAAATATGAGTAATCCTCAAACATTTTAAATTCAATTAATAATAAATTGGTCAAAAACCTTAAATAAAATAGTTCTAGACTCTCGGTCATGTTCGTCATTTTTCAGGCGCATTGAAAAAAAACTTATACACCAGACATACAGAATAGAAATTGTCGAAGTACGAAGTCAACAGTGATTTCGTGAATGATGATAATAATTTCTAATCGGTAGATATTTTAAGTTCATATTACAGTAGTGCTTGTGGTTACATTACATTTGCGAAACCCCTTCAAAATGAACTCGTTCGAACCAGGTGCACCAGACTTACATAGATTGAACCTAGTTCTAGCCGATTGAAAGCACTTCCTCCCGATTTGAAGGTGTTTCAAGATGAATGCACTTATTGAATTACCTACTCCATGTATAAGTACATATAGATACCTGGTCAAAACGTTTAAATTTGAACACTTAAAATTTATCGATCAACTTATAATTTTATTTAAAACAACTATTGTTGAAAAAAATAATTGAAAAAGTAAAATAACTGAATCATCCTGAATTGTTGAAAATATAAGACTAAGTAAAAAAGGCTAAGTACGCAAAATGAAAAATGCATTCAGCGCTGAAAATATAGGGAAACACAAACAACTTCTATTTATACGCAACTTTTTATTGGAAGACTCGTCGTTCATTTATATAAACAACATGAACCACAACCAAGTTTGACCTGAAAAAAATACTGCCCTCCCCATTTGTGTTATATAAGGTCTGTTCACGAGATTTTTCGCACTAAATCTGGATAAATGTCAAATTTTAAGGAGTGCGGGGATGAAATGCACTCAGAGTTCAGAGAGAAGGAAAACTGTCAAAATGTCGGGAACGGTTTGGGCACTACTTTTTACTAATTCGGCCCAAACGTCACAATTATACTCGACTAGGGTTGCCGTAGATAAATGATAAATCTTGATCAACATTTTTAAGAATCACAACTCAAGAAAGTAAATGTTTAAAAAAATTAAACGTACTAATCCCAAGTTTATTAATATTAAATTCTTTAATTCTACATTAAATTATGAAGCTCAGTGTGCTTTTTTCTTTAAAAAACACTTAAATATACAAGAAATATGTAATATTTAATTTAATATTTTATTCCTCAGAAACAGTTTTGCTAAATGAAATTTTTTTGGTCAGTTAAAAGATTAATAAAATAATAAAAAACATGCCCAGCTACCAAAACTAAAACTATAATAAAAATAACACTTCGGCAACCTTGTTGTTTGAATTCAACCGACAAAATGCTGTCATCTGACATACGTCAACCTGTGCCTACGTTCTGTAACTCTCGCATGGTTAAAATTGGTCGAGAAACGATGGAAAATGGAACAAAACTCATACGATTTGTTTCAATTTTCATTGTTTCTCGACTGATTTTATCGATGCGAGAGTTACAGAACGTAGGCACTGATACGAAATAGCCAGAAGAAATTTCTCAGACTTAAAACTGGTAAGGAGGGGAAATGTTTTACTCTCATCTGAGAGCGCTCTTTAGCAAGAAATACCACAATTTTTGATGTGTGGAACGGCTTCGGATGAAAAATGACTAAATCTGGCAGTCTGAAACTGTTTGAAACTAGGTTTATGATCCCTTTTTCTGACCTCGAAGAAACTATCCCGTGAACGCTTCTTAAATCCCGCGTTATCCTTTTAATAGCCCTTTTTGATTCCTCGGATTTCTGACGTTGCAGGTCAATCCGCCAACACTCTAGACTTGTTTCTTACCTCTGACCCTGGTAAATACACTATCATAGTGTATTATCGCCTCTAGGCACATCACACCATTGTGTCATATCTGCCAATTTCTCGTGTCAACAAAGTCCAGTTAAAGAAAAAAACCACAAGAGAACCGCTTGGCAATACGAGAAAGCCAACTGGGACGGCCTCAACGATTTCTTCAAAAACTTTAACTGGCCACTATGCTTCCTCAATAGTAACTTAGACTCCAGTGCAGATATGATTACAAAGTTAATTCTTCTCGGAATGAGAAATCTTATCCCGAACAGGGAAAAATCTATCAAACCGAAAGAAAACGCATGGTTTGATTTGAGCTGTAAAGAGGCTATCAGGGTCAGAGAAGTAAGTTTTCGAAGTTACAAAGCCAACCCCACTGAGGAAAATCGGAATAAGTTCAAACAAGCCAGAATGACCTGCAACGGTCATATTCGACGCACAAAATTTTTGCATGTTCAAAAATTAAGGCAAAAAATACTGCAATGTCCCAAAGGCAGTAAAAATTGTTGGTCATTTGTAAAAAATATACGAAATACTACTTCGTCTTCGGTTCCAACACTCGTGTTCATCGACACTCCTTTTGTCAGCTAACTAGATAAAGCTAATTTGCTTGCAGCACAGTTTGCTGTTAATTCGACGCTGCCAGAAAATGATATGACTCCTCCTGTACGTAAACGTTTTCATGGGACCAATTTTCTTTCGTACTCGTAAAGTTGCAAGAGTGTTGAAGGATCTTGACATTCACAAATCCGCTGGCCCGGATAGTATCCCTCCTATTGTTCTGAAGAGGTGTTCTTCTACGCTGGCAAAACCACTGCGTAAGGTGTTCCATCTGTCCTACTCTACTGGTCTCTTTCCGAGTGGATGGAAAACAGCATTTGTCCAGCCTGTTCCTAAAAAAGGCGAATCTTCTTCCCCCTCTAACTATCGTCCAATCGCACTTATTTCCCTTCTTTCCAAGGTCATGGAAACGTTGATTAACCACCAGCTTAAGAAATATCTTGAGGAACGAAAGCTTCTTAATGACCGGCAATATGGCTTTCGTAGCAAAAGGTCCACTGGTGATTTGATGGTATATCTCACCGAACAGTGGCACAAATCTTTACATCGTTTTGGCGAAAGTAAGATTATAGCACTTGACATTTCAAAAGCATTTGATAGAGTTTGGCATCAAGCTCTCTTATTGAAGATGCGTGCATTTGGTATCGATGAATCTCTTTTTCGTTGGATTAGAAATTACCTTTCGGACCGGTCAATACAAGTTGTATTGGACGGTTTCAAGTCTGAAACTCATATAATAAACGCTGGTGTGCCCCAGGGCTCCGTTTTGTCTCCAACTCTCTTCCTAATATTCATTAATGATCTCTTGTCTGAAACTTCTTATCCTTTAAACTGTTTTGCTGACGACAGTACCCTCAGCTTTTTATATTCGTTTCTAGATTCACACCCTTGTCCTTCGGATGTGGAACTTCAACGGCAGCGTATGATAAGCTCATTAAATTCTGATCTCGATAGCATTGTGAAATGGGGCAATAAAAATCGCGTAGAATTTTATGCTTCAAAAACACAATGCTGCCTTCTGTCGTTAAAGCGAACCCCACCCCCAATGCCGCTATATATGAGCTACACTTGCATCGAGGAAACTGAAAAACTTTCAGTTCTTGGTATGTGCATCACAGATCACCTTTTGTGGAATGATCACATATTCGATGTTGCCAAAAACGCTGATAAGTGTCTAGGTTTTCTCCGTCGATGCAAGAAATTTTACTCCCCCTCTGATCTGGCTGTAAGATTCTCATATTTGGGCAGGTGCTCCAACAACCCCCTTGAGTCTATTAGATAGAATTCAAAAGAGAGCTTTAAAAATGATAGGCGATAGAACTATAACGGAAGCAATTGAAACTCTCGAACACCGCCGCAATGTTTCATGTCTTTCACTATTTTATCGCTATTTTTATAAACATTGTTCTAGTGAAATAGCCAGTTGCATTCTTCCCCTAAAACAATTCAACCCTAATACTCGTACTTCTAGGAATGCGCATCAGTTTACCCTTGAGCCCAACTTCGGACGTACTGTTAAGTACAGAGATTCTTTCTTTAGTCGCACTCCAAGAATGTGGAATGCGTTACCCGGCTCAATTTTTCCTTGCCACTTCGATGTTCAAACGTTTAAAACCAATGTGCATCGGTATCTCCTTTCAAATCCTCTCCCACTTTCCTAAACGCTCGTACTGTGTTTTATCATCATAAGGGTAGTCACAACCCCTTGAGTGCGCGCAAAATACATTTATTTATTTAATAGATACTTATACACATTAAGATACAAAAATCTTATAAGCTAGTGCATAGTAATAAAACAACATAGTATAAAACAAAAAAAAAATCAAATAGTGCGGAGATTCAACGGATATGTTCACAGTTAGCGTAGCTAAGCTCTCATTGTCTTTATTGTTTTTATCTGCGTTACTTTTTCGGTTAGTTTTCTTATTTTTAATAATTGCGAATTGAACTAAAGGGAAATGAATTTTGAACAATTAACTTCGAGAAAAGTATCCATTTCTCAAAATCGTGAAGACAAAGAGTGATATTTTTTTGTAAAAAGTGCCTGACGCTTGAGTCATTTTTCTTTAGCATTAAATTCTACATCTTTTTAAAATCAAGGCAAGATTTGCTTCGCCAAGTTTCTCAAAAAGGGAAATACTTGGTGCAACAAAGGGCTTCCGATGCTAGTGACAATGACATCGAAGACGACATTGATCCAACAATCTTGATCGATTGATCATCAAAATGTTTCTTAAAGATTATTTTCGGTCTGCGTACATATTAAAACAAATGTTTTTATTTTAAATAAAATTTGTAACTAAAAGAATGGAATATGATTTGTGATGGAAATTTATTATTTTTTTATCCTTTTTTTTTCTGATTCTGATAGCCCGCGAAATCTCCAAATTTGGAGGGTCCGTCCTTTTGTTTCAGAAAAAAAAGATATCAGCAGTAGGCATACCTCTAATAACAATACCCCTGTTCGTGCACAGTACATATATCAAAGGTAATATCATTAGCGTTTTCATTTTTATTCAGTTTTACGCATCTGTGAAAATGGCGGATCCCAGTGCCCCTTTACTTGTAAAAATATTAATATTTTTGTTGTTGCGTTTTCTAATATGATGTGCAGTTCTTACGAGCACTCGTTCAAGTCTGACTTCTGTGATCAAGTGTATGGCATCCTTAATTTCGAACTAAAGGGTCATTAATTTTTCGGTTTCGAAAGCTAAATAAAACGCAAATAGCGATACATTTTTGATGAAAATTTTATTTCATCACAAAGCTTGGACTTTGCCATTAAGTATGAAAAAACAATATCATTCAAATGGCCGCCTCGGGAAGATTCATGCGCATGTGATTCTTTTGATGTAATTTTTCTCACATTTCGGGGACATGTTGGTTTTTAATGCGTCTAGAGTTCGGGGATTATTCGGGTAAACGTGTGTTGTGTGGCTTGTTGCCCCGTCTTGTTAGAACCACATATCGTCCAAGTCATGATACTCAATCGCCGGCCAAAAAAAAATTGGTTATCATTCGACCAATTGCTGCGAACGCCGGGAAATCGAAAAATTCGAATCATCAGCAACACTTGCACTTGGAGCAGCAATATTTTCGACTGAGTGTTCATTACAATGATGCACATTTGTATTCAACAGTACGTCCGAAGGCCCCTACAAAGTGTACAGACTCTGAAATCTGTACTTTTTTAAATATTGACTACATTAATGTGGTATATTTTATTGATGTCGTTACTTATTATGTATACATAAATTGTTATTAAATTTTCCCTGCATAAATTGTCTAGTTAATTTTTAAAAGAAGACAGCTTACAAGTTCTGATTCTGAAGTTTATTTAAAAAATAAGGAGCTAGTAAATACGGCCCTCTCTGACTCCATGTGTAAAATAGCAAGTTAAATAGTTTCCCATTTAAAAATTCAATGAAAATTGATATTTGATGATGATTACTCTGGATCATTAGTAAAATTTATTTTGAAAATTGTTTGGAGTATCAATTACGTCTTAATATACATTATGTACATATACGTGTTTATTATCAAATACGAAATGTACTTCCGTAGATAAATAATTAATTTTCATTTAATTTTCCATCGTGAGTCTAGTCGTAATGTCTACTTGCACTACGATAGACAATATTTTCATAAATATACTAAAATTGCCAACGAATGAAGTAAATTGGAAAATATAATGTTGATAATTCTATAAGTTGAATATTCATTCTGGGTTTGAACTGCTTAAACTGGATAAGAATCGATTTCGAAATCAGCTTAATCTGAATGAAAGTGAAAACAAACTGCCTTTGTGTGTATAAATGTAGGTATATACAACACCCTCGAAACAATAATCATAATAATTAAACACACATATGAGTTCGTTGAATATCTCCTTGTAAGATAAACAAAAAGGCTCTAAGTGGGTCGCACTCATTTGCACTAATTTTGTTGGGTGGGTTGCATTTTGACATTTTTGATATATTTATAATAAGTGTCATAACCGGACATTGTCCAAAAGGGTAGGCACGCCACGTGGCTTGGCGTCTACTTAAACTATTTCGGCAAAATGTGTATGAATAAAGAGGATGAGGAATCAATTTCTCACCTACTCTGTACATGTCCTGCTCTATGCCAAGGACGTAGACTGCATTTAAGTGACTTCTACTACAACGATCCCAGTGATCTGGCAAACACTGATAGAAGTTGCCTTACACGCTTCATATGGAGCTTAAAACGGTTTAACGAGTAGGGAATAGATTCACTAGGCCCCACGGGGTATCAGAATGGGCCAAAAATTGGTCAATGATAGTGTGATGTTAAATACATAACATGTAGTCAAAAGGCAGAAGTTTTTTCTAGTCAATTTGCTTCCAATTTAAGAATTTCAGCAAACCTTAGTCACCCAGTCACATCTAATTTAGTTAAAGCTTCAGTAAATCTTCTTAATTCACCTGTTAAAGATTTTCCTTCTGATTGGTTTGTCCAAGCTAAGGAAATTAAATGCATAATTAAATTATCTCGTATCCTTATTCGTAGCCAACCTTCCTCGAGCAGGTCTTAATTATATAAGTCAAATAATCAACTCCTGCCTAAAGTTGCAATCCTTTCCTCAAGCTCGGAAAGTTGAAAAATTAATCCCAATCCCGAAACCTCGTAAGCCCCCTGATGATCCCTCTAGCTATCGTCCTATGAGCCATTTGAGTAACCTTGCAAAGATTTTTGAAAAAGTTATCAAAAGAAAATTAATGAATTTCATTGATGAAAATTCATTACTACCAAACCAACAATTTGGTTTTAGATTTGGGCATAATACTTGTCATTCCATCTTAATAATCACTAGACATATAAAATCGAACTTTATTGCAAAAAAATATACCGGTCTTGTGTTACTTGACATCGAATATGCCTTTGATTCTGTCTGGCATGATGCTTTAATTCACAAAATGATAAACTTTAATTTTCCCATGGCCTTAACGGCATTAATTCGAAACTTTTTGAGTGATCGCAGTTTTAAGGTTCATGTTAATTCTGTTACATCTAATGAACAACTTATTACGGCAGGGGTCCCCCAAGGATCGGTTCTTGCTCCTATTATATAAATATAATAAAAACTTGGCAGACTTTCCCAATTTGAACAACTGTTGTTCGTCAATTTTTGCTGATGATACCGCTATATACAGCTCCAATGAACTTCCTAATGATATTTGTTCGAATCTTCAACAAACCCTGCACACTCGTAGTTCCTATTTTCATAAATAGAATATAAATATAAACGAATCAAAAACTCAAACTATGGTTTTTACACGTTGAAGACTTCCTAGATTTCTACCTAACAATCCAATTCATTAAAACGGTTGTAGTATCCCTTGGGCAGATAATGTTAAATACCTTGACACCTTAGATAAAACCCTCACTTATAACAACCACATAGATAATGTGTTAAACAAATCTGGAATTTTAATTAAAATCTTATACCCTTTTATAAACCGAAGGGTTACACTAAGCTTGGAAAATAAGCTCATAATGTTTAAAGAAATCTTTCAGGCCCTTATTGTCTATGGTGCCCCTGTTTGGTATAAATGCGAGCGTACTCATATCAAAAAAATACAAATTATGCAAAATAAAATTCTGAAAATGATTCTTGACCTACCGTGCCATTTCTCAACCTCTGACTTAAGCAACCTGTCAAACGTTGATTTTGTCGTAGATAAATTAACTCCCTAGCAAACAAGTTTTTTTGTTATCGTCATTTTTTGATAATCCTCTTATAGCTGAGCTTTTGCCTAGTTCGTTTCTAAGTATTATATTTTATCTAGTTTTAAGTTTATTTAATAAAAAAAAAATTATCCAAAAAAATGTTTATGGGTTTTCACATAAACTTTCCCAAATACATATTTTAAAAAATTATATCCTTTTGTCAACCTATTTATTTAATATTAAAGCTGAATAAGCACTTGCTTTTGCACTTAAATTAAATATCCTACCTATAGTATACTAACCTTCTAATTAATGAATTAAATAAATAAAAGGTAGTGTGTCGACTGCGTTTGAATTTTGGTTAAATTTAATCCATCATACATAAGTTAATTTCTGTTTGTATTGTCAAAATTTCAATTAGAATCTGACGCATTTTGGAACCCAGTTGCCACAAGGTCTTAAAATTCTATAATTTTTTTTTTTTAATTTACAAGAAGAAGACAATTTTTTTTTCAAAAAAAATTGAAAAAATACATACAACATGCTGAACATTTTAAAAATGGTAAAATAAGGCATTTATAGTAAAAAAAAGAGGATATGAAAATGTTTCTCCAAATTTGTGTCTCTTACAAAAAAAAAAAAAAGTTTTCCCTTGGCATTTTTTCCAAAAAATTACAATTTACAAAACTTTATCCTTTTTACCTCTTGTTCTGGCGCAAATTCAAGGTATTTCTTATAATATTATTTGTCAGAATTTTCCTTGGCTACAGGGACGCAATTATTAAATTTGTTTGTTAAAAAATAGGTTTGTCACCTTTCACACGAGGAAACTGAGTTTCCAGCAACTTTTAATCTGTAGGAGAGAAGTAGGTGAGGTGAACAAAATCTCCCCGTTCAACGATTGAGAAGATTTTTTTGACGTTTCCTTTCACATAACACAAACACTAGATGCGTTCAACCAAGGAAATTAAATCCCCTTTCACACGAAGAAACAAGTTGCTGGAGATTTGTTGTCGATTTCTTTTAATTTCTTCTAAAATCATAAGAGATCGATAGCTTCCTTATAAATTCACTTGATTGAACGCACACTACCTTAAGTGTGAAAAGGAATGTCAAAAAAATCTCCGCAATCGTTGACCAGGGAGATTTCATTCACTCGCCCATTTCTCCTATAAAAACTGAAAGTTGCTCAGTTTCCTCGTGAGAAAGGGGACTATGTAATATAGAAACAACTGAAAATCTCTGTCGATTTTGTTTCTTCTTGTGAAAGGTACAAATTTGAGAAGAAATTAAAAGAAGACGTCAAAAAATCTTCAGCAACAACTTGTTTTCTCGTGTGAAAGAGGACTTACTCATAAAAATTGTCCGTCCTTTCGCAAAATTCATGCATTTTAATCATGCTTGATTTTTTGTTTTGATAAATGCAAAACATTTCCATTACACAGCAAAAGCCATCATCACCATCAGAGAATGGATAATGACAAACTGATCACATAAATGAATTTTTCTTTAGAATTAATTTGCTGTTCATTATTATGGCATCAAACAATTGATCAAAGAAGACCAAGAGCACGGAAAGAGCATAGCATTCATACGGTTTTAATCATTAACGATTTTAAATGAAATTCTTACAAATTGCAAATAAACTACAGCACCAGCATGGACAAGTTCGAACTGCTTTGATTTTATTAAGAATTCCCTTTTTGCAATTAAATGCAACAAAACATTGAGAGATGATAATTAAAATTAATTAAACAAAACATGTTGATTTATTACCTTTGGCAAACAGACGACATTATGTCGGTATAATTTCCAATTGAAGATTGAACTTTGTTTAACAATATACCGTTTTTTTTTTTTTTTTTTTTAAACGATCACTTCAATTTATGAGCACATGATTTAGATAAATTTAACAATTTTGTATCTATGAAAATACATTATGTATCTAAAGATGATTCACTGATAAGATCTCATTGAAGATTAAACCTAAGCCCGGCAATAAAGAAAAAAAAAAATACTTTTATTTTCAAACGCGGCACATTCTCAGATAATCTGTTTATACAATGACATTTTTTTTTAATTTTCACTAAAAGATAAAACTATATCTAATATATTTTTGTAAACAATTAGAGTAGTACTACATATTCAATTTATGTATAATTATTGTGATGTGCGAAGTAATACAAACAACCGGCAAATAAATGCATTAAAATACAACGTGAAATAAATAATCACCCATACTCATACCTATACTCACCTGTGATTCCAACTCGGTTCTAGTTTAGTCCAGTTTATTCCACGTGAAATAAACTCCGCACTGCCTGTGGCTTGGCTTGGTTTGGTTAGGTTTTGTAAAAAAAAAAAAAAATAAAAAAAAAGCACACGACGTTTAATCAGAGATCTTGGATTCATTCATGCGGTGTCTATCACAGCTACCTAGGTGGCTCTGCGTAGAAGCATTATTATTTCGTCTGGGATTGCTTGTAAGCTCAGGTGCCTTCTCAAAACTCAGATTCATAACAGAGCTGGAATTATGATGTAGTAACTGGTTGTTACCAGAATTTCCTGGCAGAAATTTCAAAGAAGAAATGGTGCATGGCAAACGAATGTTATGTAGTTTGGATATTTTCATAAAAAAAAAGGATGATTCTTCAGTTGAACGGCAGCAATATTATTTGATTCTACATATCTATATGTACAGGGAATTTTTTTTAAAAGGCATACAACTTAAAAATTATATAAACCACTATGTACGTAATGTAAATGACTATGATATAAAGGGTGTTTTTTTTAGAAGTGTGGTTTTTAAGAAGAAATAAAACGCATATTATTTAATGTTATGGCCAAAAATTTAGCTTTATTATAAAGATATGGGTTTGCCATTATGTTTTAAAAATGATTTCGGGTAAGTGGCCGCCGCGGCTGGCTCGAATAAATTCTAGCCGAGAGGCCCAATTTTGCGACCACTTTTTGCAGCAATTGGGGCCGTATGTCAGCAATAACGCTGACAAGGCGTCAATCGTCTCGGGCTTATCTGCGTAGAAAAGTGACTTCACATAACCCCACAAAAATAGTCCAGGGGTGTTAAATCGCGCGATCTTGGAGGCCACGCCACAGGCCCACGACGCGAGATAATGCGCTAACCAAAAGTTTCCTTCAATAAATTAATTGTTTCGTTGGCTGTATGGCATTTAGCGCCATCTTGTTGGAACCAAAGGTCGTCCACATCAATATCCTCCAATTCAGGCACGAAAATGTCATTAATCATGTCATGACTCTATAGTGTGCCCCATTGAATGTAACATTATGGCCTGCTTCATTTTTGAAGAAATATGGACCAATGATTTCCTCTGCCCATAGAGCACACCAAACACTGACTTTTTGAGGAAGTAACGGAATTTTCAACAACAATCTCTTATGAAAATCAGGATTGGTAGACATCTCGTTTTGGGGTCCATTGGGCACGATTTGCAAACGTTCTTCAGAAGTAAGTCTATTTATTATGAAATGGCAAACCAAACTGAGCATAAATCAAATAACAACTGTCAAAATGACCAACTCAGAAAAAGTATTGCCAGATTGAAAACCACACGTATAAAAAAAAACACCCTGTATATATTGGTTTTATTTGAAAGTTATTTGCCACCCTTGCACTGGCTCAAATGTAGCGCAATCTGGCAGTCCAATTTGAGAATACGTTAACGAGCAGTTGAGACCGTATGGCGCATGTCGGGAATTACAATTTGCAAAAGTATTCTTCTAGTGTAAGTCTACATTTATGGTGAAATGGTTAACAAAATACAAATCATCTGCCAGCTGTAAAATTAACTGTCACTAGACAGTAATGTCATTTTAAAAACCAAACACTCTTAAAAGAAACACCCTTTACCTAATTAGCTTTCTGATAATTTGCATTGAAAACTTGCAATACAAAGTGAATCAATTTTAGGGAACATTTCTTAACCATGCCATCCTCCACTTATTTTAGACCATTTGGTATGCTGTGCAAGCATTTTTAGTATCATGCTAGGTTAAAAAGAGAATATTCCGTACTTTCTACTACATGTTGTTAAAGTTATCATACCATTCAACCGCTCATCAGTTAACCGTTGATCCAAACTTTTTTAGCCGCACTTCACGAATGTAGAATGCATTATTTGGAAATGAACAACCCAATACACATTGGTATCTCTTTTTAAATCCTTCCTTATTTAGTTTTCTAACGCTCGTACTGATTTGTTTAATCATTTTTAGGGTAGTCAAAGCCCCTTTAATGAGCACGCAATTAAAAAATGTGAGTGCCCGGACTCACGGTTCAGGTGTGAAAACATGAACATTCTTCCGAGTGCCTGATTTTTGTTAGAATGTACACAATATACATAATATTTCAACCGAATCGTACCGTGTACGTGTGACACGTAACGTATTACACGTAAGACCCACGGTCTACCCTACCGCCATGATGGATGTTTACACATATAAAAGCAACCTATTCGAAATTGACTGTAAGTTGTGCGTTAAACACTTTTTTTCTATTCATTTTGCATCATCTCATACCATTTAAAATTCAATTCAATCTACTTTCAGCTATGACATTGCACCTTTACGCACATTCTCCAAGTTTGGATGGATCCGCTTTTCAGCAGACATTAACTAGTTTGCCCCTAGAGTTCCGCCTGACTTCTAGACTTCTACTTACACTGTCATTTTTTTTCTGTTCAGTCACGCCAAAAGGAACAAAATTAACACTGGCTATAAAATAATCTTCAATTTCCCACTCGATAAAACTCGTTTTTTCATTTTTTTTTTTTTTTTTTGTTTTAAGTTGTGACTTATTTTTAATTGGTGTCATCAATTTATATAAATGTTATTATTTAGTCACAACTTAATTAAAAATGATGATTGATATTTTCAGTCCATATTCATTCTTTTGTTAGTGCTGCTTGTTTGAATGCATGGCCAACTGATTCTTGTGAACTTGATGTTAACCATATATCAACTAGAGGTGCGATATTTCCGCTTCTAACTAAATAGGCTGAGAATTTCTCTTTTTATTGAAACGAGTTTAGAGGTTAGTGGAATATACAAAATTTGATTATATATTTTTTTTGAAATTCATGTTAATTGACATTAATGGAATTGGTTTATTTTTTAAAACACAAGTTATTCAATTTAAAAATACATTTTTTAAATGAACATTTTAAAACCAGTTTTTTGTTGGTTTTAGTTTTTTTTTTGACGAAAAATGAATGGATTATTTTCGTAGTTTTGGTTGAGGGATATCTTAATCTAAAAAGTTCGTCAAGGATTTGGAAAAATTTTAACAAAATCAATTTTATTCGGTTTTATAAAATCATCACAGGCATCAGTAACTTAATAGTAAACAACAGATTTGAAAATCGTTAAAGACGTTTAACTATTATTCGCGAAAATCTTTTATGAATCTTTTCAATCCTTACAGAGTGAATTACGGATATAAAGGGTTTTCCAATAAGAGGTGTTATTTTGAGTAGCCCGCTATTTCGGCAGCTGTCACTTTTAAAGCTGTCATTTTTTGACATTTGACAAGTAGAAACTACGCCATTAATAAAAATGGAACGATACACGCTTCAACAACGCATTGAAATTATTAAAATTCACTATAAAAATGGTGAAAATTTGGCAGAGACGGTTCGTAAAACTAAAACATTTTTGGGTCGTCGTGAAGCACCTTGTCGGACAGCAATACAGAAATTGCTGGAAAAATTCGAGCTGTTGGGACAAGTTAGTGATGTGAAGAATAAAACCCGTGCACGTCGCTCAAGAACAACTGAGAATATTGCTGTTGTAGCCCAAAGTGTTGAAGAAAACCCAGGTTTGTCCATTCCTCGTCGTTCTTTCGAATTAGGCATTCCACAAACGTCATTACACCGTATTTTGCATAAAGACTTGGGTCTTAAGGCTTATAAAGTTCAGTTAACACAAGAACTCAAGCCGGCTGATCATCAACAACGTCGTGTCTTTGCTGATTGGGTCCTTGAAATGCATGAAAATGATCCGGAATTGCATCGAAAAATCATCTTCACTGATGAGCAGGGCTACCTTCGTGGCTCTAAAGAGCCAATTTGGCTCTTTTTTTCAGGTGTGGCTCTTTGGCTCCACTTTTCTAAAATCATCCAAAATTGGCTCTTTTTAAGATTTTCGTGTCTCTTTTTACTCTTTTTCAGAATAATATATCTACTTAAATTTCCTTTTTCATCATTTTTCAATTTTCCTCTAAGTAAAAACTCTTTGCAAAAAATTGTTTGAAATTTTTACTCTGATTAAAAAATTCTTTGAAATGGTCGCGTTCATTTTCATTAAAAATCAATTTCTTTCAGCTTTGCCTAAATATTTCCCGAACATAGCAAAGAGAAAGAATGAGATGGAAGAGCCATATTTCGGATTTAATTTTCAAATGGTTCAGCTGTTGTCTGTTGTATTTATTTTTTTTACAACTGTTTTTTGTAAGTTTTTGTTATTTTTTTCATTTCAATTTTGAAAAAGATATTTTTTGGATTTTAAAAAAAAGTTTGAATATTTTTTTTGACAGCTCGATATTTCAAAAACGAGTTGTTCGATTTTATTACACTTGGCAAAAAGAATTTTGTACATTATCTAGAAGATTTTAGACAAAAATTATTCTTATAATCAAAAATAATAGTACCTCCCATACAAATGCTTTAAAACCCGTTTAGGAAAATCTTTTTTTGCTCAAAAACGGCTAATATCATTTTGATAATTTTTTTTTTCCATCAAAATTAGTAAGGTCTAGCATTTAAAACTATAAAATTTTACATTGAACTTATGTATCATAGGGCGGTTTTTTTATTTTCGATTCTCTCATTATCTGACTTATCGATGAAAATGTAAATATAAAATTAAATTTATAACTCCACATCAATAAATACTTAAAATTGGCCTACCAAAATTTTTCCTAAAAATGTTAAAAAAAATTGTATACCTATATATAAAATTTATTATTTTTAAAACCGCTCCTACGATTTAAAAGATTTTGTTTTCATAAATTAAGATTTATATTATAAAAGAAATCAGATGGTGTACTTCGCGCTGGGTAAAAAACTAGTTTCAGAAGTATTTTAATCAATTTCTATCTAATCTGTTGATTTAAAACAATTTTCCATTTAAAGTAATAAAATTTCCTTGCACGCTTATTGCATATGTGCAACACGGGACTATATTGGTAATATTTATATACTCACATAATACTACCTCCTACTTTATTAAGTTTTGGAAAATGGATGAAATATAGGCTCCCATAACTAATTTATTTCAGACTTAAGAACCACAGTATGATCCCACGTGCATATTTTTTTATTTTGGGGACGTTTTCAGCGGTGGCTCTTTTTTTCTTAAAATACTCTTTTTATTGGCTCTTTCTCAAAATCTGGAAAGGCAGCCCTGCTGATGAGGCCCATTTCCACCTCGGAGGCTACGTCAACAAGCAAAACTGTCGCATCTGGGGCTCGGAAAACCCAAGAGTTATTGTTGAAAAGCCTCTCCATCCTCAACGCGTGACTGTTTGGTGCGGTTTATGGTCCGGCGGGGTCATTGGACCTTACTTTTTCGAAAATGAGGCTGGAGCAACAGTTACGGTCAATGGATTGCGCTATCGAGAGATGATTAATGATTTTTTATGGCCGGAATTGGATGGTATTGATCTGGACAACGTTTACTTTCAACAAGACGGCGCTACGTGCCACACAAGCAATGAAACCATCGATCTTTTACGGGAAAAGTTTCCGGACCGTGTTATCTCTCGAAGAGGTGATCACAATTGGCCACCGAGATCTTGTGATTTAACACCTTGCGACTTCTTCCTTTGGGGCCACGTGAAAGATAAGGTCTACGCCAACAGCCCAGCGTCGATTCAAGACCTCAAAGATGGAATTCGTGAGGCTATCGAGGACATAGGGCAGCCACTTTGCGATTTGGTTATGGAAAATTTCATGAAAAGGATATGGTCCTGTAAGCGTGGTCGTGGCGGCCATTTGGCTGATGTTGTGTTCCATTATTAACGGCATACCTTCCTCTTTATAATGAAATAAAAATCCGATCATTTATCTCAAAATATGCCATTTTTCTTTGAATATCAAAATAACACCTCTAATTGGAAAACCCTTTATAAAAAGGCATTCCAGATTGCAAAGCAGTATTCGAGGGACGATCTAACGCATGCATAAAATAATAAACGAAATAAAATAATTGAAACCGTAATAAATCAGCAGCTGCTTCAGCACATTGATCGATATAACCTTTCAAATCCTTATCAATATGGCTTTCGGAAGAAATCTGGTACGAGCACCGCTTTAACCGATATGATCTCGCATCTTCAGCAGAAAAAAGGACGAAGGACGTACAGTAGGAGCCCTTTTTATTGACTTATCAAAGGCTTTTGATATGGTTGATCACAAAATTCTTTTAAGAAAACTGTTTTCAATTGGGATAAAGGGAACGTCGTATCACTGGTTTGAGTCATACCTTAAGTCTCGTTGCCAATATATAGAAATTGATGGTGTTAAAAGTAATAATGAGCCTATTGAATATGGAGTGCCACAAGGTAGTGTTCTTGGACCAACACTTTTTTGCATTTATAATAATGATATTTTCAAACTAGATCTCAACTCAAGTGTTATTCTTTTTGCCGACGATATAAGTCTCTTATATTCAGTTCAATCAAGAAAGGAATTAGAAAACAAAATGAACATTGACCTAACCTCAATTAAAAACTGGCTAAATGCTCAAAAGTTATAAGCGAGGTGCATCATGTTTAGTAAAAACCGAGATATCGACCAAATACAAGTTGAGCACAAGAACACTTTAGTGGAGAATGTTGAACAATTTAAATACCTCGGTTTATCGGTTAATAAACTTTCCAAAAAACTGTCATCTATAGCAGGAGTCTCTGGGCGTATAAGCCATAAAATTTCAACTGAATTAAAAAAACAAATATACTTTGGAATTTTTCAGAGCCATTTAAATTACGGTATCAGTGTCTGGGGAGCGTCATTCCAGTATCTTATTCAATCTTTGCAAGTTGTTCAAAACAAAGCAATGAAAAATGTATATTGATTTGGAAAATATACAAATACCCACTTTATTTACAATCAATTAAAGATTCTTATGGTCAGAGATGAGGTGGAGATGAATATGGTTACCCACATACACAAAATAACAAAAGCAACAGTTCATATTTACAAACACAAATCTTACAACTAGAAGTACCTATCACTCTTACAACACTAGGACGAGAAACAATTTGCATCTGGAGCGGACATATGGTTTCCGCTAAAACTACTCAACAATAGATCAAATTTATTCACTAATGAGTATTGCTGAAAATTGTTTGAATGAAAAAAGGAAGTTTTATGCTTTAAAGCAGCTTTTGATACTAAATATAGATCGAAAAGCTCTCAATGCTAAAACGCTATAATAAGGGTCTGTCAACGAAATTTGGAAGTTTGTTGGAAGCCTTATACGATTCAACCACTGCTGTGATATCGGTCAAAGATTACTTATCGGAGCCATACGAGGTAGAAATTGGGTTGAAGCTATTCACTCTCTACATAGACGATATCGAGTATGTTTTACAAGATTGAGCTATGGTTACCTAGTGCAAATCTTGAAGTTTGCAGACTGCATTGTTGTATTTGCTGAAACGCCTGAAAGTCACCAATTGATGATCAGAAGAATAGCTGAGCACTGCAACAAATGGAGGCGAATCGAAAGTCATGATCCTTCGCAACGGTGGTGGTCCAAATTGTCGCAATGAAAAGTGGAGATTCGACAACCAAAAAATTGAAGTTGTGAGCGATTATACAAGTATCTCGGAGTCAACATTTCAAGAAATCTAAATCTTAGAAACCATATATGGCTGAAAAACTTGCTAAAGCGAAAATTGCTCTAAATGCAACATGGAAGAATGTTATGCAGAGCAAAGATGTGAATTTAAAATCGAAATTTCACTTTTTTGAAACGACGAACGAACGCGAAGGCTATCATGTGCTATATGCCGCTCAGGAGGGGTCACAAAAATTTCGTCGAGATGCAAAAAACTTTTGGGATATAACTTGAAGAGGTCAATGAGTTAACCAAGTATCACTGCAAGCCTCCCCCTCTATCAATCTTAACTTTAAAAATGCAGGTGGATTATATCCTGAAAACTATTAGCATGGAGGGGCGCAGAATACCCAAAAATATTAACATTGGTTATTCTAAGGAAAAAATTATTCTGGTTGAAGTAACTCCGGCCGCCAGTGACAATTCAGTCAGTTGAAAGCAGAACTCTACGGACTAATAAGCGCATTAAATATCAGAAATCAGATATCAGATATCGAACTAATAAGCGCATTAGATATCAGAAAAAGAGAGAATTTTATCGCAAGAGCAAGACAATCAACTATAGTAGGCTTATTTACGCAAGGCTCGATTACAATCTCCTAACTAACAACTATTTCAAAGAAGAGTACTCAACCGCCCTGAAAATAAACCATTGATACTGACTAACTGTGTTCCACCAATTGAGATAGGATGCAAACCATTTTAAAATATAAGAACGGAAGCCGATGAATTCGATCATTTGTATTAGTATAAAATGGTTGACCCCATCGAACGCCTTTGAAAAGTCCGTTAAAAATGGCATTCGTTTGAAAACCATTTTGTAATCTGGTTAAATAAAAATAGTAAGGTTTGTCGTAGTAGATCTCCTAGCTATAAATCCAGGTTGACTTGAAACAGAAAAAAAAAATGATCTATATATATAAAAATGAATCGCGGTGGGTTCGGATGCTTAAAACTTGAGAACGACTGCACCAAATTTGGTACTTCCTTCTACGGGTTTGTTCGTAATTGTATCGCGAAGGTTTAGGCGAAAATTTCGTTTTTCAGTTCAATTCAATTACCGTTCAACAAATGGCGCTGTAGGCGGTTAGAAAATGGCTTTTGGGATATTCTTCTTCAACTTTTCTTATTTGTAGGGTGAAATGGGGTAAAAATAAAAAATTGTCCTACTTAGGAATTTTTTTTTGTAGAAAGTTTTTCTAAGGAAATAGCTTTAGGGATATTCTTTTTTTAAATTTTGTTTAGGGAGTAAAAATAAAATAAAATCGGAATTGAAAGGTTGTTTATTAGTGGATGGCCAAAGGGATTTTTGTCAGAATGTATAGGGTGAAATGTGGTAAAAATGAAAAGTGGCATCTTATTGCAAAAATTCTGTTTGTTTTGGAAAGGTTATTTTTAGAAATTTTATATTTATAGAGTGAAATGGAATAAACACAAAAAAAAAGTTTTTGATTACAAAAATTCTTTCTGCGTTGGGAAAGTAATAAAAATTGGACGTAGATGATCATATTTTCGCCATTCATAACGTGAAGTCGGTCAAAACTCAGTAAGTAGTAGTCAATTACAAAATTTGTTATTTTATGCGAAGCTTAGGTTCGTCTACCCGTGCGAAGCCGGGCGGGTGAGCTAGTTTAAGAATAAAGGTCAATTTTTCATAAACTGTTTTTTTTTTTCAAAAATCTTGGGAAGCGTTGACAATTTACTTATGGAATGGTTATTAGAAACATCTTTTTTGGAGCCAGATTTATGGATAGGAATAATATAAGAAGCTTTCCAATCGTCGAGAAAAAATACCCTTATCTATAGAAATATTGCACCGTAAAATTAATGGTATTGAAAAAGCAGTAATACAGTTCTTCAATACAATTGGTGGAATGTCATTAGGTCCAGGTTGACTATCATCATTGAGATCACTTAATGCTGACACAACATCTTTATAGCTTGAGCTATATGTTGATGAAATTTTCACTAATAACTAAAGAATAATTGCTGAACACATTGAGGAGAGAAATACCGATTGGAAAAAACTATAAAAAAGATTGCATATAGTACTTAGGTTCGATTGGAAGTATTTTTGCAACCTTTACTCCAAATAATTTGTATAGCATTTTTGGTTGGTCTATAGATACCAACAGTTAATACAGAGTGAAGAGTTTTCTCTAGGAAACAACCCTCCGCAAATGTCTTATTTCGTTTATAAACGCAAAGAGTATCCTACTTAATTGTATATCTTATTTAGTTTGTCTCTATTATTTGTACTTAATTGTTCTCCACTGAACAGACAGACTCAAGTCGAACCTTTGACATTTCAGGTAAGGAGGAGACTAGAGAAGTGCCAATAACATGTTACAGAAAAAAAACTCTGGCGGATAGCCCGGGACCTGCGGGGCCGCATAAAAGTACTTTTATAAACAAAACTGTTATAATTTATTGGCATTTATAGCGAGTCACTTCCATACTTAAAATCTAAATACGCAACAATTTTGCCTCGAATCATTCCATAACATGTAATGAAGGAGTAGTTACACATAATGTACACTCGGGCGTATGCGTACTTTTTTTTATTTTATTGAATTCCGAACTTATTTTCAATGATACAATGCCAGATTTAAAACCACACGTCTAAAAAAAACACCCTTTACAAAACTGTAACAAATATTCAAGATAAAAGTATCTAAATAGGATTTTATACAAAAAAAAAAATTAAAGTATGCAAGAAGCATCTTTCATTCAATCCACCATATGAAGTATGCTTTTGGGCAAAACATATATGTAACATCAATATTTGTACTACTCACTTACCGTATGCAGACATGATTTAAAATGCGTTAGAGGATCGTTTTTGCAAAACTCAACAAGTCTCTTTTGCTAATAAAGGAGGTTTTTTCTTTCCTGTTTGAATATAAATAACAATTTTGGAAAAGTATAAAGAAAGAAAATTAAAAAGTATAAAGCAAACTTTAAAAAATGCAATAAAAAAAGATATTCTAGAATACAATAACAGAGTCATAAAGGAAATTATAAATATTTAGAAGAAACAAAATCAGTGAAAAAAGCAGGAAAGAAATTAGCTTCGTTCGTTGAACTTTACCCAGGGTTGACCCAGGTTTTCTTGACAACCCCGAGAATTGTCAAAAAAACCTGGGTTTTTCGGTTCTCAAAAAACGCTCAATGGCTGTTGATATTTAAAGGGAGAAAAAAAAGTTTTGTGTTTTGATAATTAAAACTTAAAATTTGTTACAAATATGTCTCAAAAATGAATAAGAAACAACTTCTAACGTTTCCACTTTCTATTTCTGTTTACTAGCTCTAGCATTAAATTTAATTCGTGTATTGTTTCAATTTATTCTTAAAAAATAAACAATAACCTTCAGCACATGAATCCGCAACAAAACATATGCTTAATAACTCATGTCAATTTGGCAGTTTATTCTTTACCTCAACTCGCCAAAGCAAAATACCTAGTTCTACTTCAGGGTGAGTACAGGGCGACCCCAGGGGCTCAATTCCGCAAGTGTGAATAGTTTTCCGTGTACACTTTCTATTCACGCTCAAAATATGCGTGAAAAAATTTGCCTATCTGTGTACGCTTTATCTGTCAAAAAGATTGCACCCCACTCTTGCGGAATTGCATAATTTAATGTGTACACTGATTTTTGTGCACACAGAAAAAAACTCACGCTTGCGGAATTGGGCCTCAGGTCTCAAAAAAAAGTATTTTTTTCACCAGGGTTACTTCAGGCTTTCAAAAAACGCTTTGGGGCGACCAAAGGGTGACTTTAGAGCTCAACGAACAAACCTAATGTTGTTCACCTTATGGATAGCAGAATGGAAAGGAAGAGTGAAAGGGAATCAAATTTACGATAGGAATAGGGCTGATTCTTTCACCTTTTCGATTCGCTTGTTACAAAGATGTCCTCTGATTTAAATGTTTGGTAATCGTGAATAATACAAATGTAAGCGACTCCCGCTACGCACGTCAGTATACAAGTAAAATAGTTATATAATTAATGCATACAATTTTGCCAGCATTTAATTGACAGAATCTTGCTAGAACTTAACTTCTTAAGATGGCATCTCCATAGAGTAAAATTTTGCACAAATTCCTTACAACTCATGGGTCAATACATTTTTGATGTGTAAACATCTATGCTGGAGGTAGAGCACTGATGCCACATGAGATTTTTAAAATCCCACCGTATTTGAAAAAAAATCCCACTGTTTTTGTACTGGAAGAAAAAAAAACCACCATTCTTCTCTGCCACAATCCTTTCCTAGATATTTAACAACAAAAAATAATTAAATGTGAGATGTGAACTTCTCCTTTAAGAAAAAAGCTCCCGAATAAACAAAACACACTCTAAAAATATTTTTTTTTTATTTTCTAAAGCTAAGTATACAGTTCTTCAACGAAAAAAAACCAAACGCAATTCTTATGGGAGTGATTTTTGCCAAAAAAAAATTTTCTGCTGAAAAATATTTTTATCGAACTGTGAATTTAACCCCGGAAAAAAAACTATGCTCACCACGATTTTTTTCCCGCAAAACAATGTCAGTGACATTGTTTTGTGCAAAAAAAAATCTACGAATGTTTTTTCTCCGGAAAAAAAATTTCTTTCTCACCATCAATTTTTTTTCATTCAAAAGAACTGTATACTAAGCTTAAATAAATAAAAATTAATTTCACTTCATATTTATTAAAAAAAACTTCTTAGATTTCATTGTAAGAATTCAGTATTTTAAGTCAAATCTTATAGGTATAATTTGTACTTTCGTACATTTTCACTAATTATTTCAATAAAAAGCTAGGAACACATATTTTTAGTTTTGTAATAAAAAAAAATAAAGATATTTTTTGTAAAAAAAAATAAATAAAAAAGACTTTAAAATATTTGATTTAAAAAATTAACTTAAAAGTATAAATAAGTAAAATGATTTTGTATTTATGTACATTATTCACATATTTACAAATTGTTATTGACGTTTAATTCATAGGCAAATGCCTCAAGAGCTTCTTCGTTTTCATCATCATGGTTACTGTCATGCGAAACAAAGAGGTTCTCTGAATTGAATTTAGCCAGTATTGCCTTTGAAGGTTCGAAACCGATGCAGCCTTTAGTTCCTAGGCTATAGCGAACTCGTGAAACTGAATCTGCTGTATCGATACTAAGTCGATTCCTGAATTTATTTTTTACTATTTTAACAACTGAGAACGCTCTCTCGACTGAAGCATTGGAGAAGGGAAGACTTAAAAGTGCCAAAACGAGGGTGCAAATGCAAATTCTAGCCGAGAAAGAAGATCGCCATTGCAACAGAAAACTGTAAACATATTGGGGCATATTCATAGTCACTTTTAAACTCCAGTTTATATTAGACCTGAGTTTATCCTATCTAAATAACATTGAGTAAACCCCAGTCTAAGATAAACTGGAGTTTAAAAGTGAGTATGAATATGCCCCATTATTTTTTGTGTGGCGAAAGAAGAACGAAAAATTGTTCCTCTCTTATTGAGACATTTGCTGTGTCATTGGTGGTTCGGCCAAATAGTTTTTTTTTTGAGTTATGAATTTTTATTAAGAAAAAAAAAAGTTTCGGATATGTTAAAAATAACATTTTCCCCCCATAAAAAAGCATTTCAAATATTTTCCCACCATAAATCCCACCATCAATTTTTTCCCACCATTATTCCCACCAAAGAGATTTTTTCCCCCCATTTTGGTGGGAAAAACCACCAATCTGGGAACACTGAGGTAGAGTGAAAAAATATGTGAGTGCCGGGACTCACGGTTAAATATGTGTAAACATCAACGTTTGTCCAAGTGCCTAATTTTTGTTACTGAACGTCATCAAAAGAAACATATTGAATAATTAACACTTCATTACCTATCTGTAGGCAGTGCTTAAAAAGCTAAGTGTTGAAAGAACGTCAGCGAAATACCCAGTGGGTGAACCGCTGTAACGAAATTTCCAAGCACTAAAAGGCTGGCGTTAAAGTGTCCAACGAACGGTGAAGGTGCGGTACTGAAAGGTCCTGCTTCGTAATTCACTCTCAACTTTTAGATGGCTTCACATTACACATGGTTGTTTATGGTAATCACTCTCTGAGCATCGACAAACAACAACTGTCAGCGGGGAGCACTAAAATCGTTGTTTCTAGTAAATGACACCGTACCCAAATTCCAAAGGAACTTAATGGTTTGAATGACAGGGGCCGAATTAAAATATCCAGTTAGAACTGTCAACGAACTTGCAACCCTTATGAAACTCCATCTTTCCATCGAGTAAAACTTACAAAAAGTTCAGTCTTAATTTTATACTGAACGAACCTCAAATCAATGTCATTATGAGATAGCCGGCGAATTATATATCTTGAGTTTTAAGAATATTTAGTTGCAGTTGTTGTCAGTGGAAATCACTAAAATCGCAGTTTCAATCGATTGACACCATCAATCGCCTATGGAATTGGACGCTGTGATTTTTAATGAATGTTAACTTTGTGCAAGTACAAAAGTAGCCGATAACTCTGCAATTTGTTCAACCTCAGCTATTCTGTATATCCCAGCCACCTACGTCCCTCGAATACGTGACTAAAAATTGCAAGAAGAAATTGCACCGTTTAAAAGCAGTATAATGTAAACGTAGAATTTAAGTTCAGATTTGTATCACTGAACGCACCCGATATCCTACCATACCTACAGCCATTGACCTACCTACCTTCAGTCAATAGTCAATCCTTACAGCTGACTATTATTATTTTTGTTTTCTTTTTAATTACTAGTGTCGCGTCCATTTTGTTCGGGGAATAGTTAAAAATTAAAGAAAAAATTATAAAAATATAAGTGTTAAAATGATAAAATCGTCGGTCGCGCTAAAAACAATTTGCTTTCGTCGTTGGCAAAAACAATATAAATGAGTGGTCGCGATAAAGTATAATCTAATTGTCGGTCGCGTTAAAATCAATTTGTTTTGGTCGGGGCAAATCAGATTTCGTAACGTAACGTGCTACAACGTAAAGTGCACGACGTAACGTTGCACACGAACGTTCACGTTTTTTTTTCACTCTACCTCCAACATAGATGTTTACACACCAAAAAAACGTTAACGTTCGTGTGCAACGTTACGTCGTGCACTTTACGTTGTAGCACGTTACGTTACGAAATCTGATTTGCCCCGACCAAAACAAATTGATTTTAACGCGACCGACAATTAGATTATACTTTATCGCGACCACTCATTTATATTGTTTTTGCCAACGACGAAAGCAAATTGTTTTTAGCGCGACCGATGATTTTATCATTTTAACACTTATATTTTTATATTTTTTTCTTTAATTTTTAATTATTCCCCGAACAAAATGGACGCGACACTAGTAATTAAAAAGAAAACAAAATCAAAACAAAAATATTAATAGTCAGCTGTAAGGATTGACAATTGACTGTAATTATGGTAGGATATCGGGTGCGTTCAGTGATACAAATCTGAAATTAAATTCTACGTTTATATTATACTGCTTTTAAACGATACAATTTCTTCATGCAATTTTTAGGCACGTAGGCAAGGGACGTAGGTGGCTGGGATATACAAAATAGCTGAGTTTGAACAAATTGCAGAGTTATCGGCTACTTTTGTACTTGTACAAAGTTAAAATTCATTAAAAATCACAGCGTCCAATTCCATAGGCGATTGATGGTGTCAATCGATTGAAACTGCGATTTTAGTGATTTCCACTGACAAAAACTGCAACTAAATATTCTAAAAACTCAAGATATATAATTCGCCGGCTATCTCATAGCGACATTCATTTGAGGTTCGTTCAGTATAAAATTAAGATTGAACTTTTTGTAAGTTTTACTCGATGGAAAGATGGAGTTTCATAAGGGTTGCAAGTTCGTTGACAGTTCTAACTGGATATTTTAATTCGGCCCCTGTCAGTCAAACCATTAAGTTCCTTTGGAATTCGGGTACGGTCTCATTTAATTGAAACAACGATTTTAGTGCTCTCCTCTGACAGTTGTTGTTTGTCGATGCTCAGAGAGTGATAATAACCATGTGTAATGTGAAGTCATCTTAAAGTTGAGAGTGAACTACGAAGCAGGACCTTTCAGTACCGAGCCTTCACCGTTCGTTGGACACTTCACCACCAGCCTTTTAGTGCTTGGAAATTTCGTTACAGCGGTTCCCCCACTGGGTATTTCGCTGCCGTTCTTTCAACACTAAGCTTTTTAAGCACTGCCTGCAGATAGGTAATGTAGTGTTAATTATTCAATATGTTTCTTTTGATGACGTTCAGTAACAAAAATTAGGCATTTGGACAAACCTTGATGTTTACACATATTTAACCGTGAGTCCCGGAACTCACATATTTTTTTTAGAATCCGAAAACTTGGCAACTGTTTGTTGCTATTTCCTGACCTGTTGCACTTGTCAATTTTTTGTGCAAAGGGTCCAGATTGTATTTATGAGACCGTTGTCTTACATGCAGACAGCTTCAATTGTTAACATGTAATATAAAACATTTCTTTTTAATAATATAATTTTTATTTTTATTTATTTATGTATAATTCGCATAATTTTATTTTTTTTCCGATTAGAAAAAGTGTATTTTAGACAATTTGGTGCAGCTCAGTAAATTATAGTTTATAGATGTTTTTTTTATACTCAATAAATTAACCTAAGTTAACTTGCTTTCTGTATATGATACACATAATTAAACACCATAAATCGATCTTGTCGGCAATTATATTAGCGAGAATATATTGATAACCATTTTTGCAAAAAAAAAACCTTAAAAGTTTATTTAGCATTTACAAGTTTTTGTTTTAGTTTTTCAAAAATAAAATAAATAGAACCTGCTTAGAAAACTAATGATAGGTTTCCACTTGTATTTTTTGAACTGAAGAAAGGCACAGGACAGGTCAACTGATACCAACAAAAAGAGTTACTTTTTTGCCAGCACGTAACTTAATACAATTGAGTTTATTCGTTACAATTGAGCATATGCTGAGTTAAATATATAAGGAACTGCATATGCATATACTCGATTCTATTGACTTAACTCGATTGTACCAAGTTACGTTCTAGGGCCACTGTCCTGTCAAAAGTGTCTTTCGTCAGTTGGTAAAAGACAAGTTGAAACATACTAAAAATTGGCAGTTGTTTGTCAGTAAACTGGCAAAAAAAAAAGAAATTCTTCTGTTCATCTGTCAATTTTTTGACAGTTAACTGACAGAATACTGCCAATTTGTCAGTAGTGTAAATCCAGCATAAGGATCCACATCATACAAATTTAAGAGGTTTTATTGTGCATGTTACAGTTCCTCAAAGTCTTAAGTTTAGACCCTAAACCATGCATAAAAGCCCAAATATATATAGAGGGCGGTAAAGTTACAATAAATTAACAAACCTCAACCTCAACAAATATAATAATTTATTATAAAAGCAAAAGAAATGACATATAGGAATCGAAATAATATAAAAAAAGTTCAACAAAGTTGAAACAGCTTAGGAAAAGAGTGGGTGGGGGTATGTGGCATTGAATTAATTATGTTTGAACTGACAGAAGTATGGATGCTGTGGCGCAGAGCCAAATCTTAATTCACAACATTAGGTCTGTTTGGTAACGTGAATTTTTTTACAAAATTTCACAATTTGCTCAAAAAAATTAATAGGGACAAAAAACAGTTTTGGGAATATTGGTTAAAGTTTTAGTCACCAAACATGCATATTAGATGTGTTTTCGTTTTACTCTTCAACCCTGCGATGACAAAAAATACCCCTGTTTGGTAATTTAAAACGCAAACTGGGTTCTTTCCCTATGTTTTTCCCAATCTTTTACTTTAAAAGTGTAAAAGTTGATGAAAAATCCACAAACTTGGTACAAAGTGGCGCAAAATTAATCACTCTATCAGGAGATGTTATAATTTTTGCAAATGGCGTCGTACGTCAATCATATTTGACATTTGTGAACTAGATAGCTGCAGTATACAAGCAGACAAGCAATGGAGCGCTATACTCCGCTGTCAAGCCATGCTCAATCTAAACAACGAAGAGGACTATTTTGTGTCGAAAATCATCAAGACGTTGCAACCGCACGCACAGCACGAGCTACGATGGATATTGTGAAGGAAGCGTTTCCTGGTTGCGTAATCTCCCGTTTTGGCATGGCCAGCAAGATCGCCCGATTTAACCATCCCAAACTTCTTTCTTTGGGTTTTATGCCAACAAACCTCAGACAATCCTCAGCCCTTAAGGAGAATATTCAACAGGAATGCAAACAGTTATAAACGCCAATCTTGCTGAGTCATTGAAAATGCGATAAAACGGGCACAAATGTGTACAAGGCCGCAGCCAGGGGGGGATCAGAGGGGTCTGAAAACTTATTTAAAAAATTCTACCGGTGAAGAAAGACTAAAAGGATTGATTGGCGTTAATGTCAGTTCATCGACAAATTGAGATTGACACTGAGGAAGTTATCGATGTATTTGCAGCTAAGGCCAGAAGACTGAATTGGTATACAGCCATATCATCATATCCGTTCGGAGAAATGTTCCGATCGGGGGATTTATTTGCTTTATAGTAACCGAATCGTAAACGAAATATAGACGCGTGCCGACGCATGTATTTTCAAAATAAAATGACTTTTTTCAAAAAAAAAAATTTTCGAATAAGTCGTGACTCGTGAACTTCCGCGCAATGTCTGCCTTTGAGGTCATAAATTCAACCAGCCGGTCGTATTGCGCCTGGTTTGTGTTTTTTTTCTAATAGAAAGAAATATACAGGTTTACCAAATAAAAATACGCTTACTTGCGAATCTTTTTGTGGCTGAGCGTCCATTTCAGTCTTTAATTTTGTTGCGGGAAATTTTCCACTTCTAATTTTCTGTCGGGGAAATCGGAAAGCAAATATCTTCATACATCGCATGAATTTGTGATGCGTTGCTGCCATTTTGACATTTCATCGGCATGCAACGCACGAATTTGATATTTTCAACGCACATTAAATTTCTTTTCGAAGATCTGCCCGATTGGCCAATCGGAACGGCTAGTGATAAAAAATTCGAACATTTCGTTGAAATCGGAGAAAAATTTCTCCGATCGGATACAATTATACGGCTGATGGTTTGGTAAAATTATGTAATACCTACTTTTGTAGTGATACTATTAATTTAATATTGATGTTATGTTCCTACCTAATAAATAATAACTTTAATTGGAACTGTACGATTATCTTTTATATATGTAAATTATAACTTGTCGTAAATTTTTCTGCTCAGGTAAGTACCTATTCAACGGAACTGCATAATATTATACAATTATACATATGATGTATGTACATAATATGTATATGCATTATAACCTACACGCCCAAATGTTTAAAACAAAATTGTGTATGATATGGTTGAATTTAGGTTGGTGGGCTATTCTAGTTTTGATTACAAATTGGTGAATTTTTTTTCCGCCATAGGTTTGAGAGGGAGGGGATTTTAGTTCCAGGTTGGGATTGCGGTACTAAATTTGCACTTAAATGGAACTGAATTGCTGCGTCATTATAATTTTTAATTTCTGTTGTGGCAGACCCAACTTGACGGACCTTGTTTTTCAATTCTTTCTGGAGAAACTTTGTTCACGTTTCTTCTCCTGCTCTTGCTACTTAATGACGGAGTAAGATCTCTGATGTGGTTTTCCAAACAACCAAAAAAATTGATTTTTATGGGGGTCAACTTTATCTTTTTCAGATTTTACGTTCCTAACAACCAAAAAAATTGATTTTTTTCGTGGTCTGTTTTTTTCTCGATTGATCTTTCAAATCTCGATTTATTGGCAGATTTACACATACTTTCACACACACTTGCACACAAACCAAATTGACATTTCTAAACGTCGTCCTCTCCTCGTCAGTTTAAATTCGTTTTCGCCTTTCGCTAGCATTATTTATTTTTGCAAAGGCATTTGTTTAATAAAATTAATACAAATAATGAAGTTTAATTAGTGAAATTTTTGTCTTTATTGTCCTCATTACCGTTAACCATTGACTTCTTGAGTTCGGAGTCAATTAGTGATTAAATTGGATAAATGTTTCATTTGGAATGAAAGGCAATTTGGAAACATGTGGGTTAGTCCATTGTTTTTTGTGAAAATAAAATTATTTTTTATTAAAATTCCACAGTAATCCTTATGTAGTGACCTTGTTTCATGTTCATTGTCTTCTTCCTCACCATCGACCGATAGCTTCTCCTTTGATTTGGATTTTGGATGGACGGGATTCCTGTGGATATATGAATCCGACCGATGGCGAAATCATGTTATAAAGCAGTGATACTATACCAACAAAATAAAATTCCTGCTAGGGAACAAAACATTCCCTAATTTGTATTCTATTTTTTGATTTCAATTTGATTGAACAAAATAATGTACAATATCACATTCATTTAAATGAAGTCAAGAAAAGAATGCGTAAATCTTTTCTTTCTTATATTTTGTCATAATTTCAAAATGGCCTCTGGATATTAATTATTTCAAGATTAAGAGTCAGTCCCACTTTTGAGTTTTTTCTTATGAAACAAATCAATAAAGGCTCCCAAACCGGCGCTAAACCTTCGCGCGAATATGCGACGACTGAAGAATGTTCAAAGATTTACATAGCGCCAGTGTGGGTTCTCTCATTAATCTCCATTTCAATAAATTAAGACAGGTGAAAGTATTCGCGTAGTTGAAATTAATTATAAAAACGTTTTGTTTCATCAAGAAAATAAAGCCAAATATATAATATTTTTGTATTAAAGAAAAAACTGTTCCCTAGGAAAAAATACTTATAGGAATTTTTCCCTACATATACTATCACTACTTACATCAGTAAACACAGACAAATCACCTACACCTTTACAAAAAAAAGGATCAATCGCGATTCGTTCTAGTTACCACGATTCATCTGGAATCTGACCCCCAAATCTGAAATGGTTGACTGAAAAACCACATGAGATCTCAAAAACGTGAACCAGCTACACAGTACACAAATCTAAGGTAATATATTTCGCATGTCCTCGGAAACTGCACATGACATTACTAGAATCAACAACAAACATTTATAAGCATTTTGACAAGTAAAGAGACACTGGATCCGCAATTTCCACAGATGCGCAGAACTGAACAAAAACTTAAACGGTAATGATATTACCTGTAATATGTACCTCGAACCAGCTATATATGAAATATGAAATTACTTTCTTTAAAAGTTATCCGCGGAGCTGGCTATAAGAATTTTTTTTATTTTTATTAACAAAGTGTTTCTTTGGGTCAAAAACCCAGAGTGGATTAAAATAAAACGTGTGTGGATGCATATTGAATTACTTTCTTTAAAAGTTATCCCCAGAGCTGGCTATAACATAACGAAACACTTTGTTAATAAAAATATAAAAACTGTTAAAGCCAGCTCCGGGAATAACTTTTTAAGAAAATAATTTCATATGTGTTATCTACAAATAGTGCCCTTTCAATCCACATATATTTAATTTTGATCCGCTCTGGCGTTTTCGCCAATACATAAAAAACACTTTGTTGAAGAAAATAAAAATAAATGTTATAGCTAGCTCCGTGGATGACTTTTAAAGAAAGTAATTTCATATTTGTTATCTACAATTAATGCCCTTTAAATCCACATATGTTTTATTTTAATCCGCTCTGGGTTTTTCGCCCATACATTTTAAGGCATGCTCCTTTAATAAATATAATATATAAATTTGGTGAAGAACAAGAGCCTAGTGGCTTACACAACTCTCAACCATTTCTGTGTGCGTTTTGTTTTAGTTTGCAGGATTGGAAAGGACTATTTTTTATCATTTGCCGAATCTGAGCGATTAAGGTGACGAGATGCCTACTCGAAAGAGACAGAGCCCCTGAAAAAGAAAGACGTGCCAAGGGCACTTCTTTGTATCGAATAGAACGCGTAACTAAACGAACATAAAAAAAACAATGTCCCCTTTCACACGAGGAAACAAGTTGCTGAAGATTTTTTTGACGTTTTCTTTTGATTTCCTTAAAAATCTCCTGTACCTTTCACATGAAGAAACAAAATCGTGGAAATTTTCTGTTGTTTCCTTTTAAAATAGCTTGGTTGAACACACTCTACTGTGTGTGTGAAGAGGAATGTCAAAAAAATCTCCTCGAATCGTTGACCGGAGAGATTTCATTTTCCCCTCTTACTTCTTGCCCTTCTCACCTACAAACTGAATGTTGCTGGCAACTCAGTTTCCTCGTGTGAAAGGGGACAATGTCCTATCATGTCCTGAATAGTTTTCACTAACTGTGTTTTACAAGAGATGCAGATGGGTGTGCGGAGTTAGGGTATGTCCAACAGTTTGAGCCCACGTACATACCTACAATGGACCCGTAGGTAGCACGGCGCGGCGGGCCCTTTCGGTTTAAATAAAGTGTCGGTTAATTCGCAACCCCCAGTGACTATTTTTCGAAATTTATGTGCATTCTTTCAAGCGTCGTGACCGGAATTTTGGCGATAACAGTGCGGATGTTATGTTGTAGGGCTTTAAGGGCAATGGGACGATTACTAAAATCAATCAATCAATAGCGCAAAATTATAGTCAGATAAAGTACACTTTAAAATTATTTGAGCGATACTAAAGTCGATATTAGTTTTTTGGCAATTATAGGCGAAATAAAACCCACTTTATCGTTAGCGGCTCGTGATAAATTTAATACCGACCAAAGTACTTTTTATATTTTTAATTTGGGCTTTAATTGAGCCAAAGTATCTGTCAGTCACGTGAAAAATGTCTTCAAGTAACTTTTTTCAAGTTATAACATTAGGATTATGAGCTTAATATAAAAACCAGGCGAATCCTTTTGAAGAACTGGATGAAGACGAATTTTACTGCCGATTTAGATATATTTAGGTATATTGTTGTTTTTTGTTATTTGCTCCTGTTGGTTTAGGTACTTTCGTCAACTACGAATTTTGTTCGTTTATTTTGAAATAGTATACCCCTCAAACTGTATTTGATTTCCCAAACTGTCTAGTTTTGGGTTTGTTTGAGGAAAATTAATTGTGGATAGATACACCATACATGATACATGGTGTATCTATGGTTGTAAGTAGGTTATAAAATGTTTATAATTTATGCAAAACTAGAAGCTGCTTTAAAAATTAAAATGGGTTTTAGTAAATACGTACTTATCCTACTTAATAGGAGCTGACTATAATTTTGCGCCAATGGATTTTAAGTAGCACCATATGACGAAATCGCACGGGGTCAACTCAGGAGAGTATGCAAACCAGTTGACATCGCCTCAGCGAGATGAGACGACCGGTAAATCTGTGGGCTGTGGCTGTAGTAGGGGTGAATGTAAACGTTTACCCACAATAGGATAAATGGAATGTCGCGAAATTCCCAAAACACCAGCTTATTTCTGAAGGGAGATTGTTAAATGGCAGCTCGAACTCACTCGATGTTCTCTGGACTATACTTGTGACGATCCTCTGCGGTTCTTTTCTTATCGTGGACACATTTCCCGTCCCGCTAAATGCGTTTACCCACGAAATAATCCTATATCGACCAGGAAGTCGATCGCGGATATCGCAAATATGGTTTTGACACAAAAATCAAGTTGCTTACTCTAGTTTGGCGACTAAAATTGATGTAAACTAAAATTGCTAATGTTGTGCAATGCGGAATAAATTTGAAAAAAATGTTTTGATTCAATTGGGAATAAGAAGGAACAAATCCTGCATAAATATATACATAAAAAGAAATGTAATTGATAATATCAACAAAAAAATAAAATAACCATTTACCTAAACAACTAAAGCCTACTCTTCCATTCATTTTTGACATGCAGCTTACACAGATATAAAGTGTGAACAAACCGCTCAAGAGCCAAGAGCTCTCTAAAGAACACAAAGCCAAACATAAGGTCTGTTCGTTTACTTCCCAAAACTGCAGAGAATAATAAATGCCAGAATGAAAATGTGAGAGTCAATAAGACTTTAATCCAAAAAGCCATTGCTTAGTAAAGTAATAATTCAAAGAAGTTAATTTAAATAAAACAAAAATATTTATTACGGCCAAATAAAACAAGAAAAAAAAATATAATAACTCCTTAACTTAGATTAATGTTATATTTGTATAAATGCACATTTAATTAAAGAAATAGCCTACTTGTATAAAAAGGTGCAAGAAATTTAGTGAGTTATATTAAATTTGTAGTTAAAATTAAAATGATTCTTAACTATAGGGAGGGGCATCTGTTGGTTTCTTTGTGAATCACATGTTATGTTGACACTGACAGCTCTTATGCTGGATTTACACGACACACAGATTGGCAGTATTTATGCCAAATAATAATAATGGCACGAAGTCATTATAATGGCAAGAAGGATCAGGTTCATTCTTTTTTGTTGGTTGCCATTATTTGTAAAATGGTGTCAGCACATATTTACACGATGTCCGTATAATCGTTAAATTAGACGTTACTTGAACCTGGTCATTATTTTTCTGACTAAAATAATGGAAGGTTGGCCATTTACACGATTCGGTCATTAATGGGCAGAAATACTGCAAATTTGTTGGTCGTGTAAATCCAGCATTATGGACTCAAAAAATGGACAAAAACTCAGTAATAAATTTCAGGCCTTGGTCCATATTTTTAAAAATCGAATACCTACTTGTATTTGTTAGTAAAAGAAACAGCTTTATACAGTTATATAACTGCTTCAAAAAGGGCATATTTTTGTTCCAATTAATATTAGTTTTAGTCTTTTTAAAAATAAGAGCCTAAGTTACTATTCGTAAAATAGAGAACCCATGGAAAATGGCAACACATCCCAGGAAGTCATTTGAAGGAAATAGTATTCCATAACAAAACGGTGGCCTTCTCTTAAAGAATCTTTGACAAATATATAACAGTGTTTTTTTGTATAGCTTTTTTTATAAAGAATCCAACAGATGGCCCACCATTTAACTACCAGAGAGCTTTAGTTTGATTCTTTTTGCTTTGTTTTTTTTTTTTTTTAATTACATGCGTTGTTATACAACTAGAGAGATTTTATTTCTTACATATTCACATTTCTTTGTTTCTTTTATGGAACTTGAAAGTATGTATGGTTTTATAAATAAATACTCGCTAATATATTCCATTCACATATTAAACAAATAATATATGTAATGATTATTGGCTTTTTTTAATAGAAATGTGATTGTTTATCATTTTTTGTTTTTTCTTCGCTGACATAATTTAATTTTGTTCATATTTTATCACTTCTTTTTTAAAAAATACATAATTCATTTAGTGAAACTTCTAAGACTAGATTTCGTTTTTTTTTGTATTAATAGCATAAAAGACAATCTGCATCTATATTTTTGTTTGTTTTAATATAAAATTTCAATATGCATTTGTAGTAAAGAATAGAAAATAATTAGCTGCTTATTATAAAAAAGAAATAATAATTAATTTTTTAAAATGTATAAATGGAAATAAGTGCTAAGCTTAATAATATGATTGAACAATTAAACGGTTGTTCCATAAGCGCTAAATACTGCCCGTGAACTATCTGTGTCCAATGAGATGTCTTCGGGGCTGGCTAGGTTGACGCGGACATTAGAGTTGCGGCGCCTTGCATTTTGCGCTGCACCCCAGTTATTAAGTGTCCAATGAAATCCAGATGACTGAGGTTGGTCTTCTTGTACTTTTATTGTTGTATCCACCTAAGAGAATTGTTTCATATTCTAGTTACTTTTCTTTTATTTTGAAAAATTTACAGAAAATTTAATAAACATACATAGGTGATGAATAAATGTACTTTTAGTCAAGGTTTCAAGATTGATTGCCTTATCTGTGAATGGTTTTTGAAGTGAAACTTCTCTATCGGGGGTATAGTTTAAAACTTGGTAGCGAGACTTGGCAATTGAAAGGGGAAATTGTATTGTGCGTATGATGTGTTCCGATGAATAAAAGGAGAGTTCAAGAAGAAGACATTTTTTTGTTGTCACTGTCACTCAATCTCTATTTGCATATCGTAAACTTGTCGTAAAATGGTTTTTTTTTTCTTTTTCAGGTGAACAGTCTTTTGCGAGGAAGTGATCAAATCTGTGAATAAGTCGCACTTAAGTCTCTGATATTGATGTCTTAAGTTCCACTTATGCTAGCGCTATGAAAATTAACCTAAAGTCCTTATATGGAAAACTTAAGTGCCACTTATTCCGGTAAGTGTCGACTGTGAAACTGGCCCTTAAAGTCTTCGGGTTCAGTGTAGGTTGGCTCGGTGTTTCGTAAATAACATGGCATAAAAATAATTTTTAATTTTTTGGAATTTTTCTATGACCTAGCTAAGCTACTGTGCTAACCTCCTACTGATCGCCACTTAAGGCCTGTTATAGAGATGGATTCAAGAGATTTAATAGCGACCTGGCTGGGAGTACGGTAGGTGTTACTTAAATTTAGTCTGTGGGAGTACACTCAGCGGATGGCAATGGTGCAATAGGACTTGAATGCTGACTGAGAGGTTTAAATTCAAATCAAACTCTACGAAGCATTCTTTTCTAGCTTGAACTGGGCTCCACCCGTGGGTTTCAATGAGAATTATAACACCTTGTTCTCAATCCACTTTAAATGCAAGAAATTCATGAGAAAAGTGCCATTGTGACCTTATTGTATTTTCCTTGTACATATATTATTTTCCAAGCTTAACTTGTACATTTATAAACTTGGTGATAGCACATTCAAGCTGTTGTTGTTTCATTCAAACCTCATATGTTTTATGGTGCGAAAACCCCTTCAAAAGTAAATCCATCTATCCATTTAGGGTGATTTTAAAACAAATATGTATATGACTTACCTCTCTTGTCCCACAAGGCAGTGTCTCTGTTCCACCAGCAGCGGCTGTAGAGTCTCGAGTTCCAATACTCGTATCGGAATCCAGTGAATCGAAACTGGAGCCCCCGCCACCACCACGGTAACGTGCAACCGATTGAACAGCCTTAGATTAAGTTAAATGTTTATTTAGTCTTTGTAATCTCTAGATCATAACCTAGTAGATCATACCATAATATCTCCATGACAATCTTCGATTGCTTTTAGAATTTCCCAACACAATTCCGAGTCTAATGGAATTGGTTGTTCCGTATCACGATTGTGTATTGCTATAGCGATATGTACAGGATGTGGAATGGGCAGCGGAATAAGCAACTTATCAGAAGCTGTCTTATCCTGTGTTTTCCTTTTCCACGGACGCCAAGGTTTGTTCGGTTGCTGATCATCCAATTTTGATTGTAAAGCAGCACGTAGTGCTCGTACACGAGGTGTTGTAAGGCCAACCGTCATGTCTCTATAAAATTTAAAAAGATTTTTTTTATTAATTTTCTTTGTAAAATATGAGAGCAAAAACATTTATACCGCTTCTGGGGCTTCCTAAATGTCAAAGTTATCTTCGATCTTGGATTGAAGGCTGTTACTTCCAAAAATGGCAAGTGCACTTGAACATTACCCCGCGGGGCGTATACATTTCCCAATAAATCTGGACCATTGGCACCGATAACATCGGTTGCATTTTGTACCATTTGTGTGTAACGCGATAGATCCAACTGTGAATGAGGTTCCAGTTTGAAATATGTATCCGTTTCGGATAGTGGCGTTAGGAAGTCTAAGCTGAAGATTTCTGTATACATAAGGCCGGCTAATCCGGGCCAATCATTGGGTGAGAGGCCCTTAAAATTAACACAAAATTTTAATGATTTTTTTAACTAAAACAAAGAATTATTAAATCCTACTTTATTATCCCAGAACTCGTCTTCTGTGATGGAAAGTCTTGATATCACATGTCCGGGATAGTACTTTTCAAGCATATGGGCAGCTAATTGAATTGCAATCTATAAAAAAATATTTTTTTTTTACTTTTGTTAGAAGAAAAAAAAAAAACAAACAAAATTCTACCTTAAGTTCTAACGTATTCAACTTTATTCTCGTTTTGACAGCAGTCACCAACCCAGTTTGCAGTTCCCATCGCCTCTTCTCTAACTTTTCATGCAGCGTACCCATTAGATCTTGAGCTTCGCGATCCAATCGCAAAAACGGACCATTCTTAGCCAATTGCGCAGAAAAAGGACCGAAACACGCCTCTACAAACTGCCTATAGTCTTTTTGTGGTTGCATAATGACCCTTTCAATTGCTTGCTGATAGGCCAGCAACTCATCCAACTCCATTTTAGCTTCAAATGCTGCCAATGCCTGTTCAGGTATAATGATGAAGTAGTAATCCAGAGCTAAACCAGGACCAGCAATACGACGGACAGCTATACTGTCAGAGGCGGGTACTCGACCACATTTTTTAATAAATAGATGGAATGTCAACGAATCCCAGAGCAGTCTCAATGAATATCGTGCAGCCCCAACTGCAAAACAATGATATCGTTTAAAATTGCAAAAGGTGGAACTAAATGTAAATCAGAAATCTACGATTATGATCATTGAAATAGTTCGAACAATCCAATCGAACACAATGCAAGTGTAGATAACTTAGTAAATAATTGTTTCCCTTACCAACTAAAACCAAAACTGAAGCTAAAGGACACAAAACCATTGAAACGAATATGGCAGTAATTGGTTGAATGCATCCCTGAATAATTATATTCCAAACAAGAGCCTCTAATAGAATACAATAACGATTGCGCGAAATATCAGGACAATCTAAATCATAGATTAAAACCATCAAGACGTGCAATCCTGCTGTTAACATTGGCACCCATATAAATGCGGTGAGTGCCAATAAAATACTTAATAAACTTGTTGTAAGCGAAACTAATGGAAACACTAGAAGTATAGTCACAGTGCCAAGAAATCCTTTAACAAAGTAATTCCACACACGGTTCATGTTTCTGGTAAAGCCTTTTCCAATGAATCCTGAAAATGCAAATAAAACCTAACATCAAACAAAATACTTTCTTAAGAATGGCATTCCTAACTCACCTGTGTCTGGTTCGGTTTCAAAGTGGGTTCTCGATTTCGAAACATTGCGCCATAAATCAATCAGCCTTGACGCCAGTGTCTGTGTCATACTACTTTTCTTTGGAAATAAAGTTCCATTGATTTGAGATAATTCTAGATCCGACATGAAAGGTTCCATATAACACAACGCTCGCAGACCTAACGGACTAAACCACGGCACAAAAATGCCTAAGAAAAATATCACATTCCATGTCCAAGTCCATGATCTTTGCACTAAATTTACAATTCGCCAAAATGGCCATCGCGTACTTGTGGTACGCTTGATCTCCTTTTCTACCATAAAAACCGGCTGACTTGGATCGGAGCGAGGAGTAACGATTGATGTGGCTTGCTGGCTTATCACAGTCGGAATAATTTCCGACTGTCCCTGAAACTCACGTTGAACTATCCAAGAATTCGGTGACCAAATGCGCACAGTCCAATGGAATGTTCGTGTTGGAGTCTTTGCATTTCTTAACTCTTTCAGAAGCACGGGCTCGCGTTCCTTCATGAAAGCCATGTCACGATTTAGGAAATAAGACGTCTGGCTGAGCTCATGTTTGCTACACATACGTAATGCTTCTTCGTGGGCAGCCCAAGTTGATTTATAGAGCTTTGTGGCTTCAGCTGCTCTCAGTTTAGACCTCAACCAGGGAGCTATGCGCGACAGGACTGAATGATCGTTGGTTAGACACTTTTGGTGATCTTCGCGTGATCGCTTCAATTCTTTTTGGACTTTATCCACAGCTTTATGCATGATTACTACAGATTGAGCTTGTTGAACAAGCAACCGTGGTATTCCATCACCAAATTCAGCCAGTTGTGTGTTTGAGAGAATGGAAGTGTAAACTCGCTGAAGGTATTCTTTCATAACAGCATCGTTGACTTCCTAAATCATAAATCAGCATTCAAATAGACAATTAATATTATGTACATATGTATATGTCAAACAAACCTCTTCAATTTCTTTGTCAGTTAGCTTTTTCTCTCGAAGTTCGGCAATAAGTCGCTCGCGAAAATGTAAAAACCAGCCCCTAGTTTCACGCTCTAGTATTCCGACGAGAATGGGCAGCGCCTTGCGCATGATATCACGTGAGAAGAGTCTCAAGTCAATCTCTTGCCCCTTTGGTGTCAGAAACAGATACGGAACTGGTTGGGCGGTTTCACAGTTTTTCACGTCTATTTTCTCTACAATCGCCCGCCGCATTTGTTTCCGAACAAAGGAGCAAAGGGAATACAGACAATCCTCAAATTCCGCCTGAAAAAAAAAATAAATAAAAACAATTTTATTGAAATTCTCACTAAAACGGTGTGTGTGTTTTTTTGTTTTTTTTTTTTTTTATTATAACTCACCCTGCAGACGAGTTCCGCAATCAAGAAGCGACATCGCTCCTCTTGGATCTTATAGTCTAGGTCATGAGCCAATAACGATGGAACACCTATAAGTTCATTCGTTACATGCTATAATTAATACAATAACTTTCAATTTTTAATACCCACCCACAGCCATATCCAGCAGGTTGACGAGTCCATGGAATAGAGCACGAACTGCATGAGCAAGGGAAAAGAAGTGCGATAGCAATCGACCGCGTGCCGTGACCACTACAAATCGAGCTGCCAGAGCCAAATCACTAAGAAACGAATCATGTGCACGATATGTTCCTTTTTGTAGGAGCAATGACAAACGCCACTTGTGTACTTGTCCAGGAAAATTTAAACTGGGCACATCGAATTCTCTGTTATATGAAAATATGGATTATTTACTTTAAACAAAAATCTTTGATATACATTTCATGTTTTTTAATTATAATGCTAAATTTGGATTAACATGCAACTATTTGATTTCTATCTGATTAAACATTTTGCGTGCGATTTAAAAATAAATAGAAAATGGGAGTTCATATTGTTTTCTGATTACAGTAGAGAAACTTTTTTTACATTCCTGTAAAACTTACAGATTGTAATTTGTAATTTATGTTTTATTTTTATAAATTGAAGAAATAATAATTCGTTTTTCTCCAATTTAACGGTTGATTCGTATTCTGATGGCATGCAATGCAATTAAATGGTAAGATCGGGATTTAAACTCTTAAAACAGGTTCGGTACTAAGTTGTGAAATTATTAAATTCTCAAATTTTCGATCTTCTTTCCTGATTGATCATTTTGTTTGGTTTGGCTACGATTTTTTCTGAAATACGCTCATGTGATCTAAGCTATAAGGTATAGGTAATGTTAAGGAATCTTAATGTGATGAAGAATTTGGATTCGTTGTGGAGCAACAGTACAGACTAAAGCCGTTTTGTATTGTAGAGCTCATCTTAATTTTACACGTTAAACAACAAAGCCAAAAGTAAGGATATACAGGGTGTCAAAAAAGTAACGGGACGGTTGAATATTTCCACAGGTAAGATATTTTTCAAAAACGTGAAGGTCTTTCTTGTAGTAACTTTCACCGACTAATTCATTGTTAACCTTGGTTTTGACCTTGCCGATAAACTTTAAGGTCAAGTCTTACTTCAGAAAATATTCAGACGCCCAGTTACTTTTGTGAAAACTGAAATAAGTCAACAGCGAAAAAATATAAAGTTTTGTAGAGTTTAAACTTTGATGTCGTTGAATTGGGTTGTAGATTGTAATATTCGTAACTTGAAGGTTGGTAAAACCTTTTGCACCAAGGAATATAAACGGTTTTTCAATAAGGAAGGGGAGATATTGAAATGCAATAGCGCCGTTCTGTTGGAACAACCAAGGTCAACCCTGGGTAAAGCTCAACGAACGAAGCTAAACAAAAATTTTGTTTACGAAAAAAACATAAAAAAAATTTACATTGGTATTTTGAGAGATTTTAATCAAACGATTTTTTTTGTAATAATGGAAAACAGCACTAGACTATTCTTTTGACACAAAATCAATGCCATACTTTTTGTCTGTCTTTTTAATCTTTCAACTCATATTCATGTGCTGAAAAACCTGCGTCAACACAATATCTATGTTTTCTTGAAATGCCTCAACTCCATTCAATTGAATTCTAAAACAAAGCCAAACAACAATAAATATATATGTGCAGGAAAATGAGATCTCAGAAATCTCAGTTAAATGAAGAGGATCCCTCAGCTAAATTTCTCAGTTTATCTGTGAAATACTGAGGACAAATAATTGAGATTCGCTTGCTTACTTTTTGACGGAGTGAAATCTAATTTTCCTGATTTACCGTTTTAAATCCTACCCACATCATAGTTTGCTAAGGCCCACCTAACATCCACAAAACTTTCTGATGGGATTGATTTATAAAATAATGGAAAAGAAGACTTGGTTGGCTTCAACATTTATCTCGTGCCATATCTCAGACATCTACTTCTTGTAATGAAAAAGCAAGAGATATTTAAGCTGTTTAGTTTGTCACACCCCACTTTATATAAACTGGGAGGAAATTAGAGTTGAATACCCATTTTACCTACACTGAGATAGACATGGATTACGTCGCGTCGTTTCCGTAGGGCGATGCGTAGTGCAAAACTGCAAATCTACAAAAAAAAAAACGCTGGCTGGTTCAAATCCAACCAGTGACGAAAAAAGTTTGGTCAGTTAAAATAGACATGAAAGGCTAAGCACTACCAAAAGAGCCTGATGATCGGCTTGGCAACCATGAAATAAGTATAAATCCAGCCTATTTAAATCGGTGGTAGCACAATAAAGTTACTGTTGTTGATTCATTCAGTACCTTCTACATCCATTTTATCAAATTTTCATCTTTTTCATTATGTTAAAAACTTTGCCAACTTCAAATCCAAGAAATAAAGTTACCGCTTGTTGCAGAAGCTGATTAAATAGCCGCTAAACTAACCCTTATCAACCATAACAATATGTTAATTGTGCATATTTTATATTAGCGGAAACTTTCATTATGTAGCTTAACCTAATCTATATATACAATTGTACATATCAGAAGACACACCTTTAGAAGTTATAAATATTTTTCAAATCAAACGTTTCGCTAATTATAATTAACTCATGTTTAACAACCATGCATTCTATAGGTAGGGACAGACATTATTTATGAGTATTTATAACCAGAATATACAAAAGTAGGGATATCATTATTTAATAAAGAACTTAGAAGATTAGATACACCGAAAAAAAAATTCACGTTAAATAAACAGAAACAATGGATACAAAACACTATTTCAAATTGTGTGTGTGTGTGTGTGTAAACTAAATTGGAAGTTTGTGAACGGTTTTAAAAATTTAAAACTGTATATAACATTATTTAATTCTTTCAACATTTATATAAAAATTACTTTGAAAAAAAAAAAAAACAAAAATAACATCTATTACGACAACTAAATATTGAAACTTTGTTTTCTTTATAAATTCATTCTCTTGTTTCACAGAAGCTAAGTCTTTGCCAAGACACGGTGCTCCAAGTTTGTATGTTTTGTTTTTTTTTTTGGTTATTTACCCATTATTTCGAATTGTTTCCAATTGTTCCAAAGTTAATTTCTTCGGTTTTCCGTATTTATCCTTTTGCAAGCTTTACAGAAATATTTTGTTTTATATGCATTTGTTTTGTTGTTTTTATTTAATCTCATTTTTTTTAAGTTTTTTTTTTTTTTTAGATTTAGATTTAGAGTAAATGGTGGATGATAGAATGTAATGAGTGACAAAAGAGAAAGAGAACAGAAAGTAGTCCAAGAAGAAGCGCAAAATAAATTTGTCGGATGTAATGTTCATATATTGTACACAATCAACCTTGTAGGGTGCTTAATATTTTTATTTAATGCTTTCAAAAATTAACTGCTGTATTTCATAAGCCCATGGCCAAAAGCTGTCACGTTTTCAAAATTTAAAGAGTACAAAACTTTTAGACTGCTTGAATTCTTTGAAGTCTTTTTAAATCCGTTGGGATTCGTTTCAGGCTTGGAGTCTCGAACTCGAGATTTTGATCAAACTTGACATTACGATGGTAGGGAAGACGAAAATAGTGGGTCTCGCAAAAAAATCCGTCTGTTCTGCTACAGCCTAGACGATTGGGTCGATTTTTCTGAGACTTGATACGTTTTTTGGACATTCACATTTTGGAATAAAAATAAAAAGGAAAATCTTATTTTTAATAGGTATAATAATAATGTGCCTTTCAAAAAAAAGAATGGTTGCGAAAAAAGGTTATTAATGGCACCTCCCACAGAAACATTTTTTTATTTTCGATTTTCTCGAAAACAATTCCACTCGAAAACAATTTAACGAGAATGATTGATACATTCTAAATAATAGCGTGTACCAAAATTATCAAAACAAATTCAGAAATTATTTGAAAAATTGGCTTTCAAACACAAGCTTGGTCAATTGTATTGGAAGACAATATTAAAAAAAAAATTAGTGTACTTTAGGTACTTTAAAAGAAAATATTTATTTATTTTTTATTAACTTCTGTTTTTTGTTCTTTTTATTTTCTCCATTGTGGCTTTTTTTATATGGGCCCCTTTATATGCCGGGGGACCCTTTTTAAGATGCAGCTCCCAGGCACGGCAGTTGGCCTCACCATTTAGATATTTTCGTACCCTTCTAAGACGCAAGATTTTAATCGATGTTTTTCGACGTACGACAACATTTAACTAACTAAAACTTTTAATTGAAACAAATATTTTCATATCTGCGACCTTGCAGTTTTTAGTAAAATAATGCGTCCCAAAAAGTCTACCATTTTCACAGATTTAAAAATTTAAAAAATCGTGTGTCAAGACCTTATCTACGTAAAAGTAATTTAAGACATATTTTCTATACTATAGGGCAATCATTAGTTTCGTGTCAAAAAAATTTCATGTTTTTCCTATGGCGTCCGTGTCCGTGCGTCCCGGTATACATCGAGTTAGAGACTGTTTCTTAATTGGACAGAGATCGCACGACCGAGCTATGAGCAACGGTTGGAAGCGCCGCCAAAATGCGTGTCATAATACCGGCTGCTCATTTAAGCGGCTATGCGTCAAATGAGGTGGCAAACACAATATCGCACGACCAAGAAATATTGTTTATTCTTAGGTCATTTTAATAGCATTTTTGGACGTGAACCAATAGACCAGTTTATAATAATTCTTAGAACTCTTTGAAATGAAAACAAAAGAAGCCAATTCGCAGACCTTTCAACAATCTCAGAAATGTGATCAAAAAGCAGTTGATCAATTTATATAAAAGCTTTGACTTTTTGTGGAGATATCTGTTTATCCTCAGTCAAATTAACGAAGCAAATTCTCTAAGATCTGTGTTTTTAAGGGGCAAATTGTCTTTTGACCCACCTCAATGGTCCACAAATTCTTTTGTTGCATTGTGATGGGCTTATGACACTGGCCCAAAATGTATGTCCCGAATAACTATTCAGAACTTTACGTAGACCCTGTAAAACAGGCCCTAAAAGTATCACAGACATTTTATTTGCAATGAGCGACAGGAAGTTGATATTAAATCTGACACTATGAAAAATACTCAAGAATTCGATTTTAAAATCCAGAGTACCTATTTTTGCGAAAACTAAAAAAGTTATTGATTAATTTCAAATTAAATAGTGTTGATTAACTTTTTTCCCGTTGCATATCAAACAAATCTTTTTGTCAAAATATACATATGTATGCACATTCAATCAAATAAGTAAGCATCAAGGTTAATGTGTACAATACTCTTTATGAATAAGTGTAGTAGACTAAATGCAATAATGATCTTTATTGTTTGTTAAGTGCACAAACTGTAAACAATTAAGTACCCTTGTCTTGTTACATTAAAATCGTAAACAAAACAACAAAAAGAATAATCCAACTCCTCAAAAGCAACTCATTTTTGTCTTCGACTAAACGAAAAGAATATGTGTAGGCATTTATGTATTTAAAGTATAATTAATGATAAAGAAGAAACAACTGTTGCTTAATTAACATATCCGCATTGTTTGCAAAATAATTTCATGATCATGATAATCACACCCAAATCAAAACAAAATAAAATGGAAACGGCAAAGAAATTTACCAGAAAATAAAAACAAAGAAAATACTTTATTAAAAAAAAAAACGAATAGAGCCATTATATATTTTAAAAACACACTTACCCGCGTTCTCGTAAGGCTTTGAGTTGTGAGTTCGTCAAGCGCCTTGGTTCACCAGAACCGTCTGAAGCGACTGCATCTAACTCATCAAATGGCGGCGAAATAAATAAATCTCGCAGATTGATTGGACTCTTTTTTCGGTTAGTCAATTGATTGCCAGCTGCTTGTGTATAAGATGTTGCTGCCAGAGGTTGTGGGAGAGCTGTTAAAGTGTTCAAATGTTAATAAGTGTATCACGGAAAATGTGTCTTGTGTGTCGTTATACTTACAAATTGGAAAAGTTTTCCAGTGGTAGAGAAATTGTTCAGCAACTAGTTTAATGTGTTCAACTAACTGCTCAACTTCGGGCGGAGCTCCAACTAAGTTTACCAAAAAATTAACAGGCTCACGTTCAGGGCCAGCCAAACAAAATGGGCGTGCATGGTGATTGCCTGAGGAATGATGTTCCATTTGCATCATTTTTGGTAATAATGTGTTTGTACTAATCTAGTTGAGCGATCAGATTCCGAGTATTTTGAATAAATATCTCTTATGGTTACGATGCAGGTTCGCATTCGGGTGACATGATTTGAGAATTTCTCAATCCGTCTTAAATTGGTTGATTTAATCTGGAATAAATTATAAAACAATAACTTGTAGATATTTATTTGCATAGGAAATCTTATCTTAATAATAATGTTGATAAATATCGGAACCTGAGCGCTAGAACTATAGTAAGTGGATTTTTTTTTCTATTTTGGAGATAGCGATGTTTTTAGGTACCTATAGCTAACTGAGGGTCATGAAAATTTGAATTTTTCGTTATCTTTCAAACATATCCCATAATTTGGTATGTCCGAATTATACGGGACAAAAAATTCTAGTAAAATATATACAGCGGTGTGCAAAATAATAGGTGTGTGTTAAAAAACCATTGTCATAATTCTTCGTACGTATTATGTTTTGATTGGCCTAGAGCATTCTTGACATCACTCCACAGGTTTTCTATTGGATTTAAATCAGGAAATTGGGCCGGGCATTCCATAACATGGATCTTATTTTGTGTAAACCAAATTTTCTCTGGCTTTTAAGAATGTTTTGGGTCGTTATCTTGTTGAAACTACCACCGTATTAACGTTTCCTGCAAAGTTGATTATATCTTCGATCCAAAAATATAACCAACACCGAACCAGGAAAAACATTCCAAACCATCACACTCGCACTGCCATATTTGATGGTCTTGACGGCGTATTGCGGTGAAATTTGTTTACGTTTTTGTATTCTTACAAATGTTCTACCACCAAATAAGTTAATTTTTAATTCGTCAGGCCATAGAACATTCTTTCGTTGTTCTAAGTTTTGTTTGTATGAAATGGGACGTTGTTGCGAGCCCTTGTCTTAATATTTCATAATTGTAAACATGTTAAACAACTCCGGAACTATACGCAAACAAATTCAGATTGTACAAGCACACATCTCACCAATTATGTTCCGTTGAAGAAGTTAAATTGATTGATACGGACATTTTGGTTAAATTTGTTGTTGTTGTGAAATGACAATTCGCAACTGGGTAAAGTAGAGGACATAAATAAGCATTTTGCTGGTTGCTTTACCAAGGGGTCGACTCTCGCTTTTAAAATAGTTTTTGAACCATAGTTGGCATAGGGTGATTCCGCTATGCGTAACGATTTTCGACATCAATTTCTAAATTACAATATTTTTAACTTTTTTTTAATAAAAATGCAAAGTAAAAGGACCATATTAATAACAAAAACAAAAAATGAGACCTAACTTATAGAGAACAAGTTGGGAACATTGTCATACGAAGAGTCGATACGAACTGCAATTATTATAACTGATAATAAATGCGTGAAATAGCCATTACCAACGGTTTTCATTTATGATTTACTTGTTAAACGTGTGTTGACAAATTCCATTTAATCGTTTGCACAAAAAAATGCAAGTATTTGTTATTACTTTTTTGGCATTATTGATTGCAAACAGTCAATATAAGTTTGTTGCACCCGCGATATAAAAGATATAAAAGTTTGTTTTTTTTTTTGACAGAAATAACGTGCTATGGTTTTGAAACTTTGTACTAGTAAGAAGAAATTAAAAACAAAATCAATTCAGTCGTAATAAGAAGTAAATTGTAAGTTGAATAAAAAAAAAAGTTGATAGAAATTGGTTGCACTCGCAATTGCGATATTAGGATCGCGGGTGCAAATATCAGATTAATTGACAGGGAAACAAGGAAAGCGGACTAATTCACAGAAATATAGGTGAAAACTTAAATAAAATGCTGAACTTCATGCATTCATTGAAGATGGGGAAAGTGTCTTCGAGGATAAATGGGAAGGACAGAAAAACATGCAAGGAAGTCAGTGAAAACATTTTTTTCAAATCTGAAGACGGCTACAACATAACTGTGGCATGAACCTTATTGTTTCGTTGCAAGAGCACAGTTATCTACCATGGAAAGAGACAGTGATTGGAACCACTTATACCTTAGAAGTAGGGCTAGGATTTTCATGCAAATGCATATTTTTTTTTGAGAAACTTTAAAATGGCATTTAATCGTTAGTGCATATTTTTGCATATTTTATTATAAATGCATATTTTAGTTTTAATTGCATATTTTCAATAATACATGCATATTAGTGCATATTTTCGAAAAACAAAATAATCCTGAAGTAAAAAATGCACACGTGCCTTTAAATTTATACTTTAATCAGTTTCTGTGGACAACTTCCACGACAGCTTTCGTTCATATTCCAGTATTCCATTTTACACATGCCTACGAGTTAGTCGGCATTTACATTGAAAGATTTTTCCAATGCCGATTTTTTGTTGTTGTTGTTGTTGTAATCGTGTGAGAGAGAATGGAAAAATCTTTTGGAACATGTTGGCTGTCCCACGAAATCTCACACGATTACAACAACAAAGAAAAATCGGCATTTGAAAATCGGGCAATGTAAATGCGGACTTAGTTTTAGTTGTGTATATATGACAGCAATTGTTTTTGTTCACATTTGTATTCACATATTATGTTATTTTGTGGTCTATTTATGATTTGAGTTTTCTTTGTTCTATTCTAAAGTTTCTGGATTTACTTTCATGTCGCTGATCTTTTGTTAATTTTTGTATTTTTTTTTTAGATAAAAGATTGTATTAGATTAAGGATTTGCTTTAAAGTAAAATTGTAAGCAATTCAATTATTTAATCAAGCGATTAATTTGAGATCTGTAGTTAATTCAGAAACAATGCCGAAAGCGAAGCCGTCTGTAAATACAAATCTGAAAAAAATATGTTTCGAACAACTCGCACACTTTAACAACCGATGCAACAATTAATTTTTGTAAAATTGTGTAACAAAGGTTTCTCCTCCGAGAAAAAAAATTCAAATTGACCAACACCTGAAATCTATTAAACATACGGCACTAGGGAAACAATCTAGTAGTTCTGCAAAATCGCAGTCACATCACAACTCCTTTCGTTGAGAACAAAAAACAATTTTAATATGGATTTATGTGAGGCATTTGTTGCAGCTGATATTCCGCTTAGCAAGCACAATAATCCCAATTTATTTTTCTGTTTTTATTGATATATTTTTATGTTCCTCGATAATAAAGACCGAATTTGTTACATAAACCTTAACACTAAGTTTTTTTCCATACAAATGGTTCACAAGGGATATTGTTTTAAATGCATATTTTAGGTGCATATTTTACATTTTTAAAAGCATATTTTAAGCGCATATTTTGCATTTTTAAGTGCATGAAAATCCTAGCCCTACTTATAAGTTATAAAAATTTGTTTCCTGACTTATCTGCTCCTTCTGTATCGGATGAATCCTGCCCAGCATTATTGAAACCAAAACTGCGCGTTTCCGGTGATGCGGAAGAGGAAGCTTTAAATTGAAACTCCCCAACAACGTCTCTTGAACCCTCTATATTACCAGCAGAGGTATGCCCTGAAACCCGTACTATTTTTACTGCAGTAGTCTTGCCAAAGGTTATTTGCCTAGTTGTGTACGTTATCGTACAAACGGCCGAAGCAAAATAATTACGCAATATGGTTATGTGGGGTTGTGTCTAAGCGATATAGATGAAGATGGAGACGTTAGATTACAATTTCTGACGACGATTGATGGCAAACGCTTCACTGAAATTGTGAATGACATAGCGAACGTGCAATTCAAAGACATTATCGCTATATGTTGATAGAATTTTCGGAGTTTATTGACATATTTGAACAAATGAGAAGAAATAATTAACAAACGTATCAAAGAAGAGTACTGACAAGTAATTAAATTGTTTGATCTATTATGTCGCTCCTAAATAAGTTATTATTAATGTTTATTTTCACTTAAATTAGATGCGTTGTACCCGCCATAATTTGATGTTGCACCCGCGATTGCTTCAAAAGTGAATAATTCAGAGTTTATTTTTGTTTTTCATCATAATTATTTTGTTTTTTAATTGATAAGTTTCACGCTTAAAGCCTAGTACTCAGTTCTAGTGGAAATGAAATTCCTATATAAAACTGACGGTTAGTTCACAGCGATAAAATTCCCAATGGGAAGTGAGTACCCAAATGTGAAAGCGGAATATGAACCGGTTCGTAATCAATTTCACACCATAGTTTTCATTTCGTAAAGTACAACCACTAGAAAAATCTAAAGAGGTGTGGAAAAGTGTGACATTTGTCAATTAATTTGAAAAAAAATTGAAAATAAAAAAGATCTATGTATGTGCCTTAAAATATATTCTGGGATGAAACCATCGTCTCCTTTTGCGAATTTAGTGCTACCAACAAGCTAAAAACTACAAACCACGGGATCAAAACAATCTTCATTGGGGTTTTTTCAAGGTTCTGTCAAAATAATTATTCATTAATCAATCATTGGGTACGTTCAGATGACGAAGGGACTTGAAGGCAAGGCAAGTTTCTCGTCTCTAATTGGCCAGATGTCGCAAAATTTCCTTCCAATTAAGGCAACTTTTATTGGAAAGTGACTGGAAAGCTAGTCAAGAAATATCTCCCTTCATTTCAAGTCAAGTGCATTTATGTCAAAATATCAGCTGATTATATTTGGTCATTAAACAGCAAGCTGAACTTGATTGTTCAGTGAATTCTTTTTTCAACGTTTGTTTTATTGTTTTGGGTGGAGGAGTTCTTAATTAATTAATAGAATTAAAAAATGCATCAGTAGTAAGAAGTATTGAAAAAATATAATTTACAATTTGGAATTGACTTGTGTAAGGTGTTTTTCAAAAAAAAATATTATTATAAATACTATCTGCACTATCAACGGAAGGTAAGGGTTGGAAGTAAAGTTCCAATTTTGGCATTAATGACATTAAGGACGATTCCGGAGACGGTACAATCATGAATTGTACGCAATCTACCTTGAAGCAGATATCGTGACAAAAATTAAGCTCGGTAGACTCCGGTGGGCAGGGCACCTAGCTCGCATGAGCGAAGAGGAACCTGCTCGGAAAGTTCTTTGTGGTACATTCTATGGTAGACGACAGCGTGGTAGACCATGCTTGCGCTGGAGAGATGGCGTAGACCAGGACGCCCGGAGCCTTGGGGTGCGCAACTGGATGGCGGCGGCTCGAGACCGGGATGGGTGGAGAGACTTGTTGAAGGAGGCCAGGACCGGACCCCGGTTGTCGAGCCGACGATGATGATGACATCTCAAAAAAATAACTAGTTTCCTTTGTAAAATTTGCGTTCAATGAATGCACTTGACTACATATGTAGTCCCTTGTGTCTGCTGAACGTACCCATTTTCTTTTTTCATTCAAAGTTAGTATTAAAAATTACAAACTGAGTACCGAAAATACACGTGGAGAATTTTCTATGTTTTCATAATCATCATTCACGTGTATTTTGAAGCGGTTTTAATTTTCTATTCACAAAGAGGTGAGTACTAAGCTAAACGGAATAACAAGGCATAAAATAATAAAAAAGTTTCAAAATTAAAAGACTTTTGTGTTTTTGTTTTATGATCCAGTAAGATAGGGCCAATTCTGTTGCACCCGCGATCGATAGCACTTTAAACCTTCTTCCTAACTTTATAAATATCATATCGAAATTTTTGTAAACGAATATAAAGTGAACATGTGTAAATGTAATTCTTCCAAAAGTTTTATTTCATTAAAAATAATTTGTATTTTATCGTTAAGGAACTTAATATGCGTCCAAATGTTGCACCCGCGATAATGGAATCGCCCCATAGTCAGTGATGTAGACGTGTTTTGATTTTGTTCTTGACATTTTAAGCCTTTTTAACCGGAATTTTAATTGAATAAAGTTGAGAAATATTACATTTTTTTCATTTTTTGCTTATTTAACTTCACATCTATCCGATCATTGTAATCGAAATAAAGATAGATTGATTAAATTGAACATAAATAATTTCTCATTTGCCGATTTTTTGCGCCTACCTCTTGCGTATCACTCACAATGTCAAACACTAGCTTTTGCATCACCAACATCAATAATACACCCAATACTCCAATAACAAACGTCAACACCACTAAATCATCAGCCATCACCAATACACCTGTAAATGGCTCATTCAACTTAAAACGCCCAACACTAGGAGTCGCCGTATTTATCACATTTCACGTCTTATAAAGGCACGGTAGTTACAAAAAAAAAGGTAATAAATGAAATAATACGAGGAAAAAGGTTTTTATTTCCTTTAAAAAATTAATTATATTCCTTTAGTTATCTTAAGTTAAATATATCCGGCCAAATATTTTATTTCTACAAAATTACTATAAAAAAAAAAAAAAAAACAATATTTTATTTAAACTGGAAGAATTTAATTTGAAAAAAATATGCACGACTTGATCGCACAAAAATTTAGAAAAAAAACAAAATATTTGTATGGTTACTACCTGTTCTAGATGAGCTAAAACAAAAATTCGAATTGACCCTCTAGGGAATCACATAAAAATGATCTGTACCAAATTTTATGCAAATCGTACCACCCGTTTAGACCCTAGCTCAAATTACAGTCGACGCACTGACTGACAGATTGACGGACGCGACGGCATGACGAAAGCCACTTTTTCGGAAATTTTTTTTTACACGTAACCTGTAAAATTATTTCTAAAAGTGGGTTCTGATCCAAATCTGAGATTTATAGAACACAAATTCAAAATCAGAGCTTGAACAATAATTACAAGAAGGAATTAATCATATGAAAACCATTAACATGACCACGCTAATGACGCACGGTAATGGCGCATGGTAATAAGAATGACCCACGGTGATGATACACGATAATGACACATAAAAGCGTTTAATGAATATTTAACCAAAGTTAGCAAAACATTGAATGTTATACACACATATAAGAGGATTGTATATTATATGCAATTATTATTTTATTTATTTAGATACTATCTTTTTACATACTTAAAATTAATAACCTATAAAACAATAGTTTTGATTTTTTTTTAAATTTTTTTGTTTGTATTGTTGAGTTCAATGTAAATTTTTGGGAAACTATTCAAACAACTTGATTTAAAAATGTTAACTAAAGAGTGGAACTTTGACTTTTAAAAAGTTAAAGTACAATATTTTAGGTTGCCGTTGTTATTTAATTATGTGTATTCTATTTTAAATTGATCTTTTTGAAAATAGCCCGTCCTCCACTGAACACAGTGAACTTTATTGAAAGAGTGTTAAACAAACACTAACTAAACAATTGTCTGTAATTCTAGTGGAAGACCTTTATACAGCACAGTTTAAAATTAGAATCTGTAAACTTATTCTTTACTCTCAACGATAAGTAATCAACGGTTGGCCAGAACCTAAAAAAGAATCGATATAAAAGTTAAAGAGAAACCGAAAAAGTACTTTTAACTGGTTATCAAAGTGATCATATCATTTAAAAATCTCAAAAAATGATAGTAATTTAGAAACCTTTCAAAAAGTTGAGTTTTAATTTCGCCCGCTGCAGATTAGTAAACTTATTTAATTTTTGCCCCACAGTATTTAATGAAAAACACTCGTCGATATTAAAAATTATTTAAATACATATATCATGTTTATAACAATTTTCATATATGACCTACTTGTCTCTTTTGTGCACCAATTATACAGGTTGATTCGCATAAGGTGTGACGAAAAGCTAGATGCTGGTTGTGGTGACACTCAAAACATCTGAGTTCCCGATACTTGTAACGAGCAGATTTTTCTTTATTTTTTGACGTACCCATTTATTTGGCTATACCTCTTAAACAAAAAACTGACTTTTTGCACGTTTTAGGGGTCGTCTTGCTGGACACTTAGAACGTCTGGGACCACACAATTCCTGATCACAAGGTAGTTCGCTTTCGGGCCCTATTATGACTCGCGAGTCACATTAAAAAATTGGCGAATGTGACTGTTTGGCATTACTGTTTGCGAATCGCCTTTTATGTCAAAATGTTGGTAGTTTTGTCTTCAACTTCGAACTTCGAAGTTCGCTATTCGTAATACCACGGAACTGATAATTCGCCAAATCGTTCGACCTGAGTCGAACGTTCTACTCGCGAGTCATAATAGGGCCCTTAATTTATACTTATATATAAGAAAGTGGTTAAGCCTCCCCGAGACAAAACCTAGAAAATCGCCGTTTTCAACACCCCCCTTTCCTAACCCCGGCGACAAAAGAGTCCTACCAAACGATTGTATTTGAAATCAGCACCCATATACCTCAACATACACGTTCGTGAATTTTGGTTAAGCCTCCAAACCAAAAATTTGCTGCCGGCTCTCGGTCTATAACATTTTATGTTGAAGAATATATAAAAGGAATAAGTATAAACACTTTAAAATAGTCTACAATAGATGATGTTTCTGGATTAGAACACGTTGAGATGCAGATTGAAAATGATTTCTGAAAAAACCTTGGGCATTTTCCCTTTAATTTTTATGAAAATTTAGGAATTATTTTGTTCGATCGATTGCAGATGTAATATCTAACGATTTGATTTGTATTAAACTGATAAGGACAGCGTTAAGGGCTTGACAAGAATTCAATTCTTTTGAGCGCTTCATTCTTTTGAAGACATCGGTATGTCCTTATCGTTATTTCTTTAATACTAACTAAATAACATGGTTTTGAAAGACTACGTAAGCACCTTCCACATCGGCTGCGACCAACGAAATCTTGTTCACACGAGTGGCCGCTGACAAAAGCGAATCGTAATAAAACCTAAACAAGTAAAATCGGTTTTTAGTTATGCTGCTCTGTGATAGCTTTTTTCAACACATTTGTTCCTGTCAATATGTAGTTTCTCACATCCTTGCAGTATGGTTTCTATTATGGCTTTAGAAGTTGGGTTCTCAACAGCAACAAAACCTTCAAAACTTCCAGAAGCGTACAATTTTTGTTGGGTCAGTAAAACAGTCTACACATCGAAGGCATATTGAAAGTAGCTAAATTCAGAAACAGCCATTGTTTCATCAGCGAAGATGCTTACAAAACCTGAACTTAAATTCCGTTTAGATATTTCTCCTGTAGTTAATGGTTAAATGTAATAACTGTTAAAGGCAAAATGGAGCTACAATGGTGTATTTTATCATAATATTATGAAAGTATTATCTCTACTGATCAAAATGTTAAAAAAAGATACAAAAACATATTTTACATTCACTTTACTCATATTGTTATCAAAGTATTAGAACATTTCATAATCAATTAACCAGAAACCTTGTTATTCAAATTAATCAAAAAAAAACAAAAAAACGTTTATAATTATTAATATACACTCAAAGCAACAAAACAAAAGTTACTTAATACAAAACTTGTTCCACATGACATGATTCAAATTACCATCACCCCAATCCCTCCTGAGTTTTCAGTATGATATTACACATTTAAATGAAAACTATTTGAATAAGTGACCAGAACAACACTGCTCTGTCGTCTCTGATTGCAGTTGCATCCACATATGGGTGCTAGCTCTACCATGAAAAAATTTGAAATAAATTCATTCCACCACTGCTGGGCACGGGCATAAACATTTAAACATCTTCCTCAAGTTTCTTTAAGTCATCGTTCCAAGAGTGATTATAAAATTCAAGCAAACGGGCGCATAAGACATAATATTTTTTTTTGTTATAGAAGGGACACACCACGAACATAATACAGTCGAATCCCTCATATTGGCCACTTATTTTTTATGGATAGAACAATTTCTTCGTAAGCCTTTCGGTTTTTCTTCGAATTTTCATTATATTTTCTCACAAAAACAGAATTCAAGCACATCTCTAATATTCATGTCTCTATTCAGTGTAAAAAAAAAACACATTTTCTGCGGCATCTGTCGGTGTTTGTCAGGTCCATTTTTATGATTAGAAAGACGAGGGCGTTTCGAAGTGATGTATTTGAAGTGGTAAACCCTCACTAAATATACTTTCAGGTAATTGTTAATTTTGATACCGGTGACGCTGAAACTACGTGCTGGCAGACGAACGTGTATTCGTTATCATCTGCTGCGAGCTCTCGGACTTATAAAGAACACAATAAATTAACAGCTAGAAAGGAAATAAAATGTTAAAAAATCGCCAAATACCGTTAAAATCACAATTACACCAATTTTAGATGTTAAGTTCCTATTACTACTTTTGTGAAGAAATGATCAGGTTCTAACTTTTCTATAGGACTGAGAATCAAATCTAGTACTTCATCTGGCTGGACTGAGTACTAGGCGGGCTTAGTAAAGCGTGTTTTTTTTTTAAGGCGCAACACTATTTCATGTGACAGCCGATTTGACAGTTCTCGGTTGTTTTGAGGTTAGTTTGGTTTGGAAATACATCATGAATAGACTCCCAACCGATTTTTAAACATTTATTTTGAAAAAATTATTCTATTCGAGAGACTTATCATGCATTTTATATGAAAATGTTGTTTAGTGATTAAGCACACTTTGGGTTGGGCTCTGTCAATATACAGAATTGCCGCATTTGAAGCAATCATAACTTGAAAGCAAATTGAATTGATGGGAGCAGAAGCAAATGGATAATAGCATTGAAGTTGTTGGTGTTCCAAATGTAACCAACGATAATGCTGAAGAGTGTGCACAGAAGATTTTTTTGTGATGCATTAAATGTGCCTGTCTCATCGGTTGACATTAAGAGATGTTATGTTAAAAGTTTCGCTAAGAATAATTCAAGCATAATTTGCGTCCAACTAGCATCTTCTGATGTAAAACAAAAAATAATGAGGAGCAAGAGGAATGGAAAGAACAAATTAACCACATCATTATTTGCCGATGCCAGCATAAATAGTTCCAACATTTATATTAACGATTGCTTTACGAAATATACTCGTACTCTTTTTATGGCAGCTAAAAAACTTAAAACAGATAAAAATTATAAGTATTTGTGGTATAATAATTCTCAAATTATGTTAAGGAAAGTGGAAAGAGGTAAGGTTGTTGTAATAAGGTCTTTTAATGATTTAACTTTGCTTCAAAATGAATAATATAAACACTGATACATATCCAGAAGATCTTTTTTTCAACAGCCTTTCCTTAAGTACCATTAGTAATTGTAATTATAAAATTTTTCTTGACAGTTTAGAGAATAAGAAAGCTTTATTTATAATTCACCAAAATGTAAGAAGTCTTCGGCAAAATTTCGATTTATTAGTTGGCAATCTGGACGCCTTTGAAAACTTACCGGAAATTATCTTTGTATCTGAAATTTGGATTTATTCATTTGAGATTAATGATTAATGTATTCCTGGCTATAATTTTTATGCCAATACAAATGACTCGTATGCTGCTGGTGGTGTAGGTGCTTTTGCAAGAGATACTTATGATATATGTGATATGAAATGCTATAAATTGACGAGTGCTGATGTTTTAAAAATTTCTTGTAGTTTTGGCAAAGAGTTGTTCTCCTTTATTTGTATATATAGATTAAATTCTCAGCCGTTCAATGCTTTTTTAGATGAATTTTCGGTTCTCTTGCGCAATTTGAGGGTTGGTAATCTGGTAATTGTAGGTGACTTTAACTTGGACCTGCTTAACTCCTGTCCTAATTTGGATTCATATCTTGCATTAATTTCCGATCATGGGTTAACTTCATTTGTTAATGATGTAACAAGGCCGACATCAGATACCTGTCTTGACCATGTATTAGGCCGTTTTATTAATATTCAATCCATTCAATGTGCTGGCATTAATTGTGATCTTCAAATTTCTGACCATTGTATGACTGGTATTTTGTTCTCCACTCTGGATAATAAAAAGGAAGATGATTCACTATATAGCGAAACCAAGATCAATTTCAAAGAGTTGAATAATGCGTTGCGCATCTATAATTGGGAGGTAATTTATGAACAAGAAAATGTCTCCAAGGCTTATGATTTATTTCTTGAAATTCTTAAGAATTTCATTGCCATGTATAGTTACGTTAATGTACCACGAAAGTCTGAAAGAAAGCTTAAGCCTTGGATGAACCGGCTTCTCCTAAAAAAAAATAAAACAGAAACATAGACTGCGCATAAAATGTAATAAACACCCACAAAATTTATGTTTAAAAAATCGCTACAATCGAATGAGCCGTGAAATAAATGATGAAATCAAAACATGTAGGGATAATTATTATAATAATCAAATAAGAATGTCCCAAGGGAACATAAAAAAAGAATGGAAAGTGGTTAATAGTATTACTAATCGAAGTGTTAATGATCAAAATAGTTTGATAGCGTTGAACAACGGGGATGAAATAATTTCAGACCCTACAGCTGTAGCTAATGCATTCAATGAGTTCTTTGTTTCAGTTGGACAGGAATCATTTTCAAGGGGCACCTCTTTTCCAGGATATTCTTGTACTGGTTCCAGCTCTCTAGTTTCGTCTTTTCAAATAAATAGTTTTTACTTCGAATCAATATCTGGTCTTGAGATATTAAAAGCCATAAACTCTCTGAATAACTCCAAATCTTTTGGTAATGATGGTATTTCTAACATTGTGTTAAAGAAAATCGCTTTGAATATTGTGGATATTTTGACATATATTTTTAATTTGAGTATTTTCTCTGGAATCTTTCCTGATGAACTTAAACACGCCATTGTGATACCCCTGTTTAAAAAAGGCAGTAAAAAAGACAAAAATAACTATAGGCCAATTTCGTTGTTGCCTTCTATTTCAAAAATATTTGAAAAAGTAATTAAATGTAGGGTTTTGAACTTTCTCAATAATTCTAATTTTCTTAGTTCCAAACAGTTTGGGTTTAGGACTGGGCTCTCTACTGAGGATGCTTTGTTGGATTTTTGCTCTTTTATTCATAAAGGACTGGATGATCAAAGGTTTTGTAGTGGACTTTTTGTGGATATTACGAAAGCCTTTGATATGGTAGACCACAATATTCTTTTGAACAAATTATATTATGCCGCGTTCCGTGGATTTATATATGAGTGGTTTGCATCTTATCTGAAAAACAGGGAACAAAAGGTCAAGCTCGGCAGCTGTTTGAGTAACTCCAAGGTTATCAATCTTGGAGTTCCTCAGGGATCTGTTCTTGGTCCCATCCTTTTTCTTATATATATTAATTCTATTTTTGAACTACCTTTTGTTGGTGAAGTAAGGGCGTTTGCAGATGATTTGGCAATTGCATACAGATCCGTTAGTTTATTGAACCTAGTGGCTGATTTAAATCATGATGTGCACTTATTGAGAGTTTGGTTTGATGCACATAAACTTTTGGTAAGCAACAAAACTAAACTTATGTTTTTTTCCCTTAGCTCTAACGTGACTCCAGACATTAATGTTATGTTCCACTCATCGAACTGTGCAAGGTATAATTTACACTTGAGTTCCTTTCAAAATTCGTATCACTATTTTAATGCTAATGTTTCTTGCGATACCAACTGCTTTCAAATTGAAAACGTTAACTGTTTTAAATACTTGGGTGTTCTTATCGATAGAAATTTGAGCTGGTCTGAGCATATTTTAGGGCTTAAACAATATTTCCTTTCAACAATCCGTTGTTTTTATCGCCTTAGAAAGTATTGTTCTGATAACACCATGAAAACTGTTTACTATGGGATTTTTCATTCTCGAATGCAATACGGTATAAGCTGTTGGGGAGGTGCTTACCAGAACAAAATGAAGCCGCTTATTGTGCTGCAAAAATGCGCTATAAGAAAAGTGTGTAACTCACCCCGTCTCTCTCATTCCATGGAGCTTTTTAGGCGTATAAAGATTTTGCCTGTCAGACAGTTATTTTATTACAAGGTTCTCAAGATTTTCTTTATTAGAGGCGGGTACTTGCAGAGTCCAATAAGTGAAGGCTATATCTTACGCAGTAATTACCAATCCTTAGTTGCCATTCCTCCTTTTCGTACTACAAGCTTTAGAAACTCGTATCATGTTGTCTCCTGCAAATTGTATAACCGCCTTCCAGCTAGCCTACGTAACCTACCAACTCTATTCGGCTTTTTGAAAAAAGTAAAACTGTGGCTTCTTGATTTCGATCATAATGAAATCGAAGTTTTGTTGAGCTATATTGTTTAATTCAATTAATACTGTCAATGAATTTGAATTTTTTTTATCTTGTTTCTTTTGAAAATGCATTTTGATTTAATTCTTTTTAATTTTTTAACTTAACTTTCCTTATATTGTACACCCCACGCTGAATTTTTGTACTATGAAGTGGCATTATCTCTATTTTTATGAAATACCAATGTCACTAACTATTCTCTCTTAAAATCACTATTGTAATTTTGTTAGAGCAATCTTAAGATTTATCAAATGTTATAGTTATTAAGATGAGGATAATGATTAATAATAAATAAAAAAAAAAAAAATAAAAAAAAATCCAAAATCCATTGTCGAAACAGTATTACATCCATAAAAAGTCACCGTTTGGTCCGCTTTATGGGCCAGTGAAATCATTGGTCCATATAGGTATCTTTAAAAATGATTATGGTCAGAACTTAACAGTCAACGGTGAGCGATACAGACACATGATGACTTACTTCGAAGGTATTAATGCTGCACACTTGTGGTTACAGCAAGCCGAAATAATATTTAAATATTAATGCCATAAAATGATGTCAAATAAAGCCAAGTTCATGGATACTAGAAACATATTTCTGAGTTTTATTTCAATTTAGGGTTCTCCGCCTTCCCCTTGTGAAAACACGATCAAAGTTTCTTGGTATTCGCAAAAGAGTCGAATAGGGTCCATGTTAAAGTTGTTTGAAGGAGCAGATAGGTATACGTTTAGTTCTGCCTGGCTATTATCAATTGGTGATTCAATTCGTGCGAGTTGCTCTGCTTTATCATTACTTGGAATTACGTTGTGCTGCGAGCCAAGACTCTTGAGCTCTTAGCGGCAGCAGGAAAAAAGTTTTGACTTTATTTCGATGGCAGAGAGTGCTTTTATATCTGCTTGGCTGTCAATGAAGAAGGTAATGTCAGCTGGCAGTATCGCCAACAGTGACAGGCGTTCAGTAGCTTTGGAAGACGCTGCTTTTGGCAGGGAGTCTATAGGAACTGGCTTAGTCAAGGGTTTCCGAAAAGAATCCCGCTCCAACTCCACATTCCATTTTTGACCCATCGGTAAAGACTGCTACTGTTGGGTTATTGATGTGTGGTTGGGTGACTCCCCATTCTTGTCTACTAGGGATTTTAGAAGTAAATGATCTATAGAATGGTGGGGATTAATATAGTCTGTCCATACATTACTACCTATATATTTGTTTAGAATCTGAGTGTGGCCTACTTGACTGTGTTTCCAGATATTTGTTTGGCTTAGTCATAGTGCACTCTTTGCCGCTGATTCTTGTACAAATAAGTCAAGAGCCTTAAGATTAAGTATGACTTCAAGTCAAACTAAAATATAACAATGATAAATTTGCTTTTGAGTTTTAGGGCCAAAATGATAGCACCAAAAATATTTTTTGTTTGTGTAATAAATTATGATGGCCCCTATTTCGGTTGTCTATCGTTGATCGATAATTGCCAACGAGCGATCAACGATCGCTAAATTAACAAATCGGTAGTGTAATTGTCAATTGCGAACGACAATTACTATCGATAATCTCGTCGCTGGTTTTCGACCACATTTTTGTGATAGACCCGGTTTATGCAACAAGTGAATAGCGATCGACAATTACTATCGATAATCTTATCGCTCGTTATCGACCACATTTTCGTGATAGACCCGGTTTATGCAACAAGTGAAAGATTTCGTTGGGAACAAAATCTAGTATTTTTTATTAAAAAATGTTTCTAATAATCATTATTTATAGAAATTATTAATGGAAATGTTTTCAATGCAAAAATAATTCCCACACCTGTATGATCCTTGGGCACAAAATCGTAATGTGTTATTGTGTTTTTTTAGGAACGTTGGCAGTTGAAGATTTTCTTATTCCAGGCTTTAGGTTTCCATCTTTTTCGGAAAGTTAATCTACATAGGCTAGCTTGGATAGTTGAAAATAGTTAACAAACCTACATAGAGACAATTTTTACGCTTAATCATCCAACTCATGTATTAGAAGAATCTCCTATTTTCCAACGTTTTCTGATTGTTCTAAAATTCCATTCCTTATATCCTCTTATTCTGATTGTGTAGCACTAAGCCAAGCTTGAATATTAGTTATATGTATAAGTATAAACATTTTTTTTTTTTGCAAGCTATCACCCTTATTCCGTAAGGAGTTCTAGTAAAACGACACGGCTCCAGCAGGGATAATTGACGTTTAAATAAAACTAAAACTTTATAGTTTTCTTCTTTTTTTACCCTTTTAACCATTTAAACGGTTGTCGTTTTACTAAATTTCCAATTGGCAATTTTGGAGCCTTGTCGTTTTAATGTCGAAGTACTAAAACGCCTTACGGAATAAGGGCGAATAATTGATACTTTTTTCATTCATAATAACTCAGCTAGTCGAATTGAAATCGTAATAGTTCCCAATATCTCCGAACGGTGCAAAAAGTTGTAGCTACAATTTGACATATGGTTTCAGTTAAGGCCAAAAAACCTGGTAACAATTGGATACATTTTTTTGCTTAATTCAAACTGCAAGAACTTATTAGAAAAGGTATACCTATTTTTTATTTTATTTATTAAAAGTGTAAGATGAATTTTTTTAACTTCAAATTTGAATTTATTTAATAATAAATTACTGAGTAAAATTATATTAGGTAGGTATAAAAAGTAAAACGATAATTGCAAAACTGAAATAAGTGACCTTTTTTATATTTCTAGAAACAACTTTCAACAACAACACCTTTAGAAATTCAAACGAATTATGAAAAAACTAATTTGTTTGCTCGCTTTATTTCTTAGTAAGACTTGAAAAAACCGGGTTTAACATAACTTCATACTAAAAATGCTTTAATATAGTACCTACCTACTTCTCGATTAAAATGTTGTGCTATTTTGTTTATTCAATTAAAAATTAGTCTTTCATTTCTAATGAAGTTTGATAAAATAGATTAAGTAGGTATATATATTTAGATAGATATATAGATAGATAGATGGATAGATATTTAGATAGATAGATTCAATCTTAGTGTTGATGATTGACCATGGCAGTTGGAACACCAAGAGATTCGACTATCCTGTTAGTATTCTTATCAATTGGATTTTTTAATTGGTCAGTTTACATTTCTGAGGCCTACAAAGAATCAACAAAATGTTCTCAGTTTCGCTCTCAAATTATGAAGATACAAATTTTAAATTCGATTGCTCAAGTGAGCGCTCTGAAATATACACTCAACAAATGTCTCGAAGAAATTAAATATAGAGAGTATAGACTGTAAAAATACAACTCCAAAAAAAAAAAAATCTGAATAGGTACGCATCTATTCAAAAATAAGCACATAATCGCTTCGGGGCCAACATCCATTCCATTTCCATAGCCATAGTTCTGTGCATTCAAAAGAAAGAAGTCAGAAAGCTATATAATCTCCCATAAAATAGGTCGATGTATTTCAGATTTCAGAAGTATACAAACTTGTAGTGTGAACGAGCCGTGGAGGAGCATGAATATGATGAACTCACAACTCACTTAACAGAAACACTGGGAGCTAAGCTAATTCATGCTGCATACCATCTTCATTACTTCATAGCGAAGCTGAAAATTACCTTCCCCCAATCAATTCTTCTGAGAGGAACATGGAGTTGAGGGAGGGTGGGCTGCTAACACATCTCCACTCGACGTTTTTTTTGGGGTGCACACAATTTATAGAATGAGGAATATGTATAATTTTTTCTAATGAGGAAAAAATATTCTTAATACATAGACAAGCCATAGCCAATGTCGCCGTCCGTCGTCTACTGCTGGTTTTAGTGGTTTTGTCACTTAAACTCAAAACTTGACTGCAAAATTCCCAATTTATTGGAAATAGGAAGAGAAAATCACATTTAAACATTTTTACTTTGATTTTCAAGCAAAACAAGAAAATTTTCACCTTCGATTCCAATTCCAACCAAAAAGAAAAAAAAAAAAAGGAAAAAAAGAGGAAAACATAAGACAAAGCTTCTTCGAAAGATCATAGAATTTTAACTTACATTTGGCTGAAATAGGTTTCCATTATTTATGTTAATCGACACATTCAAAACGAAAATGAGAAAAAAAAACTTTCATAGAGATAATGCGTTGCGTATGCGAACAAATTAATAATAATTAATTTAAAAAACAATTAGGCTTTGAGAACTTTTGTGATACTTTTATAACCAACACCGACACCCATAAGATTTTTTTTAAGACTGACTGAAATTGAAATGTGAAATGAAAAATTTGTTCTCTTCTTTCAATCTTTTTTCTACCGCAAAAGAGATACACTCTATTTTGATATTATTATTGTTTTTCGTTTGAATTTTAAAGCCAAAGCGAGAAAAATATAATACGATAGATTTTGAAAAAACGAAGAGTGAGTGAAATATATTTTGTACAATAAGCCCTTTCTCTTTTTAAAATTGTTCAAATACAAAAAGTAAACATACCTTGGGTGAGAACACAATGAATAAAGTATCTTATTATGTAGTTATCGGAATTTACTCCGATTGAAGTAGATCTATCCGTTTCGATTTTGGTAGTGATGATAGGTGTTTTTTCCAATCCCGGAGACATTTGATTGAACACAAAAACCTTATCTTTGACCCTTAGAGGATATATAATATGGAGTGCTCGTTTCTATCCCTAATGCATTGTAGTGCCTGGACCATGATAGGGGGCGGTATTTCACTTTCGGTTAAGATAAACAGCCCAATTTCAAACATTCCCCTGGAAAATAACTCCCCGGGAGACGTGTACTCTCGGGAGTAGTAGTACCTACTCTTATTCCGAATTCCCCGAGAAAAACTCCCAGGAATTTTTTGTTTAGAATACGGGAGCAGGGAAAAGGGAAACATTTAACGGGAAATTGTCATTTAGAATTGGGCTGAAAGTCTTAGAAGATAGAGAAGATATCGTGCAGCTGCTATCAATTGTAAGTCATAATTTGCTTATTTTCTCTCTAAATTGTTCTAATTTGAAGTAATTCTTGAAATTAATAGTGTTTATGTGCAGAAAACTCAGTGATCGAAACTTGAACAGCGACCCCTATGAAAGGTTCGCATTCGAATAAAAACAAGCACTCCATATTATATATACCCTCTAAGCTTGGACAACAGAAAAAATAGAGTTTGCATACTAATGTCGTTTTCGATTGGATTTTCCGTCTATTCTACTCCTTTTTAATTCCAATCGAATATGAAAACACCGACTTTCCTAAATTTACACGCAAACTTCCAAAAGCCGCCATTTAACAAAATGGCTTCTTCAAGTATTTACCACTTTTGACAATTAATCCAACGAAAACCTTTATATGTATGTGTGTGTTCCTCGTCTACTCCAATATGAAATTGGGAACAGAAGAACACTCCGAAAACATTACTCGGAACAGCCAATCGAAGACTTTTGGAGTAGTAGGAGTGAAAAAGGAATGCAAAAGGAGTACTCCGAACATCCAAACGAAAACGACATAACTAAAGATAGCTAGTATGTAATTCACATTTGTATACGGTTTTCCTCCGGCGCTCTTATGTGGCACTAACATTAGCCGTTTTTATTGGACGGAGCTATAGACGTATAAAGTAGGTAAACGAACGCTTTGAATAATGTTGCCCACTTTTTAAACGTCTACACAAAGTAAACAAAAAAAGAGCCCCATAGCAAACAAAGCGACAAAATTGGAATTACTTTTGAAATATTACTTTCTTTATTGAATTTTATAACGAAGAAAACAACAGAAGTGAAAGCCATTCAATGTAATTTTTAAAAAATCGTAATTTAACCAAAATTAAATTTAAAAGCATTTTAACAAAACGCGCTGCACAATACGCAATAAATCCGGTTTTGAATAGATATTCTTTATTTGATACATTTTTCTTGGCAATTATTTCACTAATTTTAAACAAAATTTACTTCAACACTTGAAAATAAAAATTAAAGTAAAAGTAAACAACAGCCATTTTGTATTTGTTTATTGTTCTTTGGCTTTTGACAGAAAACACAAATTACCAGTTTCTACCCGAAGAAATTTCTCGGGTAAAAATTGGCAAGAAGGGGAAATAGTTTTCTCTCTCGCGAGCACTCTCTTCTGCCACAAATGGGCGCGTTCGGGCAACTATCCAAAGCTATCCGGATAGGTTTGTGTTGTTGTAATCGCATAGAAAAATGCAGCTGATAAACCAATCAGCTGTTGTCAGAAATAAATCCCAAGCTATCCTAAAATTTTCGCGATACTAAACTATCCGATGGAAATTTGGGGAAAAGCTGATCACAGCTGATTATACCTACAGCCGACTACTTATTTTGCTTTTTGGTGTCGCGTCTGATTTTGTTTGTTTAAAGAATAAAATAACAAATAAGGGTTAAAATGTATACCAGTGTGATATTAAATGGTACTGAATACTTAATTGATGATTCAGAAGGGATTTGAAATAAAATTAAAATCAAATCGTCGCGTTAAAAACTCAATAGTTTTCCCTTTAATTAGCTGCCTTGTCTTTTCACAGCAAATATAACCTATCTTGTTTTGGTCGTTCGAAAACATACCGGATACTAAGGTATCTTGGTTAGCCTATCGGATTGGCAGCCGAACGTGGCCAATGACACGAAATGGATTTACGCCAACCGGATTGGACCAAATCTGGTAAAATCAAGTAGTTATGGGTGGTTTCGGACTAGAACGCGAACAGACTTTTTCTGTGACCAATAATCCGTTGCTAGCTCTCGGTCAAATTGTCAATTATTGGTTAATTATTAGGTATTATTGGCCGCATTCGGGCAACTATCCGATAGGCTATCCACCTATCCCAAAAATTTTCAGATTGCTTGAGTTGTTGTTGCATCAGCTGACATCAGATATTTTTCAACAAGGGATTACAACAACACAAACCTATCCGGATAGCTTAAGATAGTTACCCGAACGTGCCCATTGATTCAAACTACGCAAATTAATATCCTATTTTCTATTACTATTGATTCAAACGCATAAATGTATACCTTATTTTCTATTTATTTTAAAAAAAATATAACCAACTAGTGCCAAACACTATGATCAGACATCACTAAATTTTTAATTTTCTTAATTTAGTTATACGTCCTACCAATCATATCGAGCATCATCATCATCAAATCCATTATCTATTGGAGAGAATGGCGGCATTATATTATTACTATCCTTAGTTTCATCCTTAACGACCTCTTGATCGACTGTACTTGTTGACTTCTGCAAAACACTTTGAATAATTTCGTTAAGAGGCACTTTAACTTTTGTCGTTCGCCATTCTTCTTCATCGATTTCCAATGGATCATTACTTGCTTGCTTTTTTCCTACATCAGATGCTTGTTCTGCTGTTGGTGATGTAGAAACGTTTTCTGTTGATTTATCTATCACCACAATAGGTACAGGTTCCTTAATCACTATCACTCTCTTGGGTTCATTGCTATGTCCTGTTTCACCAAAATGCGAATCTAGTTCATTTTTTGTGGGAAAGGATTTATTACACACCAAGCACTCAGACAACCTCCCACTAGTGTGCGTTCTCAAATGGATAGTCAAGGCACTAGGTTTCGGGAATTTCTTATCACAAGACGTACACGGATACGGACCGCTATGAACCTTCATGTGTTTCGAAAGCACAGCTGATCTGGCGAATGCTTTATTGCAAATTGTACAAATAAAGTTTTTCTCTCCTGTGTGCGTGATCTTGTGTGAGTTCAAATCTGTAGACTTTGGAAATCCTTTGCCACAAACATCGCATTTGTAGGGCTTCTCACCTGTGTGACGACGCATATGCACCACATAGTTAGATTTGCTGCTAAAACTTCGACCGCAGTAGGAGCACAAAATTTTTTTTGACTCTGCGTTACGTGTTCCTTCTTCAGTGTGTGTCTTCATATGTGACCGCATGTTGTCTTTTCTATTGAACCGTCGATCACAAACAGAGCACTCAAACTTCATCTCATCGGGAAGATGCACAGCACTGTGCCGATTCAAATGCTCCTGACGTGTAAATGTTTTTTTACAAATTTTGCAAGTGTACGACTTTGGGGCTTCGTTCACTTTCTGTAGTTTTTTTTGCTCCCTGGCCTCGGCTAGATTTGCATAGTACTCCAAATTTACTTTTAGAAGAAATTTCATGAAACGTTCCGTGCACGGCACTGGATTTTCATCACTTTCACATTGTGTTTTTAAATGGCGAATTAGAAGATTCATGCAAACGAACTTTTTTAAACAATAGTCACACTCAACAACTAAGTCTTTTTTAGTGTGGGCGGTTTTTTGATGGAATAACGCTTTGTATCGTCGGTCAAAGTTCTTTTTACACATCTCGCAGCGATAATTGTTGCGAGGTATAACATCACCAGCTCCATCGGAGTCTGTTTCCGAATCACTGATGTGTAACTCAACTGCTGCTTCATTGAGAATGCAATAAAACTGCGAATAACGTTTAGCTTGGATTTCCTATAGCAAAATAAAAAAAAAATCATTTTAATTAGTTGCATTAATTCTGTCATATGAAAAAGATACATCAAGTATCAATATTTATATTTTAATATCAGTTAAACAACAATGAATGTCTTTTATTTATTTTCTTCACAAATTTAATAAAATCTAGATTTTACATGTTTAAAAAAAAACTCGGATAGTTTCGAAATGTAAAACCTAAACCTAAGACATCTTTTCTACTTTGAAGTTTTTAATATATTTATTGATTAGAAATGACAAACTTTTCAGTTAACAAAACTGCATAAGAGTGAGAGAATTCGGTTAGTACCTATACATAAAAACTTCTTTACAGTAGCAGATTCCCCAATTCATAACAAATTGTCATTCTCTAGAAAAAGTCTACTGTTTCTGTGAAGCTAATATTAAAACCAAGTATTCTACTAATGCGAAACCAAAATTGCAATTGCAATGAAATCATAAACGAAAATTTCGTTCGATGTGCGAAATCGATATGAGTCTTCAGTCGTCACTCATTTTTCGCACTGCGTTAATCGCCTGGAACAATAATTGCGATCGGAAAAATTAAATTTGTATTTTACTCGGTTTGTTTTTGTTGTTCCTTTCATTGTTCGTTCATTGTGTGTTCAGTTTCTTTCTTTTGTCTCTGTACTCGATTATAGGCCAACTTTAATTACATACTTTTTCCGGTTTATTTTCGCAAGCATTAGAATGCCATGATGAAGTCCACGGACAAAAATCGTTACGCATCGTACTAGGCATAAAGCTATAATTCCATGGAGTTTCGATGCGTTATATTGAGTCGGGCTAGTGGAAATAACGATTCTAGGGCTGCAGTTGGCTTAGTTCTCATGCTACTAGTCATACGTTATACCTATAAAATTCATTCTATGAATTTAAGTTCTGGAGTTAAGTTTGGTTGCTTATATAAGGCTATTTTAAGTTGCTTGGCTATTCTTTTAATTTAAATTATGGAAAGGATTACAGGACTTATAAAAAGTACGACTGGGGGAATATATTTACTACAGCTTACCTGAATCACAAATTTTTGAATTGTTTTTGAATCTATATTTCGCTTATGTGGATTGAGAATGTTGAATATTTCAGATTTTTCGAAGGTTTCTTGGTCATAGGAGTCTAATTGTAAGTGTGTCGCCATGTGAATCCGTAAATTATAGATCTTACTCAGTCTACAGCTGCAAATGAAACATTCAATAGACTTAGAACCATTTGGTATACATTCATCTTCTTCTATATCAGACAATAGATCTGAGTCAGTGTCAGGATCAGGATCATTATTACGTTCTATTTCTATTGGAATTCCTTTCAAAACGATGGAGTCATTTCCAGAAGCTTTACACGAGGTTGATGACATGGTCGTTTGTTTATTAAGTTTTAATTCTTTTTTAACTTTTACCTGGACAGTTTTTTTCACTCTACAAAGCAAATTAAATTTATAATAGCTATTTTAACATTATGGAAACAAATTTACTTCCTACCGTCTGTGAAGATCTCTTCGATAAGTGCCATTGCGAGTCCTAGTTAATTTGTGTTCATCTGAAAACTCCTCCTGTGAGCTCTGGGAAGATAGCTCCTTATCATCAGATTTCGGTTCTTGAATTTCGTATTTTTTATTTTTGTCAATAAAACATATCTATTTGTAAACATAATTCAATTTAATTTACCTTCTTCTTCTTCTTCTTCTTCGAAACAGCCTTTCTTGAATTTTCCCATTGTATATAATTTACATATAATTCAAGTAATAGAAATTTTATTGTTAATGAAGAACCATATAATTATTTAACTTAAATAAAGCAATTTATGCGGAAACTCAAAATATATGACTAAAAAAAATATAAAATAAATAAGGTTTGTTCAGTGACAAAATAGTTAGATTAGAACAGAACAGAACAGAATAGAACAGAACAGCACAGATTCGTAGTAAACGTCAGAACAAGTTAGAACAGGAAATCTGTTCTAAGTTGTTCTACCTAAAAAGCTAGTACAGAAAATCCTGTTCGGAACTGTTCCAAAGTGTTCTAGACAGCCTCACTGAACAGCAAACCAGAACAGTTTAGAACAGAAAATTCCTCACTGAACAGCAAAAAGTTGTACTTTTCTGTTCGAAACTGTTCTAAACTGTTCCGAACAGCCTCGCTGAACAAACCTATAGATTTGAAGTTATCTGTCATTTTTCATGAAGACCAAGGTAACGGGTGTGCACAAAAGGTTTTTTAACTTGGAAGCGTTCAGTGCATATTAGGTCTGTTTGGGAACGTGAAATTCTTCATACATTTTTGCAATTTTACCGATAAGAAAAAAACCTAGTTTTGGGAAACTGGATGCAACATCCAGTTCCCCAATATTGAGTCGAAGATTCGCATCGCGTGGCAGTGTGGGTGCTCCCATCAATATCCATGTAAATAAATTAAGACAGGCGAAAGTTTTGTCGTCGTTCCGAAGTATTCGCGTTGGTTTGGGAGAACCTTAAAGGTGGTGAAACTTGTGGAAAATACTCATCTTCAGAACATGCGACAAATTTTCATCCGATTCTCGTAATCTCGTAAAATGATTCTACTCTGCAGAATCTTTTTAATAAATTCAATGTGATAATTTCGTATGCAACAAAAGGAAGATGTAAATGTTTTATGTGAAACTGAAAGAGAATATGGATGTGTTTAAATGAAAAATCGAAATGTATGAATTCTGACGGCAATGGAACACGAGGCTATAGTTGCTTACGCCTTCGTTTGATTGCTAGAAATGTATTGTATTATTTTTCGCATTTTGTAATTATATTTAATAAAATTACCTACGTTATATAAAGGGTCCGCCAAATAACTTTTTTTTTTTGAAAATGGCGCAAAACATCGAGGGTGTGTTTCTTTATTTATTCCGAATATTCGGAATATCTGGAACACCGCTTTTGCGTTTCTTTATTCTCTGGAATATTCCGGATATACTTTTTTGTTGTTTCTTTATTCGTTCTAGAATTATTGGAATGCGATCTTTCTGTTCCTAGTCAAGAGCTAGTGTAAATGGAATATTCTCTACTTTGACAGATACATTTAATTTTTTTCACTGGTTACAATTAGGTATTGTTATTTTGTCTGCCGTCTGCCTCTGCCATGGATGAAAAGAAATTTAATGAAATAGAAATGGGTGAACATGTTTTTGTGATAATTATTTTTGTATCTTCATGATGCTTATGCGTGCGCGAAAAATTAATTTACAATTTGCAAAACAAAGAAATAATCGCAAAATGATTTATTGAGATGAAAACAAACAGCTGATAGTTGGATATTCTTTCAATTAAGATCTGTTTCCTTATTTATTCGATTCTGGATATTCTGGGTAGATATTTTGCCTTTTCCGTCTTTTCTATTCTTTATCCGGAAAAAATAAAGAAACACACCCCGAGTGTAGCTTCGGCTGTGTGGCACGTAGCGCCGTCCTGTTGAAACCAAATGTTGCCAATATCCTCCTCTTCAATTTTTGTGAACAAAAATTCGTTCAACATGGCCCGATAACGATCGCCATTGACTGTAACGGCCACTCCTTGCTCATTTTCGAAAAATGGCCCAATTATGCCTCTGGACCAAAATCCGCACCAAACAGTGACTCGTTTTGGGTGTATCGGCTTTTCAATGTATGCGTGCGGGTTTTCTGTGCCCCAAATGCGACAATTTTGTTTGTTTACTCCCCCCAAGATAAAAATGAGCTTCATCTAAAAAGATGAATTTATTGGCAAAATCGGCATCTTCTCTAAAGCCCGAACCACACTACTCTCGTGTGGTGTGTTGGGGAGTAGTGTGTCGCTATCGCTCTAATGTATTTCATATGCGTAGAGCCATATTTGTATCGTGTGATATGATGTGTCAAAATCTATGAAATACATTGAAATGACAGCGACACACTACTCCACAACACACCACACTAGAGTGGTGTGGTTCCGGCTTAAGTCGATCGCAGACCCACTAACCCTGAGGCCACACGAGCAAGTACTGGCAAGCAAGTTGGGTTCATACATTGCCTGCCAAATTCGTATCTGTGTACTGGCTGTGACGTAGTTGGCACTCCACTTGCCAAGCAAGTTGCTTGCAAGTAGGTCGTTCTTTTTCTCTACTATAGTAAACAATTTTGGTTGATCTTTCAAACAAAATGGATTGAAAAAATCAAAATACATTTGGAAAGAATATTAAAGAAAAATGCAAAAATGGTTAACAAACTTTAATAATTGAAATTATGGACAACGAAACATAAGAGGGAATAACATATACTTTAACTAAAATTCATGTAACAAATAAAAAAACTACAGATGTCAAAATACATTTTGTTAGCTATCTGTCTGTTAAGCACAAAACTTTCAAATTCCATTGAAGGTTGTATACGATGTCAATGGATAAAAAACCTCTAAAAATCCGAATTTTTTTCCATTTTATTTTCCGCTCTGGAAAAATGGATTTTTAGGGCAATCGGTTGACATTTGGAACGAAATATTCTCGATAGAATCAAATATAATTTTTCCCCTATCTGTCAAGCCACAAACTTTCAAATTCCGTCTACGATGTCAATGGATTAAAAAACCTCTGAAAATCCAAAATTTTTTCCATTTTTTTTCTGCTCCGGAAAAATTTATTTAGGGCAATCGGTTGACATTTGGAACGAAATATTCTCGATAGGATCAAATATAATTTGTCCTCTATCTGTCAAGCCATAAACTTTAAAATTCCATTAAAGGATGTCTACGATGTCAATGGATTAAAAAACCTCTAAATATCCGAATAATTTGAAATTTTATTTTTGAAAAGGGCAATTTTAGAGCTTTTTGGTAATTTGTAACGAAATATTCGCAAATGTCAAATATTCTGTCAAGCAATGTCAAGTTTCGTACGAAAGTGAATTTTAACATTTTTAAAATGCAATCAAATTCCACACTAAATTTATTTTAACTTATTTTTTGCACAAAATCTAATTAATTCAGAACTTTAAATAAAAGGAACGATGATTGTTGACTATAGTGTAAAAAATGAACGCCCTACTTGCTTCTCTACTGGCTGCTCAACTGGCTTCGAAAAAGGCAAGCCAGTTGACGAGCAAGTTGCTTGGGTTTATATGTGTTAGTGAAAAAATGTGAATGTATTGCAACTTGCTTGCCAGTACTGGCTCGTGTGGCCTCCGGGTAAGCGAAGCGTATACACAACCATATTCGTTCAGCGGAAGGATAAAACTAATTATCTGTCAAATCAGACATGAGCTACTAAGTGTTACCATTCACGAAATAAACACTAGTTGAAAAAAAAACGTTAGATGGCGGACCCTTTATTTGATTTTATAAAAAAAATGTTTATTTTTTTACCCATTTTATATGATTTAATTTCTTTTTTATATTATGGGCTTAGCTGAAATTTATTCACTCCAACCACAATTAAACGAGTTTATTTAGTTTATTTTATTTTACCGTTTGATGTTTTTCAAAGTATCGCGGTTCGCGGGCGTTATTGTCGCCTCCATTGTGTTCATTTGAAAACAATTGAAAAGTCAAACGAAAACGGGTTATTGTTCGGTGTAAACGCTTTATGAGTTTTCGTAAACTTTTTGCCGACAACCCCGTTTTGGGTTTGGTGTGAAAAGGCTATACCAGGGGCGCAATGCCACAAGTGTGAATAGTTTTCCGTGTACACTTTCTATTCACGCAAAAAATATGCGTGAATAAATTTGCCCATCTGTGTATGCTTTATCTGTCAAAAAGATTGCACCTCACTCTTGCGGAATCGCATAATTTAATGTGTACACTGATTTTTGTGCACACAGAAAAAACTCACGCTTGCGGAATTGGGCCCCTGGATATACACAATGCGGCGTTTCTCGTCGTCACGTCAAGCCAAGTATTCAAAAATTGAAAAAAGACGCGACGTGACGACAATTTCCATTTTTGCTAAGTAATTTACAGATTTTTCACAATTTTGTTTTCAATTTAATAAAGTTATTGATAAATCAATTGTTTCGTAATGTAGTTTTCGTTTATTTTTAAATTTTTTTCGATTTGTGACAAGTTTTTCCTTTCCTTTCGACCAAAAAACTCGAATTTTTGTCGATCTGAAGTCGATTTTGCAGATCTCGATTTTTAGCAAGATTTACACATATTTTCACACGCACTTGCACACACATCAAAGAAAAGTGAATTTTACCAGTGTTGTGTCAAAAAGGCACTCATACAATCATAAAACAAAATAAAATCACGTTTTGTGTTCTTTTTGCCAGTAAGATTTAAGATCTGACACCCAAATCTGAATTGGTTGAAAAGAAAGCCGCATAAGTTATTTTGTTTATATTTTATTGATTTTTTTTTTTACAAAAATGAATTTTTTTCGTAAAACGCTCGCTGTATTGTGAATTGGGAGACGATTTTGTAACTAGAAAAAAATGCTGGCGGTTCTCGTCACGTTCACGTACCGTTTCCTCGTCGCATTGTGAATCAGGCATCACTCTTGCGAAATCGCATAATTTAATGTGTACACTGATTTTTGTGCACACAGAAAAAACTCACGCCTGCGGAATTGGGCCCCAGGGTTAAGACCTGCCACCCACTAGGAAATATCCGAAGTATATCCTATAGAGAAGGTCTATAGGAAAGAAAGGCACGAAGTAAGTGGAGTGAAAAAATCTTCCCGTTCAACAATTGAGGAGATTTTTTTGACATTCATTCTCACCTCTAACCCTGAGGCCACACGAGCAAGTACTGGCAAGCAAGTTGGGTTCATACATTGCCTGCCAAATTCGTATCTGTGTACTGGCTGTGACGTAGGTGGCACTCCACTTGCCAAGCAAGTTGCTTGCAAGTAGGTCGTTCTTTTTCTCTACTATAGTAAACAATTTTGGTTAATCTTTCAAACAAAATGGATTGAAAAAATCAAAATACATTTTTAAAGAATATTAAAGAAAAATGCAAAAATGGTTAGCAAACTTTAATAATTGAAATTATGGACAACGAAACATAAGAGGGAATAACATATACTCTAACTAAAATTCATGTTCCAAAAAAAAAACTACAGACGTCAAAATACATTTTGTTAGCTATCCGTCTGTTAAGCACAAAACTTTCAAATTCCATTGAAGGTTGTATACGATGTCAATGGATAAAAAAACCTCTAAAAATCCGAATTTTTTTCCATTTTATTTTCCGCTCCGGAAAAATGGATTTTTAGGGCAATCGGTTGACATTTGGAACGAAATATTCTCGATAGGATCAAATATAATTTGTCCCCTATCTGTCAAGCCACAAACTTTTAAATTGCATTGAAGGATGTCTACGATGTAAATGGATTAAAAAACCTCTGAAAATCCGATTTTTTTCCATTTTTTTTCTGCTCCGGAAAAATGCATTTTCAGGGCAATCGGTTGACATTTGGAACGAAATATTCACGATAGGATCAAATATAATTTGTCCCCTATCTGTCAAGCCATAAACTTTCAAATTCCATTAAAGGATGTCTACGATGTCAATGGATTAAAAAACCTCTAAATATCCGAATAATTTGAAATTTTATTTTTGAAAAGGGCAATTTTAGAGCTTTTTGGTAATTTATAACGAAATATTCGCAAATGTCAAATATTCTGTCAAGCAATGTCAAGTTTCGTACGAAAGTGAATTTTAACATTTTTAAAATGCAATCAAATTCCACACTAAATTTATTTTAACTTATTTTTTGCACAAAATCTAATTAATTCAGAAATTTAAATAAAAGGGACGATGATTGTTGACTATAGTGTAAAAAATGAACGCCCTACTTGCTTCTCTACTGGCTGCTCAACTGGCTTCGAAAAAGGCAAGCCAGTTGACGAGCAAGTTGCTTGGGTTTATATGTGTTAGTGAAAAAATGTGAATGTATTGCAACTTGCTTGCCAGTACTGGCTCGTGTGGCCTCCGGGTAAAGCTAGGACCGCAATCGGCGGAACTGCACTTCAGCGGAACTGAACTTCACGACTTATTTGTGGGAAATTGTATGTCCCCTTTCACACGAGGAAACTGAGTTGCCAGCAACAATCAGTTTGTTGAAAAATTTATTTAGGGCAATCGGTTGACATTTGGAACGAAATATTCTCGATAGGATCAAATATAATTTGTCCTCTATCTGTCAAGCCATAAACTTTAAAATTCCATTAAAGGATGTCTACGATGTCAATGGATTAAAAAACCTCTAAATATCCGAATAATTTGAAATTTTATTTTTGAAAAGGGCAATTTTAGAGCTTTTTGGTAATTTGTAACGAAATATTCGCAAATGTCAAATATTCTGTCAAGCAATGTCAAGTTTCGTACGAAAGTGAATTTTAACATTTTTAAAATGCAATCAAATTCCACACTAAATTTATTTTAACTTATTTTTTGCACAAAATCTAATTAATTCAGAACTTTAAATAAAAGGAACGATGATTGTTGACTATAGTGTAAAAAATGAACGCCCTACTTGCTTCTCTACTGGCTGCTCAACTGGCTTCGAAAAAGGCAAGCCAGTTGACGAGCAAGTTGCTTGGGTTTATATGTGTTAGTGAAAAAATGTGAATGTATTGCAACTTGCTTGCCAGTACTGGCTCGTGTGGCCTCCGGGTAAGCGAAGCGTATACACAACCATATTCGTTCAGCGGAAGGATAAAACTAATTATCTGTCAAATCAGACATGAGCTACTAAGTGTTACCATTCACGAAATAAACACTAGTTGAAAAAAAAACGTTAGATGGCGGACCCTTTATTTGATTTTATAAAAAAAATGTTTATTTTTTTACCCATTTTATATGATTTAATTTCTTTTTTATATTATGGGCTTAGCTGAAATTTATTCACTCCAACCACAATTAAACGAGTTTATTTAGTTTATTTTATTTTACCGTTTGATGTTTTTCAAAGTATCGCGGTTCGCGGGCGTTATTGTCGCCTCCATTGTGTTCATTTGAAAACAATTGAAAAGTCAAACGAAAACGGGTTATTGTTCGGTGTAAACGCTTTATGAGTTTTCGTAAACTTTTTGCCGACAACCCCGTTTTGGGTTTGGTGTGAAAAGGCTATACCAGGGGCGCAATGCCACAAGTGTGAATAGTTTTCCGTGTACACTTTCTATTCACGCAAAAAATATGCGTGAATAAATTTGCCCATCTGTGTATGCTTTATCTGTCAAAAAGATTGCACCTCACTCTTGCGGAATCGCATAATTTAATGTGTACACTGATTTTTGTGCACACAGAAAAAACTCACGCTTGCGGAATTGGGCCCCTGGATATACACAATGCGGCGTTTCTCGTCGTCACGTCAAGCCAAGTATTCAAAAATTGAAAAAAGACGCGACGTGACGACAATTTCCATTTTTGCTAAGTAATTTACAGATTTTTCACAATTTTGTTTTCAATTTAATAAAGTTATTGATAAATCAATTGTTTCGTAATGTAGTTTTCGTTTATTTTTAAATTTTTTTCGATTTGTGACAAGTTTTTCCTTTCCTTTCGACCAAAAAACTCGAATTTTTGTCGATCTGAAGTCGATTTTGCAGATCTCGATTTTTAGCAAGATTTACACATATTTTCACACGCACTTGCACACACATCAAAGAAAAGTGAATTTTACCAGTGTTGTGTCAAAAAGGCACTCATACAATCATAAAACAAAATAAAATCACGTTTTGTGTTCTTTTTGCCAGTAAGATTTAAGATCTGACACCCAAATCTGAATTGGTTGAAAAGAAAGCCGCATAAGTTATTTTGTTTATATTTTATTGATTTTTTTTTTTACAAAAATGAATTTTTTTCGTAAAACGCTCGCTGTATTGTGAATTGGGAGACGATTTTGTAACTAGAAAAAAATGCTGGCGGTTCTCGTCACGTTCACGTACCGTTTCCTCGTCGCATTGTGAATCAGGCATCACTCTTGCGAAATCGCATAATTTAATGTGTACACTGATTTTTGTGCACACAGAAAAAACTCACGCCTGCGGAATTGGGCCCCAGGGTTAAGACCTGCCACCCACTAGGAAATATCCGAAGTATATCCTATAGAGAAGGTCTATAGGAAAGAAAGGCACGAAGTAAGTGGAGTGAAAAAATCTTCCCGTTCAACAATTGAGGAGATTTTTTTGACATTCATTCTCACCTCTAACCCTGAGGCCACACGAGCAAGTACTGGCAAGCAAGTTGGGTTCATACATTGCCTGCCAAATTCGTATCTGTGTACTGGCTGTGACGTAGGTGGCACTCCACTTGCCAAGCAAGTTGCTTGCAAGTAGGTCCTTCTTTTTCTCTACTATAGTAAACAATTTTGGTTAATCTTTCAAACAAAATGGATTGAAAAAATCAAAATACATTTTTAAAGAATATTAAAGAAAAATGCAAAAATGGTTAGCAAACTTTAATAATTGAAATTATGGACAACGAAACATAAGAGGGAATAACATATACTCTAACTAAAATTCATGTTCCAAAAAAAAAACTACAGACGTCAAAATACATTTTGTTAGCTATCCGTCTGTTAAGCACAAAACTTTCAAATTCCATTGAAGGTTGTATACGATGTCAATGGATAAAAAAACCTCTAAAAATCCGAATTTTTTTCCATTTTATTTTCCGCTCCGGAAAAATGGATTTTTAGGGCAATCGGTTGACATTTGGAACGAAATATTCTCGATAGGATCAAATATAATTTGTCCCCTATCTGTCAAGCCACAAACTTTTAAATTGCATTGAAGGATGTCTACGATGTAAATGGATTAAAAAACCTCTGAAAATCCGATTTTTTTCCATTTTTTTTCTGCTCCGGAAAAATGCATTTTCAGGGCAATCGGTTGACATTTGGAACGAAATATTCACGATAGGATCAAATATAATTTGTCCCCTATCTGTCAAGCCATAAACTTTCAAATTCCATTAAAGGATGTCTACGATGTCAATGGATTAAAAAACCTCTAAATATCCGAATAATTTGAAATTTTATTTTTGAAAAGGGCAATTTTAGAGCTTTTTGGTAATTTATAACGAAATATTCGCAAATGTCAAATATTCTGTCAAGCAATGTCAAGTTTCGTACGAAAGTGAATTTTAACATTTTTAAAATGCAATCAAATTCCACACTAAATTTATTTTAACTTATTTTTTGCACAAAATCTAATTAATTCAGAAATTTAAATAAAAGGGACGATGATTGTTGACTATAGTGTAAAAAATGAACGCCCTACTTGCTTCTCTACTGGCTGCTCAACTGGCTTCGAAAAAGGCAAGCCAGTTGACGAGCAAGTTGCTTGGGTTTATATGTGTTAGTGAAAAAATGTGAATGTATTGCAACTTGCTTGCCAGTACTGGCTCGTGTGGCCTCCGGGTAAAGCTAGGACCGCAATCGGCGGAACTGCACTTCAGCGGAACTGAACTTCACGACTTATTTGTGGGAAATTGTATGTCCCCTTTCACACGAGGAAACTGAGTTGCCAGCAACAATCAGTTTGTTGGTGAGAAGGGCAAGAAGTAAGAGGGGAAAATGAAATCTCCCCGGTCAACGATTCGAGGAGATTTTTTTGACATTCCTCTTCACACACACAGTAGAGTGTGTTCAACCAAGCTATTTTAAAAGGAAAATACAGAAAGTTTCCACGATTTTGTTTCTTCTTGTGAAAGGTACAGGAGATTTTTAAGGAAATTAAAAGAAAACGTCAAAAAAATCTCCAGCAACTTGTTTCCTCGTGTGAAAGGGGACTATGAGCTATATCGCACTAAGCGACAACTGCACTTCACGACGCGACACTATGCGACAAAGTTGGTAATCTGACCAACTGTGTCGCGACGTGAAGTTTCGTTCAGTTCGCTGAAGTGCAGTTCCGCCTAGTGCGGTTCTACCTTAAGGAAGTGTGCTTTCAAGCAACAGATTTTTTATGGAAACTACAGAAAATGACTGCTTTTAAACGATGCAAGTTCTTTTTACATGCCGCCTCCACTGGGCATCAACGATGTCCAACATCACAACCACAATCCAATCCACAATCTGACTTGTATGGATTATGTCACTACATGACATGGATTTTTCTGCCTCCATTGGATTTTTTAAAGACATGTTCATAATTCGAGCATCGTTCATGCCCAGTGGAGGCGGCATGTTACGATTTTTAATCACGTAGGGGTGAGGAGGTGTATGTGGTGACCATTTCTTCATGTGAAATGGAACTACGTTGCCTCTCTAGACTGCTTTAATTTTCCTTTCGCTTTTGGTTTCCTTCTAATGGGTGATTTTTTAAGAGGTTTAGAACTTTTTTAAAAAAAAAAACACAAAAAATTCGAAAAAATGAATGAAATATTTATTTGAATCGATAGTTTGAACCTTGCAATTTAATGTTTAAAGATAATTTCATGCAAATGTTGACCGCGGCTGCGTCTCAGGTAGCCCATCCGCTGAGTCCAATTTTGGCATACTCTTTCACACATATCGGCCGGTATCTCACGAATGAATGCATGGATGTTGGCTTCCAGTGCGTCAATCGAAGCGGGCTTGTCCCTATAGACATTAGCCTTGACATACCCCCACAAAAAATAATCTAATGGTGTCAAATCGCACGATCTAGGCGGCCAATTGACCGGCCCGAAACGTGAAATTAACTGTTCACCAAACTCGCCTCGCAATTGCGCCATTGTTTCGCGTGCTGTGTGGCATGTGGCACCGTCTTGTTGAAACCACATATCATGCAAGTCAAGAACTTCCATTTCGGGCAAAAAAAAGTTTGTTATCATCGCTCGGTAGCGTTCACCATTGACAGTAACGCTGCGATTCGCATCATCTTTGAAGAAATAGGCCCAATAATGCCGCCGGCCCATAAACCGCACCAAACAGTGGCTTTTCGGGATGCATTGGTAGCTGTTGCAATGCTTCTGGCTGATCTTCACTCCAAATGCGGCAATTTTGCTTATTCAACCAAAAATGAGCCTCATCGCTGAACACAAGCAGCGCGCGATGAACATTTCGAACCGAGCACGAATTTTGGTAGTAAAATTCAATAATTTGCAAGCGTTGTTCATTTGTAAGACGATCCATGGTTAAATTGCAAACCAAACTGAAGCTGTTTGACAGTGACACAAGGTACTAAACACACGTCAGCTGTCAAAACCAGTGTTGCCAAAACCAAACCAGCCAAAAAATCACCCGTTAATTACAAATATCTTTAAAACGCTGCGATTTTGTATGAATTTTAACTTTGTGCATTGATTTAGCGAAGTTATTTGAGTGGACAACCAATGAAAATAAAATACATTCGAACAATAGGCGTGTGTTTTTTGCAAGTCCATATGGATTTGTCGAAAAAAACAACATCGGAACTAATAGTTTTACACGTAAATACAACAACAACTTAAATCCATATGGACTTAGCTAAGTCTAGATAATTATCGGGACTTACATATTAGCCGTGTTTTTTTTGCAAGTCCATATGGATTTGTCGAAAAAAACGACATCGGGACTAATAGTTTTACACGTAAATACAACAACAACTTAAATCCATATAGACTTAGCTAAGTCCAGATAATTATCGGGACTTACGTACTGTAAGTAAGAAGTTCCTAAGTCCCGATGTCGTTTTTTTCGACAAATCCATATGGACTTGCAAAAAAACACGCCTATTGTAAGTAAGAAGGTCCTAAGTCCCGATGTCGTTTTTTTCGACAAATCCATATGGACTTGCAAAAAAACACGCCTAATAACGAAAAGTAGATACAAAGAAGAATGAGCGATAACTATGAAATTTGTTGTACCCCGGCCACCACATACATTCCTCGCCTACGTGCTTAAAAATTGCAAAATGTAATTGTATCGTTTAAAAACAGTCCAAGTGGGTGCCAGAATTAAACAATTTTTTCAAAACGAACAGTTCTCCGTAGTTCTCAAATCGTATATGACCTGTATCGCTACTCGCTACCAAAACAACGGCATTTGCCTGCCCGTTATCCGTTATTTTTGGTTTTTACCAGATTCAATATTTTACTAGGTCGGTTTTATATTTCTTGATTTTTAAGAAGTTTTAAGTAAAATGCCATTTGGTGAGTACAAAATTCAAATGAAAATAAATTATAGAAACTAATTTGCACACAGAAATAAACGATGGCCGGACACCACCAGCCGTGATGTTCACCATGAGTCGATCAACATCTGGGTTAGAATTTGAACGTAGTAATTCACCACATGGCCACAATCGCCCAATCGCTTTCAATATGGAGCAATTCAAAGATGTCTCCAATCTCAAGGTAAATCAGCGCCGAAGTCGTAGTTTTACTCCTGTTAAAGACTCCTTGTATCTGCGCTCACCAGAATTGTCGCCAATAGTTGTGACAAACAATCGGCAGCGTACGCCAGATCTTTGTCCAGCAAATGCAAGTGATTCGTCAGTTCTTGAACAATCACTTACTCCGGGTGATTACAAAGTTCTTGAGCAATCGCTTACCCCGATTGAATTCAAAGTTCCACAATCATTACTTGTAAGTACCTAAAGTATTAATTACATATTTTTTTTTTGTTGTTGAATATTTACCTTATTAAATTTGAAATTGCTTATTCTATAAAAATCATAAGAAAACAAATGAAGGAACAACTCCAGCTAGACCTGTTGAACATCATCGCCGTCGCGGAAACGAAACCCAAACTGAAGATCTAAATCAAACTCAAAGTCTAGATAAATCCGCTTCACATGGGTATTTAAATCACAAATTGGAAGTTCGTTTGATTTTGAAGAACGCCGGCATGCAGCAATATATTGAAGCTTTTGATAAAGAAAAGGTATTTTTAAATTTAAACTTACAATCCTAACTGGTTTAGATTTAACATTCTTTAAAAACTGGTATTTCAACTGTACACAAAGTATGAATATGAAAGTTAAATGGTATGTCATGCGTACCTATACCAAATTTATGTGTTCAGAATGATTTATGACCATCACTAAGGGCGTATGCAAGGGGGCCAGGTAGGGGAGCTTGCAAAATCAAAATCCTACAAAAAACCATCCATTAAAGCCAAGTTCACTTCACCTAAAGCGTTTATTTCTTATTTAGTGAGAATAGAAAACCATTAGCGGACAAACCTTCATAGTTCCCTGTGATTTATTGCACTGAATCTTATAATAATGGCCACAAATATGTCTGACCAAAATATTATCCTTGCTGAAAGGAGGTACCTCCCTAAGTAATTCTGTTGTTTAGCTACTTGAAAATTTTCAAATACTCAAAAAAATTTAAAGTGTGGTTCAACGCTGATTCAAACATGTAGATAATTGGCTATTATCACAATCTTTTTTAAGTTTCCAAAAACAGACCTATTAGTAGATATTCTTTGCCTGACACTTTCATGGCCTATTGATCAAAACTCCATTGAGTTGCCTTTACAATATTCTTACTTAAAACAAATAACTACTAGGATATTTTGTATTTGAACTGAAATAAGGTCTTTCATAATACGAACAAGTTTGTGTGGTTTGCTTAAAGCTCAGCTCTAGTGGAGACAACAAAATTAATGTTGATTTTTTGCAGAGACAATGTGTAAATTCATAAACGCATCACTGCAATAATGATGCTCGATCCTTAAAGTCAAAAGTTCACAAACGCAAACATTTAGCATCACTTCAGACGCCAACTGTTCATTTTTGCAAAGATTCATAAACTTATGCGCAAACTTTAAGCAAAGAAGCATAGAGAAATATCTTGATAAGTTCAATTGGAAGTTTTTTTGCGACCTTTAGTCCAAAATGCGTTTCGCCCAGGTACGACAATTGGGCTCATCAGTTAGATGTTGTCGTAACCTTCTAAGACGCAAGATTTTAGTCGATGAATACCGACAGAAATATATTTTGCAACACGGACAATATAATTTTTTTTTTTTTTCTATTGTTTTCGTTCTTCTTCTATCTTGATAAGTTTTTGATGGGATCGTTACGAAATCCCGCAGTACGCTGAAAATACGATTGGAAGAATTTTGATGGTGGTTTTCGAATAAAATAATACAATTGGGAGATTTCGAATATAATATTTTTCTGGACCTGGTCAAAGGTGGTTCTGGACAGAGATGGATTTTTTTTTGAAAAAAATATTTAAAAAAAAATGAACTTTTTTTTGGAAAAATGAAAAAAAAAACTTTTTTCGTAAATTTTTTTTTGACAAAAAAATGAGATTTTGAAAAACAAATTGAAAAAGAGTAAAAAAAAAGTTGAGTTTTTTGAAAAAAATTGAAAAAAGACTAACTTTAGTTGAAAACTATTGACATACATATGTAGACGCCTACCTGGCGACTGAACGTAGTTATACGTGAGCGGCTTAGAGAACCGGAAAAGGGAGTTAAAAAAGGATTTTTTTTTAATTTGTAAAACAAAGTTTATGAAAAATGTTTTATCTCCAAAAAACAAAATTTACTTTGTCCAAGTTCCAGAGCCACTTCCAGAACTTTTTTTTTTAATTTGTAAACAAGTTGTTTCCAAAAACAAAAAAATTTGTCCTTTGTCCAAGTTTCAGAGCCACCTCCAGAACTTTTGTCCCGGTTCCAGATCCACCTCCAGAAGCTTTGTCCCAGATCCAGAACCTCCGTTCCAGTTCCATACCCAAGGCCAGAACTTATTTCCCAGGTCTAGGGCCAGAACCTATATCCCAGTTTTTAAGTTTTAAGTTTTTAATAATATTACTACCATCATTGATAATTAAACGCCATACAATGTTTTTTAACGTAAAACAGATAACCGATCTACATCGCATCGGCATCAGCTGTTTAAGCATCAGCATCGCAAAAAAGCAGTGATGCCGAATCGCTACACAAACACTTGACGTTTGTGAATTTACTCAATAACTCAACATAATGGTTGCGAAAGCGTAGAAAGAAAGACAGTTTGGATTAGTCAGGCTATATTTTTGGTCGTTTTTCATAATTTAGCCTTTTAGTAAAAAGGTGTATGTGTACGAAGTTTTGAAAAGTGAAGTTTCTGTGTAAGCGTATGTAGCAATATTCGCTTGTCTTTGATAAATAAAAACACAGTTATGTCTTGCTAATCCGACCCACCATTAACCCGAATATCGCGGTAAGCCAAACCTTTATTTCGCATCATGTACTTTACAATTCGAACCTACCTAAATTTCTGTACGCCGTAATCCGAATTCAAACTTTACAAACGCATTGGTTTCTACAGTTTCATGAATTTGTTTCAATTGTTTTTAGTGTTTATAGAAGTAATTATGTATTTATCATTGAATTTTCGGTTTTAAGAAGCATAGATGTGGATTTTTTTTTGTTAAAATAACTTTCTTGCAACAACTAATTCGGATTATAGCTAGACTTTACTGTATACACGAACCATTGTTTTGAAAAAAGCTCGCCCTCATTTGAACAGAGTATAGACATCAACATTTTTTACCAGAATTATTATTTAAATCATAATATTCACTGATTTTGCTTTCAAACTTCTTAAAACTATGAAGAGTTTCAACAACTTACTTATCCCTTATCCGCCACTCAGCGAAAACCTTCATAATTTTTTTTAACTGAAGAAACATATCATGATTTCTAAAGGTTGTTAAATTTTTCAGATGGATTTTGGAAACTTCCTTTCTCTTTGTGAAGAGGACCTATTGCGATTAGGAGTGGAACGAAAAGTAGACAGAAAGGTTATATTTAGTATTATAAGTGATTTAAATGCCAATTAATTAATGTTGTTTACTATTATTTTCATCTGTTATTTGTTAATTATTTTAATATTGTGTGTAAAAAAAATAAATTGTATATTTGTTTCTAATTTTGTACGCGATGAGTTTCAGTTTTTGCAATTCTTTTACAAATGTTGATCTCTTTTACGTTCAATGCCCTTTGGTCCTCGATTATCGAGATATTTTTTTTCCACAAATGCAAAATGCAATTCAACACAAATAATCTTCAATTAAATATAAGTTATTTTCTAAAATGTTCAAAGAATCCTTTTTTTTCTAAAGAATGTAAATTAAATAAACCGTTAATATGATTTATATCAGAATCTGAACAACAACACAGATTGAAATAAACGAAGAAGAGGACCTATGGACTAAAAGTTCAAGACAGATTTTTTCGATGCTAAATTTAAATGGTACCTATGTATGAGAGTAGAATCAAGTAATATTTTTATTACTGCCAACTTTTAACCTAACAAATTTACATTACAGCTTGCTATAGAATAACAGAGTTGTGAATAGGAAAACATATTGGGCCGCAATATTCGTAACTGTCGGAAAAGAAAAGTTCGACAAATTAATTCAGATTTTTCAACTTTGCATGTTGTGTTTGGTCTTATAACCATCGATCAACGTAAATCAGTAAAAAAAAAAAACAAAAAAAGGTGGTACTGTTTTTTTTATATTTCAGCAAAAAGTAGATAATACATAATATATATATATGAATATATTCGAATTTTTCCAAGAGAGACTAAATAATTGTAAAGAAAAATATAAAAAAAGGCATATTGATTGATCTTTAAAAGGCAGAAGCTATCACATCCGATCCAGAAATTATATAATTCGAGGCAACAACAATTTTCGAAGCAGTTAACTGCCCAATCAGCTCACAAGCACCAATTTCCGCATATGTTACACCACCGACAACGAAAACAAAAACCGTCTTTGATTTCATCGGAAGCACACTGTTCCCCTCGCCTTTCTTAAGTGTTGCTTGGACTTGTTTTATACTATTAACACCAGGCAGAGATGCCAAATGCAACTGAATTTTCTCAACCATTCCTAATTTCATAGCAAGATCATCGATTCCCGTGGCCTTAACCAAAATCGAAGCCAACTGAGCAATGAGTGGGATATAAAGTCCATTGAAGACATAACTCGGACAAGTTATTCCGCCTTCGTGGTCTCGAGAATAGCTATTTTCGGCTCCAGCTGTTGACACTAGAAGCCTTAGGCGATTTGCGTTTGCCTGAAATTCGGTTTGCTGGAATTTGCCCAGTGGTAAGTTCGAGAGTATTTTAGATTTGCCCGCCTTCTCTTCCTCGAGCGGAGGTAAAAGACCAGATCTGGCTAAATAGTGGAACACATGGATGTAACGATAGCCAAAATAGTTGCAGTAGTTCCGAATAAAGGTCGCCAATTCTTCAGAACTGAACCCCATTGATAAATGGGCAAGACACATAAGGCGAATGCTGTTGTACTTTTGGCCATTGGTGGTTAAGGCTTCGTCAATTTCTGTAAGAAGCTTTTTCCGATTGGTATTGTTTAGAATATCTTCCTCGAGGGATTGAACTTGTTGAAATGATCCAGCCATCTCAGCGATAACTTTTTCGCTTGCTTGCAAATGCCTGAGAACTTTCGTTTTCAGCTCTGTTACCCTCGGCAGCTTCCTGGACACATAATCTTGCATCTCGTCTATTTTCATTTTATTTAGATTCTGAACTTCCACGCCGATGGCTTTGGCTTGAGCCTTAATCATACTGCTTGCCTTGGAGAAGTGTCTATAGCGATTCTCGGCATAGATTTCATCTGTGGCCGAACAGAGTCGAACAATTGGAGTTTTTTCTTTGCCGTTATCCTGGTGCTGAGGTTGTTCGCGAGGAATTTCGAAAATATTCAGCTTTTGAACGGAGATTTTATTGGAATTTACTTGAATTTCAACTTCTCCGGCGCGGTATTTTAAAACCTCCAGCAGTAGCCCGGAATAAATGGCTGGTGTAAGAAGACTCGAAGTATAATCCTTATCCCGATCGACTATTACCATTGATGAGAAATCACTCTGGCCAGATTGAGTAATAGACGATGGCCAAGGTCCCAAATTGTCTATCATCTTAAGAATCTCCGCCGAATGTTGGCCATAAGATAAGATTAACTCTGGTTTACCGCAGATCATGAAGAAAATTCGCAGAGTTTGGGCAATGGACGATAGAATAGATGTGTCATGGTGGATAAACACGCTCTTGAACACCTAAAATGGTTGTTTATAAATTTAAAATTATGACTCCAAAAACTTGATGATGTGAACTTACTTGAGGAACTTCCATACTAAGGACACCATTATCGAGGTAAATCAAGTCCCAATTGAATCGATGCAGCTGCGCAATGCCGAAGAGTCCTTCTTCTTCGAGTAATGTCTGGAAACTCATATAACAATTAGGTACACAAATTATATGGAAACTCTTGAAGCCACTGTTCTTATCCGAAGGATTAGCACTTTCGTGAGCTTGAATTTGATTGAGAACTTTTCGAAATGTGGCTAAAGTATTGGCTATCATGAAAACCTGGACGTTATCTTGCCTTGCAATGGTATTCTCCGGATCAAGCTTGTAGATTCGCTGGATACCCTTTAACCTATCAAAAGAAAAAGCTGTATAGAAACATAAAAAAACAAATATAAAAACTTAGAAAACTTGCTTTAACCATGATGCTGCACATATATGCTCCAGCGGTTTAATCAGAGATGCATCTAAAATTAGGTCTTTTTTATTCGGTATTGAACACAGAATTGATTGAAGTTTTTCTTGGGCAATCAGTTGGAAGCCTTGTAGCTTTTTATTGATTGTTTGATCCATTTAAGTGGAATTTATTGTGCGTAGGTATTTATTTCATTCTTTCACAGTTGGAACTACAATATTTATTAGATTCTTTTTCTTATAAAACTCGAAAAAAATAAACCAAGAAAAACAGGAACAACATTGCAGTTGCAGACTAGATAAGGGTGACGTTTGTCAGTCGTGCAGACATCAGCTGATTGTGGCGAATTCGGTTAACAGAGCAACATTGCCAGATATTGAAAAGTTGTGGGGCAAGACATTTTATTTCAAAAAGACTACAAAACCGGCAGAAAGCATTCGGAGCCAATAGCCGTTTTTTTATTATCAGAAATAATCCATGTTGATCATTATACTACGTTTTCACCAAGAGATAATCCGGGATTTAAGGTAGGAGATTTAAAATTAATCTTGAAGTGTTTTCACCACAAAAAAAGGAGATTAATCTGACATTTTCAGTCTGAATTGCCATTCAGTTGTCAACTCAATTTGACAAGAATAAAACAAATTTAATCGGAAAACGTATAGCAAACGGAAAAAAACAATTTTTGAGCAATAAAACAATTCATTTTGAATAAACTATTTATTAAAAATGAGTCTAGTAACCTAAATCTATTGTTATCACACCATTTGATTCTTAAAAATAACATTTTAGTGAGTACATTTATGTGGTTTTCGTTTCGACCAAAAAAATCGATTTTTCTTTGATTTTTTTGATTTGTGACAAGTTTTTCCTTTCCTTTCGACCAAAAAAATCGAATTTTTGTCGATCTGAAGTCGATTTCGCAGATCTCGATTTTTGGCAAGATTTACACAGATTTTCACACGCACTTGCACACACATCAAAGAAAAGTGACTTTTACCCAGTGTCGTTTTAAAAAAGGCACTCATACAATCATAAAACAAAATAAAATCACGTTTTGTGTTCGTTTTGCCAGTAAAATTTAAGATCTGACACCCAAATCTGAATTGTTCGAAACGAAAGCCACATTAATAGGACAATCCATAATTATACAAAAAAAACACAGTTTTTCGGCCCACACTTCAATGAGAAGCTCCCCATCCTCCAGTGTCCAGGTTTTCCGTTGGTTTTTTTTTGTTTGTTTTGGATGTTGCATTATCTGGAATATGTTTTGGTTACTAAAATATTATAAATATATGAAATACATTGTAAATACTTACGTTTTTATTCCTACTTGATTTCAATAGAAAAAACTGACGTTTAAAAGGGTGCGTTCTACAAAATTAGGATTGTTCGATTTGAAAATCTCCTTCTTGGAAGAAGATTTCAATGAGATTAAAGGATCTCCCAAACCAACGCGAAACATTCGCGCGAATATGCGACGACTGAATAATGTTCGAAGATTCGTACCGCGCTAGTGTGGGTGCTCCCATTAATCTCCATGTAAATAAATAAAGACAGGCGAAAGTTTCGTCGTCGTTTCGAAGTATTCGCGTTGGTTTGGGAGAGCCTTAAAGGCTCTTCCAAACCAACGCGAAACATTCGGTGCGACAACGAAACTTCCGCCTGGTTTGGGACAGCCTTTATTTTAAATCTTCATTTGAGGAGATTTAAATTTGTATGGTAAATCTTCGAGATTTGAAGAGTTATGCTAAATCCACTAAAATCGCGATTTAGTGCTCGGTGAAAACGTAGTATTAAAAAAAACATGTATCACAACAACGGCACCAGATTCTGCTCTCTGTCGGGATCACGTTTCATGATCCAAATGTTTAGTTTTAGTCTTGCCTCTCAGCTTTGCAAATGATTAGGAAGTGTAAACTGTAGTGTAAAGAAAAAAAAAGAACGGATATATGAAAAATAAACAAACATAAGGAAAAAAGAGATAAGTATACAACAAAGTTGTCACCAAGATCCGTATCATATTATTTTTGCTAATATGCGATGACTGAAGAATGTTATGCCATTGTGGTTAATCTAATTACATAATCTCAAAGTAAATTAGTTTAGACAAGTGAAAGTTTCGTTTGTTGTTCCGAAGTACAGTTGTCCCTCGATAATGTAATGCCAGGCGCACACCTGCAACTAAACAGTTTGGTTTCCATTTTGAGCAAAATAATGGGCTTATATGGGAGCGCGTGCTGGTTTATGAGCGCGGACACTCATATAATCCCATAGTGCTCAAAATCGAAACCATTAACTGTTTGGTTGCATGTACGCGCCTGGCCTAATTGTTTTGTTTTCTGCCAGAAAATTCGTCTTCGATTGAGAAAAAGTGTTTACACGGCTGTCAGACTTTCTTTGATCCTTGCGAAATGGAGTGTCTGATTTATTTCATCCAAAAAAAGGAACCAATTCTTACACAATATTGGTGGTGCACTGCTCAGTATGTGTCGTTTTAAACTTCATTGGAAACATAGATTATAGCCATTATGAAGATGAGAATGTTTCGAACGTTTCACCCTCCAAAATCCATTTGTTTTTTCATCCCGCGTCGATGGATAGATATGAATTGCAACAACAATTTAACCAGGTGGGTGAAGATCCCTACTGTCTATGTGTGAGGTTTTTATACAAACATCCTCATTTTTTATCTGCAATCTGACAGTTCAAGCTTGTAGGCAAATTAAAATGATTACCGGGGATTCTCATCTTCATGTGGGTAATTTTTGATTGGAAAGGTCTGAGGCAGCAAGATATTTGACAAAATGTAAATGAGTTTGGGGCTAAACATTAACAAGAAGTGATTCACTACCGATGCCTACGTTATCTGTAACTCTCGCATCGATAAAATCAGTCGAGAAACGATGAAAATTGAAACAAATCGTATGAGTTTTGTTCAATTTTTCATCGTTTCTCTACCAATTTTAGCCATGCGAGAGTTACAGAACGTAGGCACAGTTCAGTTAAACGCAGATAATTTACGGATCATATTTCTATAGCGATGGCGTTGATAAATCTTTTTTTTCTGTCCAAATATTAGGCGTGTTTTCTTTGCAAGTCCATATGGATTTGTAGAAAAAAACAACATCGGAACTAATAGCTTTACACCTAAATACGACAACAACCTAAATCCATATGGACTCATTAGCTAAGTCCAGATAATTATCGGGTCTTACGTATTGTAAGTAAGAAGATCCTATGGACTTGCAAAAAAACCGGCTATTATTACAAACAAATATGAATATTTAATACTTAAGGCTTTAACTACATTCAAGAAATTATACAAAAAACTATAAAAAAAAAAGAGAACCAGAAATATGCTCTAGAGACGCTTGTGTGCAAACAAATTGTGTTTGATCTGCCAAATCAATCTAAAGTTCTTCCACTTTTTTACACCGAGGCATCTGTAGTAGTGCATGTTTTTATTTTTCATTAATTTGTATGTGGAACACACGAATTAATTAGTCTGCTATTACACAACGACTTTTGTGTCGTGACTCTTTTAAAAAAAAGAGAAGAAAAATGAGACGGAAAACAAAACTGCCCTATGGGTTGTGGGCCAAATTTCTGCGACTCATTTTTGACATTATTTTATTTCTTGTTTGTTATTTTAGCCAATTTGTTTTATTTATCTTCGTTATTTGTGGAGCGCGCATGTAATTACATGTATATGACACAGACTTACAACGTCTGCTATTACACGACGACTTTTGCGTCGTGACTCTTTTCGAAAATAATGAGTGCAAAAGAGAAGAAAAATGAGACGGAAAACATATTGCCCTGTGAGTCGTGGGCCAAATTTCGGCGACTCATTTTTGACATTTAAAAAAAAAAAAATATGCACACATGTACCTATAGCTGTATGGTTGCTAAGGTGTAGAGCATAGAGAATTTCTATAGTAGAACAAAATCGGTTCATTTATGTTTGTTTGGTTGCTACGAGAATTTCATTATTGAAAAAAAATTGCCAAATTTGAGTCATGACTCAAAAGTCATGGTATAATAGCGCACGACTCACAGGACGAAATTTTAAAGAAGAATTCAAAGAAGAGTCACGACGCAAAAGTCGTCGTGTAGTAGCAGACAAACACACACAAATTCAAAAAGAAGATCAGTCATGCTATCGGTTGCGAAAGACAAATGGAAGTCTAGCTAGCTGGTCCGTCAAAAAAGTAAAGCAGTCGCACTTATCGAATCGGTCTTCCGAATCACCAATCGAAAAGCCCATACAAAAATTCCTCCCGTGTTGTCTTAACCTTAAACAGTTGCTGTCAAATTGCAACTTTCTCCGGCGAAATCAAGCCACTAACCCACCGCACAAACACTATCTTAATCTTCATTTCCCTATTTTAATTCCTCCAATACTTCCAACAAAAAGCCGTATATGTACAATAGGATTCCACACACTTTATCCATTTTTACTTTGCTAAACAAATACTACTTAAAAAAAACACACACGGTTTTCCTTTGGAATTTGGATGTATGTCAAATTATATTCGGTAAAAAAATAAAAAATCAGTTTCAGTTGTTCAGGAGACGTCACCGTGTTCGGCTGGTGTCCGTTTTCTACGGTAGTTCAAATAAAAAAAATCGTTCGTCTTTGCTTTTTATTCTTTTTTTTTAAATTCTATCCAAACGAGAACTCTACAATAGAAATAAATTAATACATACAAGTTCGCATTTCAGTAAATCTTATTTTAATTGTGTGCCCGATGAAAATATTATCTGAAAATAACCAAATAAATAGTGCAAAAGAAGAAGCAGAAAAAAGAAGTGGAGACAGATTCTCCCACGGTTGTGGTTTTTGTATGCGTGACCGTAATTCGGTAAAAATAACTTCAGCCTATCGATCTTGTGAATGTTTATGTGTTCTAAATGCTTGTTAATTTTGTATTTAATTCGTCCATTCTAATTGGTTTCAAATTGTCCCCGTTATAAGGCAATTGAATTAAAAAAAAAAATTACTCCTGTAACCTGACATTTCGTAATTCCCGTGTCTTTTTCTTTTCGCCTGTTTTTTTTTTCAACTTTTGAATTCGCCTCATCTCAGACGACCTCTCTCTCACACATACTACTGCATAGCATCATTTTAAGCAAAACAAGTGTATTTTGTTTTTCTGGCTCTATTGCGATTTCTTTTTGGTCTCCAAATTTTGCGTAAGTGAAAAACAACAACAAAAATAAAAAAAAAGAATACGGAAACAAGAAAATTTCCCGTTTTCCTCAAAATTGCTCGGCTGTTCTGTTTACTCACATTTCGATTGTCTTGTCTCTTGGTCATATGTCGGTAGTCAATTTTAGACAGACAGCTATAGCAGCCAAGTTCACACGTCGTTCTTAGCTCGACTCGACTCGACTCGAAAGCAACAGTAAAGTTCGTTTGCAGAATTTCAACAACAACCCTAGTCAAGTCTAGTGGCAAGTGAATTTGTGAATAGTGAGTGATTCGCGGAATTTTGTTGAAAATATCCCAAGAATTCGTGCGGTCAAGTACGGTCACGGTATCGGGACGGAATCTTCAGCGGGTCAATAAGATCGCGAATAAGTCAATTTCAGAATTGTTGGCGCCAGTGTCAATGCAGTGCATCAAGTTTGTTTAATCATCAATTTATTGAGTTTCCTTGCATCGTTGTTATTTTCGTTTCTTATTATTCGGTGTGCGCGAGTATCTTTGCCTTTGCAGTTTCGTCTTATTTTTGTTTTTATATTTCCCTTCGGTTTAACCCATCTTACCCGCGATCATTGGTTCGTCGGTGTGTGATGCATGTGGAATAATATATAAAAAAAAAAAAAAAACAAAACAAAACAAGAAAAAAACAAACAAAAATATTTAATTGTCTGGAATCTGGAATCAACAGAGAAATTAAGGAGAACAACGAATTGAACAGCAAAATAATAAAAACCAGGTAGGTGAAAAAGATGATTATCATTTTTTTTTGTTTTGTTTTTTTTTTTTCCATATAAGTTTATGTATTTGTTTTATAAGGTCGTGATGCTGAAATATTTTTTAGGTGATTTAGTTTCAAAGAATTATATTTACTTACACGTTGTTTTTTTGGATAACCTATTATGTAGGTACATATTTGATTGCAGTAGAAGACAAAACAAGGTACTTATTAGGTTATGGAAAATATTCTACCGAATCATATGCATAGAGGATCCTACCTTCCTAACATTTACCTATAGGCAATCTTCTCAAAACGCAAAATGATATCAGTTAAAATTTTTGATAACTCTTAAGCGATACGTATAGCCCCACTGATAATACATATTATAATATGCGCGATGTATATTATAATATGTATTATCAGTGGGGCTATAACGGTTGTAACATAAAGGCGATAAAAAATCCGTTCATCGATAAACATGATTTTGCGATTCTGGTTCCGTGAAACTTCTGTCAAAAATTTATCAGATGCTTTTTCGCTGATAAACTGATAAATGATTTCAAAACTTTTGGGAAACCACAAAACAAAATGCAAAATACAAAAATTAGCCGTGGTTAAAGAGCCAGTGAAGAACAGAAATGTTATTTGGCCGATTTCTTACAAAATCATTTGGATTTATGCCATGTATTCGCATTGGGCTAGTTAATATGGGAGATACTTTTTCGAATTATGGAACGTACGATCGCTCTATAGAGCTCGAGCTGCTCAGCAGCTAGCCGATGCCCTGTCAAAATATAAAGCTGACATAACAGGACTTCAAGAAATAAGATGGACAGGGAATGGTGTTCTACAGAAGAAAGATTATGACTTATACTACAGCTGTCATGCAAAACACCATGTGCTCGGGGTAAACTTCCTAGTCGGCGAAAAAATGAAGTCTGCCATCATCGGCTTTAACATTATAAGCGAAAGGCTATGCACCCTACGCGTGCGAGGCAAATTTAAGAACATCAGCCTCATTAACGTTCACGGACCTACTGAGGAGTCCTCAGACGAAGAAAAAGAGACTTACTACGAACAAGTCAAGAGGGCCCTGAATGCCTGTCCTAGGTATGACGTAAAAATCATCCTTGGGGATTTGAATGCAAAAATAGGTCGGGAGCCGGTATTCAGGCATTACGCAGGCACCCATAGTTTGCATGAGAACACTAATGACAATGGACTTCGAGTCTTAGAATTGGCAGCATCGAAAAACATGGTCGTTGCGAGTACCAGGTTCCCGCGTAAAGATATCTACAAAGCCACCTGGGTATCACCTGATGGAGTCACTCGTAACCAAATTGACCACGTGTTGATAGACCGTCGCCACTACTCGAACTTGATGACGGTACGAACGTACCGAGGTGCCAATATCGACTCGGATCACTATCTTGTTGGTATGGTTTTCCGAGGGCGGATTGCCTTGCGAAGACGTATTGCATCCGCCGATCAGGTTCGAATCAACACGGCTGCTCTGCGCAATGAAAACACCAGTAACACCTTTGGTAATGCGTTAGGACTCGCCCTAGAACTGGGTAGAGTAAGTCCTGGAGCCAGTATGCTGGGCGTAGATGAGAAGTGGACACGCCTTAAGAATACTGTCATTAGTACTGCCAACTCCATCTTAGGCAGCAGTCGTAGAAATCGGAACGACTGGTTTGATGATGAATGCAAGCTAGCGACTGAACGTAAGAATGTTGCGTACCGAGCAATGCAACAATCTCATAGAACGCGGGCACGCGAAGACGAATGTAAAGAGCTCAGAAGAATTGAAAAACGGCTTCACAGACAGAAAAAATCAGCCTGGGAGAAGAACATAATCTGTGAAATAGAGAAAAGCCGAGAGCGAGGTCCGCACCAGGCGCGGAAGTTCTACCAATCCGTCCGAAACATGACGCAGTACACACCACGCTGCACATACTGCAAGGACGGAGGAAATCTGATCACCGATCCTCAAAGCATACTGGAGCGATGGGAAGTGTACTTCAATGAATTGCTAAATGGTCAGCTCACTGCAGAAGTGGAGGCTCCACTACTTCAAGAAGAGTACCCTATGTTGCCGCCACCAAGCATAGAAGAGGTTGAGAGGGCTATAGGCCGGCTAAAGAAAAACAAAGCCCCGGGAGCCGATGGTATACCAGCCGAACTATTTCAACACGGTGGGCCAGCTTTACGTTACGCAATTCATGAGATTATAGTGCACGTGTGGGAGCATGAAGAAATTCCAGAAGACTGGCGAAAAGGTATAATTTGCCCCATACATAAGAAGGGAGATGTCACAACGTGCAGCAATTATAGAGGTATCACGTTGTTGAGTACCGCCTATAAGATACTCTCCTCTATCCTACAAGACCGGATAACCCCATACGCTAAAACCATCATCGGACAATATCAGTGTGGTTTCATTCCAGGCAAATCAAAAACTGATCAGATCTTTACCCTTAGGTAGGCGATGGAAAAATGTCTAGAATTTAACATCACAACATACCACCTGTTTATAGGCTTTAAGGCCGCCTACGATAGCATAGCCAGGGTAGAACTTTACAAAGCCATGAGAGAATTCGGCATCCCAAATAAATTGACACGGCTATGTAGGTTGACCATGACCAACGTAACAAGCCAAGAAAAAAAGCCGGATTGCTATCCAAACCAATCAACATCTTTAATGGACTCCGATAAGGGGATGGTTTGGACTGCCTCCTCTTCAACCTGTCGTTGGAGAAAGCAATCCGTGACTCTGGCACGGCAACAAGAGGGACCATCGTCAACAAGTCCAGCCAGATACTGGCTTACGCAGACGACATCGACATCATCGGAAGAACCGAGCAAGCTGTACATGATTCCTTCATCCAGATCGAGCAGGCGGCACAAAATCTGGGGCTGCACATTAGTGAAGGTAAAACAAAGTACATGGTGGCGTCGAATGCGAGAGGAACAGTTGGTCAAACAATCAAGGTAGCGGAGCACGAATTTGAAGTGGTGCAATCCTTTAAATACCTTGGGTCAATAGTAGCAGCCGATAACAATATAGAAGAAGAAATACGCGGGCGGCTTCTCAAATCCAACAGAGCCTACTATAGTCTGTCAAAGCTCTTCAAATCCAGAAATCTCACCATAACTTCAAAACTGCTGCTGTACAGGACCATGGTCCATGGCACTCCGACCTCTTAGCCGCGTTCGAGAGAAAAGTCTTAAGGAGAATTGTTGGCCCCATTTGTGAGGAAGGACGATTCCGGAGACGGTACAATCATGAATTGTACGCAATCTACCTTGAAGCAGATATCGTGACAAAAATTAAGCTCGGTAGACTCCGGTGGGCAGGGCACCTAGCTCGCATGAGCGAAAAGGAACCTGCTCGGAAAGGTCTTTGTGGTACATTCTATGGTAGACGACAGCGTGGTAGACCATGCTTGCGCTGGAGGGATGGCGTAGACCAGGACGCCCGGAGCCTTGGGGTGCGCAACTGGATGGCGGCGGCTCGAGACCGGGATGGGTGGAGAGACTTGTTGAAGGAGGCCAGGACCGGACCCCGGCTGTCGAGCCGACGATGATGATGATACTTTTTCGAATAATTCCCGGCTAAGATGCTTGGGTAAACGATAAAGGTCTATAAAACCTTCTTCTGAATGGATTTTGGATCTCTCTTAAATTTTTTCGCAATATTTTCATTCTAAATGTGAAATCCAATTAAATGTGGATTACAATGGAACTCATTATAAAATTCAACGCTTTTTTAATTTTTTTATTTTATTATTATTTTAATTAAAATTAATTTCGTTCTTTTGGATTTCAAACAAAATTGTAGACAAATCATTAAAGATGTGTTCTGTAAAATTATATTTTTTTTAATTCAGCACACATTAATCACAAAATCAGCTGATTTTGCCGTTGGTGCAAACAGAATTATCTTTTATGATAAAATGAAATGACAAAGTCGCATGAAAACTCTCGTGATAAAAATTTTATCGTTTCATTTTATCATAAACCAAAATAGGGGGCCGGAACTTAAAAAATGCCAAGCGTTCCATTGCCATCGTTTAAAAAAGAAAATTTACGACTCTTATGTGCGATCACACTGTGGTTCTAAAGTGTGAAATAAATTAGTACCTAATGGGAGCCTTTATTTATCCATTTGCCAAAACATAGTTTAGTTGTAGGCAGGTAGTACATATTAGGCGAGTAATTTACATGTTAAATGCAACAAACAGTAATCCAATCCGGTATTTGCTATGCTCACAGAATTCTTGGAGAAAAACTGTGTTAGGTACCTACCGTGAATTACTTACGTACTACATACTTGTTATCGATAGTTTGTATGGAAACGCCATATTCTGCATTTCACTTTTTGTGAATTCACATGAAGTAAGAGAATTGGGGTAATCCACAATTCGCTGGAAAAGCTAATTGTGAATTTGAATTTCGAAAATCAAAATTGGTGTTTTGCTTTTCGGTTCATTTCGTTTTCTGAACTTATTAGACAAAACATATAATAACCCATCTTTGCTCAATCTGAAACTACTTTAAAGACTTTCAACAGAAAATAATAAACAATTCATTAGAAGAATACTTTATAGTAAGGTACTCAGGCTATGTCAGGCAAATCTTTAATATGTTAGATTTCTCTCGGAAAATTATTCGTCTAATTTTTTCTCTAAATTTCCGCCTCCTTTTTTCCCTTAAAAGTGCTAATAATAAATATTAAATCAATTTTCATCCACAGTGTAATTTCACTTCATACAAAAATTAAAAATGGATGCACCTTTCATTTTTGACAGTTCGAAGTAATTGCGAAATTTTCGAAAACCAACGAATTGTAGAACATGGAATTTCATTCCATGTGAAATTGAAAATCGATTTCAATTCGAATTAGTTCGAAATGCAGGACATGGGCGTTTGTTTACAAAATTTAATTTTAATCGGTAACCCGATAAACTTTTAATACCTAAAAAAACACTAGTAAAATGAAAAATTAATAATTTCAAAAGGTAGACAAACAAATTTTGATCAAAATCGTAGGATTTGTTTTTGAGCAAAAAGAGATTTTCCTTAACGGTTTTTAATATTTGTACTGAAGGTATAGGACAGGTACCGTTATTTTTGGTTTTGAAAAAAAAAAAAACGTTTGTCGAAGAAATGATAGGTAAGTACCAAGTTTAAAGAAAATGGACCCAACCATTTAGCATGTAGTCGAACAGGCAGACAGACGGATGGTTTTGCGTGGTAATGTCAAGTTTGATCAAAATCTCGAGTTGGATTTCATAACTTGCCATAATAGTATCTACATTTAGCTGTTATTTAGAGAAAAACCTAATACAACTCTTCCGCTGGTCAAATTAGGTCTGTTCTTACCAAAACTGTCAATTTCTACTATTTTCAGTTCAATTTAATTTTTTTATATGAACTTTGGGCTAAAATTGGTAAAAATTGTATAAAAGTATATAAATGTATATAAAAAGTATAAATGAACAGAGCTATAATGACGATATGGATATTTATGAAAAGTTAATTACCCGTTACGCCTAGATAAAATTTGACTGCAATTTTGTACGAATCGCTCAATTGAGTCAAAAAACATCGCTACCATGAAACATTGCCTAAAGTATTTTCATTGATTAGGAAACACCCTGTATAAGAAAAACTATAACTTTATAATCACCAGACAATATGCTATGAAAAATTAAAGCCTATGAAGCTAGTCATTTTCAACATTGTAACCAAAAACACTCTATATGAAGATACCAATCTTTCGTACGTATCACCCTCCAAAACCCATTTGTTTACATTGTTGTTTTTGTAATTTCGTTTTGTGTCCATGAATAGATGTGAATTGCAACAACAATTTAACGGGGTGGGATTGTTCTGTTTTCCCAGAACAACCATTTTGTATGTGCAAATAACGCAGCCATCTTTAAAAAAATTTCAACTCACCAGCTTTTCAACATGAAAATGGCGGATGTTAGGTGGGATATCGGGATGTGTTGAAAAAAACACCAATTTAATGGTGCTAAGTCTGCTATTACACTACGAATTTCACGTGATGAAACTTCTTTTAATTTTTCTTTGAAAATTCATCCTGTAAGTAGTTCGCTGTTACGAACGCGAAACATTCGCGCGAATATGCGACGACTGAATAATGTTCGAAGATTCGCATCGCGCCAATGTGGGTACTCCCATTAATCTCCATGTAAATAAATTAAGACAGGCGAAAGTTTCGTCGTCGTTCTGAAGTATTCGCTTTGGTTTTGGAGAGCCTTAATGCTCTTAAAAGCCGTGTTTTTTTTTGCAAGCCCGGAGGGATTTGGTTAAAAAGAAATGATATTGGGGACTATCTATCGACGCCATCACATAAAAGAATGGAGTCTCCATAAAAACTATTGATTAGAAGTACATATGCAATTCACGCCGTTAGAACAGTTTACCCCCGAAAATTATGTGCTCTTAGCTATGCCTGGAGGGGATTAGTTGTTGTTGCGTTAAACATGTAAATTCCTTAGCCCCAACGCGACATAGTTTTTTTTCGATCAATTTCCTCTAGGTTTGCAAAAAGGACGAGACTAGAGACATGCCAATTTATAACAGTTATAACAATTTTTGGCCATTAAAAGCGGGCGTACGTTTACGCGCTTCGCACTACTTAAAAAAAAACTTTAGGTGCTTGAATTATGCCCACCGGCGGAGGACCCTGGCTCTGCGGGGCCGCATAAACAGTAATTTTATAAACGCCTAAAGTCTTACAACAGTTGCGTTGATTCGCTGATTTCTCATTTGTTTTTTTTGTTGTCATGTTCACAGTCTGTTTCAATAATTCGAGAGCGAAATACAATACCAAACAATCGTAGAAAGAAAACAAATAATGACAAAAGACAATCGAATATACTTAAATTGATTATAAATTTTCACGTTCAATTTGTTTCCACGAACTTATCCTTATAAGGTTGGGTTAGCACTTGATAACTCGTTGCTCCTTTTATTATACTTTTTGAACATACCCATTGAAACCCGTAAATAACCGACATTTTGGTGGTGAATGTACGCTTACTGCATGTGTGTGCAAATAAAGCGTGGTGGATGTACGCTTACTGCATATGTGTGCGTGTTTCTCCTGAATTTCCCCTATATGAGCTTGTAGGCAAACTCGGATGACAGCCAAGATTGGTATCTTCATATAGAGTGTTTTTGATTGTAACCTTGTATTGCGAGTTAGCCTAGTGTTAAGCGGAATATCCCCTTCACTGATTAGCTACATGAAGATGAGAATCCCCGGCAGCCATTTTAATTTGCCTTCAAGCTTGAAGTGTCAAATATCAGATAAAAAAATGAGAAAGTGTGTATAAAAACCTCACACATAGACAGTAGGGATCTTCACACACCTGGTTAAATTGTTGTTGATATTCACATCTATTCATCCACGCGGGATGAAATTACAAATACAACAATGTAAACAAATGGGTTTTGGAGGGTGAAACGTACGAAACATTCTCATCTTCATGTGGCTAATCTGTGATCCCATCTATCGAATCCCATATGAACCATCTTTTTGATTAAAGTCTCAGGCATAGATACACCATATAAAGATAATAATCTCGGCTGTCATCCGAGTTTGCCTACAAGCTAATTCAGGGGAAATTCAGGAGAAACACGCACACATATGCAGAATTCGTCCATTCACCACCATTTATTTGCACACATAGACAGAATTCCTCCATTCACCACCAAAATGTCGGTTATTTTAAAAATATCATGAGTATGTTCAAAAAGTATAATAAATTCAGCAACGAGTTATCAAGTGCTAACGCGACCTTATATGGATAAGTTTGTGGAAACAAATTTTGAAAGTGAACATTTATAATCGATTTAAGTATATTCGATTGTCTTTTGTTTTTTAATCTCAATTTATTGAAACAAACAGTGAATATGATGAAAAAAAAAATAATAATATAAGAATGAGAAATCAGAAAATCAACGCAGCTGTCGTAAGACAATTTTAGGCGTGTTTTTTTTGCAAGCCCGGAGGAAATAAGTCAAAAAAAAAAATTGGTACGAAACCGAGTGAATACAAAGAATTCATATGCTTTGCCCATAATTGCGATTTGGTACTGTTCGTCTAGTTTTCGTTAACTTTAGCCGTCGGTCGTGAAGAGTGCTCATCGACCGCTCATTCGTAAGTGGTTGGATGCAAAAAACTAAAAACAAGCTTATTACTCTGTGCTGTGAACATTGACATTGAACAAACTATTTGTTTTCTTACTTTCAACCACTTAAGAGCATTATGGATGACTTGTGAAATTGAAGTTTCGGACAGAAAAACACAGTTCAGCAAAATGTCATTATGAGAGTAAACGAATGAAGGCCAAACATGGTGTCATTCATGGCAATACGAAATACTGCTATTATACACGACTAGTTTTTAGTCATTACTTCTTTTTAAATAAGGAGTGGTTCATGTAGGTCGTAGGCCAAATTTTGGCCACTGATTTTTGACATTTCTTATTGTATTCCTTGTTTATTTAACATGTCACTTCATTTATTTCTGTTGATTGTAGAGCGCACAGGGGAAATTCCAAATTTGAGTCAAGATTTAAAAATCAATGTGCAGTAGCGCACGGCTCACAAGATGAATTTTCAAAAAAAGTTTAAAGAAGTTTCATCACGCCAAAGTCGGCGTTTAATAGCGGACTTAGTATCATTAAATTTGTGTTTCTTTCAACACAACCCGATATCCCACCTTACATCCCTCATTTTCATGGTGAAAAGCTGGTGAGTTGGAATTTTTTTAAAGATGGCTGCGTTATTTGCACTTACAAAATGGCCGATCTAGCAAAACAGAACAAACCCACCCCATTAAATTGTTGTTGCAATTCACATCTATTCATCGACACGGGATGAAATTACAAATACAACAATGTAAACAAATGGGTTTTGGAGGGTGAAACGTACGAAAGATTGTCATCTTTATATGGTGTATCTATGGTCTCAGGTCGTCTCGGCCATGCAGTTAGCCACAAGCGATTAAGCGGCAAAATCTTGAGCGACAGAACAAAATTAAAAAAAATATGAAATTGTATAGTTGGTAATTCAGAATTAGAATTCAAATAAAAAAAGCTCAATTAATAAATTTTACTCAATTTACATAAACCCACTCCTACTTTGTAATTTTTTTTTTGCTAAGTGCCTACAATTTCATTTTAATTTTGAGCAATACAAGCAACATTAACAATTCTTTGAAGAAAAAACACATGAATGACAAAAGACATAAAAGGTAAACATTTCCCCTGACATAACCATCAGGCACAAAAGCAAACAAAAACATATCTTATCGCAGACCAATAAAAAGTGAATTTGTATTTTGAATACGTAAGCACAATGCCATGTGCCAAAAAAAAATCACATTCTGTGTATCTAAAAAATATTGGCACCAGTTAAGTACCTTATTTTGCAATTAAAGGAGAAACTAAGTTTAGAATTGAAGAGTGAGTTACAATGTTAATGATGATGATGGCACTGTTGGTAATAAATGATAATGACTGGCACTGGTATCTATACACTCCGCTAAGAAATGAATAGACATGAAACGTTTTTTTTTTTCTTTAAAGCAGTTAAAAATAATTTTTGTTTTCTATGTAAGTATGTGTATTTGTTTTACACTTATAGGGCTAGTATACTTGTCTGTCGTCTCTAGTGAAACGAAAAGTTAAAGCCTTCCCAAATATATGTAACGCTAGCCGTTGATGCTGATGGCAATGTCATCGTAGTTATCAAAAACCTACGGACTCTCACAGACAGCGACGATATTTACCATTGATCTTGCGTTTCGTTGACGCAAGGGCGTTTGCTGATTGCTCACTGAATCGGTCGACTCAAATTTGGCCACCAAAATTTGAATAATCGACTTGAAAGGACAACCATGTAAACCGTAAAATGGGCGGAACGCACGCCATGTATCGTTGCACCAAAAGATTTTGATATATAAGTTTAATCATTTGGACGATCAGTTCAATCGTGTTACTTGCCGTTGCCATGTTGTTGGCTTTACTAAGCCCAGAGAATTCTCGGAGCTTAACTTAAGCACAAGGAAAAACTGTGTTACCGGCGTAACTTGACCTGGCAATGTAAACTTGGCGTCGAGTTAGCATTACCAGGGGTTATTTTAAAAAAAAAAGATGTTTTTTGGGATTAAAAAAAACTGTTGCGACAAATTTTTTTGTTTCACTACTAATTTCCGACAAATTCACGACAATTAATAGCATACTTATTTTTTTTTTTGAGCTCATTTTACCCATTTTAGAGGGGTGGTAATGCTCACTTGACTGTCAAGTTAGCATTACCAAGGGCTATTTAAAAAAAATCAAGCGCGACAAATTTTTTTCTTTCACGAAGAATTTACGTCAAATTCACGACAATTAATCCAATCATTAGATTTCTAAAATTTTGAAGTGGTTATACTACATAACTTGACACACATAATAAAACCCACTTTATCGTTGGCGCCTCGTGATAAATTTAATACCGACCAAAGTACCTTTCATATTTTTAATGTGGGCTTTAATTGAGCCAAAGTATCTGTCAGTCACGTGAAAAATGTCTTCAAGTAACTTTTTTCAAGATTTTAATATTTTTAAGGATTATGAGATTTTTCGAAAACCTAAATATACAAAAACTAGGCGAATCTTTTTAAAGAACTGCGGTAACAGCGGATGCTTCAGGGCTATATAAAATGAGAAGTGTTCGTTGGTGATTTTATGCTGGAGATCAGTAGGAATCATCAGTCGGGTACCTGAGGTAGTCAATGGCAAGACACTGTTGCTATCAATAAAGATGGTATCTTCCACCATTTGTTCAGCTATCATGCCCTGAACTAAGAGATCAATGGGATAAGTTTTTGGTAAACAACTACCTTATTTCCCGTCGCTTTGTTAGCCTTTTTAGTAAAGGGTGTTTTTTTTAAGACGTGTGGTTTTTAAGATGAAATAAAACGCATATAATTTAATGTTATGGCCAAGAATTAAGCTTAATTATAAAGATAAGGGTTTGCCATTATGTTTTAAAAATGATTTCGGGCTAATGGCCGCCGCGGGTGGCTCGAATAAATTCCAGCCAAGAGGCCCAATTTTTGAACACTTTTTGCAACAATTGGGGCGGTGTGTCAGCAATAACGCGCCGAATATTCTCTTCCAGGGGGCTAATCGCCTCGGCCTTATCTGAGTAGACAAGCGACTTCACATAACCCCACAAAAAATTGTCCAGCGGTGTTAAATCGCACGATGTTGGAGGCCACGCCACAGGCCCACGACGCAAGATAATGCGCTCACCAAAAGTTTCCTTCAATAAATTGATTGTTTCGTTGGCTGTATGGCATGTAGCGCCGTCTTTTTGGAACCAAAGATCGTCCACATCAACATCCTCCAATTCAGGCACGAAAAAGTCATTTATCATGGCTCTCTGCCCATAGAGCACGCACCAAACAGTGATTTTTTGAGGATGTAACGGCGTCTCAACAATGGCTTGTGGGTTATGATCACTCCAAATACGACAATTTTGCTTATTAACGTACCCATTCAACCAAAAATGAGCTTCATCGAATATTGCGATGCGTCGCGCGAACCGAACAATTATTTTGGTAATAAATTTGCACAATTTGCAAACGTTGTTCAGGAGTAAGTCTATTAATTTATGAAACGGCAAACCAAACTGAGCATAAATAAAGTGACAGCTGTCAAAAAAACCAACTCCGAAAAAAAGTATTGCCAGATTGAAAACCACACGTCTAAAAAACCACACGTCGCTGAAACCTTCATACGAGTCCATTGCTGCCTTAGTTTGTCCACACTCCTGTGATACTCCATCGAAACCATACCTATGGCAATGGTTTCCTATGCAGGCACTTTCTTTCTAGTCATTTTGGTGTCATTGCCCCGGTTCTCCACAACAGCCAAGTGCTCCTGTACCAATTGTCTGAGCATTTCTCGCTGAACCTCATCTCGCTTAACCTTTATGGACAAAAATTGCAGATATTAATTAATTTATTTCTGTTTTTTTTTTTTATAAAATACCTTTTCGCTCATTTTATAATAAAAATACAAGTTTTTGTATCTTGTTCTTTGCTCCTGTTCGTTTACTTTCGTCTACTGTCAAATTTTGTTCGTTTATTTTGAAAAAAACTATACCCCTTAAACTGTATTTGATTTCTCAAACTGTTTAGTTTTGGGTATGTTCGAAAATAGTTAACTGTGGGTAGGACTTAAGAATAATACTAGTAGTAAGTAGGTTATAAAATGTTTATAATTGGTGCAAAATTAGTAGCTGGCTGCTTTTAAAATTAAAATAGGTTTTAGTTAGTACGTACTTAACCAACTTGACAGGAGCTAACTATTATTTTGCGCCAATGTTATGAATTTTAAGTTGAATAATAAAGTAGTTAATAATAATAATAATATATTTTTTTTTAAGCAGCGCGAAGGGCGTTGAACATTTAACACATTTAATGACAATGTACTGTTATATTATTTATTTACTCAGAGTGTATGGGAAGATTGGTATTTTTGCCTCTCATTTCTCCAAAAATTATATAACGAAGACAAAAGTATGCAAAATATTACAGACATTGCTGTTGTTTGCTGATGCGCTTTTTTATTCAACTTCTTAATTTGCAAAATTTTAATTCAGTTCAATTCACGTTTCAAGTATGAGCTGACTTAGCGAAATAACAAACTACAAAAAATTTTATAAAATAATTGTAACTAGGTATATTATTAATTTTGTAGGTAGAATTGTGAATGTATGTATGTATGTATATGGTTTTGTAATTAAATTTGTCCTTATTACAAATACAAACAAAAATCAAATAACAGAGAAGACTGTTGGTTATTTTTCAATTACAAAATCTGTAAAGTATGTATGTATTTCCGTATAACTTTGTAAATGGGCTTGAAAAAAAAAAACATTTCCAATGACTCAATTTATTTCGCCATTGAAATGCTGAAGGTTCTAAATGGGACACTGATGCAATGAGATATTGCAAAAGTAGGATAGGTACCTATGCAATGAGAAAAAAAGAGAGCCAAACATCAAAATCATTGTACAAGGTTATTTCTATTTTTTGTCAATGAGGGCAGAAAACTGAAAGGAAGGTAGCAATCGGCTGACTTTGGTCACACAATTTAATGCTCTACTTAACATGATGGACTTGTTACGAAATGCAGCTTAAATATACTTTACCTTCAAATTCAACTTAAATATTCTTAAATTTGTTCAAGGATAAAAAAATAACCTTTTTTGTGAATTTAATTAATAAAACAACAGAGTACCTACCTACCTAAGTCTTTTCACGCATTGCTAATTTCCCAAAAATTTCAGTTTTATTACATTTTTCTGCAAAATATAGACAAGTTGTAATGCAGCCTTATGTAGATTTCTTTATTTGGTAAAGCCTTACCTAACCCTAAATAGTACATTGCATGTACATATTATAATATAGCCAAAGCAGTGGGGCTTTTGACACTGATTAAGCCTTAAGCTTAACAGATAATGAGATCAAATGACAATAATATATACTAATTCTTTTCACTATGGAACCACGAACGTTCTCATTGTAAATAGAAAAGGCAAATAAACTCAAAGGAATTACTTTAAGCAGCTTCGACAAGTTTGAAATTTGATATGGTTCTTTTGGATCAAAGTATCTCTCCTTTGCGTGCTATACGTACAACCTTAATTTGACACTGAGTGTAATCTCATATTGACCGAATCTATAGAAGCAACCCGTTTAAGTCTTTTCAACTTCATTGGCAGGCTGTTAATAGTACATATTTCAACAGGGTGTGTTTTTTTTTATTAGACATAGAACTTCTGATAAAGGGTTTTCCAATAAGAGGTGTTATTTTGAATAGCCCGCTATTTCGGTAGCTGTGACTTTTGAAGCTGTCATTTTTGACATTTGACAAGTAGAAACTACGCCATTAATAAAAATGGAACGATACAAGCTTCAACAACGCATTGAAATTATTAAAATTCACTATAAAAATGGTGAAAATTTGGCAGAGACGGTTCGTAAAACTAAAACATTTTTGGGTCGTCGTGAAGCACCTTGTCGGACCACAATACAGAAATTGGTGGACAAATTCAAGCTGTTGGGACAATTTAGTGATGTGAAGAATAAAACCCGTGCACGTCGCTCAAGAACAACTGAGAATATTGCTGTTGTAGCCCAAAGTGTTGAAGAAAACCCAGGTTTGTCCATTCCTCGTCGTTCTTTGGAATTAGGCATTCCACAAACGTCATTACACCGTATTTTGCATTAAGACTTGGGTCTTAAGGCTTATAAAGTTCAGTTAACACAAGAACTCAAGCCGGCTGATCATCAACAACGTCGTGTCTTTGCTGATTGGGTCCTTGAAATGCATGAAAATGATCCGGAATTTCATCGAAAAATCATCTTGACTGATGAGGCCCATTTCCACCTCGGAGGCTACGTCAACAAGCAAAACTGTCGCATCTGGGGCTCGGAAAACCCGAGAGTTATTGTTGAAAAGCCTCTCCATCCTCAACGCGTGACTGTTTGGTGCGGTTTATGGTCCGGCGGGGTCATTGGACCTTACTTTTTCGAAAATGAGGCTGGAGCAACAGTTACGGTCAATGGATTGCGCTATCGAGAGATGATTAATGATTTTTTATCGCCGGAATTGGATGTTATTGATCTGGACAACGTTTATTTTCAACAAGACGGCGCTACGTGCCACACAAGCAATGAAACCATCGATCTTTTACGGGAAAAGTTTCCGGACCGTGTTATCTCTCGAAGAGGTGATCACAATTGGCCACCGAGATCTTGTGATTTAACACCTTGCGACTTCTTTCTTTGGGGCCACGTGAAAGATAAGGTCTACGCCAACAGCCCAGCGTCGATTCAAGACCTCAAAGATGGAATTCGTGAGGCTATCGAGGACATAGGGCAGCCACTTTGCGATTTGGTTATGGAAAATTTCATGAAAAGGATATGGTCCTGTAAGCGTGGTCGTGGCGGCCATTTGGCTGATGTTGTGTTCCATTATTAACGGCATACCTTCCTCTTTATAATGAAATAAACATCCGATCATTTATCTCAAAAAATGCCATTTTTCTTTGAATATCAAAATAACACCTCTTATTGGAAAACCCTTTATAATTTTTGCATCTTGACATCTTAACATGTAATAGGTTTTCCGATTGAGACGGGTAGATGGTAAAATTGAATAAAACAAGTTGTGTGTGAAATTTTAACAATTTTTTGTTAGTTTTATTTGTAAGGCTTATCAATGACATTATGCGTGGGGTCATCGTTCAAAACTTGCCAAAGACTTACAATTTTTCCAGGTGAGGTGGCTTTGCTTTTGTCGCGCGCATTCTAGAGGTCCAATTGGCGATGGCTGGAGTTATGTGTGCTGGTCGTTTGCTGGTTATTGGCGTGGACCTGCAAATTAAAGAATCCTCACAAGAAAAACTCTGATGGTTTAAATCGCTCGATATCGGTGGTCAGTTCACGTCACTTCTGTTTGAGTTAACCATGGCTTAAAACCGTAAGTATATAGAATTTCAAGAAAAGCTCTTTAGTCGTTTAGTCTGTAGATTGAGGTTCAGACACACAGACAGACAGAATTGCGGGACGAACTTTTTTAGTATTGGATTCAAAATTTACGAATCCTTAACTTGCCCTATAGTGCCTATGTATTGTATGTAATAAATCTTGTCATGAAAAAGTGCCTCTCACCTTAGCCATTCGGACTTGGCAGAAAATTTTAGATCCCCTCCATTGCTCCATTGTTGCGATTTGTTTTTTTTTACATAAATCCTAAAAAAATTCTTAAAATTAAATTTTTCAATGAATCCAGAATTACCACAACTTCAATTTGCTATATTTTTACTTGACATTCAAGTTGGCATTACCAGGGGTAATTTTGTTCTTTCAAAAATTTACAACAAATTCACGACAATTAGTCCAAATATTATTGGATCCTTCAAATTTTGATGAGGTAATGCTAACTTCACACACATTACAACGTTGTATATTTGTTGACATAACAAAAAGCAACGTCATTTAATCGCATAATCTGGGCGGCCAGTTTACATCTCAATGTAAAATAATGCGAAAGGGGACATAATCCCAAATCCCAAAAACCCGAATGTCAGAAAATGAAAATACCGAATGGACAAATTCGCGAATGTCAAAATCCCGAATGCCAAAATAATGCTTCTCTGCAGTTGTCCTGCAATGCAAGACATCTTACTTGGCACGATGGTGCGCACATGGCTTAAAATTTCGGTGTGTTCAGAATCCCAAAAAGCCCCAAACTTCGAAAAACCCAGATTCTAGAAAACTTGAAATTCCGAAAACACAAAATCGATTAGAAAACTCATTATTTGAAACAAAAAAAAAAACAAAATCCAGAAAACCCAAGATCGCAAAATCGGGTTTTTAGGATATTGGGATTTTGGGCTTTCTGGATTTTGGTCAATTACAACTCACCGATAGTTAAAGTTTTTGCATGCTTAGTGCAGCAATACCTAATTTTTGGACACAGTGCAATGGTCTGAGTGATGGATTCAACCCAGGGCCCTATTTCATAAAAATTTACACGTGACAATTCTACAAATTTATCCCACTGGTCTGACAAATTTGTATTTCATAAAATATTGACAGTTGACAAATTTTGGCAGAAAAATACAATGACAAATTCGTAATGACAATTTTGACATTTTCATATACTGACACATTTGTCGTGACATAACTTTATGCAGTGCGAACGGCGAAAAACGATGAAAAATGGAACAAAAACCTGTAAAGTGTATAAAATAGCCGTTTAACGTGTCAAAATCATTATCTATTCTCTGTTTAAAATGTCGACAGCGTCGGCGTATTACACGGAGTTCCAACAGAATATCGTCAAAACTTTCTGTCGAAAGTCCAGATGGTAGAGACATGGACTGTATTTGTATGAGCAACTTACCCTTTCTTTCTTCAGAGAAGCCATACTAATTTGCAAAATAGTCCAATTCTTCAAATTGAATATTTATATTTATTTTTATTTCTTTTGAAAAGAAAATCTAAACCTTTTTCCTGAGATTGTTGATTATTAATAATAAATTTATAAAATTGAATATTGAAACAGTAACAACTCAAAAAGAAAAATATGAAACAAGTAAAAGTATAATCAGTAAAAATAACCATCTCATGCTCCATAGCATTCGCACCCATAACTGCATTTTGCACTTGCCGTTTGGGCACATTCCCCCCTTGATGAGTCAGCAGATTCTTCAATTTGGTCCAACGGCAGCAAAACTAATTTTTGCACTGGGCGCATCATTCGTCGTTTCTTACCAGCGACTCGCAATTCTACGTTTCTAACAAGGCCATCATTTCCAGGAAATGTCCGCGTGATCCGGCCAGTTGCCCAAAAAGTTGGCGGTGCGTTCTCATCCTTGATTAACACCAAATCACCCATCTTTAAATTCTCTCGTGCAGTTTTCCATTTGGGACGTTGCTGCAACTCATTTAAATATGTTTGGTGCCACTGTTTCCAGAATGACTGTGACATATGCTGCGTGATTGCATATCGTCGAAGTGCACTTTTAGGAGTTTCATCAATTCGTTCTCCAAAGAGTTGCTTTAGTGGTCTCCCATTGATCAGATGTCCAGGTGATAAAAAATTTAAATCTTCCGGATTATCAGTAAGCGCTGTGAGTGGCCTTGAATTCAAAATAGCACTTATCTGTGCCAGCAATGTTTGAAAATCACCGCTGGTCAGTTTGCTCTGCCCGACAACTCGACGCAAGTGATACTTCATGGCCTTTACCTTTGATTCCCATAGGCCTCCTTGATGTGGAGCAGATGGTGTGATAAAATGCCACTTCACCCTTAATTCTCGCATCTCCTTATACGCGTCCGAATCAATCTGCGACCAGCTGTTCACCATTCGCGCTAATTCCTTTTCAGCTCCGACGAAACATGTTCCATTGTCACTCCACAAATGGGTACAGCTGCCACGAATGCTGGTAAAACGGAGAAATGCCCCCATAAAGGCTGCTGTTGACAAATTTTCAACCAGTTCGATATGAACCGCTTTTGTTGACATACATACAAAAATTGCGACATACTTCTTTTCGATGATTTTGCATCTGCCACCACGTGCCCTTACCTCAAAAGGGCCAGCATAATCAACGCCTGTATTTGAAAATGGTGGACTTTGCCGCACTCGGTCTGCTGGAAGATTCCCCATTAATTGTTCACAAAGTTTCTGACTTTGTCGCACACATGGAATACAACGTGAAATTTGAGTATGTATTGCTCTTCGGAGATTGGTGATCGAAAAGCGTTGTCTCAGAGCTGCCGCCATTGACTGAAAACCGCCATGCAAAGTTTGTTCATGAGCGTCCCGTATCAACAATTGAGCTAGGTGGCTTACATCAGGTAGTATTACAGGATGTTTCTGCTCATATGACAACATTGCATTTTCCAACCTACCACCTACTCGCATGACGTCCTTCTTGTCGATTATCGGATTGAGTCGAATCAATTGACTCTTCTTTGGAATCGCTTCTCCATTTCTTAAGGCGTTTAATTCTGGGCTGAAATAAACTGATTGTTCTTGTTTCACCCAGTAATCTATAGCCTTCTCTTCTTCAGCTTCAGTTATGTCACCAGTTTCTCGTCTAGACTTGTCCTCTCCACGAAGCTTAAGATTGTCTATATACCGCCATAGCCAGGCCGTTCGTCGAATGAGACGACGCCATGACGATGTTCGAGAAAGCATATCACTTTTAGTGGGCTTCAAAGCATTCTCGCCACGCATCTCAAACACAACAACATTGGTGAAGGCCTTTTGGATCGGACGCAGTCTCTTATCGTTGGCCATTTCAAGCCAATTTGACTTCATCTCAGCGTGAATCTCTCTCTGGATAAGCACGGATAATTCTACTCGAGATGCTGGCCACTCGATGCTATCCTTTATCAACCATGCTGGGCCGTTCCACCATATTTTTAATGATCCAAGGTCAGCTGGTGGTACTCCACGACTCAATACGTCCAATGGATTGTCAGTGGTCGCTACGTGTCGCCATTCGCAGTTATTCGTCAATTTTCGGATCGTTTGAATTCGGTTATGCACAAATGGTTTTAAAGTTTCTGGATCCTTCTCCATCCAGTGCAAAACTATTGATGAATCTGTCCACATTATTGTACGAACAAATTCAAACTTACATGCTTTTCTCACTACTCGCATAAGCTCACTTAGTAACACCACAGCACACAATTCCAACCGTGGTATTGTCAATGTCTTGACTGGTGCCACTCGAGACCGGGAAGTTAGCAGTGTAGAAATTGTTTCGTTTCCATTTTCAACTCTTACATAAACGACAGCCCCATAAGCTACCTCAGATGCGTCAGCAAATCCATGAAGAGCGAATTTATTTGTTGGGGCAATTCCAAGCCAACGTGGAATTCGGATGCGTGTAAGCTCAGGCAATTGAGATTGGAATTGTTTCCATTCATTGCCAATTGTATCCGGTACTTGTGCATCCCAGCCAATTCTTGCCTTCCATATATTTTGCATGATTATCTTCGCCCTGACGATGGCTGGGCCCAAATATCCATTTGGATCGAACAATTGTGCTATCTGACTAAGAATATTTCGCATGGTCATCGTCTGTTTCTCCTCTGGTGGCTGCGGCTTAAATTTAAAGGTTAGCTCATCGGAAATGGGTAACCATCGCAAACCAAGCACCATTGTGTCGTTGAATTCTCCCAACACGACTGCTTCTGTTGACTGCATTGATTGCTTCGGAACTACGTTGACGCCATTTGAGTGCCATTTACTTAACGGGAACCCACAATTGTGAAGAATTGTTGACATCTCGATGCATAGTGTGCGTGCTTCTTCTTCATTATCAGCGCCGGTGATGCCATCGTCCATATAAAAGTCACTCTCTATTACTCGTGCACCTCGTGGGAACTCATCCTGTTGGTCTCGCGCACACTGAATCATCCCAAAAGTTACTCTTGTCAACCAGTATTCCTTCACGTCAACTTTTGGATCTGGTCGCCAAACTATTCGCTGTACATCCCACTGTTTTTCAATGACCCCTACCTGGAGATACATCTTCTTAACATCGGTCGTTATTCCGATTCTATGTGTGCGAAATCGCAAAATTAAATTGAACAAATCGTCTTGCAATTATTCTCCAATCATCTGTGCCTCGTTCAAAGAGATGCCGTGGTTTGTCTTACATGATGCATCATAAACAACGCGAAACTTACGCACGACTGCATGGTGTGGGATATAATAGCACCATCCTTTTGGCTCGCGGTCCACTTGGAGCAAATGACCTGCTTCCAACATCTCGTTGATACTAGTAATGTACTTTTCCCGCAATGCTGGTTCACGGTCAAAACGACGCTCTAAAGCATACAGACGTCGCAATGCAATATCACGTGACGATCCTATTTCGTCTACGTCGCTACGAAATGGAATCCCCACGACATACCTGCCAGTTGATGTTCGATAATGATGATCCATGAAAAATTTCTCACACTCCTCCTGTTCCTTCGTTCGCACTCGACACGAGGGAATTTCTTCAACTTCCCAAAATCTATGCATTAACGTTGACAGGTGGTCCTCCTTTGCAAGTGCCAAAGTCACTTGTGCTTCTATTAATGGGCGTACACCACCACCATAAAGTAACCATCCTAGTCGGCTGCTTTGTGCAACGATACCAAGGTCATTAATCGAACTCCTATTATGCAAAATAGTTGCCCAAACACCAGCTCCAAGCAGTATGTCTACCTTTGCTGGTATATGAAACAATGGATCAGCCAATTTATCTCGAATGTCTTTTGGAGCCAGATCGATATTTAAAGGTGATTTGGGTAGTGAGTCAATAGATAATACTAGTACTATAAGCAACTCAATCTCTGCAATTGGATTTTCACTGCAACGCGGCAGCAATTGACAGCATACTTTCCTTGTGATTGGATGCTTTGACACGCTGTTTACTCCCGCAATCCGTATATTGCATTGTATCGTTGGTAGAAACTCCGTCTGCACCACTGACTTAGCGATAAGGTTAACTTGGGACCCAGAATCGCACATTGCTCGGATTGCCTGCGTTGTAAATGGACCGACTCTCAAACGCACCTGAGCTGTTTCCAGCAAAGCCAAACTTGTCTTTGGATCTTCGTCTTGCTGATATTTTGTTAACAATAATTTTGAAACAGAGTGATTAGATACAGTGAATTCATTGTATCCATCCAGATGTGTTGGTTGCTATTGCGTTTTTGTTGAGGTATTTGTTTGAATGGTTGAACCTTCAGATTTTGATAGATTGTTAATTGGGCATATAATGCTATTATGCTTTTGTCCTGGACATCGAGGACACGAATGTCGAGGACAGTTGTTCGCTAAATGGTTTGGACTAAAGCATGATTCGCATAAACGTTTCTTCTGCCCGAAATCCCGTCTTTCGTTCATTGACATTGCCTTAAATTCGTCACAATGAAACAGTGCATGGCCAGGGAAATCGCATTTGAAACACTTGCGGTTGTCAGCCGGACGTTTGCGATCAATAAACTGTGCTATTGGGCGTCGAACTTGGCCATTTACTGATTTCGATTGCGATTGGCCTAATATGCGCTGTGTTGCGTTGACTGATGACTTAAGAATGTTGCGTGGATCTTCTTGTGAGCTAGCTGCTATTAGTCGGGGGTTAATTGTTCCCATTTCCAAACTGGCAAGACAATTTGCACGCTGTTCCAAAAATGCAAACATCTCTGTCAATGTGGGTAGCTCATTTATTTGGTGGCGCATTTCCCATTCACGTCTACTTTCTGTGTCCAACAACTGTTCGATTTGATGCATAAATTGATAGTCGACCAACTGCTCTGATGACAGCAATGACATCAAATGCCGACGATTCACTCGTAGAGTATCCAAAACCTCCCGCAAATCCTCAAATGATCGTTGACGTACTGGAAGCAACGCATTTATTTCTTGCATATGAGCTCTAATGGTTTGGTGGTTGTTGTCAAACTGTTGTCGCAATGAAGACCATGCCAAGAAATAATTATCATCATTTGCAACTGACCATTCACCAACTGCACGTTTAGCTGGGCCTTCGAGAGCATCCAGTAACTTCCTTAAGCGCTGTGCATTTGTAAGATTTGTATTATTGTGTACCTCTTCAATAAATGCATCGCGAAAAGGTGCCCACTTGGCGAAATCTCCACTAAATGTCGGCAATTTAAACTGACTTGGCATATCGCTCCACTGAATTCGCAAAACACTGTCTGACTGATTTGTCTGCTGTACTACATGCGGCACCAATTCAGCCAATCGCGATCGCAAAGTTGCTTTGGAAGTGAAGTAAATTTGTTCACCCTGCTCCAGGTATGAACTGCCAGTCACGTTTCCTATTGACAGCCATTGATTACAAGCGTTGCTGTACTCCTCCCAGTAGTTATCGAGCATCTCCAGCTTCGTCTGAATTGCATGCTGATCAGCGTCTAAGAACTCGGTCTGCTGTGTAAAATCTGATATTCGACGAAGAGCAGATAATTTCACTTCACACCAGTTGCACGAGTCCTCAATGCTGGCAGGAGACCTGTGCAATTTTGTTTGTTTGGTGCGACGATTTTGCAGATCAAACGTCAATCTTGCATTATCATCATTCTGGCTCTGTTCAGATACGTCAAAGGGAGCCCACGGCCCTACATACGTCGGCCCCATTGAATTTGCTTCAACGGCAGATTTCGAAACACGCTTGTAACTGCCTTGCAGCTTCGGCTCCGAACGCTGTCTGTTCCTTCCTGTAAAATAATACTTTCATTAGCTTTCATTTATTATGGCCAAGCATCTTCCTAACCAATCTAACATGTTCGTGGTCACGCATATTATGACCTACAAACCATTCTGAATTATGATTGCGATCACGCCAAATGTGATCCACAAGCAATTTGTATTTAGTTATAGCCACGCATATTGTGACTCATAACCTATTTGCCGAATTATGTTTACGGCCACGCCCATTGTGACCCATAAAACACTGTATCTATATAAATATGTACCTATGTACATATGTTTGCGATCACGCCAATTGTGACCCACAAGCAATTCTGTATATGATTATAGCCACGCATATTGTGACTCATAATCCTTGCAGCATTATAGTTATAGCCACGCCAATTGCGACTCATAACCTATTCTGCTCATACATGTTTTCACATACCTGCATTTCCAGCTTGTATGGACTTGACAACCAACTTCTTTCTGCGGAATATTTCCATCAAACTCCTTTTTGGTGGAGAAGAAACTGCTATATCAATCAATCCCCGTTGCCGCTCAAGTTTCTGCAGAAATTGAAATTTCATAAGCATTGTGGTTTACTTAAGAAAAGAACATATAAATTTAACCGTTTTAAATAAATTAAAATTTAAAATCCTAATAGCACCCTTCATACACGGCGGCGTGCCAAATTGCTGCAATAACACTTACTAAACCCCTTTTGACTTCAATCAAATATAATAGATGTCGTTGATATCTGAACGCGCACCATCTCCAAAGGACCATAGGTACACCGATTCGATCCGGTTCGTTAGGACCATGTCGAAAGTCCAGATGGTAGAGACATGGACTGTATTTGTATGAGCAACTTACCCTTTCTTTCTTCAGAGAAGCCATACTAATTTGCAAAATAGTCCAATTCTTCAAATTGAATATTTATATTTATTTTTATTTCTTTTGAAAAGAAAATCTAAACCTTTTTCCTGAGATTGTTGATTATTAATAATAAATTTATAAAATTGAATATTGAAACAGTAACAACTCAAAAAGAAAAATATGAAACAAGTAAAAGTATAATCAGTAAAAATAACCATCTCATGCTCCATAGCATTCGCACCCATAACTGCATTTTGCACTTGCCGTTTGGGCACATTCCCCCCTTGATGAGTCAGCAGATTCTTCAATTTGGTCCAACGGCAGCAAAACTAATTTTTGCACTGGGCGCATCATTCGTCGTTTCTTACCAGCGACTCGCAATTCTACGTTTCTAACAAGGCCATCATTTCCAGGAAATGTCCGCGTGATCCGGCCAGTTGCCCAAAAAGTTGGCGGTGCGTTCTCATCCTTGATTAACACCAAATCACCCATCTTTAAATTCTCTCGTGCAGTTTTCCATTTGGGACGTTGCTGCAACTCATTTAAATATGTTTGGTGCCACTGTTTCCAGAATGACTGTGACATATGCTGCGTGATTGCATATCGTCGAAGTGCACTTTTAGGAGTTTCATCAATTCGTTCTCCAAAGAGTTGCTTTAGTGGTCTCCCATTGATCAGATGTCCAGGTGATAAAAAATTTAAATCTTCCGGATTATCAGTAAGCGCTGTGAGTGGCCTTGAATTCAAAATAGCACTTATCTGTGCCAGCAATGTTTGAAAATCACCGCTGGTCAGTTTGCTCTGCCCGACAACTCGACGCAAGTGATACTTCATGGCCTTTACCTTTGATTCCCATAGGCCTCCTTGATGTGGAGCAGATGGTGTGATAAAATGCCACTTCACCCTTAATTCTCGCATCTCCTTATACGCGTCCGAATCAATCTGCGACCAGCTGTTCACCATTCGCGCTAATTCCTTTTCAGCTCCGACGAAACATGTTCCATTGTCACTCCACAAATGGGTACAGCTGCCACGAATGCTGGTAAAACGGAGAAATGCCCCCATAAAGGCTGCTGTTGACAAATTTTCAACCAGTTCGATATGAACCGCTTTTGTTGACATACATACAAAAATTGCGACATACTTCTTTTCGATGATTTTGCATCTGCCACCACGTGCCCTTACCTCAAAAGGGCCAGCATAATCAACGCCTGTATTTGAAAATGGTGGACTTTGCCGCACTCGGTCTGCTGGAAGATTCCCCATTAATTGTTCACAAAGTTTCTGACTTTGTCGCACACATGGAATACAACGTGAAATTTGAGTATGTATTGCTCTTCGGAGATTGGTGATCCAAAAGCGTTGTCTCAGAGCTGCCGCCATTGACTGAAAACCGCCATGCAAAGTTTGTTCATGAGCGTCCCGTATCAACAATTGAGCTAGGTGGCTTACATCAGGTAGTATTACAGGATGTTTCTGCTCATATGACAACATTGCATTTTCCAACCTACCACCTACTCGCATGACGTCCTTCTTGTCGATTATCGGATTGAGTCGAATCAATTGACTCTTCTTTGGAATCGCTTCTCCATTTCTTAAGGCGTTTAATTCTGGGCTGAAATAAACTGATTGTTCTTGTTTCACCCAGTAATCTATAGCCTTCTCTTCTTCAGCTTCAGTTATGTCACCAGTTTCTCGTCTAGACTTGTCCTCTCCACGAAGCTTAAGATTGTCTATATACCGCCATAGCCAGGCCGTTCGTCGAATGAGACGACGCCATGACGATGTTCGAGAAAGCATATCACTTTTAGTGGGCTTCAAAGCATTCTCGCCACGCATCTCAAACACAACAACATTGGTGAAGGCCTTTTGGATCGGACGCAGTCTCTTATCGTTGGCCATTTCAAGCCAATTTGACTTCATCTCAGCGTGAATCTCTCTCTGGATAAGCACGGATAATTCTACTCGAGATGCTGGCCACTCGATGCTATCCTTTATCAACCATGCTGGGCCGTTCCACCATATTTTTAATGATCCAAGGTCAGCTGGTGGTACTCCACGACTCAATACGTCCAATGGATTGTCAGTGGTCGCTACGTGTCGCCATTCGCAGTTATTCGTCAATTTTCGGATCGTTTGAATTCGGTTATGCACAAATGGTTTTAAAGTTTCTGGATCCTTCTCCATCCAGTGCAAAACTATTGATGAATCTGTCCACATTATTGTACGAACAAATTCAAACTTACATGCTTTTCTCACTACTCGCATAAGCTCACTTAGTAACACCACAGCACACAATTCCAACCGTGGTATTGTCAATGTCTTGACTGGTGCCACTCGAGACCGGGAAGTTAGCAGTGTAGAAATTGTTTCGTTTCCATTTTCAACTCTTACATAAACGACAGCCCCATAAGCTACCTCAGATGCGTCAGCAAATCCATGAAGAGCGAATTTATTTGTTGGGGCAATTCCAAGCCAACGTGGAATTCGGATGCGTGTAAGCTCAGGCAATTGAGATTGGAATTGTTTCCATTCATTGCCAATTGTATCCGGTACTTGTGCATCCCAGCCAATTCTTGCCTTCCATATATTTTGCATGATTATCTTCGCCCTGACGATGGCTGGGCCCAAATATCCATTTGGATCGAACAATTGTGCTATCTGACTAAGAATATTTCGCATGGTCATCGTCTGTTTCTCCTCTGGTGGCTGCGGCTTAAATTTAAAGGTTAGCTCATCGGAAATGGGTAACCATCGCAAACCAAGCACCATTGTGTCGTTGAATTCTCCCAACACGACTGCTTCTGTTGACTGCATTGATTGCTTCGGAACTACGTTGACGCCATTTGAGTGCCATTTACTTAACGGGAACCCACAATTGTGAAGAATTGTTGACATCTCGATGCATAGTGTGCGTGCTTCTTCTTCATTATCAGCGCCGGTGATGCCATCGTCCATATAAAAGTCACTCTCTATTACTCGTGCACCTCGTGGGAACTCATCCTGTTGGTCTCGCGCACACTGAATCATCCCAAAAGTTACTCTTGTCAACCAGTATTCCTTCACGTCAACTTTTGGATCTGGTCGCCAAACTATTCGCTGTACATCCCACTGTTTTTCAATGACCCCTACCTGGAGATACATCTTCTTAACATCGGTCGTTATTCCGATTCTATGTGTGCGAAATCGCAAAATTAAATTGAACAAATCGTCTTGCAATTATTCTCCAATCATCTGTGCCTCGTTCAAAGAGATGCCGTGGTTTGTCTTACATGATGCATCATAAACAACGCGAAACTTACGCACGACTGCATGGTGTGGGATATAATAGCACCATCCTTTTGGCTCGCGGTCCACTTGGAGCAAATGACCTGCTTCCAACATCTCGTTGATACTAGTAATGTACTTTTCCCGCAATGCTGGTTCACGGTCAAAACGACGCTCTAAAGCATACAGACGTCGCAATGCAATATCACGTGACGATCCTATTTCGTCTACGTCGCTACGAAATGGAATCCCCACGACATACCTGCCAGTTGATGTTCGATAATGATGATCCATGAAAAATTTCTCACACTCCTCCTGTTCCTTCGTTCGCACTCGACACGAGGGAATTTCTTCAACTTCCCAAAATCTATGCATTAACGTTGACAGGTGGTCCTCCTTTGCAAGTGCCAAAGTCACTTGTGCTTCTATTAATGGGCGTACACCACCACCATAAAGTAACCATCCTAGTCGGCTGCTTTGTGCAACGATACCAAGGTCATTAATCGAACTCCTATTATGCAAAATAGTTGCCCAAACACCAGCTCCAAGCAGTATGTCTACCTTTGCTGGTATATGAAACAATGGATCAGCCAATTTATCTCGAATGTCTTTTGGAGCCAGATCGATATTTAAAGGTGATTTGGGTAGTGAGTCAATAGATAATACTAGTACTATAAGCAACTCAATCTCTGCAATTGGATTTTCACTGCAACGCGGCAGCAATTGACAGCATACTTTCCTTGTGATTGGATGCTTTGACACGCTGTTTACTCCCGCAATCCGTATATTGCATTGTATCGTTGGTAGAAACTCCGTCTGCACCACTGACTTAGCGATAAGGTTAACTTGGGACCCAGAATCGCACATTGCTCGGATTGCCTGCGTTGTAAATGGACCGACTCTCAAACGCACCTGAGCTGTTTCCAGCAAAGCCAAACTTGTCTTTGGATCTTCGTCTTGCTGATATTTTGTTAACAATAATTTTGAAACAGAGTGATTAGATACAGTGAATTCATTGTATCCATCCAGATGTGTTGGTTGCTATTGCGTTTTTGTTGAGGTATTTGTTTGAATGGTTGAACCTTCAGATTTTGATAGATTGTTAATTGGGCATATAATGCTATTATGCTTTTGTCCTGGACATCGAGGACACGAATGTCGAGGACAGTTGTTCGCTAAATGGTTTGGACTAAAGCATGATTCGCATAAACGTTTCTTCTGCCCGAAATCCCGTCTTTCGTTCATTGACATTGCCTTAAATTCGTCACAATGAAACAGTGCATGGCCAGGGAAATCGCATTTGAAACACTTGCGGTTGTCAGCCGGACGTTTGCGATCAATAAACTGTGCTATTGGGCGTCGAACTTGGCCATTTACTGATTTCGATTGCGATTGGCCTAATATGCGCTGTGTTGCGTTGACTGATGACTTAAGAATGTTGCGTGGATCTTCTTGTGAGCTAGCTGCTATTAGTCGGGGGTTAATTGTTCCCATTTCCAAACTGGCAAGACAATTTGCACGCTGTTCCAAAAATGCAAACATCTCTGTCAATGTGGGTAGCTCATTTATTTGGTGGCGCATTTCCCATTCACGTCTACTTTCTGTGTCCAACAACTGTTCGATTTGATGCATAAATTGATAGTCGACCAACTGCTCTGATGACAGCAATGACATCAAATGCCGACGATTCACTCGTAGAGTATCCAAAACCTCCCGCAAATCCTCAAATGATCGTTGACGTACTGGAAGCAACGCATTTATTTCTTGCATATGAGCTCTAATGGTTTGGTGGTTGTTGTCAAACTGTTGTCGCAATGAAGACCATGCCAAGAAATAATTATCATCATTTGCAACTGACCATTCACCAACTGCACGTTTAGCTGGGCCTTCGAGAGCATCCAGTAACTTCCTTAAGCGCTGTGCATTTGTAAGATTTGTATTATTGTGTACCTCTTCAATAAATGCATCGCGAAAAGGTGCCCACTTGGCGAAATCTCCACTAAATGTCGGCAATTTAAACTGACTTGGCATATCGCTCCACTGAATTCGCAAAACACTGTCTGACTGATTTGTCTGCTGTACTACATGCGGCACCAATTCAGCCAATCGCGATCGCAAAGTTGCTTTGGAAGTGAAGTAAATTTGTTCACCCTGCTCCAGGTATGAACTGCCAGTCACGTTTCCTATTGACAGCCATTGATTACAAGCGTTGCTGTACTCCTCCCAGTAGTTATCGAGCATCTCCAGCTTCGTCTGAATTGCATGCTGATCAGCGTCTAAGAACTCGGTCTGCTGTGTAAAATCTGATATTCGACGAAGAGCAGATAATTTCACTTCACACCAGTTGCACGAGTCCTCAATGCTGGCAGGAGACCTGTGCAATTTTGTTTGTTTGGTGCGACGATTTTGCAGATCAAACGTCAATCTTGCATTATCATCATTCTGGCTCTGTTCAGATACGTCAAAGGGAGCCCACGGCCCTACATACGTCGGCCCCATTGAATTTGCTTCAACGGCAGATTTCGAAACACGCTTGTAACTGCCTTGCAGCTTCGGCTCCGAACGCTGTCTGTTCCTTCCTGTAAAATAATACTTTCATTAGCTTTCATTTATTATGGCCAAGCATCTTCCTAACCAATCTAACATGTTCGTGGTCACGCATATTATGACCTACAAACCATTCTGAATTATGATTGCGATCACGCCAAATGTGATCCACAAGCAATTTGTATTTAGTTATAGCCACGCATATTGTGACTCATAACCTATTTGCCGAATTATGTTTACGGCCACGCCCATTGTGACCCATAAAACACTGTATCTATATAAATATGTACCTATGTACATATGTTTGCGATCACGCCAATTGTGACCCACAAGCAATTCTGTATATGATTATAGCCACGCATATTGTGACTCATAATCCTTGCAGCATTATAGTTATAGCCACGCCAATTGCGACTCATAACCTATTCTGCTCATACATGTTTTCACATACCTGCATTTCCAGCTTGTATGGACTTGACAACCAACTTCTTTCTGCGGAATATTTCCATCAAACTCCTTTTTGGTGGAGAAGAAACTGCTATATCAATCAATCCCCGTTGCCGCTCAAGTTTCTGCAGAAATTGAAATTTCATAAGCATTGTGGTTTACTTAAGAAAAGAACATATAAATTTAACCGTTTTAAATAAATTAAAATTTAAAATCCTAATAGCACCCTTCATACACGGCGGCGTGCCAAATTGCTGCAATAACACTTACTAAACCCCTTTTGACTTCAATCAAATATAATAGATGTCGTTGATATCTGAACGCGCACCATCTCCAAAGGACCATAGGTACACCGATTCGATCCGGTTCGTTAGGACCATGTCGAAAGTCCAGATGGTAGAGACATGGACTGTATTTGTATGAGCAACTTACCCTTTCTTTCTTCAGAGAAGCCATACTAATTTGCAAAATAGTCCAATTCTTCAAATTGAATATTTATATTTATTTTTATTTCTTTTGAAAAGAAAATCTAAACCTTTTTCCTGAGATTGTTGATTATTAATAATAAATTTATAAAATTGAATATTGAAACAGTAACAACTCAAAAAGAAAAATATGAAACAAGTAAAAGTATAATCAGTAAAAATAACCATCTCATGCTCCATAGCATTCGCACCCATAACTGCATTTTGCACTTGCCGTTTGGGCACACTTTCAATTGAAAAAAATATTATTTAGCATTTTAGCTAAACTTCTGTCTTTTCATTATCAACACTTGTCCGTAACTGAGTTTCCTGTCAGAATTGTCAATTAAATAGGTAGGTACTGACAAATATGTAAATTGTATATTTTTTTCATTTCATAAAAGAATTGTCAGTACAAATTTGTCAGAAAATTCCTGACACTTGTAGAAAAATACTTGACAGTTCATTGTCATCATAATTATTTTATCAACCGAAAAGTTGACAATTTTCAGGTATTTTCCGACAACTCTATAAAATTGTCAAATTGTTTATGGAACAGATCTTGACAATGGTCGAGTTTTAAATTAACAAATTGTCACCTGTCACCTGTCGCGCAATTGTCAATGTTTATGAAATAGGGCCCACGCTGTGTCGAGACCTAAATGCATTCCATAACATCGCGATTCTGTTCGGCTCCCCTTAAAATTTTTTTCCCATGCTGAATGACTATATTGACGGAAACTAGCTGACCTCTTATAACCATTTAGTAACCTTTCAAATGGGTTACTTGTTTATTTTTATTCGAGAGAAAAGGTGTTAACATAAATAAAATTTGGATTCACCAGTTCAATTTTGCGAAGTGCGAAAACAGTTGGAACTGACCAAATACCGACACATTGAGCAAGTTCAAAACAACATTTCCCATAGAAATTTAAAATTTTGCTGCCGAATATTAAAAAAACAACTAGGTACTACATATTTTGAATTCACTTGCCCACTTTTTGACTGAGCAATTTTTAAGATCTATTTTTTCTGAGCTTGTTAATTATTCCATAGAAATATCTGTATTTTACATTCATTCAAAGTTCTATTATGTATATATCTTGCCATTCTACACTTCAAAACGAAAAAAAAAACATTCGATCTGTATAAAAATAGTGAAGACATTCAAGAGGTAAAACTTATTTGAACAAACTTTAATTTCAACAAATGCCTCAACAGAAAAATAACAACCCTTTGTTTCGATATTCTTTAGCTAAAAATCATGACTTTTAATTTTCTGACCGCTTTAAGTACATAATTAGACCTAACCAACCATATAATCAGCTCTCCCCCTATACTGCCAATGTTTGTATGTATGTATACCTATATTATTGGAGTGTTTTCTCTTCTGCTGCCTGCGTTTTGTTTAAATGGGAAAATTTAGCGGGTTTCACGGTCATTGCCTTGCCTCAAACCATCTATCTTTCCATCCAGCTCCAACTTCAACTTAAGCCAGCAATCGACCAATGTGAATGTTGTTATATTTTATTTTGTATCGTCGGTTGTCCTCAGCTCCTGTGCTTTCTAGCATAGATACACCATATAAAGATGACAATCTTTCGTACGTTTCACCCTCCAAAACCCATTTGTTTACATTGTTGTATTTGTAATTTCATCCCGTGTCGATGAATAAATGTGAATTGCAACAACAATTTAATGGGGTGGGTTTGTTCTGTTTCGCTAGATCGACCATTTTGTATGTGCAAATAACGCAGCCATCTTTAAAAAAATTCCAACTCACCAGCTTTTCACCATGAAAATGGGGGATGTTAGGTGGGATATCGGGTTGTGTTGAAAGAAACACAAATTTAATGATGCTAAGTCCGCTATTACACGACGACTTTGGAGTAATGAAACTTCTTTAAACTTTTTTTGAAAATTCATCTTCTGAGTGGTGCGCTGCTACACATTGATTTTTAAATCTTGACTCAAATTTGGAATTTCCTTTTTTTACATATATGTATTTATAATAACAACCATACAGGTATACATGTGCGCTCTACAAACAACAGAAATAAATGAAGCGATTTATTTAATAAACAAGGAATACAATAAGAAATGTCAAAAATCAGTGGCCAAACATGACCCACTCTTTATTTAAAAAGAATCATTTCCTATTTTCGTGAATAACACCATGTTTGGCCTTCATTCATTTACTCTCATAATGACATTTTGCTGAACTGTGTTTTTCTGTCCGAAACGTCAATTTCACAAGTCATCCATAATGCACTTAAGTGGTTGAAGGTGAGAAAACAAATAGTTTGTTCAATAGCCGTGTTTTTTTGCAAGCGCCGAGGAAATCGATCGAAAAAAACGACGTCTTGTCCTGCAATTTAGATGTTAAATGCAACAACAACTAATCCCCTTCGGGCTTAGCTAAGTGCGGAGAATTCTCGGCGCTTAGCTTAAGCACGGAGAAAAACTGTGTTACCGGCGTGAATTGCATACTTGTTATCGATAGTTTGTATGGAAACTCCATTTTGTTTCTGTAATGGCGTCGCTAATCCCCGATGTCGTTTTTTCCAACAAAATCTCCCCGGGCTTGCAAAAAAACACGGATAATGTCAATTTTCACAGCACAGAGTGATATAAATTGATTAAAAGAAAACTTAACATTTCACTTCCCTCATTCATCAATCAGAAAAAACAGTAAAAAAATAAGCACCATGCGCCAAATTGTTTTTTGCATCCAACCACTTACGAATGAGCGGTCGATGAGCGCTCTTCACGTCCGACGGCAAAAGTACACGAAAACTAGACGAACAGTACCACATCGCAATTATGGGCAAAACATATGAATTCTTTGTATTCACTCGGTTTCGTACCAATTTAATTTCCTCCGGGCTTGCAAAAAAACACGCCTAAAATTGTCTTACGACAGCTGCGTTGATTTTCTGATTTCTCATTCTTATATTATTTTTTTCATCATATTCACTGTTTGTTTCAATAAATTGAGATTAAGAACAAAAGACAATCGAATATACTTAAATCGATTATAAATTTTCACTTTCAAAATTTGTTTCCACAAACTTATCCATATAAGGTCGCGTTAGCACTTGATAACTCGTTGCTGAATTTATTATACTTTTTGAACATACTCATGATATTTTTAAAATAACCGACATTTTGGTGGTGAATGGAGGAATTCTGTCTATGTGTGCAAATAAACGGTGGTGAATGGACGAGTTCTGCATATGTGTGCGTGTTTCTCCTGAATTTCCCCTGAATTAGCTTGTAGGCAAACTCGGATGACAGCCGAGATTATTATCTTTATATGGTGTATCTATGCTTTCTAGTTTCATTCTCAGTTTTGCCTTTGGATTCATTTTGACCACAGATTAGCCATATGAAGATGAGAATGTTTCGTACGTTTCACCCTCCAAAACCCATTTGTTTACATTGTTGTATTTGCAATTTCTTCCCGCGTCGATGAATAGATGTGAATTGCAACAACAATTTAACCGGTGTCTGAAGATCCCTACTGTCTATGTGTGAGGTTTTTATACACACATTCTCATTTTTTATCTGATAACTGCCAGTTCAAGCTTGTAGGCAAATCAAAATGGCTGCCGGGGATTCTCATCTTCATGTGGCTAATCTGTGATTTTGACGTAATTAGTTTTAGTTCTGTGTTCTCTCCTGGACGAAAACCTTCATCGCAAACTATATGCAGCAACAACAAAGGAAACGAAACACATGAACAAAAAACGTATGAAATGGCTGCCAATGTGATACTCTTTTTTTAGTCGGGCATCACCATCGTCATCATTATCATCATCGTCGTCGCCTTTGCCTTTGTTGTTGTCGTCATCAAGAGTCTTTATGAAATTCTAATTTCCGACGTGTGGAAAATGAGTGGATGTGAAATGTGGTGGTTCAGAGTAGCCGGACCCATTGGTCCCTCACTATAATACACTATCTCAACCTCTATCATCAACATATAGAAGAGAATGTAACTTGAGTGCTTCACTTCACATCGACAGGTAGTTAAGACAAAAAAGAACAAAACAAAAGAAAACAAAAAATATATACAAAGGGAATATGGAATGGGAGTTGGAAACAAAATGAAAACAAACACACATCTTATGAAGATGAAGAAGAAGAAGGGTTTGTGTTGTGTATTTCTCAGCTACATTCTTCAGTTCTTAAGTTAAAAAAAAAAAAAAAAAAAAAAAGACGAGGAATAAAAAACAAAAAAAAACGAGAAATGAACTCCATGTCAAAGAACAAGCACAGGATTACCCATTCAGTCAAAGCCAAATCCAAATCCAAAGCCAAAGGAGTACAAAGAAATACGCCAAGTATGTATGTATGTATATAGAAACTAGTTTTTCATTATTATTGAATCAGCGCAGCGGGGCGTCTCTCTCTACAAACGGCAAGTTTGGTGCGCGTTTTCTTTGCTTTGAAACTACGTTGATGATGTCTATTGTAGGTACTGATGATACTTATCCAGTACCAACCATCACAACATGCAACCTCCAAAGAGCAGGCGAATTTTACCAAACAATTCGGTATAATATGTAGTAGTCCAGAGTAGACCAGGGCCTCAACCAACAACAAGCTTTTACCGACCAGCTCCGTGCCTATAGATTGCTGTCTCCAGTTAGCTGAGTTGAGCCAGAACTCTGAACTTAAAATGTTTTGTTTTGTTAAAGTTGCTATAGAAAAAGAAATTTTAAATATTTTTTGAACTAAGGGTGGACAAACCTTCTCAAATTCCGCACCTTAGCTTTGCTCTCTGACGTTCTGCTCTCACACTCACCCGGATATCTCTTCAAAAGATTAAGAAGTACTTCGTCAATCAGATCGTGTGAACTCATTCATCCGCGCTATTCCTCCCCTACTCTCGAACGTCATGGGGATCCAGGCAAACCGCTCAGATAGAAACTTTTGGAAAATTAACCAAGTGTATGGAAAGTAGTTTTTAGATGCTCTAACACATGCGAAACAGTCAGAATAATAATGAAATAAGTCCACCTTAAAATTGGTGAAGATTTTCAAGACTATTAAGGTTTTCTTTTAAAATTAAAGGCATATTTACAAAAAAAAAAAAAATGAAACAAAAAAATCTGGGGGATTAATTTAGAGCTAAAAGGTTGAGGAATCGTATGGGTATTGAAACAGCTGATAGTATTCTACGAGTTAGATATTCCAAACTATTTTACACCAACAGAAGAAATGCTGAAAACTTTCACAAGTGAGAAGATGCATCAAACCGACAGCCAAAACGAAGATGACGATAATATATTAGAACTTTTTTTTAATAAAGTTGAAACAATTTTTGTAATTCCTTTATATTTTATTTTTACATATTAATTTATTAATCGTATATTAATTACATTAAGGCCCAGTTTTTCAGTGGTGGGTTAAGCCAGAGTTAGCTTACTCAAGAAGCCTTTTTTTTTTGGTGGAGAATGCATGCGGAACGACTAAACAAACTCCGTTGATAAAGTATCAAAAGCATTTGTTCAGTTAATCATGAGTTAACTCACCAAATTCGATGAGTTAACTCGGGTCTAACTTTAATCTGGACTTAAGGGGTTGTTCCGTAATGTCTGATTAAAAATCGAAATATGCAATTTAGAACTTATAAGCCAATTATCAACCTCACTTATAATAATTAAAGTTTAAAGTATTTTAATGGCCAGATGAAGTGTCGATTAGCAAATTTACTTGGCAATTAAAATATAATTTTTTTTTTTTAATTTTTCATCGGTCAAAATTATTTTGTCTGGAAAACTGGAACACATACATAATTGACATAAGTATATAACATTCATTATTTCGAAAAATTGTGAAAAGCAAAGTTTTTTTTTTACTAGGTGGATTTTATTTAGGGATGATTTAAATTCGAGTGTTAAATAAATGACAGTATGCCGTTAATTCTTTGACTCTAGTCAAACTCTAACTAACTCCCATAACAATACTACTTGGGCTATTTATAGCTCTACACGATTAAGTTATCAGAACTTTACTCAGACATTGTGAAACAAACCCTTAACAATTTTTCTTTAGTATCTTCTTTACAAATATTTTTTTATTGTGGCTACTCAATTACTGTTAATTAATTAAATTTAAAATTAAAAATCACTCATTTATGAGCTGTGAATAAAAATAAAAAGTTGAACAAAAATGAAGTTTTTATTTTTCTTTTCATCTGGCAACACTGCTAAGTCGGAATATTTACGAAAAAAAAAATCATTTTCAATCGATTTCCTTTAATCACTGGCAATCTCCAATCTCCCCTAGACAATAGAGCTATAATGTAGTTCCACAACCACTTACCTTGTTGAATTTTTATCCTTTACCCTCTCAGTCTTTGATAAAGGCTGAGAATTCCTTGTCATTTTAAACGATTTGAGTAAGACCTTTAACAAAATTTCCCATAGACTATCACTCTTCAAATTGTCCCATTTCGTCTCTCAAGCCTCTTAACTACTACAGTGTTCGTTTCTGATCTTATTATTTTAGTCCTTTCTTAGCTTTGTAAAGGGTGTTTTTTTTAGACGTGTTGTTTTCAAGAAGAAATAAAACGCATATAAATTAATGTAATGGCCAAGAATTTAGCTTTATTATAAAGATAAGGGTTTGCCATTATGTTTTAAAAATGATTTCGGGCAAGTGGCCGCCGCCGCAGCTGGCTCGAATAAATTCCAGCCGAGAGGCCCAATTTTCGACACCTCCAATTGTTTCGCGCGATGGCGGATGGACTCATTCGGGTCTTCTTCGATACTCTGCTCCACAGCAGCATTAGCGTCTAAAATCTGAAGTATTTTAAATAAAAATTCAAGAAAATTATAACAGAAACCTTTCAAAGTCTTAATGACACCATTTTCTTTGAAATAACTTAATTCAATCTTTTAAAAATTGAAACTTCATTTACCTTCTCTAATTGCATTTACAGAAGCTTATCCGAAAAACAGGCACGAACTGGGTTACACTTTTTTCCTTTTTCTATTTTTAAAAGATCTCTAAGAACCAGATGTGAACAATGAAGTTCATTAGGTATTTCTAGATAAAAGAATTGTTTTCGAAGAAAGCTACATAATATAATAATATAGCAATACCCACTGAAAACTCGAATCTTAATAAACCGAAATGTAGCTCACCCAACTACTACTATCTTTTTGTATAGTATCTATGAGATTTGCTCAAAAAAACAATTTAACAGCCTTCAGAAATTCGCCTCAATAGCGCCTTTATGCCCTTCCACTTCTTGGTCTTGTATAACTTTTTGTTGAGTACATCGAGAAACAAAAATATATGTTTTTTTTGTTTTTTTATTTCAAAACCTGAAGTCATCCATACACAACCACTCAGGCGTACATCTAAAGACCCCAACTAATCGCTGCCCTGAGCCTTCTTAAGCCTCGGCTCCTCAGCGGGAAAGAGAGATATACATACATACGTCTTTATTTACGTCTGCAGTCTTCTTAGTTATCTTTCCGCTCACGGCCGGCGGCGTGCGTGTTGTTGTTGTTTTTGTTATTCTTCCTTAATTCACCTGAGCAACGCATGGATTTGATACTATAGTTATGGGACATTATGTCTCACGATGAAATTAATTAAACATGTGAAAGAGTTTAGCACGCTGCTGCTGCTGGGAATGGGGGCCCACTAGAGGCTGTCTGATGACTGAATGACATTTTGAGACAGCGCCGCGCCAGCCGTCGAGTTATTTGATAATAAAAAAAAAAAAATAGTTTGTGGCGGATATTTTTCTTTCTGTTTGTTCATGTTTTTCTCAATGACAAACTGCATAATTATAAATAATGATCTCGTTAAGTTTCAGTGGCGGTACAATATAATCAACGTCTTCGCCGTAATTAAGGAAATTAAGTATTCCAGTTTGAAATTACGGGAGAAAAGGTCAAGATCAAGAACCAGTTTGTAGGATATTTATTTTGCCTTGAATGAAGGTCCCATGTGAGGTACCTATTTTATAATTATTAATCGGTCGGTGAATATTAAAATAAATGGCCATCTCCACCGCTCCGTGCCGACCGACCGACCGACCGACGCCGGCCAGCCGGTAGAGGAGTATAGACATTCCCCAAGGAATATATAATAATCAAAGAAAGAGAATACAAATTAGTATGTAGGACAAGGGTAATTTTGGGGATATACATATGCATGTAAAGATAGAGTTGAAGTATTATAAATCTTAAGGATTAACATACAAATGGCAATGAATTTCCTTCTATAAAGTGTTGATGGAGTTCTCATTAGACTTCGGTTATCTGCTTTGGATGTCAATTTCCAACCAAAAAATTCACTCCTCCCGCGTGAACGCAGCACCACACAGTGGCTCTTCGTGCATCACACGCAGATTTTCGACACAAAATCGTCCTCTCCGTTGGTTGTTCAGATTGAGGATGGCTCCGACAGCGGAGTATGGCGCTCCATTGCTTGTCTGTTTGTATACTGCAGCTGTCTAGTTTGTGAACTAGTTCACAAATGTCAAATATGATTGACGTACGACGCCATTTGCAAAAATAATGACATCTTCCGATAGAGTGAATAATTTTGCGCCACCATGTACATATATAAATATCCCTTTCTGTTTTAATTTTCTATTTCCCACACAACCACAGCTGGCGCTGGATTGAAACGCTGGGACCCCGTTTGGAAACGCCTTACAGCTGATATCATTTTTAAGACCTTAACCTTGAAGATCAGACCATTAGATTTCAAGGTACAGGCTTCGTTAAAGATCCAAATATCAACTTTTTTCAAAGATGTTAAAAAATAATCGCCAAACAACCAAAAAGAGTAATTTGTATATTTTTAATTTAATTCACTTAAGATTGATTTTTCTAATTTGTGTTAATATTTTTGATTTGTTATCAATTGAACTGCAATTAAGTTTATGAAGCTTGTATATAAACTACAGTTATGTGTGACAGCCAAAATATTTGCCAATTAATTTACTTGCCAATAAACGAAATAAAACTAATAAATCAATTAAGATATTAAAGATCAATAATATGCTTGTGTACGAAATATGTCATATTGACTCCTTTAAAAAAAAATGTGTCATGTCAATTTTGTTCCAAAAATATAGACTAGTATTGTCTATAATCTGTGGAATTTTGAAATTTTAAAAATCGCCAACTAAAAATTTAAAAAAAATCAAAAATTTACCCAAAAAAATGTGTGTGAAATGAGTCGCTTTACGCTTGCACGATGTTGGGATATATTGAAAAGTTATTTCCAAAGTGAGTGCTGTGTAGCCCAAGCGGTGCGTTTTTTGAAAAGTCGAAAAATCATCTTTTCTGACGAGGCGCATTTTTATCTCAGCAGCTACGTTGACAAACAAAATTGCCGCGTCTGGGGCTCGGAGAACCCGCACGTTATTGTCGAGAAGCCAATGCATCCGCACAGAGAGTGACAGTTTGGTGCGGATTGTGGAGTGGTGGCATCATTGGCCCATCTGTCATCGAAAATGAGGCTGGGAACAACGTTTCGGTCAACGGTGGGCGTTACAGAGCCATGTTAATAGACTTTTTTTTTTTGCTGAAATTGAAGACATGGATTTGAACGACCTCTGGGTCATGCAGTATGGCGCGCCACACCACACAGCCAATGCCACATTCCATCTTTTGCGCACCAAATTCCCAAATCGTGTTATCAGCCGTCTTGGCGATGGCAATTGGCCGCCTCGGAGCTGCGATTTGACCCCTTTGGACTTTTTTTTGTGGGGAACCGTGAAGGACCGATGTTATACCAACAATCCGGAAACGATTCAAGCACTTAAGGCGAATATCATCCAAGCAATCCGTGAGCTACAGCCCGAAACCATCAACAAGGTCTTGGAAAATTGAAGTGACAGAATGCGCTACTGCGAAGCCAGCCAAGGCAGCCACTTGAACGAAGCGACGCACGTTGTGTTCCATAAGTAATGGGAATGTTTGTTTTTACTAATAAAGCCATAATACATGGACAAAATTTAATTTTGTTAATTTTATTGCATTTTTAAAAAGAAACTTATATTTGGCCGACCCTGTATATAGACATGCCAATTTCATACAGTTCCGTATTAAAATGTATTGTTTATGCGCCCCCACAGGGTCAGTGCCCTACGCCAACAATCCGGTTAGTATACAGCGAACACCAATGTTTTTTTTTCGATTGAATCCCGTTGATAATACATTAAAGTATGTAGTTTTGTTTTCAGATTTATGTCTTTGACGTCACACAATTCAATTAAAACCATTTTATTTTATTTGTTTTTTTAATTGATAAATTGTGACGAAAATAACATAAAGGCAATTTATTGTGAATTAAAAAAACAAAAAAAACATAGAAAATGTATGCATCCCATTACCAATGTCGACAGTGGCTTTCTCTGTCGTGTCAAATTCCAAATGACATTCTATAACTTTTGATCGACCGACGCACAGTGGGGCAGAAATGCCTGATCAACGGCGATAATTATAAAGCTTTTTGTTGCCTAAACCAAAATATACTTTTCGAAAGGTTTTTTGTATGCTGAATTCGAATCCGAAGTCAAAAAAAGACTCCACCACTTCAGATTTTTGAGATAATCTCGTTATAAAAATTTAAATACGCTTGCTGGTATGTTTTGGTGTATATTATTAGAGTGAGGAAGTTGGATTAACAGAATAAAAAGCCATTTGGGAATTTTCATTATTTTAAACTCAATTTTAAACATTCATATATCATTTTTTAGTTCAATATGTGAGGAAGGACGATTCCGGAGACGGTACAATCATGAATTGTACCTTGAAGCAGATATCGTGACAAAAATTAAGTTCGGTAGACTCCGGTGGGCAGGGCACCTAGCTCGCATGAGCGAAGAGGAACCTGCTCGGAAAGTTCTTTGTGGTACATTCTATGGTAGACGACAGCGTGGTAGACCATGCTTGCGCTGGAGAGATGGCGTAGACCAGGAGCCTTGGGGTGCGCAACTGGATGGCGGCGGCTCGAGACCGGGATGGGTGGAGAGACTTGTTGAAGGAGGCCAGGACTGGACCCCGATTGTCGAGCCGATGATGATGATTCTTATATAAAGTTACAATTTTTGAAACATTTCAACAGCTACATTTTGATTGAAGACAAATAATTTAGATTTTTAAATATTTATTTAATATCTGAAAAAAAAAACAAACGAAAATAAAAAAACATTTCGTTTACCTTGGTCTTACGTTGGTGGTTACTATTCTGAGTCCGAAAAGTCGTTAATATTTTCAGTCTGCCGTTGGTTGCTTAAATCGAGCTCTAAAAACATTTCGATAGCTTCAGAATCAAATGGAATTTTTTTTGAAGGTTTTCAAACTCTCTGGTTGCTACTAAATGGATCTGAAGATATTGACATTCGGTTCATAATGTCTATTAATGTGTCTTGTCTAGATGTCTTTCGACTAAAATATTTCTCTGTACATTTTAATATCCTTATTTCGGGCTTCTTACGCTTATTCACTCAATTCTCCATTGGACAGTATACTTTGAGAAATTATTTCATGTCCATTAATAAGAATCTTATTAACTGAAGTGCTCATATAATACCAAGGATACAGCATAAGAAACAACTTCGCAGTCTTAAGACAATACATTTTAAATTTTGGAGCGTCAATACTAAATCCACTTGATAAGTACTGCAAAATTACAAATATGAAAATTTTTATCAGATTTTAATCAATACAGGTTATTTCGCTTGATTTTTTAGAGTGTTTGAAAAAACGCCCGGCAACATTTCCCATATTTATATTGCCCAATTTACTTTGTTAATAAAAATAAAAATTTGTTAAAGTCAGCTCCGGGGATAACTTTTAAAAAAAGTAATTTCATATTTGTTATCTACAATTAATGCCCTTTTAATCCGCTCTGGGTTTTTCGCCCATACATTTTTCCGCATTCTCCTTTAAACTGTATAAATTCTTTTTTTCTTTAGCTCTGACACATGATTTTCAGTACAGTCATTAAAAATATCTCAATATATTCAATTTTTTTGTCAATATAGTTCTAAATTTACTGTTTAAAAAAGATTTCGCAGAGTTCCTGCCTTTTGCAAGAAAAAAAACTGCATGTTAAGCCCTTAAACATAATGAAAATGGTTTAATATTTTGCATACTTTTGAACACAAAAAAATTAAAAAAAAAAAAATATTTTAGACAAACATTTTTTACTTTTAACTTCAGTTTCGAATAAAGAATCTATTTAACCAAGAAAAACACTTTAAATCTAATTTTAATGTTTGCCTTATCAAAAAGTACTAAAAATGTTTTATTGTTTTTTTTTAAGGAGCTGACATTTTTTTATTTATTTTTTTGACAAATTAACTACATAATCGAGTAAAAACTAATGCTATTTAAAAGAACATACCTGATTCACCAAAATTCTATGTAAAATTTGTTTATTAATAATAAATTTTCAATATAATTTTTGTATCACAATATTGGCCACTTATTTCGGTTAGTTTCACACAAAACAAAATTTTAACAAAACTGTCAACTTTGATGCCGAATGGTAGTGATGAAACCACTGACTAAAAAAAATACTTGAATCATATAAGGCATAATATAGGTTAATCGAAACAGTTATTTTTATTGAAATTTGTTACGTTTAGAAAAAAATGACTTCTCGCCGCTTCTGCTTAGACAAGATCCCACTGTGCGACGTGATAGAGGGAAGAACTTGCCACAATTGAAAGAAATCCTCAGAAATCGCAAGTTTGATAACCAGCCAATAATAAAAATGGTTAAATTTAATTACATATTTAAATAAAATGATGGATGAGTTGATGAAGTAGTAAAAATCACTTTTTTTAAGTACAAGAAGCTTAGACACATCAGGATCTTCCAGTTAAGATATGAATTGAAGCTTGTCTTTTTTATTTCTTTTTCATATTGGCCCTTACTATAATATTTAATATTCGACTTTGCGATACAAGACTTTTCCCAAACAAGGTAGGGGGGAGTTGTTCAGGTACCTGCACGTTTCTTCAGCTCGACGAGAGACTGTTCAAGACCGTTTGACATTTACTACGCCCGACGCAAGTGACGTAAATAATTTAATACCATAATACAGAATCCAGATTTTTTTCTCGCCCTATATATTTGAGGTCGTTTACGACATTGGTGTCAGGGGGCGTTCGAAAAAATCAATTCTCTTGACGAAAAAATAACAAAACTTAAATTAACTTTAATGAAGTGATGCTAATAACGTGACACTTATGATGTGACGCCGACGATGTGACGCTAATAACGTGACGCTAATGACGTGACGGTATATGACAATATCGATTGTTGATAGAATTTTATGAATACAAAAATAATTGTCAAATTTTGTTTTATCAAATTGTCATGTCTATGTAAGTAATTAGAATTCTCTCTACACACCGTGACGTTAAAATTTTTCTTTTCAATCCTGAACAGTAACATTAAATGGTGTTAAAAATCCAGTTTCTATCATAATTTTTTTCTCCAAACTCGATTATCGAAAATTTAAGATAACTCAAGTTGTTGTTGCATCAGATGGCATCAGCTGTGTATTTAGAAGTAAACAAAATACATTAAGCTGCCTATATAAATAGCTTTGATTAACAATTTGAGCCAGCTCAATTTTTTATAAGTTAAACGAAATTCCCAATAAGGGAACAAAATATATATACATAAAAATATTTTATTTGCATATTGTTCTAAGTTGAAATTGTTCTAAGTTTTTTAATAATAATTTTTTGTTTTCTCATTTCAGGTAACTAACATTTACTATATTAATATGAACACGCTGTAATTCAGTTTGAATGGTAAGTATTTAAACACTAACACCCCTATACTCTATTGTTCGTCTGTTCTGCGTGTAACTACAGACCGAAAAATAAAAACTTTGAATAGTGTGTGTATTATAATGGTTAATCAGCCATATCAACCACAAACCAAAAGTTCAAATCCGGTCAAAAGTGGTTTCCGTTTCTTTGACATTTGCATACAAAGGGTCCAGCAATGACCTTAGTTTTCTGAGAAATTTATCAACATGATATGTGGTATGTCAAAAAAAAAATGCAATGAAGTTTTGAGAATGTAAACACATCAAAAATTGTGTGAGTGCCGGGACCCGCGGTTAATATGTGTTAACATCAACGTTTGTCCAAGCCCAGTTTTTAGGATCTATATTGGGATCCGTATACGAAGTCGTTCATACGTTGTTGACTACGTGCATGGATCCAAAATGGACAATTTGCTTGAAGGAGATTTTCAGATGTTTGTCACTCAACTATCCTACTATGCAGATTTTCGTAACGTAATGTGCTACACCGTAAAGTGTGACCTCGTTACGTTGCTCAGAGGAAAGTCCACGTTTTTGATGTGTAAACATCTATGCTGGCGGTAGAGTGAAAAAAAACGTGAACGTTCGTGTGCAACGTTACGTTGTGCAACGTTACGGTGTGCAACGTTACGATCTGCATACTAGGATGGATGCGTTCAGTGAAAAAAGTCTTTAGACCGCGCACGTTGATGTTTACACATATTAACCGTGAGTCCCGGCCTCACACAATTTTTATTTCACTCTAACGCTGGCATAGATGTTCACACATCAAAAAAATAATTAAATTGTTTTAAAACACAATAAAAGCTTGTAAAGGGTGTTTTTTAAGAGTAATACAACTTTGAAATGGAATAAAACAAAGATGATTTTTTTCAATTGACATGAAATTTACTTTATTCGAAAAATAATCTTCTGGCATTATAATTTAAATATGATTTCTGCCATATGACCGCCACGGCTGGCTCGGAGGTAGTCTAATCTGGAGGTGCAATTTTCGATGACTTTTTCCAACAATTGTGGCCGTATATCGCCAATAACGCGGCGAATGTTATCTTCCAAGTATGTTTAATCGTTTCGGGCTTATCGGCGTAGACTAGCGACTTCACACATCCCCACAGAAAATAGTCAAGCGGCGTTAAATCGCACGATCTTGGAGGCCAATGCACAGGTTCGTAACGTGCAACTATGCGGTTACCAAACGTTTCCTTCAATAAATAATCAATTGTGGCACGAGCTGTGTGACATTTTGCGTCGTCTTGTTGAAACCATAGCTCCTGCACATCATGATTGTTCAATTGATGAACGAAAAAGTCAGTAATCATGGCTCTATAACGGTCACCATTGACTGTAATGTTCTGGCCAGCATTGTTTTTAAAGATGTACAGACCAATTAATCCACCAAACCATAAAGCACACCAAACAGTCAAATTTTGTGGATGTAACGGTGTCTCAACATGCACTTGTTTGTTTATTGACGCCGTATCCATTCAATGAAAAGTGAGCTTCATCGCTAAACAAAATTCTCTTATGAAAATCACTTGACAGCTGACAAAATGGCCACCAATTAAAATAGTGTTGTCAACTTAAAGTTCTATACCTCTTTGAAATTTAGAAAATTGAAATTTAGTTTAAATATTAAAAAAAAACAAAAACAATACACAATAATTCTTATTCCAAAAAGGATAGGAACAGCGGACTCGAGTGTGTTTCTCAATTCATCATCAATTTAATTCAGTTAATAAAATATCTTAGTGTGTAAAACCTGAAAAATTATGTACACGATTCGATACAGCTAATTAGCAATTAAATCTAAGATCCATTCAAACCCATGAGAGGAATCAAGAAAAACATAATCTTTAGACAATACCTTAATACCTCTTTTTTTTTTTCTTAAACTCAAACTCCACTTAATTCGACTTAAATTGACTACGATATTCGAATAATCATTAATATCAATTGACATTGCCGAACAACAAAACCCAAAGCAGGCAATAAAAATCCTGATTGTGATTTCTTTTATAAGATATCTATAGAAGAAAACGACCATATAATTTTATTAATGAGGCACAAGTCCACATCGGTGAAGATTCTAGTCTCGTTGACAGATGATGGCTGATGCTCATGTTCACCAACAACAAGAAAATCTCAACAAATAAAAATGCATATTCAAGTCGAGTGCAGTCAGAGTGGATTTATACAACAAAAAATCTTGTTTGCTAGACAAGTATCGTTACAGATTATTGGATTTATATTAAAAGACAACTTTTTCCTGAGTTCTATTAGTATATATATATATGCATTATGAAGTGTCGTCCAGCAGGTTATGGTTTTTATTGTTGTAATCTAGTTTTTGCATTCATTGCACTGACATTGACAATACAAGTTGACAACAATGTATCACGAAATTGCAAGTGGAGGAATTTGATCAGCAATTTTTTTTTTTGCTGTAGGAAGTCAATTAATAAAAAGTTCTCTATTTTGTTTACACACGTTTTTGATACAAAATAATACAGCGATTTTAATCTTGCATGATCTGAATAACGATCAGAAACAGAAACACAAACCCAAACACAAAAAAATATAAAAATCCAAGTCCAAATGCAAATGCAAATAAAGGGTCCGCCATCTAACGTTTTTTTTCAACTAGGCTTATTTCGTGAATCGTAACACTTAGCTCATGTCTGATTTGACAGATAATAAGTTTTATCCTTCCGCTGAACGAATATGGTTGTGTATACGCTTCGCTAAGTGGGTCTGCGATCGACTTAGAGAAGATGCCGATTTTGTCAAAAAAATCATCTTTTCAGATGAAGCTCATTTTGGTCTTGGCGGGTAGTAAACAAGCAAAGTTGTCGCATTTGGGGCACATAAAACCCGCACGTATACATTGAAAAACCGATACACCCAAAACGAGTCACTGTTTGGTGCGGATTTTGGTCCAGAGGCATAATTGGGCCATTATTCGAAAATGAGCAAGGAATGGCTGTTACAGTCAATGGCGATCGTTATCGGGCCATGTTGAACAAATTTTTGTTCACAAAAATTGAAGAGGAGGATATTGGCAACATTTGGTTTCAACAGGACGGCGCTACGTGCCACACAGCCGAAGCCACACTCGATGTTTTGCGCCATTTTCAAAAAAAAGAAGGTTATTTGGCGGACCCTTTACAAACACAAAAACAAACAAACGTTTCTGTGTGCGTGTTAGAAGCGAGACATGTTCATACCAAGAGATACCCTTGCCGAATTAGCTACTTACAGTAGTCACAAGAAGCGCACCAAACGGTGAATTTTTCTGATGGAAGTAATGGTGTTTCGACAATGGCTTCTGGATCATCTTCACTCTTGTATGCGGAAATTTTGTTTATTGACATAGCCATTTAACCAAAAGTCTGCTTCATTATGAGCACCATTAAATGCACGTAATGCTTGATAAGTTTTAATTTTAATTGAACTTTTAAACTTGCCTTTTAAACTCAATTTGAATCATGATAAATTAGCAAAATGAAACTAACCTCAAAACAACCGAGAACTGTCAAATCAGCTGTCACATAAAACAGTGTTGCCAATTTAAAGTTCTACGCCCCATTACTTGTTGGCAGAATTCCATAAAGTTTTCCATGAAAAAAAAAACCGGAAAACTTAATAAATATAAAAACAAGTATCAATTTAATTTCATGTCGTTTAATTTAATTGTTTTTGTTCAGAGTTTTTACATTTTTATCTTTAAAAGGTGTAAACATAAAACATTGTACGTGCAACTCATTGATCTACCTTTTTTTCTAGTTTATTTGAAATTTGAAAGTATTACTTACAGAAGCCAAACGAACAAAAAATTAACATAGGTAGTACCTACCTGCGAACATATTACAAACACTCACTTTTACTATAAAAAAATAAACAAGTGAAGTGTTAGGGTATACTCTTCGTGTAATTCGCTTTTTTTTAAAGGCAAATTTATACCTAGGTCGAAAGGGCGTTGGACTGTGTAAGTGTGTGTGTGTCTGCCAGTTTAATCATTCAACTGCTTTAAAAACAAAAGCAGTCAAATTACGTGGAAAATGGTATATATTTTTCGTATCACGTACAGATTAATTAGATTGTAATTTTTGGTCACAAACAAAAATAAAAAAACAACTCTACAAAATTATTTGCAAACTAATTTATTTAAATGAATATTGCTCATTTGTTGGAATACCAGCATTACTCAAAATTTGTAATTTCGAGATAAATGACAATAAATTGTTCAACAACAAACAATAATTGAGAAGCTTGTGAAGTGAAGTATTGAACGAGGAAAGTTACTCACAATCTTATAACTAGTTTAGAATCTTCAATGTTTTAGCTATGCCGTGATTGTAGTAAATGAGCCTTATATACAATAAACTTTGAGATGTTAAGGAAATAAAAATGCAAAAATGCTTTTTAGTGCTTGTGGACCCTTATTTACCAAAAAAAAATTCAAAATTACATTCATTAAGGAAGGCACTTGGCAAGCCTATGCATATGCAGTCAACATCGTAGTAAGGTGGAGGAATCTTCTGATAAGAACTTGAAATTCCTCCCATCGACCACAAGTCGTAAAATGCCAATTTTGATTGAGTAAGTTGGTCGGGAAAAATATTCTTCAAAAATAAATACTTTCCCCGAAATAGTCTAACGGCGTCAAATCCGCACGACCGAGGCGGCCAAGCCACTGGACCATTTCGTGAGATAACACGTTCTCCAAACTTGGTTTCCAATAAACTGATTGTGACATTCGCTGTATGGCTTGTGGCGCCGTCCTGTTGGAACCACATGTCCTCCAAGTCCATACCATCCAATTGGGGCCAAAAATATTCGGTTATCATTGAACGTTAGCGATCCCCATTCACAGTAACGTGCCGGTCTTGATCATCACGGAAGAAGTGCGGCCCAATGACGCCGCCGGCCCATAAACCACACCAAACCGTAATTTTTTCGGGATGCAATGGATGACTCATGGAGTACGTGTGGATTGCTGCCTGACCAATACCGCATATTTTGTTTATTGACGAAGCCATTCAGCCAGAAATCAGCCTCATCGCTGAAGATGATTTTTCGATGAAAAGCCGAATCATTTTCAAGTTGCTGCTCAGCCAAATTAACGAACATACGACGCTTCTGGTGGTCAAGCGGCTTCAGTTCTTGCATCAATTTAATCTTGTAAGCATGTAGGCCAAGATCTTTTCGCAAAATTCGCCACAACGACGTCACAGAGATGCCCAACGCTTGAGAACGACGTGTGAGAGACACATTTGGGCTTTCTGCAACTGAAGTTTCAGCGGCAGCAATATTCTCGAGACTACGGGCACTTCTTTGTCTCACTGGCACGGGAACATTTTGTACTGTGCCTGTGGATTAAAATTTTTCCACTAGACGCTCAATTGTTGATCTGCTAGGACGATTATGACGACCATAAATTGGACGTAGCGCTCTTAACGTTGAGGCCACTGACTCCGAATTTCGGTATTAAATTTTAATAATTTCGACTCGTTGTTGGCTCGTATATCTTTCCATCATGAAATGGCAAACCTTACTGAAGAAAAATGTCAAAAGAACAGCAAGAAATATGGCGTCGTTTGTTGTACCTGTTGGTCTACTTTTGTAGCGTCCCTGTTGAAAAACCCTTTACATAGGTATTGACAAGGGGTTAGCAAGTATGGCCATCGATATTAGCTAAGCCCTCGCTAGCTTTCTACCCTTTGAGGACCTAGAGAGTTTGACATTTGACTATAAAAACTGACATTTAAACTGATGTTCCATAAGGTAAGGTCTTAGGACCAAATAACCTATCAAACACAAAAAGAATTTTTGAAATCGGATATCACTTCGTTTTTACCCCATTTCACCCAATATCAAATTTTTGAAAAAAAAAAAAAAATGCCCATTACCACCTACACAAGTAGGTGCTTGCAAGTGCAAGCAATAAGTTGGAAAAGTTTAACCGCGATCGGATGAACAATACGGCAGCGCATAAAATACGAACAAACAAATATTCATTTTTAAATAGCTTGATTCGCATAAGTTGTGACAAAAAGCTAGAGCGTGTGGGTCTGATTGATACAAGAAAAAAATCGTATAGGAAGGGGGTCTATTCCTCCTCTTTTAACCGGGAGGGGCAATTTTCTAATAAAAATTACAGAAAAAAAAATTATTAAAAATTAAAAAAAAAGCCGTAAGAACTTCACTTCTTTCTTTTTTGTCCAATGATTCCAATGAAGTCTATAATGTTGGCATTTCGAAAATCAATCTTCTGTTTTTCAACTCATTTTAAATTTTGTTGCTTCAAGGTATGTAATTTATGATGCAGGGATATAATTCAAAGGGGGTATTTAATCCACCTTAAATGAGAATCCTTCCCACTGTAAAAAAAAACCGATTGGAGTTAAGATTTTTTGTCACTTTTTAGTGAGAAATGTTTTCCAATTCGTGTGAGAAATGATAACACTTCTATCACAATCATTTATCATCAGAGATCATTTTGTGTTGTTAGGATTTTGGGTTCTTCGGATTCTTGGTTTTTATGATTTTAAGTTTTTGGGATTTAGAGAAAGAAGAAAAGAAATTAAATCATACAAAATCGGAAAAAATCACCTTGTTGAAGAAATTTTTTTTAATATCAAATATATAACAAAATTTTATAAAATATTATAACAAAAATGCGAAAAACAAGACATCATACATTTCAAGCAATCAAACGAAAGCGTGAGTAACTACAGCCTCGTGTTTCATTGCCGTCAGAATTCATACATTCCGATTTTTAATTTCAACACATCGAAATTCTCTTTTAATTTCGCATTAAACATTTACATCTTCCGATATTTGCCTCACATTACCCATCTTTTTATTCCCTTTTGTTGCATACAAATATGTGCTTGTATATTCATTGTTTGATTCAAGTAATCGTAATTATCACATTGAATTTATTAAAATTAATCTGCAGAGTAGCACACAGAATAAAGCACAAGAGATTACGAAAATCGGATGAACATTTGTCGCATGTTCCCAAGATGTGTATTTCCCACAGGTTTCGCCACCTTTGACCACATTTGTTCTTGTCGTAAGCAAATAACTGAACGTGGAAACCCTGGTTTTTGAATTCAATTTATAAGCGAACTGCCACGTTTATTATTAAAGAACGCGCGTCACATCGCCTCTACTGTGTTGAATTTAATTTCTCGTGACAGCATCCCGTCGGTCGTCTTTCGTTTTGACGTTTGATTGATCGCTGAATGTATCGAAAGGTGTGTTTGTTTAGTTCAACTCTGAATTCCAACTGGTTTTACACAGGTTTTATCCAAAAATTTGTAGTTTTCGAAAACTTGTGGCTTTTAAAAAAATGTATAGGAAAACTTGTGTATTACGCCAACACCATTGGAGACATTATTCGAAGACTCGGAAAAAAAGGCTCATACAGTTATGATCTAAATGCCATGAAAAGTGCTTACAATCTTTCCAAAACTTATCAATGTAGGTACCAAATCTGAAACAAATCCATCCATTCATTTAGAATCCAGCCCGATATATGTACACCTGGACAAACAAATCGGGGGCGCGCGAGTTACATATTTGTATGGTGACCTCCATCACCATTAGTACATTAACCCTTTAGCCATTTGTCATATTGCAAATAATTGTAATACGAGTATAAATTAAAATAATTGTAAAATAATATAGTAAGTTGCTCAGTCAGCATATATAACAACGAATGTCAAATATATCTGATTGAACAACATAATAATATAAATCTAGAATAAGTAGTCGTAAGAAAGCAGTTGATAAATAAAGAACTTCATATTATTAATAGTGTTGCATTTTTACTGCTCGACCCTTTACACTTAACTGGCGCAGTCGAAACGGAAACGGAAATTTAGCAAACGCGGAAAAATTAAAATTAAAAATTACAACTAAAAATCAGTGAACATTTTTTTTATAAAATCGTGTTTTGTTAACCGTCCACGTCCCCTCCTCCACCCGAATAAAGTATCCAAAACGGTTTGCCGGGAATTAAAACAAAAAAAAAGAATAAGTGTTTGTTGTTTACCATCCACAACCCCACCTCCGCCCAACTAAAAATCAGTTGAATTAAATAAAAAAAAACCTACTCCAAATTAAAGAAGAACACAGCTAAGAAAAAATAAGTTCAAATAAAAAAGTGTTGTAGACTACAAATCAGTCACAATAAATACATACCTACAAAATATATTAAAAAAAAAAAAAAAAAAAGAAACACAAAATAAAAAAAAAAGAAGAACAAACAAGTGCAGTGCGAACTAACAATTAATAGTTTTTTTTTGTGCGAGTTTTATTAAGATAAATTTAAAAATTTCGCGACATATTCTTCACGATTCCAGAAGGAATTTGCCAATAGAAGATATAGACGAAATGGCAACTGCAAACGACCAAGCAACTCTTATCAACACAATGGCACAAGTTTTGCTGAGATTAGAGGCCAATTCTCAACAGCAAACTAATAGTCGAGCCATAGTGATTATGAAAGAAATTTCATACATTAAAGAATTTTCGGGTAACAGACAAGAGTTGACCCAATTTATAAACGTTGTAGATAATCACATGAGCTTGACACCGGAAGATAGAAGACCTGCTATGTGGACAGCTATATCACAGTGCAAGGTGATAGGTAAGGCAAAGGAACTACTGCTTACCAACAACACAACCACGTGGGAAGATGCGAAGAATATACTGAAGCTGTCATTCCGTCCAAGCATCGACCAAGGAGAAGTTACCCGCCGTATCAACAACCTAAGAGTGAGTTCGGTATTAGACTTAATTAATAAAATTGAATATTTATTAACAGATATACATACAATTATTATGTATGAAAACAATAAAGAAAACTTAAAATCAATGTTATATTCAATAGTTATAAATAAAATAAGAGAACTAGCTACAGGCAACTTAGCTAGAGAAATTAGAGACGAATATGACCTACTTAAAGTCAAGAGCATATTGTATTCATATGTAGGGTTTGATTTAGGGAATGTCATAACAAACAGAAGTAATAATAGAGAAAACCATGACTTTAGGCCGACAGAAAGGACATACCGACACAATACATACAATAACTCCAGACAGACAAATCAGCGACGACAAAATACTGATTTCAATTTTACTGGAACAAACAACACAGAAAGACGACATACAAATAACAATTCTGGTCAGATATGTCAAAACCAACAAAATAATAACGTACAAAACAGCAACCAAACACGTAATAACTATACTAACAATTTTTCGAGACAGACCCGTAATAGACAGAATGTTGAACCAATGGACATAAATAATATAGATCAAGGATCTGCCGAAGCCGTTCATGAGGAAATACATTCAATAGAAGCCCCGGTTTTTCTGAATGTAGCCTCTCTGGTAGGAAAACACAGATAGTATTTGCGTTGAGAAACCAGAAACACATATGCTTACTAGATACAGGGTCTACTATGAGTTTGATAAATACAAGTAAAATAGACTGTAGTTCGTATAACGTACTCGAAGAGCTGACTTTAAACTTATCTACGGTAAACGGTCGAAGTATGGAAAAATTAAAAATTTATCAAGTCCCAGTACCTACAGAATTCGGTTACCCACAAAATTTCTTCATTAGAGCATATGGAAAGTCATTAGGAGATAAAACATATAGCCTCTTGCTAGGAATGGATGTACTAAGTAACATGGTTGAAAGCATTAACATTGTAGAAAAGGAAGTGGTTCTACAAAATAAAACTATACTTCCAATGGTCTTAGAAATAGAACCATCTATAGAGTGTTATGAGTTAGAGGGTAGTACTGATGTAAATTTAGACGATTTAAAAGTATTCGAGAAACAGGAAATACAAAATTTGCTTCAAAAATATAAAAATCTCTTATATAGAGATGGAGATCAGCTCACTAATTGCGAGAGCATATTCCATGAAATAAAATTATCGACAGAGCAACAAATAAATGCTAGACTGTACCGTCTACCTCAAAAACATGAAGAAGAGGTAAGAACCCAAATTAATGATATGGAAAGGCAGGGCATAATAAGAAAATCAAACAGTCGATATGCTTCACCAATCGTAGTCGTCGCCAAAAAACCCGATAGCGAAGGAAAAGTTAAGTACAGAGTATGTGTCGATTATCGAGCTCTCAATGATATAACTGTAGACGACAAATACCCACTACCAAATATCGAAAGTATTCTCGATAAGTTAGGAAGGTCTCAGTACTTCTCAACCCTTGATTTAGCCAAGGGATATCATCAAATAAAGGTGCATCCTGATGATATACATAAGACTGCATTTGTTACACCAAACGGTCTATATGAATACACCAGAATGCCCTTTGGGCTGAAAAACGCCCCAGCGACATTTCAACGTCTAATGAATGAAATTCTCAGAGAGTACATAGGCAAAATCTGCACAGTTTATCTTGATGACATACTTATTTTTTCGACGTCATTAGAAGAACATATAACATCGTTAGACAAAATTTTTCAAAAATTAGCTGACTACAATCTTAAGATACAATTAAGCAAATGTTCTTTTCTTAAGAAAAATACAGAATACTTAGGTCATATACTTACTGCAGAGGGAATGAAACCAAACCCGAATAAAATAGAAGTAATTCAAAAATATTCATTGCCTCAGACAATTAAGCAATTACAAGGATTTTTAGGTAGCACGGGATATTACAGAAAATTTATTGCGGATTACTCAAAAATAGCATACCCGATGGTTAAATACCTAAAAAAGAACATGAAAATTAATAGCAAGGACCCAGAATACATAAGAGCATTTGAACGATTAAAAGAAAATCTTACCAAACATCCAATACTCAAATTTCCTGATTTTAACAAACAATTTTCCCTATTTACTGATGCAAGTAATTTTGCACTAGGAGCTGTTTTAACTCAAGAAGGGCAGCCAGTATGTTATGCTTCTCGAACATTAAATGATCATGAGAAAGATTACTCCACAACAGATAAAGAATTTTTAGCAATAGTATGGGCTACTACATATTTCAGACCGTATCTTTGGGGTCAGAAATTTAAAATAATCACTGATCATATGCCTGTAAAATATTTAAATAAAAAATACAATGGAAAGGAATTTAGTCAAAGAGTTCAAAGAGGACTTCTTAAGTTACAAGAATTTGAGTTTGACATTGAATATATAAAAGGTAAGGAAAATAAAATAGCAGATTTCTTAAGTAGAATCCCAGATGAAATAAACGAAACATCAGAAACTGTACACTCAGCCAATGAACAACTTTTAGACCATATACAAATCAAAGAAGGAATTATAAATATTTACCAAACCCAGCTAATACTTACTTATTCTGTGCAAACTGAAATAAAAATACTACATACTAAAACTATAATTCAGGTAGATATGACAAAAGATGACAAATACTGGAGAGATTTATTCAAGAGAACTATTAAAGCGGGAACAATAGGAATTTATTCTGAAGTAGAAGATACTGAATACAATAAAGTTCAAAAAGTGTTAATTGAAATGTACGGACACGATAATGAAGTAAAATTCTACAAGCTTACACAGAGAGCTAGAGATTTAGAAAAAGTTGAAGATGCTCATAAACAAATATCCTTATATCACATAGAGGAAAGTCATCACTCAGGTATAGTAGAAACATATCACAAACTAAAAAACAAAATATATTTTCCAAAACTTATAAGAGAAATTTCTAGAGTAATAGGAAATTGTCAGACATGCCAAGAAGGTAAATACGACAGAAGACCAATAAGACCTAAATTCAAACTTACAGAAACTCCAATTAAGGGAAACGAAATTTTGCATATGGATGTTTATCATTTCAATAAACTAACATATTTGACATTTATTGACAAATTGACAAAAAAAGCTTATGGATACAATTTAACTAGTAAAAATTGGACAAGTAAATTAGAATGCATAGACGAACAATTAAGTAAATTCGGAAAACCAAGAAAAATTATCTGTGACAATGAATTTAACTCAGAAAATATAAAAGAACACTTTAGGGAAGAAGGAATAGAAATGCATATGACGAAACCAAACTCACATACTGGAAACTCAGATATAGAGAGATTCCACTCAACACTACTAGAAATCTTACTGACGATTAAAAATAAAGACATTTCTACTAATCGCAAAATACATAAAGCTATTCAGATTTATAATAATAGATACCATTCAACATTAGGTATGAGTCCAAACTCAGCTGAGAAAACGAATCAGACAAATTTAAGAAATAAAATAGAAGCCAAAAAGAAAAAAGTATTAAAAAAAAGAAATATTTGTAGAGAAAATTATAATGAACAACGCAATGAAGGTTATATAAGAAATTATAAACACTTAAGACACAAAAATGAAACATACTACAGAAAACATAATCTGAAAAATGTTGACCCAACAAATATTAAAAGACCAAATCAATTTGCAGGTAATCTTTTGGCTCCAAGTGATCTTCTGGCTGATAATAATGAGAGTAACGGAAGCAACGCTCATAATAACACCAATAGAAACCAATAGAGGATATACTACTTTAAACTTAGGCCCAGTAGAAATAATAAATAATAGCCAGACTGTATTACACATAATTGATACTAAGGATATATTCTCAACAATCGGTATGATAGAAGTTAATTTGCAAACTCTACGATTAGAAAACAATACTGAAATACGGAATGAAATTTTTAACATAAAGTCAAAACTTGAAGCAATAGTTCCACTAAGAAGACAAAGAAGAGGACTAATAAACATTATAGGAACAGGACAAAAATGGTTGTTTGGAACAATGGATGACAATGACAGACAAGATATTATCGGACATATGAACGCAATTGATACCAACAATCATGCAGCCATAACAAACCTTAACCAACAAATTCAAATTAACGAAAAATTTATGGACTCCATAAACAAATTTAAAAAAACCATAGAATCAGATAGAGAAGCTTTATCCTATACTTACCAAAGTATTGCTTCAAACCAAAAAGACATTCTCAGAAAACAACTTATTACAGACCAACTACTAAAACTACAAATATTAGAAAGCAAAATTGACAGCGTACTAGATAACATAGCATCTGCTAAACAAGGCATACTCCACCCAAGCATATTGACAGGAATGGAAATAAAGACATTAGGGATAGACTTTTATAAACTTGAAAATGCTAAAATAGGACTGATGAAACTCGACAAAGATAGACTTATAATAGCTGTAAAACTGCCAAAAGACTATATTTTGACTCAGTTAAAAATGATTATGCCAATACCAAACGATAAAAAAAAAAGAAATTGATATGGAAAATTTACAATTTATAGAAATAAATAATGTACAATATGAGTATAATCCGAAGAACATTTATTTGAAAGATTTAAATATAAGTAATTCATGTATAGCAAAAGATTCATGTACTTTTCGTTACAATAAAGAAAATAAAGTAATAAAAATTGACGACGATACTTTGATATGCAAAAATTTAGAAAAAGAAAATGTTATTAATCATTGTGATGATAGAAAATTAATTTTAACTGGAAATTTTATACTAAATATTAATAATTGTTCAATAAATATATTAAATGTAACTATTTTTAACTATCAACTAGAATTTATTCAAAAATTTCATTATGAAGAAGACAAAAATTTAAATGTAACAGACAAATTAAAGTTTGAAGAAATTTCAAAAATACAACAAATTGAAAATTTACAAAAAATTAACGAATTAACATTTCACAGAACTATAAGTCAAATCAGTAGTATAACAATGTTTTTAATAATTATAATTATTCTTATTGTAATATTTTTCATAACCAAGACAAATCGTAAATTAAAAATTAGAATAAATAATGTTACTAAGCCCCAACCAAATGTTAAAATTATAGAAACTCCAACGATTCAGGAGAATCTTAAAAAAAAGGGGGGAGAAGTTACATATTTGTATGGTGACCTCCATCACCATTAGTACATTAACCCTTTAGCCATTTGTCATATTGCAAATAATTGTAATACGAGTATAAATTAAAATAATTGTAAAATAATATAGTAAGTTGCTCAGTCAGCATATATAACAACGAATGTCAAATATATCTGATTGAACAACATAATAATATAAATCTAGAATAAGTAGTCGTAAGAAAGCAGTTGATAAATAAAGAACTTCATATTATTAATAGTGTTGCATTTTTACTGCTCGACCCTTTACACTTAACTCGCGCAAACAGTATGTCGCAAAAGCCCCTTTTTTAAACTTCAACCTTCATCGTAATGTTTTTGTATGTTATGTTTGATAAAAACCTCGAATTTTCGTTTCTACACAAAACAAACACGTTACCTTCCCTTGTGAGCAATTAAAAATTCGTCTTCAAATTGAATTCGCTCTAAAAACAGTATTCTTAAGAACTTCAAAAATCGTGCGATAAAAAACCAGGTGAAGATAACAAATAAGTTGTACATTATCTACATTTCCTTGTTCTCATTTTTTGTTGTATCTATATCAATATAAATGCATATACATACGCATTTTACCAACATTTACATACACATACTTTTACCCTAAAAAGAAAAAAACGAACGCAAAATAGCTTATCTGTCAAAGAAAATACCTTAAAAAAAAAAAAAAAACATTTGACATTGGGGAATCATTATTATTTATCATCACTATTTTGAATTTTCCCCTCGAAGAATTTTAAATTATAATATAGAAAACAGTTTCACTTTTTCATATTTTCGATAAACACTCGCGTGTGTCATTGTGGAATTCCCCACTTGAAAATCGCTTGAACAACAACAACAAAAACAACAACACGCAACATCATTGCTTCCGTCTTCGTCGTTTTGTGGATGCCGCGCGCCGTCTTCGTCATCGTCGTTGTTTTGCCATTATTGCCATCCTATCACCTTAGACAGAGCGAAACAAATATTTCTGTTAAAATTTTCTTCGTTCATTGAGAACTCAAGCAAGAATGGCAGTTTATATAAAGTCAGCCAGTCTGCAGTGCTCTGGGAACGAAGGTGAAGGTGCAGAGAAGGGGACGAAAAATATTAAGGGAGAACCAAGTGAAATAAATAAAATTCCGATGTGGCGCCATACCGTCCCACTTAACCATTGCTGATGCTGATGCTGTTGCTTCTCTCGGAATAAAGACTATAATATGTACACTACACTTCAATTAAATAGGTATACAGCTTGCGTTGATGTTTCGAAAAAGCGACATTTTCCCACGACGCCAACAAAATTAGATTTCATAACAAAGAGGCCCAGAAAATCAGCTGCTGTATCTCCCCAATAACGCGCTAAATGTTGGCCAAAATACATTGTGCCTTATCAACAAAATAAATAAGAAAGATGTATCTATTGAGTTGCACCGAAATGTACTTCCCTCTAAGTATCCTACATACGTTTCTGTCATATGACTGATGCTGTTGAGGAATGGCATTAGTGCCATAGCAGCGCGTAAGCGTCGTGGTTTCTTTTACAAAGTCGTTTGGATCTCAAGCAGCGACTGCTTGAATATAATGTATATAAAAAGGTACCTTACCTACCCGTTTGTTGCCTGTTTCCCCTTTCCATCGGATCTAATGAGATTTGGAATAACATCCGAATATCAAAATAAAAGCTTATAGCAAATGTAGGCCTTGCATGGTGGTCGATTTGACTTGTTTCTGTTTGGTTTATCGATCGATTCTTGAAATATGTGTAAGCATTCCTTTTATTTTATGTGTTGTTGTTGTTTTTGTGTTAGTCGGTTAATCATCATGAACGAGCGAGTAACCATACATGTAAACTGTTATGCGATGAATTAAATGCTTTATGGAAAATAAACACGGTGTAAATGAACTCAAAGAGAAATGAATAATCCCCAATTCTGTTGGTTACCTATAGTAACAAAATTCAAACCATTTTGTTGCTACGAATAATGAAGTTAGAATTTAAAGGAAATTGGAATTCTTTTAAATAGGCAATCAAACCTTAGCAAATCAGGATGATTTAATTTTTTTTTTAAATTAAAATCGATTTTTTTGTTGAAAATTCCATGAAATGTCCCTCCCGCCTCAATCGTTGAAATAATCTCTATAAAAGAGCACTGAAGATGGTTGAAAGAATTATTATTCGTAGAATATTATTTGTCAAAATTCGGAAAGTTTTCATCATTGTGGATTTAAATACCCCTTCAGTATGGTTTTTTTTGTTGACACTACCTTATTGTTTTTATTTACAAATGTAACCTTACATTTAAACTTTATTTTAAGACCTTAACCGTAAATATCCGGCCATTAAAATGGAAGTTATATGATTTGTAAAGGAATGAAATCGATTGTTTTTGGAACTTTTGCAGCTCTTTTGCTAAAGGTAGTTGCGAAACACAGGCAAATTAGATTAATTTTTTTTTTGTATTTTATCGAGTGATTTGTATAATTAAGACACACATACTTAGTCTGGAATATTGCTATTTTTACTTATTAGCTGTGTTTTGATTTAACGCGTATATTGTAGTGTAATATAACGTTATCACATAATTCATACTACATCACCATTATATACGCTTAAAAGTGCAACAAGAAGAGAATTATGTACATATGTACATATATCTCTGTTTTCAAGTTCCCAACCCTTTTCTTGGTCAGCCATTTTTATATGCTTATGAGAAATCATTTTTCAAACGTTTGAATTTTTAATTGAATTGACGACATTTAATGTCAAAGAGATAAATTTTTGGATGAATTGATGACATTTAACCCGAAACGGATGAATTTTTGAATGAATTGGCGACTTTGAATGTCAAACGGATGAATTTTTGAATTCATTGACAATAAATGCAAAACGGATGAATTTTAAATGTCAAACGGATGAATTTTTGAATGAATTGAAGACATTTAATGTCAAACGGATGAATTTCAAAATGAATTGATGACAATTTTTGTCAAACGGATGAATTTTTGAATGAATTGACGACATTTAATGTGAAACGGATGCATTTTTAAATGAATCGACGACTTTTAGGTCCAGTTTTCAGTGCGAGATTAAAGTTAAACCCGAGTTAACTCATCGAATTTGGTGAGTTAACTCAGGATTAACTAAACAAATATTTTCATGTTTTATCCACCGCGATTGTTTAGTTGTTCCGCATGCGTTCTCCACAACTTTCTCAGTTAACTGTGGAATAATTTACTTCTAGAGTTATCTAACCTATGGTTAAACTCACAAATGTTTTTAGATCTGCTTGACTCATAAGCGAGGATGCTCCTATCTAGGTGGATATTAAATATTGTGTTTTTTGTATTTTACATGTAATTTATTTTTTTTTTTAAGCATAGAAAATACAAACTTTCTACTACACGCAGCTTAAGAACTTTCCAATCTGTTTCAAAATAAAACTCTCACAGTTGAAAGAGTACTTAATATCTTGTCGCAATTGAAAAAAAGGAGTTTGTCATTAATTGTCATAAATTTACCGTGAAGGACATTGTGCGACAAATATTAAAAAAAAAACTCCATACCAAAAAAAACAGCTAGGTCCAGTCTTTAAGTGCATTAGTTAACTCCGAGTTAAATCAGAGCTAGTTAATCCTGCAAATACTTTAATCCCGAGTTAACTCAAAAGTAGTTTTTCGGTGGAGGATTAAATTTAACTCCTAGTTGTCAAAAAGAAGTGTGAGCGTATGGAAATCAATGTTTCACTATCGAATTCGAGATGGCGCCAGTATAAAAATCCCCTATTCCATATTGTCTTACCTCGATTTAAATAGTTTTATGACACGCATCTTTCAGAAATATTTATTCAGCTAATGCAGAGTCAATTCACAAAATTTGTTGAGTCAACTCGGGATATAAATTGACTGAAGAACATGTTTCAGGAGTTAACTCGGGCTTAACCCCGAAATTGAAATAATCTCGCACTGAGGAAGCAGTTTTTCGGTCTAGAATTCATAGGGAAGGACTAAATAAACGCGGTGGATAAAACATCAAAAGCATCTGTTTAATTAATCCTGAGTTAACTCACCAAATTTGATGAGTTAACTCGGGTTTAACTTTAATCTCGCACTGAAAAACTGGACTTTGGACCCAATAAAAACACTACACCAACCCAAACACCAAAGCTTGGACTACTACACTATTACCTATTCCTTCAAGTTGATTAGTTGAGTCCGCTAACTCAATTTAAATGAAGACCTAGGTTCATTTTATTGTTTGTTCATTCAGAAGATTTTCAGGATGTGACCATATCAGACACACAATTTGACTAACCAGCAGCTCGTATAAATTCGCTTAAAGCCATTGGCTCATAAATTCAAAAAAAAAAGAAAACGTCATCCTAGAAGTGACATTTATGTAAAAACTAAGGACATCTGATTAATGGTCCACCATCATACGAGTGTTACTTATGGTCACATTTCTGTGCTTCGTCGCAACTCAAAAATACTCTATCCTACATTATGTACGAGTATGTACCTATATTTTTTGTTTTAATATAAAAACAGAATCCAAATTAGATAATATATATTCTACGGTGGATTATTGTGATGAATTAATGGTGACATTTGACAGTGCGAGTATGTGAAATAGAACAAAAACAAAGAACCCGGGACATTTGTCTTCTTACCAAATTTATCTACCGGGACAAGTTTATGAAGACGAATGAATATTATTATTTGAAATTTAATATTCGTCTTTGGTGTATATTTTGGAATGAAAAACAAATAAACACACGGCTCAACGACAACATCAAAAAAAAAAAAAAAAAAAAAAAGATCCTTATAGAATTTTCTAAGCACATACATACTCATATGTTCATGTACACATATACCAATATATATTCTGACAAATATGTTTTACTTTTGAGTAAAATATTGCCTAATCATTATGTTCATTTCAATTTACATACATTTGACATTTTCCATCAACATGCTAATGTGGGATGAGTGTTTCCTTTTGTTCGTCTTCTGTTTATTTAATTGAAAATGAATAAGGCATGGTTTTGTGTTTCCGGACACAAAACACAACACACGGATTTTTGTTAATATTATATTACATCTTAAATTTGACAGAAAGGAATTAAATTAATATTACAAGTGTCTTAAGTTGTATGACAATTTTGAAGAACACCTTCTTGGATTATACAGAATGTGGTTTCAAGAAATAAATAACACAGAGAATGAATGTCGTGAATTGAAATTCAACAGGTGCTCTTGAAATTCTGCCTTGGACTACAAAAGATGAAATGTCACTTAAAAATTCTTTAAACGAAAATATTTTAGTGATACATATATATTTTGTTAGCCTTAAAATATTGTAGTAGAATTGGTATAGCATTGTTTTTTTTCTACGCCAAAACTGTAAGAAATGTGTGAAATGTGTGTGTGATTTTTTAGCTGGTTTGGTTTTGGCAACACTGGTTTTGACAGCTGACGTGTGTTTAGTACCTTGTGTCACTGTCAAACAGCTTCAGTTTGGTTTGCAATTTAACCATGGATCGTCTTACAAATGAACAACGCTTGCAAATTATTGAATTTTACTATCAAAATTCGTGCTCGGTTCGAAATGTTCATCGCGCGCTGCTTCCATTTTATGATCGGCATTCTCGACCTTCTGAGCAGTCTATTCGGAAGATTGTGACAAAATTTCGCACCAAATTTACTTTGTTGGACATTAAACCACCAACATGTTTACGTACTGTGCGTAGTGAAGAAAATATTGCGGCCGTATCAGCAAGTGTGACAGAAGACCGCGAAATGTCGATTCGGCGCAGTTCCCAGCAGTTAGGCCTTTGTTACAGCACTACGTGGAAAATTTTGCGGAAGGATTTGGGCGTAACGCCTTTTAAGATACAGCTGGTGCAAGAACTAAAGCCAGCCGACCTACCACAACGCCGAATTTTTGGTGAATGGGCTCTTGGAAAGCTGGCCGAGGATCCGCTTTTTTATCGAAAAATTGTGTTCAGCGATGAGGCTCATTTTTGGTTGAATGGGTACGTAAATAAGCAAAATTGCCGCATTTGGAGTGAAGATCAGCCAGAAGCATTGCAACAGCTACCAATGCATCCCGAAAAAGCCACTGTTTGGTGCGGTTTATGGGCCGGCGGCATTATTGGGCCATATTTCTTCAAAGATGATGCGAATCGCAGCGTTACTGTCAATGGTGAACGCTACCGAGCGATGATAACAAACTTTTTTTTGCCCGAAATGGAAGTTCTTGACTTGCATGATATGTGGTTTCAACAAGACGGTGCCACATGCCACACAGCACGCGAAACAATGGCGCAATTGCGAGGCGAGTTTGGTGAACAGTTAATTTCACGTTTCGGGCCGGTCAATTGGCCGCCTAGATCGTGCGATTTGACACCATTAGATTATTTTTTGTGGGGGTATGTCAAGGCTAATGTCTATAGGGACAAGCCCGCTTCGATTGACGCACTGGAAGCCAACATCCATGCATTCATTCGTGAGATACCGGCCGATATGTGTGAAAGAGTATGCCAAAATTGGACTCAGCGGATGGGCTACCTGAGACGCAGCCGCGGTCAACATTTGTATGAAATTATCTTTAAACATTAAATTGCAAGGTTCAAACTATCGATTCAAATAAATATTTCATTCATTTTTTCGAATTTTTTGTGTTTTTTTTTAAAAAAAAGTTCTAAACCTCTTAAAAAATCACAATAGATTTTGAGAATTTTTTTTAAGCGGAATTACAAGCGATTAAGGAAAGGAAAGGATACAAAATACTAAATAAAAGATTCGAGCTATAAGAGAACTGCAACTAGTTGCTCGTTTTATAAGCCACTCACAACACTCATTTGTCTTTGTCACATTAATGTCATGAAAACACTCATATTGTATCGGTTTTCATAAACAAATTTGAATGGAGCTTATATTCGTTTTGATTGGGGCTGGTGGTTATTTTGGGAATAACGAAGTACTCATGAGTAATTTGCCAGAAATTTCGAATGAGAAACCACACAAATAGCTTTGATATGGTAGCAATCTACTACAGTCTTATGTCATTGTAAATTCTTCATATGCTGATGAATTTGCGTATAACCAAACGAAATGGAGAGATTATACACATACTTTCTCATATTGCTGCTAATTGTTGTTGGTAGTGGATAAAAAAAAAAAAAAAACAAAAGTTAATGACTAATGGTCGTTTGGTTTCTTAAAAGAATTGTGTTTTCATTTTTGAGAAAAATGGTGCCGGACGTTTCGACGAAATTTGTTTCGCAATTTTTACTCCGCAAAATTGTTTCGCGCAAAATTCATTAAAATGTACATAAAGTATCGAAGGGCAAAACAATTTAAGAGTTTAATAATGCTATGCATAATGATACTCTACAAAAAAATGCGATATAATAATTAGCGAAGGATTATAATGCGAAATAATGAAACGTGATATCAAAATTAGCGAAGTAACGCCTATAATGCGAAATAATGAATGAATATACGTATAATAATTATAAGTGATTTAAGTCATGCCAATTATAAAAGTTTTGGTTTATAAAAATACTGTTTATGTGGCCCCGTAGGGCCAGGGCCCTCCGTCGGTGGGCATACTTCAGGCACCCAGAGTTTTTTTTTGAAGTCGCGCGAAGCGCGTTAACGCACACCCACTTTTAATGGCGAAAAACTGTTATAATTGTTATATAAATTGGCATGTCTCTTGTATAATCCATAATAATTAGCGAATTAATTAAATGCGAAATATTAAAAAGCGAGATAAAAATTGCGGTTGTGAAATTTGCGAAATGATGATTTTGCAAAACAATAACATAGCGAAATAAAAACTTTCCAAACTAAAATTGTTAAAAAATTAAATGCGAAATGCTTAATTAGTAAAACAAGGAATTGCGAAATAATCATTGCGAAATGAAAAACAGCCAGATGACCCCTACCCTTAAAGAAATTGAAAACAAAAAATTTCATTTGTGGATTAACCCCTTATGGATTATTAGGCTAGGCAACTTGCTGGCTGGTTCAGAGACACGTACGATTATACAATTTGATTCATCAAGTTGATCGTGCAGTTATGTGCACAACTTTCGGATGTGACATTCCATGGGACCTCCATATAGTCTGTCTCCGAATGACATGCGGTCTTCAATGAAGATCAATAGCTGGCCATGAAACCAGACCTCATCCTAGGATTTAATTTAACATGGTGTTCCACACATCCAATAGACCTCTGTGATCTGGTGGAGACCCGCCAAATACTCAGCCGATACTTGAAAGCTTGGAAGTCGTCTCTGGCAACCTTACTAGGGTTCAGTTTTTCAGAGCTAGATGAAAGTTAATCCCGAGTTAACTCATCAAATTTGGTGAGTTAACTCGTCAAATTTGGTGAGTTAACTCATCAAATTTGGTGAGTTTACCCAGAATTAACTGAACGGATGGTTTTGATGTTTTATCCACCGAGTTGGTTTAGTCGTTCCGCATGAATTCTCCATCGAAAAACTGCTTCCTTAGTTCACTGTGCATTCATTTACTCTGGTTTAACTCACCACTAAAAAAAACTGGGCCTAAGAGTTTCGCTTCTCTGCGAAGTGGTATTTTGTTGCTCTACTTCGGACCGTCAAGCTTACACTTCTTCAGAGGTTGGTTGATACTGTCCCGAGACCTGTTCGAAGTTTGGTCGGTTTAGAAGGTATAGGGGTACAATGTCTGGTACTCCCGATGCTTCCTGATTGTTTGGGTTAGCCCAAAACAACCGGAACTCCATGTAGTAATTGAGCTCCATTTAAAGGTTCCTTTTAAAGAGCCGTTGGTAAAAGTCTGGCTTGTTATTATTATCCATGTATGGTAAAATCGAATTGCTGAGGGTTGACGTATTAAGAAGTAGAGGAAAAACCTAACCTTAGCGTGATAACGCACAAAATAAAAACTGGCAATTTTTACCGTCCTGCACCCACTAGGAAAGTTTTGCCTAGACATTAGTATCTACTCGATTAAAGTTTCCATGGCTATTATCTTTGTGGATTAAGAGTAAATTGTGAATGTGAATGTGCCTGAATAACAACTTCTGAGAGACTTTTCAATGGTTTGAGTTCAAGTCTTCCAAACAGTCACAGTTTGATGAAAAGAAGCGAGTTAATGATTTGAATTCTATTTTGGTGTGCACAATGAACTTTCGTAAGAAATGACCCACTCACTCATAATCTTATCTTTTCTGTGAATGCGAAACTATGTCCACTGGCTCGTATTTTTGTGAATGATTCGCAACTGCAACTGAATGAATTCGTAGAGTTATCAGTCAGATACATATGTATAACGGTCTCTATTGACAGTTGCGACTGTCCCAGTATCTTCTTGATAGAAGAAATGATTCTTTACGCACAAATTTCAGCAGAAACACTCATACGTTAGTTGTGTAGAGGTTCATTGTGAATTAATTGAGAGTTTTTATTGGAGTAGCACGTTGACATTGAGCATTCATAATCTTTTTTATTTTTGTAGAAAATTTCGCCAGCAAATTTGCATAAATAGATACTCCAATATTTAGTTAAATTTTGAACAGGAATAACCTTAAAGCAGTACGATTTATGAGTCGGAGAGACGTGTGAGGGATGCCTAAACGCACAAACAATACCAACGACTCGATCTTGTCTTTGGTCTCTGAACGCTGGCGGGCCTGTATACATCCTCAATATTCTCATCGAACCGTCGCGGACGACGGTGACTTGAGTTGGCCTTGACGACTGGCTTTTCCAACATTGATGGTAGGGATACATTTTTGGTAAAAACACTTGATGGTGTGGTCTGGCGACCCTTCCTCTTGAGCCTTTTGAATATACAGACGTCAAATTTATAGGGTTGTCAGATGACGAAAGTAATTACCGACCCTGTAGATCTAATATTTTGTATGTGAAGTGACCCTAGACATGCCGATTACAACAGTTTTGGTTTATAAAAGGGACGAGACTAGAGACATGCCAATTTATAACAGTTATAACAGTTATTCGCCATCAAAAGTGGGCTTGCGATAAAGCGCTTGAAGTATACCCAGTATACGGAAGGCCCTGGCCCTGCGGGACCGCATAAACAGTACTTTTATAAACCAAAGCTGTTATAATTGGCATGTCTAGAGTCACTTCATTATAAAAGTACTGTTTATGCGGTCCCCCAGGGTCAGGGCCTTCCGCCGGCCGGTGGGGATTCTTCAGGCACTCAGAGTTTTTGTTCAAGTCGCGCGAAGCGCATTAACGCACGCCCACTTTTAATGGCGAAAAACTGTTATATCTGTTATAAATTGGCATGTCTTCAGTCTTTTTTTTTTTAATTGAATTGAAACTGTTCCTAGTGTTTTTACGCTGTGTTTGAAATTGTATAACAGTTTAAGCGAAGTCCTTAATAAATTCCAAGTGAACTCCATATATTTCTGCCCCTTATCCTTTATAACAACAACTATTTTTTAATTACCATAAAACTGTATCTTTTTCTTGCATTAAATGTTGACGCCAATGTTCCGGGATTGTAAATCGTGATTCATTCAATTAACCGCATAAAACAAACAAAGCAAAAAATGAGCATGTCCAACAATCAATTTAATGTCTTTCTAAATTCTCTTACCCCTTCCAACAAAAAGACGTTCTTCAAGTGTGTCGTAAGTTTTTGTTTTAATTTAAGTTGTCACTTTCGATTAAGCAGCGCCGGCCGCCGCCACGGTTCGCCGTTGTTCTGTGCGACTTGACAGAACTCACCGAATGAATTTGTTTAGGTTAAGCCACGTGACTTTGTTCATTTTCAAATAAATTCCGCAGTACTTAAATGACACTGTCAACTGACAAAGATTAACCTTTTGATTCGCAATACGATTAAGAATAAAAGTTTTCTATAGCCTGTTGCTGTCGCCACAATGATGCAACAAATAATCCAATCGATTCGATTAAAGTAATTGATACATACACACTTATACATTATACTTATATATCTCTACGATAAGGCTATAGATATGTGAGATGTGTTAGACCACATACTCAGTAGTCCCTTTCCCTGCGTGTCGGTCGTCGCCGTCGTCTCTGGACTTAAGTAGTCGTTGAGTGTTTATAAAGAAATTCAAGGCGCCGCCGTCGCACAGTGGGAGATTTTACCATACAAAATAACATTTATAAATGGTTTTTATTAATTAATTAATTAATTATATTTGCCATATATTGATGATTTGATAGCAATAAAAACGATTAAAATGATTTAGATATTAATGAGGGGAATATATTTGTTTGCACTTGAAACATGAAAACTCACACAACCTATACAACGATATAAATATTAAAATAACGCTTCAGAATTTAGCGCCATCCTTTATGGTTAATAACTCCCACTGTTGTATTCGCCTTCACGATTTGCGCGGCTCCGCATCGAACTTTAATCGCACATTTTCCAGCTACTGCGCGTGCACATTAATATGACACGAAAACGAGCCAGGCAACCTATTAATTCTTGTTTGTTTATTTTTGCTCATTTTGTTTACATATATTGTTCTATTGATAGAACACAAAACAAACCAAATAATGAATGGTCAAAATAAAAATGCAAAGAGCTATAAATGTGACAAACACCCGAGAGCAAAAGAAAAGACACACTCATTTTGTTTTGTTTATTAGAAGATGTTTATGTATAAATAACTCAAGTAAGAACATACGGTTGTAGATACACAGTCGGTGGTCATCATCAGGGAGTCTGGAAAGAGCACTTTTCTAGACTGTTAAATGGTGAGGTAGAACGATCTATTCAAATTGAACGATGATGGCCAACATTTCTGTCCTCCCGATCGGCAAAAAGTGCAGATATGTCCACCCAGGCTGCTGGCGCGGATGGCTTACTAGACGAAAAATTTTAAACAGCGGTAGGTGACTTGTAGGGAGTAAACCTGCACCAACTTAAATATCTCTTAAATTGAAATTATACCCGATGAATGGAACTATTGGTAAAGTGTGCCCTATCCACAAGAAAAGAAATGCTCTGAGATGAACTATATCAACTACAGGGGAATAAATCTCCTAAACGTGCGTCAAATATAAGACGGCTATACTATATGCTCGCTTAAAACTTTCGTTAACCACTGATAGGACCCTATCAATGTGCTTTTAAAAATAAATATTACATACATTTGGTGGCGCGACTGCTTTTGCTGAACCAGGTCCTAGTGACCTATACAGCTCTCAACCATTCCTGTATGTGGGTTGTCAGCTGAAATGGAGGGGACCAACAATTTTCAGTCGAATCCGAATTGCCAAGGTTGTGTGAATCCAGAACCTCGAACTCGACTTTTTGGGGAGGTTTATCAGGTTCGCTTGTCAGTCGTTTATCCAAAAAATCGTTTGTCCACCTTTAGGCATTTATTTATTTCGAAAGGCTATGCACGAGAGACATGCCGAGAGCCCCTTGTAATTCTCTGAAATATGTATCTAATTATGTTGTTTGAAGACGACATATTGAGCTTTCTTCTGCAGGCATAATTACAACTGGATAAAATTTTGCACCCATAGACTAAAATGGGAAGAATTAAACTTTTCGCAAGCTTTACACGTGTCTTCATCGGTGTGTGTATAACTGGGAGACTCATACGTTCCGTATGCCTTACCCATTACGCCGTTAATGTGCTTATACCATGTTAGCTTGCGAGTAAAGGTTATTCCGAAATTTCGAGCAATTTCACATATTCGACAGTTGTATTCTTTAAGGTTATTTCGAAATAGGTAAATCCAGAATGTTTATTAATAAGATATCACCAAGCATTTGCTAGTTTTTCGAGGTACTCATTCACGCGACAAACACCATCTTCAATAAGACCAAGAATGCAGCCGTGGCACATTTGTACATCGTCAGCATACATAGGTAATGAGCAGTTATCAACGATGGAGGGAATATCATTGACATAAAGCGAAAAAAGTAATGGTCCAAGAATGGATCCTTGTGGAACTTCACTAGTGGTAGGGAGAAAATCTGATAAATTGTTACTTATTTCAACATTTTTACATTTTATTGGATAAAAAGGAAGATATAAGCTTAGCAGCATCAGGCAAGAAGTTATAAAGCTGGCGAAGTCTATTTGCAAGTTTTCCGTGTATAATTGTGTCAAATGCCATTGAAAATCTAGAAGAACTAAAAAATTGACTTTATCTTCATCCAGTGCTTGACGAAGGTCCTCAATTTCATTTAGCAAAGCGGTGACACAGCTGTGTTATGCGCCTTAAGAAAATCATCCACTTGTCTTTTCAAGATCTTTTCAAAAACTTTTCCCGCTGAGCTTTATCAGCTCCACAAACATCCGCGAAAGTGGTACATCCCTTAATAATGGGAGGACGAAAGTTTTGCCGTTGAATGGAAAAAAGGGATGATTGTCAAATTACCAAAAAAGGGGAAATCTGACGGATTGCGGAAACTGGAGAGGGATCTGTGTCCTCCCTGCGGTGGCAAAGATAATGGCGAAAATAATCTTGAAACGAATCAAAGAGCATCCGGATTCTGCTCTCGACAAAAGCAAAAGGGATTCCGGGCCGGTTCATCCTTTATGTTTATAGATTACATCAACACCTTAAGGATCATAATAGAACAATGCGATGAGTTCCGTTTCCCTCTCGATTTTGAAAAGACTTTCAACAATTTTAATGGAGATTATATTTAGATATTCTTACGCAGGAGAGGTATACCCAAAAAGCTTATCGCTATTATCAAGCCTACCTACGAGAGTGCAACTTGCCAAGTCCTGCATAACGGAAAGGTATCTGCGGACTTCGAAATCCATAGTGGAGTTCGACAGGAGTGTTTAGTGTCAACATTGCTATTTCTGGTTGTTATTGGAGATATTCTCCATGCAGCTTTTCGAACAAGCACGAGGAATTCGATGGACGATGTTTTTCTTTCTGCAACATCTCGACTATGCTGAAGATATTTGTTTGCTTTCACACAGCATCATGGATCTACATCAAATGGTGAACAAGCTGGAAGGTGAAGCGAATAAAGTCGGGCTGAAGACTTAACATTTCTGGTAACTCTGTTCAAGTTGAATTTGCGGGACAGCATGTTGAAGCGGTGAACAATTTTATGTACCTAGGAAGCGTTTTCACAAATGACGGTGATGGTGGTACAGATGAAGATGTTAATTGCCATATTCACAAAGCTAAAGCTGCTTTCGACATGCTGCCAAAAGTGTGGAGGAGCAACGTATACAGTACAAAGATCAAGCTCCGACTGTTACGCTCTAACATAGAGTCCGTACTACTATATGAGTGTATAGTACAGGAAAGTGACCGCCTTTGTAACTTAAAAGCTGCAAACTTTTGTGAATAGATGTCTTCGAAACATTCTTAGGATTTTTTTTGCCGAACACCATCTTCAACCAAGAACTCCATCGGAGAACTGGTCAAAAACCTATTGACATCGTTATTCGTAGAAGGGAGTGGCAGTGGATTGGTTGTTCACACTCTACAGTGGCGTGGTGAAGGCTCTATCGCGAGACACGCAATGGAAAAGAATCCTTTTACTCAAGATGCCAGAAGACTAGCGGGCCAGAGAAAAACTTTGCGCAGAACAGTCGAAAAAGGATCTCGGAAGGTGGGAAAAAGTTGGAAAAAGCTCAAACGAATTTCTAGAAACAAAACAAAATGGCGGTTAGCGGTAGTTGACGCCTTATGCCCCACAAATGGGTCAAGGAGCTAAGTAAGTAAGGTAAAAAGTTATTAACCTTTCCTTTTAATAGCAACACCCCCAAAACTAAAAAAAACCGTCTATTCTTGACGAATTAAGGGGCACCTTGTATATCGCTAATGCTTCTAATTCATAACAAAAAGAGATTCAAGAATTTTTTCACATCATACATACATGTAGTTAGGTAGGTACCTACTATTCTGATGTCTTTTCCCTATTGTGTATCTATCCAACTTGATTGATTTGAGATTTTGTATTTTAAGCTTTTGTGTTGCTTTTTTCCGCTTGGGTATTTTAAATCAATGTAAAAAAAAAACTAAAAAAGAAACGAAAAGAAACTTCGAATTTAACATGTAAACAAAAGGAGTAGGTATAGTTTGAGCTCACCCAAATCTTTTGTGTCTATTTCGATCAAAAATATTTCGTTTCTGTTTCTGCTTTTTTTTAAAAACTTTAGATTCTTTATTTTGGGGCGGACGGTGTAATATGATAATGATTCAAGTTCTATTGTATCCTCTGTCTCCTTTGTCGGCCCCCAAATGAATTTCCATTCGTTTCTTTATGAAGAATTATATCTGTTGAAAGAAGAAAAAAACAAAATGAAAATTGACAATAGAATAGAATTATCTATTTGTTACGCATTATGTAAAGAGCGAATTATATTTCCCTGTATAATTGAATTCAAGAATCAGATGAGCTTGAGATGCTTATAAAATAAGGTGCACCAATCAGTCTCGCATTATGATAATGTTTTATTTTTTGTTTAGAATTTAACCAAAAAAGAAGAGAGCACGATTGTCCCAGCAAAAAAATCGTCGGTCGGCGTTCTGGCTTCACACATCTATCCTTTTCATAAAACTCTATTACATCCATATTATTCACATTTCTTAAAACTTGAAATGAAACTAGTTTCCATTAAGACTATATAGTTAAATAAATGCATGAATATTGTTGAGTTTAAGTACAATGAGAGCTTACGCCCATCTAGAGCTGGATGAGATGGCTCATTCTACAGATCATCCTCCACATTAGTTCCCTTAAGGAACTCGAGTATTTGGAGTACTTTTATAGAGAATAATCTGCTCTCTTCTATCCGGAGGTAACCCAGATTCCTTTGGCTTTAGTGCCTTAGTGTATCACATTTACCCAATATATGTGGTCCGGTTGAGGAGTGATAAGCGTTGCACAATCTGCTCGTGGCACTGCTCTCTAAGCCGTATGTTGAGGGGTCTCCTTAGCTAGCAGTGGCCAGTGAGGCGACCCGTTATTATTCTGAGTTTGTTCCTACTTATGCTGATGCAGGATAGAAAGGGTTCCTGGTTATAGCTTCCAAGTAGGAGTTTGGCTAGTCTGAGCTTTGGGAGTTCATTCCAGATTTGTAGTCTTTTTGCCTCCGCTTCTGTTTTGATTTTGCTATTAATCACGTTTTCTCATATTCCGCAGTAGGGTTCTGGGTCCGTTAGAGGTGTTGTTGCTCCTTTCTCCAACGTGGCCCCCTGGTACTCAATGAAGCCTGACATTATTATTCTTGCCGAGTTCGTTAAGCCTGCCAACACACTCCCATACCAGTCTAGTTAAGTGCTTTGAGTGAGGCCTAGCTGATATGATGGCAATGTTTTGGTATTTGTTTCTTTCGAGGTTACATTTTGCAATCTGTACACTTCACTATGGCATAATTTTATGCCTGGAAGATGCTAGTAGATTGTCGGCAACGAGAGTTTGGTTCTAGGCCCAAAAGTTCCTGCACAAGTCCCTTCGATTGTTCTCGATCCATCAGTACACCACTTTATGGCGCTTGCTTTAAGAGTGTAGTTCACCGTTTCTCCTACCCACTCTTTATTGTTACTTAATTAAGACCTAGTTAAAACTGGTTTAAAACAAAAATCAACAAAAATCGGCATTGTTCACTTCTGAAGATTAAACTAGTTTACGGTTTCCTATGATTTTCAAGTTTTGACCCGCCTGGAAAATCAATCTAGTTTTTAATGTAAATAAAAAAAGACGCCTCTAAAAATAAAGTCCTCTTCCTGATCCTACGTACTTAAAATCTTAATAAACAATAAATAAATATGTAAAACTTATTTAAAATAATTAATACAAAATATAATAATTATTGATTCTTCTGTTTTTTTATAAGGTCCTCTACATTGTCTTATAAATCCAATTTTTTTCTTTGGCTACCTACTGTCTTAAGAAACTGAATAAAGGATCAGATAAAAAAAATTACACATTTATTATTTCCGTATTTGTTGCTAACCCAGAACATTTCAACATTTCTCAAGGTTTGTTTATCAACTTTGGAGTTTAAAAATTAAATTTTTAAAAAAACTTAATTTTTTTAAAACCTTAAACAAATCCTGATCTTTATAACTTACTTACTTAATACTTTAAAAAATTGCTATGTCAAAACCCTAAATATTTAACATTCGATAAAATAGTTTTTTTCCGCTCCTGAAACACACTGCAGATCACAGTAGTAATTTTGTTGAATTTTGGCGACAAAAATCATTTCCTACACCAATTCTCGATGAAAATGAATGAATTTTCGTACACTTAATGATTTTATGATTTCGAATTCAGTGATACTGCCTAATATTTTCTATGTGAAATGGGAGCTTCACAATTCAAGTCAGAAAATTTGGTACGAAAATTAAAAATTCATAAAAAAAATCTCATTGTCCCAGTCAGGAATTTTGTGCAATTAGGTAGTGTTTGTAATGGCTAAAATATAAGCTTGAATGGAAGTTATTTCAATGCAATTTTGGAGTAGATTTAAGTTATCAAAATTCTCAATTTTTTGTCAAATTTGGTCTAAAACTAATTTTCAATACAAAACTATCAAAACAGTTGTTAGGAACATTGCGCAACATTTTGGACTTTATTATACGTACATTATGTTCGATACATTTGCTTTCATGTATTACTTTCATGTAAAACTAAACATTTAAGTACATATTTTAAGCCACAGCAAATATTAATTTAATATTAAATTCCTGTCTTTGACATTTCGTACCATATTCTGACCAAAATTATGAAACTCTGGTTTTGAATACAAAAAAGTAGACAGTGCCACTGAATTCAGCGTTGCCAAATCCTTAAGTGTACTGAATTCCATCCATTTTCGTTCAGAATTGACCTAGGAAATGAATTGTCATCGCCAAAATTCAACAAACGGACCACAGTGAGGCGGCGCACAGTGGCCCGTTTAGGCAAAAGTGCTTGCGAAATTCATTTTTCGGGTGGGTTTATAATGCAAAACTTTTACTTTTTTTGAATTGACAAATGTTTGGAGCTCTAGTAATCGAAAAAATTATTTCATTTGTATGAATGGTTCGACTTGTAGAGCGAGTCAAAGTTGACAAATTTGTATGGTTAGAAACAAACAATTGTTTTTTAAATTTTTTTTTAATTTTGAGTGTAAAAACTAGGAAAAAGGTGTAAATAAAACTTTTTTTTGTTATTTTTACTTGATATATGTGTTAATTGCTATAATCAGAAATGAAAAAAAAAATAATAAATTTTTTTAAACTGCTAAATTTAATGTTTTTTTTAACACCCATTTTTGCACGCTTTTTCGTCTTTACACTGAGTAGAAAAAAAAGATTCAAACATAATCAAGCTAAGCTCGACGGATAGTAAATCCTTATATATTTTTTCAAATAAAATCAAAAACTCAGCTGCATAAATTTGCATAGAGCTGAGCTAGAGCGATTTGATTTAATGAAGTCAGTAATTTTTTCTGAGTTTTTTTTTGTCAGGTGCAGAAAAAAAATCATGGAAAATATTTTTTCTCTGTTTTGTAGGTATGAGTGTTGGTTTGAAATAAAATGGTTTTGAAATTTAGAAGTTAAAATCTACCTAAGTTTTTTAAAACGGTTTTATAGCTTATTTCTTGTCCCCAAATAAAACTTTTAAGTATAAATGTCATTGATTTCGGGTATGATTAATTACTGTCAGGTAGTTTGATGGATAAGAGTTTTTAACTGGATTAGAATTTTTTTTAAAAAGCTTATATGTAAAGCAGATTACCTTATTAGGATGTCATAAATTGAATATTTTTAATGCAGGTATTTAGTTTTATGGTATAAAAAGATGAAACATTGGGATGAAACTATCATTGAAAACTTGAAGGAGCAGTTGTATAAGGAAAAATTATTTAAAATGGATATACCATACAATATTTTGTTTGAACTTTTTGTCAAAGATAAGAGTCTTGAAGAGTTCTTTTTTGCCATAATAAGTGAATACCAACTATCCGGTGAAAATTAACCGGAAAATGAAGCAAAATTAAAAAGCTTTTATTACAACATTGATAAAAAATGGGTCGCAGCCCATAGATCGAAATTATTTTTCATAAACAAAAATGAGGAATGGCTTTCTTCATCTCTCCATATCAAAACCGGACAAATGAGTTTTTACTTGATGTAGATAAACCAAAGCAAGGATTTGGAAATAGCAATGATGGAAACACTTCAAGAAGATTTTGAACAACCGCTCGAATAACTGGAGTCAATAAAGAGGTTATAACCAGGATCAAAATAATACTTAATGTTTTGAATAGCAGGGAAGTAGTGAATACAGTTAAATTTGGAGAGTACACCAAAAAAACCGCAGAGTTATTGAAACAAAAGTACCCTGAAAATCAACTCATTAGTTCATAGTCAAAATATCATCGAATACCAATCACTACCACTTGGAGAATTGTCAGAAGAAGTCCAGGAGTAAAAAAATACAGGCTACAAGAAATACAGATATCAAACTACGTGCAAAGTTTCAAGAATTCGGCAGAATGAAGACCTATTTAACATGCTAGCAATCTGATCCGATCCACTTATTTCTTCCTTAAGGCATGTAAAAAACCAAAAAGATCTCACCGGAAATTATAAGTTTATTACGCATTACCCCGGACTTAGATGATAGTTTCCAAGAAATTTTATGTTTCTATGTAAATTTTTGTTCCTTTTATTTTGTTTTTCTACTTTTTGAATTCTAATCTATCAATAAAATACTGTATAAGTTTGCTCTCTTATAAAAAAAAATAAAAAAAAATGAAAAATCAATTAATAAAAAAAAACAAGAACTGATTTTTCCCCCACTGTTTCACTCAAATTGGTTTGTTTTCTTTTTTCGCCACTGTTTCACTTAAATTATCCTCAAATTATCTCATAAATTGACTATCGACCTGTTTAGAATTAAAAACCAATTATTTTAACCACCTTAACAAAAACTTCTTATTTCAGCAGAAGATTCTGAAACACCCTGTAAATATTTTTTCTTAAAATTCACAAACTTTATAGCCTTGGAAATTTCCTTCAAAAGCAACAAAAAATGGCGATATCTTTATTCGTTTAAGAGATATGATTTTTGCAACCAAAAAAGTCAATACGGGCCACTGTGCGGCGGCCGGCGCGCATTTCGATAATCATATGTGGGTTATCTTCGCTCCAAATGTAACAAAATCCCAATTTAGCCAAAAATTATCTTCATCGCTGAACAGAATTTTTCTAAAAAAAACAGCTCCATAAATTTTCCACACAGAACCATAGTTTTTGAACCAAATTTCAAAAATTTGGTATGATTGTTGCAAGACATCACGATAAGATTCCAAAGACTAATGAATAAAAATATGACACTGACATGACAGTTTGAAATCTGACAGTTCGCTTTGACAGATAATATACTGTCTGAAGTTGGCACTGGGTTAAAAAATACCCATTATATAACCTTTAAATGGGTGCTTATGCTTATAGCAACACAATCAAAGTTCCCGGATTACTGTGAAAACTTTTCACATCAATCTCAGCTAAAAAGCAAAGCAAAATTTTTCAAATAAATAAAATCCATTTCAAAAATTAGGTCGCATAATTTATTAAACTAAGAATAAATTGCCACTTAAAGTTGGATACCCTCTATAATCTTGAGAAAATAACAAGATCAAATATTGATATAGACTCAAAACTAACTTAATTTATTTGCATAAATGTTTAGATAATAATTTGCAAATCTCCCACATTTCTTATCAGCCCTTTTGCGTTCTTTGACAAATATCTACAAAAACTACTTTATTTTAGCGTATTTTATTTCTTGATATTATTAATGATGTATCTTTATTTTCCTTTCTTTCAGGTGAGTTGGCTCCAATTTATATGTCCTAAACAAACAATGATGCATGTAAGTTTTTTTTTTCCTTTTGTTTGTTTCCTCTTCTCTTCTCTTGTATTCCTTTGACGTATGAGGTTTGAGGTAGGTATAGGTACCTACTTCTATATTCTTTGAAACGATTTATTTTAAAAAGATTCTTTATCTTACTTATAACGTTATGTCTTTTGTGAGAGATTTTACGGTTTTTACTCCCATTAATTTTTGGGCCTCCACTTGATTCATAACATATTAAAGTCTCTCCTTTGAGAGATTCCTTTTTTCTTGTTTTTTTTTTGTTTTTTTTTTTTGTTTTTCTCTGTAGCCTTTGTTAGGATTGTTAAAACAAAATTCCTTCCCGGTCCATTGTTCTTTTGTAAGGTTATATTATATATATATATATCCTCTACTCATATTATATAGATCATAATACAATTTATAACACTTATCTGAGAGTTCATATCTTTATGGTTCTTAAATTATGAATAGGATACTTTATTCACGCGTAACCTCTAGGTTCAACTTAACAAAAAAAAAAAACACTTGATACTTTGGGTAAATATCAAATTTCAAATGCGCATATTAAACCCACCACCAAGCACTAATATGTATAATTTTAATTTAATATTAAACGTTTAAAGGCTAAATCACAAGAGAAACACATAAAGGTAGCTACTTAAACATACTTCAAAGACATTTGTGGTCATCATATCACATCACCGCTGAAGAAGTTGAGGAGGATATCAATATCGGTTTTCTTCTAAAGAAGTCATTAAAAGGGTTAATTGGAAATAATTTTATGTGAGGTTTCTGTTTTGGTAAGGCTTTGGTTTCTTTTTTGATTTTTTAGTAACTTCTTCTTCGAGCAAGAAAGTCATTAATTGTTTAAAAGGTTTTTATTTTTTTTACAAGTGGACAAGTTTTAATTGGCAACACTGTTTTATGTGATAGCCGATACAACAATTCTCTGTTGTTTTGAGGTTAGTTTTTTTTTTTGAGAATTTATTGTCAAATGATATTACGTAGCAACTTTCGCTAAGTGTTCAAATTTATTTTGAAAAACATGGTTCAATTAGATGCGTTATTATCGAATTACAGTCTGATTTAGACCCAGTTTAGCGTTTCGTCCCGGCGCTCACTTTGGATCTCACTTGGACTCATCAGTTGACTAGTGAGGGCCTTGTCAATACGCAATTTTTATTAAGATCAGTTCAAATAGTGTTAAGTCTTATACTTGGCTGATGTATTTCAGTAGTAAAGGGTTTTCCAATAAGAGGTGTTATTTTGAATAGCCCGCTATTTCGGTAGCTGTCACTTTTGAAGCTGTCATTTTTTGACATTTGACAAGTAGAAACTACGCCATTAATAAAAATGGAACGATACACGCTTCAACAACGCATTGAAATTATTAAAATTCACTATAAAAATGGTGAAAATTTGGCAGAGACGGTTCGTAAAACTAAAACATTTTTGGGTCGTCGTGAAGCACCTTGTCGGACCGCAATACAAAAATTGGTGGACAAATTCGAGCTGTTGGGACAAGTTAGTGATGTGAAGAATAAAACCCGTGCACGTCGCTCAAGAACAACTGAGAATGTTGCTGTTGTAGCCCAAAGTGTTGAAGAAAACCCAGGTTTGTCCATTCCTCGTCGTTCTTTGGAATTAGGCATTCCACAAACGTCATTACACCGTATTTTGCATAAAGACTTGGGTCTTAAGGCTTATAAAGTTCACTTAACTCAAGAACTCAAGCCGGCTGATCATCAACAACGTCGTGTCTTTGCTGATTGCGTCCTTGAAATGCATGAAAATGATCCGGAATTTCATCGAAAAATCATCTTGACTGATGAGGCCCATTTCCACCTCGGAGGCTACGTCAACAAGCAAACCTGTCGCATCTGGGGCTCGGAAAACCCAAGAGTTATTGTTGAAAAGCCTCTCCATCCTCAACGCGTGACTGTTTGGTGCGGTTTATGGTCCGGCGGGGTCATTGGACCTTACTTTTTCGAAAATGAGGCTGGAGCAACAGTTACGGTCAATGGATTGCGCTATCGAGAGATGATTAATGATTTTTTATCGCCGGAATTGGATGTTATTGATCTGGACAACGTTTATTTTCAACAAGACGGCGCTACGTGCCACACAAGCAATGAAACCATCGATCTTTTACGGGAAAAGTTTCCGGACCGTGTTATCTCTCGAAGAGGTGATCACAATTGGCCACCGAGATCTTGTGATTTAACACCTTGCGACTTCTTCCTTTGGGGCCACGTGAAAGATAAGGTCTACGCCAACAGCCAAGCGTCGATTCAAGACCTCAAAGATGGAATTCGTGAGGCTATCGAGGACATAGGGCAGCCACTTTGCGATTTGATTATGGAAAATAACGTAACGGCATACCTTCCTCTTTATAATGAAATAAACATCCGATCATTTATCTCAAAAAATGCCATTTTTCTTTGAATATCAAAATAACACCTCTTATTGGAAAACCCTTTACAAATTAAAAACGACATAACCTCGAATATACCTATTCCCAGCGCTGAATGAAACCAACACAGGTTACCCTTCGATGTGTCCCATGCAGGACAAAGTTATATAGCCGGGGACAAAATGGCGGATGAATTGACTGCCAAAACCGGGTCATCGCTTGATCCGCGCCAATCCGATTTCTTGGTAACCTATGGCACTGAAGCAAGAAAAGAGTACAATACACCAGAGTTTTCTCGAAACCACAAATGACAGATGTTCGGTAATTGACACTACTTGTCGGGCCTCGAGGAATTTATGGCTGTGTTTCGCTAAAAAAAAAAAAAAAAAACAGATTCAAAACAATATCGTTCGATCGTATTACGTGATGAGGCAACAGAATGGAAGCCCTCGGAGAATATTTTGTTGACGAACTGGAATCTGAAATTTATTCAGAATTCCGGTTAGTTCAGGAAGGCACCCCATACCTGAGTGTCGTCTAAGGGGCAGTTTCACAGTCGACACTTATCGGAATAAGTGGCAATTAAGTTTCCCATATTGTGACTTTAAGCTAAGTTTCATAGCCAGCGTAAGTGGTAAGTGGTAAGTCACCAAAACTTAAGTGCCACTTATTCAGATAATTGTGCACTGTGATATTGCTCCTTAATATTTCGCATTGCCCACTTAAGTGCCACTTTTCTGACTGTGAAACTGACCCTTACTGCACTATAACTCCTTGCACTATAACTCCTTGCCCTATACCCCTCCTAAAACCTACCTAACATATTATGTTCATCCACGGGAGCACAGTGGATCCATTGAGATTCGAGTGAGGTGAAAACAAACCGCCGCGCCGCCATCTTGATTTTTTTTAAATTTTGCATTCATTAATTCTGTTTAGGTATCTGGGGAACCAATGGTCCTAGAGAGGTAACTCAAGTGCCAAATTGACCAGTTTTGACTGCCAACATTGAATGACATCTAGAAGAATTATTTCCCGAGATATATCCAAAACACGAGAAAACCAGATGGCGGCGGTTTTTTTGCACGGTCTAACCCCACCTCTGATTTTTTTGGAAACTTATCCATCCATATGTACCCAGGGTCAGACAGGGGTCAATCTTTCACATTTCTCAGTTCTAGCCACACGTCTCCCAAACTGAAATCTTGCTATATAGGTATAGGTTTTGTTGCTATGTACCGTAATTTTTTTTTTAAATTCGCAAGTTTGAAAATTTTTATAATAAAATATTTCTTTTTTTTAAATTACGATTTTCTAAAAAAAATTTAGTTCTGCTCAGTGCTCAGTCTTGATCCTAAGAGCCGAAGAGACGAACAAAAAATAAGTATATTCCATAATGTGAAGTAAGTGATTTTTTTTTATATTTACGGCACAAGTTCAGGACATTAACCACTTTTTTTTTTAAACTCAATTGGTGCTTACTTCACGCTAAAAAAAGTTACTAGGCTCTAAGAGCTATGTAAGTACTTAGCATGCTAAGCTAAGTACGATTTTTTTTTTAAATACGGCAGATAGCAGCACAACAATTTTTTTTACGAAAATCAAAAATGGCGGTGTTAACTTGCGGATGGCAATGGCGCAGTGGATGAAGTGCTTAACTGCTAACTTAGAGGTGTGAGTTCGAGCCCAACTCTAGGCAGCATTCTTTTCTATATTCCCCCAGTAATACAATTGGATGCCACCCGTGGGATTCCATGAGACTGTGCCAACAAAAATTCTTTCCTATCCTTCTCTTCCTTCTAACTAGTGCCGTGCAATTCAGGTTGCATTTAAAAGACCTTAGGTCTTAAAGGCATATAGTTAAAATTATTATTATTATTATTATTATTATTATTATTATTACTATTTACTGCACGCACACATATTCTCAGCATAGCGTAGCTCAGATTAGCTGGAAGTAGTAGGAAGTAGACACACAATGCCCAGGTCCTTTTTCAAGAGATAAGTTGGTGTCTATGCCTTATACCAAATCATCAAGTCATCTCCGGCTGTTAAGAATAGCTTGCCCGGTTGGGCATTAAGCCATTAGCATCAGTAACCTTGTTAGACTTAAGTTTGGACCTCAGTACCTATACTTATTGTTTTTCGGGTGGCTTAATATTTTATCCGTCACCGTCCAAGTAGAATTTACTATCCTGTCTAACAGTGGTGACCTCGTCAATGTTTAATAGTTTCTTAAAGTTTCTAGATTCACCAACTGTAAAGTACTGTTGTATTTCCAAATTAATATCGACAGGATTCTGTTCAGGCCTTTTATTATGCTTGCGTAAATCGTTGGACTCTCCGAATAAATTTTACTTTCGTTCATTATCCCACCCGTAAAAAAATGCTTCTAACAGTCTTCGATCAACCAATTAGGATTTTCAGGGAAGAAAAAATAAGGGAAGCAGCAACAAAGTGCGCGTTTTCCTTATCCCCTTAAACAAAATAACCCAATTATTCGAGAGTAAGTATCCCGCACTTCAGGGATAATGCATAGTTGATGATTCAGTAGCTTAATATACTGATGCGGATCTCACTAGGTATAGGTACAGTCCAACCCTACTATAACTGATAATTTTCAAACCAAACTAACAGAACAAACTCGTTCCTCTACTTTTCAACATCAATGTAGTAAAATATTCAACGCACTTAATTATGTTCAGCCACAAAAAAGAAGCCTAATTAAGAATTCAAACCGAACCGTTAAAGCAATACCCATAATAAGCAGGCAATATCAAAGGGAGCAAGAAGCCTGCCTCCATCGCATCATATTGAAACACTTTTATATAAACCTATAGATAGCCATGTTTAATGGCACAAATCTATTTTATTTTTGTCATTGTCATTACGGAAACAAGCTGGGTTTTCCGATAATTAAAGAGCACAAAACAACGACCAAAACAAACGAAATAAATAAAAAAAAAAAAAAAAATCAAGTAAATTTTCAATCATGATGTAAATTCGATTCGAGTCCTTTATGTAAAATTTCTAAATGGTAAACAGAGGGTGGTAGCGCGGCTGGCGGCGGCGGCGATGGCAGTAGCTGTGGATGAACAAAGGAGAAGCCCTTTCATCTCCCATGGCCACTTGACAATAAAATCAAAATCAATATTCGAATGAACGAGCCGTATAACGGTGTACCAAGTGTCATTATTTCCGATTGAACACCATGAAACGATATTGCTCCTACTATGAAGTGAACCACGCATTGCGAGACGACACGATACGATGAGGAGTGGTGCTGTATAAGAAAGACGACGATGACGACTATGGAAACGATTCCAAGTATCGTTTCGTTGTGAATTGCGTTCCATTAATTTATATCCGTTTCAACAACCCACCATACGCTTACCCGTCCGTCTCGGCGTCGTCCTCCGTCCACCGTCCTCCATCCTCCGTCCGTCTTCAAGCCAAGTTTTCCAATAAAAGCAAAGTAAGAATGATTATCGTCAAGATTACGAGTCGATCCTTTCTGATTCTTCCAATCAACCAACCCCCTCCTCCGCCGCCTATACCCACACCGTCATGTCGTCGGTCGTAGCTCGTGCTGTTTCTATACTCTTGTTTTTCCCCCTCATTGCACACTACTTAGCTATCGTCGTTGAAATTATTTGGAAAACTAGTCTCAATCCCAACGTGCCAAAGAATAATCCAAGGAAGGGTTACTTTCTTGTTGTAGGTATCAACAACGAGTGAGCCAGAAAAATTAAATTAATTCAAATGAATTCATTAAACGAAAATGAATATAGCAATAGCAAAATAAAGATAAACCTTTTAAGATTCATCATTAGCAGAACCAACGCCAGCAGCAGCAGCATCAGCAGCGGTAGCAGTAGCAGCAGTAGCATCAGTAGCATCAGCATTAACAACAGCCAGAGCATATTGGTGCCTTGGTGGGCGTTGTCGTCAATCGTCCTTATAAGATGGCAGAACGATGATCTATATTCTAAGGCAAATAAGTATTCCACGCAAATTCCATAAAGAAGGAATTACGCCCAATAGAAGCAATTTACCTTAACGAAGTCGGTAATTAACGGCTCACGAAACTAGAACGTCTTACTATATATACCTATATACATTAGCTGGCAATCAACTGGAGGTTATTTTATTGACAATTAAAAAAAAAAAAAAAGGGCTCTTCAACCAAAGGTTAAACACTAATTAGAGTTTCACGAATCGTCGTAAATTTAATTGGGAGATTGCTTTTTATTTCACATTAACATGGAAATTTATTATCAAATTATCAATTAACAGCTAAAGAGAGTAACCCATCAAAGAAAGGGTGAAAAATAATTGGAGAAGGCAACGTAAAGTAAGGAATTCAAGCAAAAGTTTAAAAAGTGCTTTGAAAAACAATTTCAAGGGAAATACGGCCAAATTGTGTTGCTTATTTACTAACAACAGAGACAAACAACTCAACCAACAAACTTCTTCCCACTAGATCGTTCTCTACTATAATTTCGCACGCCAAGTTTGTTGGAATTTTTTTCCACTTGCGTGCGCCACCTGAGTCGCGGTCTTTAATACTGCGCCTAGTGTGGTCCCTCCGGGGGCTGGAATGAAAGACCTCTATATGACACAGTCAGCTCTTAAAATAGCCTAAAGCATTCCCATCCTTTTGCCTTTTCCCAGGTCCATACCTCTGTACCATAAAGCAGGACCACCACACGATAATAAGCCTCTTTCTATTGATTAGATTTGCTTTGACATAATAAAATTACTTGAAATATCTATCTCTCAGAAAGTCCCTACTTGAAGTAAATGGTAGAGATTAGCGAATGGTTAAAGTTTCTATAAATTTCTTTTGAAGTCTAATGTTGAAGATATAAATTAATTATACTTTCATCAACTTTCGAGATAAGAAAACATCTCCTGCCAGTTTTCCAGAAATTGTTCAGTCATAGAAAATGTTTAATCAATGGTTAAAGTTTTTTTTCAAGGTCATCAATGATTATTTGCACTTCATTTGTAGGATATTCGCAACAACAAACAAGTATACCATCTGAAAGTTCTTAGTGACCTCATAAAATGTCAATTTAAGTAATTGGTCAGCCAAAGGTTTTTTGATGAATTTTTAAAGATTTTTAGCGAATATCCCACAAATGAAGCAGGCCCGGATTAGGATAGGATTTCAGTTCAGAGGGGGTCACTTTGCCCGAGGACAGATCACCGACAAAATAATAAATATAAAATGCATGGAATTCCTGGAGACAGGAAAAGTATCGGTCGCTTCCCCAAAACTAAATACCTCCAAAGGATCCAGAGCCCAAAGGTGAGATAGTATTTTTTGGACTTACATTTAGATATCGATAGTATCGTTGATCAAGGAGATGTTGGCAGAAAAGATAGATAATACATTGAAATTTTTAGTTATAAAATGAATTTTTTCAATGAATATACTAAGCAGTTTCTAGATTGAAACTCTGGTTTAATATTTCATCCACAAAAATACTGAGACGAGAATAAGTTCTACTAAACCCTAAAGACTAGAAATCTTAAAGTCGCCTGAATGAAAATAACTACTTTTTTGGAAACATTCAGTTCATTTTCAGTTTTATCAAAATTTCTTAGGATGTTTTTAACGTTCCATTAGTTTCTGAGTTAATAATATTTAAATCCAAGAAGTTATTAGATGAGGGATTTATAGAGGTAAATAAAAATGTTTTTAATCAAGGTAATTTAAGAGGGCATAGCTTACATAAGAAAGAAGATACCATCAGACTAGGGTTGCACATTTTACACATTTTACACATTTTATATAGATATATCGAAAACATCGATGTTTTCTTGTTTGATGTATCGAAAAAACCGATATATCGAATACATTCGATATTTAACGATACATCGATATATTTCATTCGATGTATCGAATAAAAGTTTGAACTAGGTTTCATCAAAAAAGGTTCTTATTATACCCGAAAAGCCATTGTGACTCAAATAAACTTACCCATACCAGAGATAAAGGGTCCCTTATTAAACCGCCACACGACTTTTATTTACTGGATTCGTACGCTTCCTAACTCCAAAATCTTATTTATAAATATTTACCATCGATTGTCTAACTAAGACACTGAAATTGGATGTCCAAACTTAGTTTAAAGCGAGTATACGTATAATGTAAATTGTAAGTCTAGTAACGAATTGAAAAATTATCTTGAAATGAATGAAATGTTCATTGAACGTATCCAAAAGTCCACGAAATTGAAATTGAAGAGGATATATTTAGACAACTGTTACAATGCGTTTATAAATAAGGATATGTCGAACTATTTGGACAACGACTAGTTGTCCAAGAGTGTTCCAGCGAAATATAATAAATACGACTGTTTATCTTTTGCTCTAGACTTCTGGGGGGGGACCGGTCATGACCCCCTTCTTTGGCTGACCAATTTATGGAATTAGTTAAACTTTTTTCACCAATGGCTGACCTTTTAGATGGCATATCCCACCTATGGGATGTTAAGATCTCAGAGCCTGAATCAGCTCAAATTCTTCAAAATGACCAAAAGTGTCAATCGATGTGAGACGGCCACATTGAACTTAGAACTCACAAATTCACGACCTAGAAATCAGCTTTCCTCCTTTAGCCTATTATCTACATATCCGAGCTTCAAAAAGCATAATTTTTTTTGTCCAGCATTATTTTGTAAGTTCAAAATTCTGCAATACGTTTGAAGCCTGTTTATTTGAAGTTTTAGGGAAAATAGGTTATCCGCTAACATGACTAAGTCAGTCATCCGCGTGGAATAAGAATATCTGAGAAACTGAATCCATCCGGCATTTTCAGCAACATCATCAATGAAAAGGGTAAACAAAATTGGACTCAGAGTACAACCTTGGGGAACACCAGCAGTCATTTCTTACCAATTTGAATATTCTGACCTATCCCAAACTACCACACTAGTTCGATACAAAAAAGCTTTTCGTAGCTTGTTAAAAATTTAAAGGATATTCCAAGAGAAGCCATTTTTAAGATAAGACCTTACCAGTTGACAGGGTCAAAAGGAGCCACGAAGCCAGCATAAAAAGCTTCTTTTTTTGGATGATTTTTTTTTGAAAAACCCCTCGTGAAATCCAGCTTGAAACACGCTTGAGCAATGGCTTAGCTCTACCCTATAGTAATTCGTGGGTTTTCAAGGAGAAATAAAACGCATATTATTTAATGTTATGGCCAAGAATTTAGCTTTATTATAAAGATAAGGGTTTGCCATTATGTTTTAAAATGATTTCGGGCGAGGGGCCGCCGCGGCTGGCTCGAATAAATTCCAGCCGAAAGACCCAATTTTCGACAGCTCCAATTGTTGCGTGCGATGGCGGATGGACTCATTCGGGTCTTCTTCGATACTCTGCTCCACAGCAGCAACAGCGTCTTCGGTGGGCACTGCACGGCGTCTCTGAGGATGCGCATTATCCACTAGAGTAAACGTGGTGCGAAACCGATCAATGGTTGCTCGAATTTATGCGATTTTGCTATTATGTCGACCGAATATTGGACGCAGCACGCGATGCGTCGCTCGAACCGAATCATTATTTTGGTAATAAATTTGCACGATTTGCAAACTTTGTTCTAATAATTATGAAATGGCAAACCGAACTGAGCATAAATCAAGTGACACCTGTCAAAAAGACCAACTCCGAAAAATTATTGCCAGATTGAAAACCACACGTCTAAAAAAAAACACATTTTACTTTTCTAATAAAATTCAGTACTGAAATGCCTTTATGATTCTTAGGTAAGTAGGCATTCCTTTTGTTATTAATGGCAGCGAGATCCTCCAGCTATGACAGGTAAAATTATCTCAAGTAAGAAATGAGCAACTCACTCAAACTAATTTTGAAATCCAGTATTCAAAGAAATTAATTTTTGTACGTGTAGTAAAAAAACTTTACTGTGTCGTTTTTCTTTTTTATTATCCATTCGTTATATATATCCCGATTAAAGAAACTGCTTGCTGGTGCTGTTTGGGAAACTTAAACCTTTCAGCCCTAACACTTTGCGGCAAGTAAATAGAACGACTCCATAAGAAGCCGTGACGTTTCATATTCCTGCAAAAGTAGATAGTTACCCTTATCTATGAGAATAAAGCGTCATATTTCTAACGACCACAAAGTTTTTAGATCAACTGTAATAATAGCCTCCTGTTGCAAAACGAGCTCGATTGCTGACACCAACTTCGCAATAACTTTCAATCTGAAGAACCCAATAGGATAAGCATGTGTCCATTATATGGTGGTTGTGTGCTGCTGTGTTATCACATAGATTGAACTTGCTATGAGTCGAGAGAAAATCACTATCCACATATGGCATCCTTAAGTTCATTAAGATTAATCTGCCCCCCCCCCCCCCCACCATCAAAATCACACTCTTGCCTTAGTACCAATAAAAATAAATCGTTTAACCACAATCAAAAGTGGCAATAGCCGAACTTTTTTTCTCCTTCAAGTTTTGCCATAAATTAATCTATATTAGTTCATGCATCAGTATACTCGTAGGATGTTGCTGCCTTAAGTGTTGTCCGGAATTGGTGTTTTTTTTTTGCTTTTACCCAGGGATATAACGCTATAAAACATCTGCGTTTCAAATTAAATCTTGATATATATACATAGTATACATCCTCATAGGATTTTCAATATGCGTCCATCTTAACTTTTGGTTAAACAACTTTCATCATTCTTGTTGTATGGAATTGTATAGAACAACATCAAGTTTGTAAAATCAGTAGAGGTTGTTCAAAAAGAAAAACTTATCTATCCAGCAGTTAAAGCTTCCTTGATATAGGTATGTATGCATGTTTTTAGGTATAGGTATGTACTGCTGACCCGCCCGGCTTCGCACTGGTAGGCAACTTAAGCTTTGCATGTAAATTACAAAAGAAAATATAGATAAATATTTAAGCTACTTTTTGTAATTGAATACTACTTTCTGACTTTTAGCCTACTTCACGTTATAATTGGCGACATTCGTGAAAATATGATAATTTAAGTCTTACTTTATTACTTTCCCAATACAGAAAGATTTTTTATAATCAAATGGCATTTTTTTATATTAATCCCATTCCTCCCTATAAAAACCAAATTTTTGAAAATTAACCTTTCAAACAAGCAGATTTTTGGGTATCCCTTTTCTTTTTACCCCTTTTCACCCTAAAAATATCAATTTTTTGAAAAAAAAAATCCTTAAGCCATCACCTACAAAAATCTTTGATATTTGTATGTATGTACCCCATTTCACCCTATAAGTACCAAATTTTTCAAAAAAAAATAACCCTAAAGCCATCCACTTAAAATGACCTTTCAAAAAAAAAAAGAATTTCTAAAATCGGATAATTTTTTTACCCCATTTTACCCCACAAATAAAAAAATTGAAAAAGTATCCCTAAATCCATTTCCTAAAAAACCTTTCAAATAAAAAAAGAATTTCTTAAATCGGGCTATTTTTTAATTGTTACCCCATTTTACCCTACAAATAATTTTTTTTAAAAATTCCTTAAAAACCTTTCAAATAAAAAAAGAATTTCTAATGATAATCTGACAATTTTTTTATTTTTACCCCATTTCACCGTACAAATTGAATTTTTACGATTGTTTAATATTAAGTGCGCTATGCAGGGCAGAGACGAATCCGACAAATCATCAGAGATTATTTAAATCGGTCCAGACGTTCTTGAGTTATAAATGGTGTAACTAAACCGACTTTGTCTTATATTATTAATTATAAGAAGATGAACAGAAAGAGTAGGTACCTTAACCTAATAAACTTGGGTTGTGAGTTGAAAGTCAAAACCTTCACTTCTTATCATCATTTTATAAGAACTACTTCCGCATAGCCAGTCCTTAATTCAAAGAGGAAACATATTCCTCTTTGGCAGGCTAATTGAATCGGATCCCCAATTACATCGTCTTAAATCTTTCTTCCTCACTTTTCCCTTTCCAGTTGGTATCTCTATATAGGTAGGCCATTAAAGTTCATATCGTTTCCTTTAAACAATGTCTACTGCTCAAACTACTATCAATTATCCTTAAAGAAAAGGTTAATTAAACAAAAGGGAATAATAAATTAATAGCCTGAGTAGTCCTGCAGAGATGAGGAAAAAGTCCTTCATAATAAGTTATACCTATATATTTCTACATATACCTGAAGAATAAGTTCGACAGTGCTCTCCGCAGTGATGGGATGAGCTCAAACCAGGTCAAACTATAAATTACAAAGGATTACAGCTCTTCTTATTAAGTATTCAATCCTTTGTTTCGAAGTTGATGATTCTGTTCGAACGAAACAATTTTTGGATTACATATTAATGTGGGTTGGATTTTTTTGTTTTAATATAATATTCATTGCGCCTTGGAATCCTTTTCTTTTCTATCGTCCTTAAAATTGAAAAAAAAGGAGACAAATGATAAAGACTAACGATTCCTCTGGTGTTCGTGATTACTAAAATTTTAATAGAAGTGCTAAGTAGGTTGTAGCTCTCTAAAATATTAAATCCGCTCTTATAAACTTATTTCCCGTTTTCTTTTTTTTTTATTTATTTTTTGAAACCCGCATTATCTAAGGAAGAAAAAATAGGTGATAGATGCATCGTTCGATGGATACATTTATATTTATAATAGGGGGTGGTGGGCTCTAGTGATGGTTTGGTGTTTCATACTCAATATACATAGATTCAAAATTACAAAAAAAAAAAACGATATCCAAAGAACAAGCGCGCGAAGACAACAGCAGCAGCAGTGTAGCAGCAGATAGAATGCAATTTCGAGATAAATAATTTACCAGCGCAAAGCAATTTTAAGTCGGAGTTCATTTTTTCATTCCATTAAAATTCCTTCATAGGATCTGTTTTATGGTATACCCTCCCAACTACTGGGAATAGTATGTTTATACTTATATGTATGGGTACACTACACATGTACCCATATATAGGATGGAATAAAATGGCAACGATTCGCGTGTAATGGGTTTATATACAGTTAAGTAGATTATGGTTTAACGAACGTACGAGTATTTATGAGGAGTATTAGCAATTGAATTAAAAGTTTTCATTTTTATATGGAATTTTATTTAAATCGTTCGTTTGTTATTTAATGTCTTTAATGACTTAATTCGAAACGTCTTAGGTTTTTGAAAGAACAAAGATTCTTTGCCTTGGAATAAAGAAAGAATTAAGATTAAGATAATCACAGCCAAGGAAAAATACTTTTTTTGGAGTTGATCCTTTTGTCCCTTGATTTATGCTTAGTTTGGTTTGCAATTTCATAATTAATAGACTTACTCCTGAACAACGTTTGCCAATCGTTCAAATCAAATCAAAATATTCGGTCGACATAATCGCAAAATCGCATAAATTCGAGCAACCATGGATCGGTTTCGCATCACATTTACTCTGGTTTATAATGCGCATCCTCAGAGATGCCGTACAGTGCCCACCGAAGACGCTAATGCTGCTGTGGAGCAGAGTATCGAAGAAGACCCGAATAAGTCCATCCGCCATCGCGCGAAACGACTGGAGCTGTCGAAAATTGGGCCTTTCGGCTGGAATTTATTCGAGCCAGCCGCGGCGGCCACTTGCCCGAAATCATTTTTAAAACATAATGGCAAACCCTTATCTGTATAATAAAGCTACATTCTTGAGCATAACATTAAATTATACGCGTTTTATTTCTTCTTGAAAACCACACGTCTAAAAAAAAACACCCTTTACAAAAAACATAACCCACGAAAAATCATTCACGTTTGCGGTATTGGAGCCGAGTACTACATTTAATAGAAAGTTAAGAAGATGACTAACAGATGTCACTCACATCGATAATTGTTGCTGAAGTAGCCTTTTGCGTGTTTGAATGCATTCAACTCAAGTCAAATATGATAGGCTGTTTCGTGTGTACTTTTTGCTTCTTTAAAAAACTCTAATGTAGTTAAGCCATAAAACCAAGTCATTATTTTTTTTCGAAATGAATTTTGTGGTAATGTGAAATCATGTTTTTTCTCGCTCTTCTTTAGATCGCGCTTACATTCCAGGATGGACTACGGCCTCAACCAACAAGCCCCTCCAGCCAGCTCGGTCCCTAGCCAGCTGCCTCCAGTTACGCACACCAAGTTGGCTGAGGTCGTTCTCCACTTGTGTGGGCGCCTAAGGTGGTGTCTTCCTCTGCTGCGCAGACTATCAGGGGTAGATTCAAAGACTTGCCGGGCTGGTGCGTTGGTGTCCATACGCTCTACGTGTCCCAGCCATCTCAGCCGCTGTATTTTCAGCTTTTTGATCAGGTCGACGTCGCTGTAAGGCCCGTACAGCTCGTTGTTGAATCTTCTCCTCCATACTCCATCGATACAGACTGGACCGAAAATCACCCGAAGAATCCTCCTCTCAAAGCGCCCAAGCAGGTTCTCATCCATTTTTGACAGGGTCCATGCTTCTGCCCCATATAGTAGGACCGGGATGATCAAGGTCTTATATAGGCTCTCCTTGGTTCTTTGATGCCTTCTAAGCCCGAAGAAACAGCGATTGCCAAGCGTAATTCTTCGTTTGATCTCTGCACTGAAGTCATTTTGCGATGTAATAGTGGATCCCAGGTAGACAAAGTCCTTGATGACTTCGAAGTTGTACCTATCCTCGTGACGTTTTGCCCGAGTCAACAATGTTGAGATTCCTTTCTCGATGATAGCATATACTTCGTATTGTCCTCATTAACAGCCAAACCCATTTTTGCCGCCTCCGATTCAATATTTGCAAACGCACCGGTAAAAGCTCACTTTGTTCTCCCAATGATGTCAATATCATCCCAATAAGCAAGTAGTTGAACAGATTTCTGAAAAATTGTACATCTGTTGTTGACTTGCGACTTACGTACAATTTCTTCTAGAACAATGTTAAACAGGTTGCATGATAACGCGTCGCCTTGCCTCAAACCTTTCTCGAATTCAAAGGGTTCGGTGGTGTTCTTGCCGCCTTTGACGGAGCGGCGAGATTTCTCCATCGTCATCCTACGGTTTTAAGCGATCACGCAGTAAAGATGACAGGATTTTGTATGCGATGTTGAGGAGACTTATACCTCTGTAGTTGGCACAATTCAGAGCATCTCCCTTCTTGTAGATAGGGGAGGGATAGGGTTCCATTCATCGGGCATACATCGGGTATACTTTTATCCGACCGAATTTTGGAAATAAGTTGGTGTATACTCCCTACCAAGTCATCTCCCGCTGCTTTGAATAGCTCGGCCATCCGCACCAGCAGACTTGTACGCTTTAAGCTTGGCTATCGCTAACCGCACTTCATTTAGGTCGGGTGAACGGAAATTCTGACCATCGTCGTCGAGGTTGAATGGAGTGTTCTGTCTAACACCGGAATTTTGGCCATCTTCTATTGTATTGTTTCCAGATCCTCAGCACCGACTGTGTACCATATTCCCACTCTCGTCTCGGCAGGCTTCCGTTCTGGCCTTGTAGCCCTGGGTAGATTGCCTCACCCTCCGGTAAAACCCCCTGCCGCTACAGTCATGCTCCCTCTCTTTTTCCTCCTGTTTTTTCTCGCTCGCACTCATTTAATTTCTAAAGAAATTGATGGATCAAAAGTTGTCATCGGCAATTGTACTAATTATGGTTCACCGATTTGAACTCACCGAATTCGGTTCAAAGGTTGTTCAAAACTTGATCCATGGTTCAGCAAGTTAATTAAGTTTCACTGATGGTTCACTCATGAAATTTGGTATTTGCACATAATTAAAATTTAAACCACGTTTATGGAAGTAACCCGAAAAGCCAGTTGTACAGACGGCGCGCGCGGCGTGCGTTGCCGTCGTTCAAACTTTGATCCGTGGTTCAGCAATTTTAGTTCACCGATTATGGCAAGCTAACTAAGGTTCAACGTTGGTTAAAATTTTGATCCGTGGTTTAGCAATTTTAACTCACCGATCTACCTCAGTAAAATCTCCGAAATCAGACTGAAATTTAAGAAAAGATTGACTCACAATGCGCAAGAAAACGAAACGAGAGCGTGACATGATTCACTGTTAGCATTTTGTAATAATTGTAAAATCATTCCAAAATTCAAAGGCAAGAAACTTGGCAAGACGAGATTTAACAAAATAGTATTGAAGCTGACTGATATACAATCTTTTAATTTAACATAACGTTTCGTGACGACGTGAAATGCTTTATTATGTGTATCCTCGTCATAGTTTGAATCTAATTCAACAAGACCGACGAGATCTCGTCATGCATGCATTGTGTTCGAGGACTACGAATTCGTCCAAATGCATGGCAATGCTGTTTTAGATTTGTTAGCGGACTTATAATTCCTCGTATATGGCAATGCTAGTCTTTCACAAATAAAGTGTTGGTCTTTGACAGATAAAGTGTCGGGTTGACATGCCACTGACAGCTCCATACGAAAATATCTACCCCCAACGCCGGAAAAGAAGTTTTACTTAAAAAAAAAAAAACTAATTTGCAGAGAAAATCCAAGTGAAAGCACACATTGGCGTACAATCTTAGACGATTTAGTGCGATTTTATAGCATTTTTAGTATGATGCTTGGATAAAAAGAGGATTTTCCCAAATTTTAAAGGAATAAGCATCATTGTACTTATCTTTTCAAAATTTCTGTATTTAAAATTAATATCATCTAATGCCTAATGTATCATACTAAACTCCATTATGTCACTTTAACAATTATAAATGTAAAAAACTTATGTTTGTTTACTTTTTTGCACGAACTGTCACTGATTTAGGCGTGTTCAGCTCAAGTTTATTAAAAAAAAATAAATTTGGTATGATACTCGGTAAAAATAGTTTACAACTAAAAACATTTCAGGAAAGAGTGGAATTGTAATTTATTTTGACATTAGGAATACGGGGTTGAAAGTCAATTACCAAATCTGGTTGGCATATAAATTTATTCAGGTTTACATGTCAAAAATATCGGTTATTCGCAAGTTATCGATTTTTGTTTATAGGTTATTTTCACTTTTTATAAGAAAACATTAACTTGTTTGTGTCTAGTTGCCATAGTTAAAAGATTTTAATGCTTTAGTAAATTGGTCAAAATCTAAAATACTGTTATTTTGTTCTTAATTAGCGAAGTTGCCCAAGAATAATGTTTACTCAAAATAGAATATAATAGATACCTATTAACTGCAAAAAAAATTAGGTGGATATTGTAAATTCGAAAAAAATTGTCCAATAGTCGAAAACAAGCACAAAAAAAAATGTACAAAACTAAGACCAATCTTCGGGAAAAAAATCCGAGTGAACATTTTTGAACGAAATAATCTTCATTTTAGCATAAAGTATTGCTTAAAAAGTCTATGTGTGATAGGTGGTCCATATAATGATTTGGTGTGCGACAGATAGTCCACACTAATATCATAAATATCTATTGTGATGTGACAGGCGGTCCACAAAATGACATAAGCGTGTCACAGGTTGTTGACAGTAAAATGATCGTGTGACAGAATATGGTCCACGAAATCATCAAGTGTGCAACCGATGGTCCACACAAAGATAAAATATGATGAATCCGACCCATGTTAAACGTCTACCAACCTAATTTTAATATTCCTGATGGTGTAGCTAAACTTGAAGACGAGGAAAACGAAAACTAAAAATAGCTAAACTTGTCCAAATATTTCACGAACAAAGGCCTCACGAGTATTTTTTTTTTATGTTTTTATCGTCTATCAACATCATTATCTTTTCAACCTTATTGAACATTTACCCTCTTTTACCTTATCAAAAATTCGAATTTCAAAAAAATAGTGCCCTTGTGCGCATCTACATAAATTTTCATTTCGATTTAAAAATCATTTTTAAATAAAATTAAAAAAAAATATATGGACGCAATTTTATTGATAACAAAGAATATTAAATTCAAAAACAGTTGAAGATTATTTCTCCAGCCTTGATTTTTAAACCGCAAACAATGGTGATTCAGAAAAAAAAATCTTTATTTGTCGAAATTCGAAGAATTGAAAAATAAAAAGTCAATAACATTTTTCAACCAAATTTCAATCACTCCCGGAGAATAAAGATAAGACAAAACACGTAAATATTAAAAAGTTGCAAAATCCCCCTTTTGAATTACAGTCATTATTATTTGCAATTAATATTTAAATTCATAGTAACTAGCTACATTCTTATTGAAACACATAAAAATTACATTTTCTGAAAACAAATTTTATTAGGAATTAAATTCTGTAAACATTGCATAATGCCAATTGGCAAAGCAGGATTGGCTCACTATAATTTGAACATTTAATGTTTGAAACTACAGTTAAGTTCACAGATATAAAAGCCACTTGTGAGTAGCATTGGGGCCCAGAATCTCGTCCTTCTTAAAACCCAGATAATTCATGGTCAACTGGAATACACTGTGGAATTCGATTGTGCTCCAAAGTTCCAACCACATTGAACTTGTGGTTTATTTACAAAAAAAAAGAAAAAAAAAACAACTGAAAATCTTAAAATAGAAACACTCAAAGTATCTACAGAAAGTAAAAACATTTTTAGTCGGAATTTATCTGCAATTATGTTATCCATGTTGTTTTTGTTGAACAAAAGAAAACAAAATAGAAGAAAAGTAAACAACGAATCGATGAGATTGCACATCTGACAGAAGCAAACACACGTGCCCGCTACATTCCATAGGTTTGTATACATCTCCAAACTTTAGCAAACTGTCTTTAAAAAGTAGGTACCCAGCTTTGATAGTGGTGTTTGCTTTAATGCCAAATCGAATGATGGCGTCCTCCTTACCCAGGTGTGATAGCGGCTGTCAGAGAGGAGCCTCTCCAACTAACACTTGAATCGAACAGATGATATTTATCGCTTCGAGAAAATAAAGGGTGTTTCCATAGGAGATATATACATATTTGTGGGAAATGAATAATTGTATGAACCTAGTTTAATGTACATAGTGGGTTTTTCTTTTTTTTAAAGCTGTGATACTGATTCTTATGACTTTATAAACTCAAGAACAGCTGGACCGATTTTAATGATCTCTGATTTGTTGGATTTGTCTCCGCCCCGAATAGCATATTAAGATATCGAAAATATTCACTTTGTAGGGTGAAATGGAGTAAAAAGAAAAAGATTTGTTCGATTGAAAAAAAAAACTCTACCAGCGTTTTAAATGTTATTCTTAGGAAATGGCTTTAAGGATGTATATTTTTTTTAATTTCGCTATTTGTAGGGTGAAATGGGGAAAACATAAACAACAATTCACCTGCTCAAAAACTTCTTTTTTGTTCGAAAGGTTATTTTGAGTGGATGGAATATATTTTTTTTTTTTTTAAATTAGGTATTTATAGGGTGAAATGTGAAATGAAATGTGTTAAAAAAAAAAAGAGGAATCCGATTTCATAAATTCGTTTTGTGTTTGAAAGGTTATTTCTGTGGGATGCATAAAGAGGTATTTTTTTTTTAAATTGTTATCTATAGGGTGAAGTGAGGTAAGAAAAAGGGGTATATGATTTCATAAATTATTTCTGTGTTTAAAAGATTATTTTTAGTGGCTGGCTTTAGGGACTTTTTTTTCAAAAAAATGTATATTTATATGGTGAAGTGGAGTAAACACAAAAAAGAGATAGCCGATTTCAAAAATTCTGTTTGTGTTAGAAAGATTGATTAAAAAAATGTTATTTGTAGAGTGAAATTGGACACAAATAAAACAGTGCTATTCGAAAACAGGAATTCTTTCTGTGTTTGACTAAGAGGATCATTTTTTTACAAGAAAGTGGTTTTACGGAAAGTGGGTTAAAATCCTGAAATACGTATTTGATTACGAAAAGTAGTTTAAATATTTGTTTATACGTAATGTTATGCGCAGCTGAGGTTTGTCTACCCGTGCGAAGCAGGACGGGACAGCTAGTGAGATATAAAACAGCTAGATTTTGATGCTTACCTTTTTCAAAAACTGAAATAAAATTGGTTTAATCAATATTTTGATATATGATGGTAATAATAATAACCCAACAATATGGCCCTAAAAGCAAGTTAACAGAACTTTCATTAGAACAGCGACCATACAAAGCACAAGAGGTACAAAATTAAAAAAAAAAAAACAGACTCTTTAAATTCCAAATATAATTCGCTTTAAATTGGCGGGATTCTCTCAAAAAAAATATTGAGATTTCGTACACTAAAATTCAATTTTTTTTTTTTTCTAATTCACAACGGTCTGCACCATTCTCAAAGATTAAAACTTTTATTAATTGGGTCGTCAAAGTAAAAGGACGATTTTCAATATATTTACCAACTATCAATAGATGAATGCCAAATAACTGTCAAATATGACAACACAATTAGGCTTTAACTTTATTTCTATCCATACAAAAAAAAATACCCTTTCCAAAACGAAGAAGGTCACGTTACGTTTCCTCGAACCAAAGAAATTTATTTTTATTTTTAAGTGATGAACACACAAACGTTTGATTGTTTTTTTTTTTTCTTAAGTTTTGTTAAACTAAGGATTTCCCTTCAGCCGCCACGAAAGCCAACGCCCTGACAGACAGACTTTAGAAGAATCTCCTTTAATTGATGAGAATGTCTTGCCAACGATAGAAAACTAAAAGACACACACACAATGCTATGCTGGAGAATGACAGATGAGTTGTAATTAATTGATATACTCGTAGGTAATGTCTGTGAAAGTATTTTTGAGTGTTCATTGAGGAATTTCATTAAAATTGAATTTACGACATGAATTTTCTTTGTAAATTACTGAGAATAGGTAGAAAAACAATTTATTTTTCTTGTTAAAACATAAACTTTGGAATTTGAAAGGTGTGGCATTTATTTTGATCTTCTTTCTAATAATAAATAAAAGAAAAAGAAGAAGATTTAATTTTTAAAAATATATGGTTTGCACTAAGCTTCTTTCATCGACACGTCATCAGTAAAGCTGCTAATAGACGGTCAACGAAAGTGGTTAACGAATTGACTCTCTGACGTCAAAATGACGTCTTGTCGTGTGATCGTCAACGCAGAATACTGTCCATGCGTTGACGGCTGCGTTGACACCGACGTTGACATTGTTTTTACCTTCAACGCATTGACGCAAAGCGTTGACCATATTCACATTCCCAACGTTGAAATGGCATACTTTTCTGCCACGTCAACGTAGTCTGCGTTGACTTCCGTGTGACATTGACGGACTAGCGTCATTCGTGTGATGGTCAATGTGTTATGCATTGACATGGTCACCGTTGACGGTCCATTGGCAGTGTGTTGATGACTTTTTTGGTGACGTCAGAGAGTCAACCATTTACATTGACCGTCTAATCAAAGCTTAAGTAAAGGTTGTTTTTTTTTAGACGTGTGGTTTTCAAGAAGAAATAGAACGCATATAATTTAATGTTATGAACAAGAATTTAGCTTTATTATAAAAATAAGGGTTTGCCATTATGTTTTAAAAATGATTTCGGGCAAGTCGCCGCCGCGGCTGAAATGGCAAACCAAACTGAGCATAAATCAAGTGACATCTGTCAAAAAGACCAACTCAGAAAAAAGTATTGCCAGATTGAAAACCACACGTCTAAAAAAAACACCCTTAAGTTACCCCACTGTTTATGTAGAGTTAGCAATGCCGATTTCTGCCGTGCAGCCAGCTGCTTCCCCGAGTCGAGTGAAACGACACATTATGTAAACAGGTAGGAAACTGAAATCGCAAAACTCTCTGGTTCCCATGGGTTCCACAAACAAGAATGCATTTAATAGAGTTCTAAACATTCCAAAATAGTTGTATTACTTGCAGACTCGCCTTACGGCAAAAATTGACTCGTGTAAATCCGGCATACAAATTTATATAAGATTCAGCTTGTCAAATTCTTCAACGTCAGGTGCCATTGTTTTTGTCAAAGCTTTGCTTTTCTCTTATTTAAAATAAAAAAAAACACAAAATAGAACTTTATTCCTCGTTTTGTTCAAAAGTCTCTCTAGGTTTTTTTTTTAATATTTCATCTTCGCTAATGGGAAAAAGCTATTCAACTATTTCCTCAAAAATATCAAGTAACTATTTGAAAAGTTACTAGCAGATGAAATGAAATCACTATCAAGAATCAGCTTTGTCAAAGACTCAAAATGCAATTAATTTAATCCATTAAGATACAAAAGAAAATTGCGATTGACAGCTTTGTGATTTTTTTTTTTTAATTCCGCTTAAATGCGTGTGTTCTTTTAGATTTGATTTGATTACTATATGCTTCTTCATAGGTATTTATTTATTTTTGTTTTCATACCAGAAAAAAAAAAAACAAGCAGAGGATGTAGGTACCTTAATATATTATTTCTATACCCTTCCTCAACATCAAATAGACACGGGGCGTGTCGGCAATCATCTTTATAAAAACGAAATTGGGTCACCATCACAAGCAATCATAAAGTCGATGATTCAAACATCAGACAAACAACAACAAAAATAAATAGGAAAATCAAGACAAGAACAACAAAAAACAAAATTATGGTTGTGCTGTTTGTTGTTGATATTGTTGTGATGCGGTGCCAATGCTGTGTTGGCAGCCGTTTCTCATTTTATTGTCAATGACACGCACACAATTTGTTTAGATTTGTACAACACAGGCATGCGTTTCGCATCCGGTGTAGGTTTATACCTAAATAATACTGTGCAAATGTTTTCAAACTGAAAAAAAAAAAAAAATTAATCGACATACGAAGTGACGTCAATTTAGCGCTCCAGTGAGGTAGTGTTGTCAAAATGCAATTATGAAATCGAATTTCTTCGTTTTCTATGAAGATATCTCAGAAATACTTTCACCGAAATGTTTTAAAATTATTAGGAGAATGACTTGACATTATTCAAATTTTAAATTTCCTCAACAACTCAAAAACTGGCAGCTGACGGTTCACATTTAACTTCAGGCTGTGCGTGCGGTTGTAGTGTTTTGTTGAAACAAATTCAAATCCGGCAGCAAGAAATCGTTTATCATGGCCCTGTAGCGTTCGCCAGTAAAAGTGACCGTGCTGCCGATGGCGTCCTCAAACAATACCCAACGTACCATACCGTGGCTTTGAGTGAATGTAATGGCTCTTCGTGCATCACACGCGGATTTTCAGTGTTCCAGAAATGAAAATTTTGCTTCTTGACGTAACCGCCTAGGTAAAAATGCGCGTCGTCTCTTATGATGATTTTCGACACAAAATCATCCTCTTCGTTGTTGAGATTGAGGATGGCTTGACAACAGCGGAGTATAGCGCTCCATTGCTTGTCTGTTTGTATACTGCAGCTGTCAAATATGATTGACGTACGACACCATTTTCCAAAAAAATTATAACATCTTCCGATGGGTGATTAATTTTGCGCCACCTTGGAAAGGGTTTTCCAATAAGAGGTGTTATTTTGAATAGCCCGCTATTTCGGTAGCTGTCACTTTTGAAGCTGTCATCTTTTGACATTTGACAAGTAGAAACTACGCCATTAATAAAAATGGAACGATACACGCTTCAACAACGCATTGAAATTATTAAAATTCACTATAAACATGGTGAAAATTTGGCAGAGATGGTTCGTAAAACTAAAACATTTTTGGGTCGTCGTGAAGCACCTTGTCGGACCCCAATACAGAAATTGGTGGACAAATTCGAGCTGTTGGGATAAGTTGGTGATGTGAAGAATAAAACCCGTGCACGTCGCTCAAGAACAACTGAGAATATTGCTGTTGTAGCCCAACGTGTTGAAGAAAACCCAGGTTTGTCCATTCCTCGTCGTTCTTTGGAATTAGGCATTCCACAAACGTCATTACAGCGTATTTTGCATAAAGACTTGGGTCTTAAGGCTTATAAAGTTCAGTTAACACAAGAACTCAAGCCGGCTGATCATCAACAACGTCGTGTCTTTGCTGATTGGGTCCTTGAAATGCATGAAAATGATCCGGAATTTCATCGAAAAATCATGTTGACTGATGAGGCCCATTTCCACCTCGGAGGCTACGTCAACAAGCAAAACTGTCGCATCTGGGGCTCGGAAAACCCAAGAGTTATTGTTGAAAAGCCTCTCCATCCTCAACGCGTGACTGTTTGGTGCGGTTTATGGTCCGGCGGGGTCATTGGACCTTACTTTTTCGAAAATGAGGCTGGAGCAACAGTTACGGTCAATGGATTGCGCTATCGAGAGATGATTAATGATTTTTTATGGCCGGATTGGATGGTATTGATCTGGACAACGTTTACTTTCAACAAGACGGCGCTACGTGCCACACAAGCAATGAAACCATCGATCTTTTACGGGAAAAGTTTCCGGACCGTGTTATCTCTCGAAGAGGTGATCACAATTGGCCACCGAGATCTTGTGATTTAACACCTTGCGACTTCTTCCTTTGGGGCCACGTGAAAGATAAGGTCTACGCCAACAGCCCAGCGTCGATTCAAGACCTCAATGATGGAATTCGCGAGGCTATCGAGGACATAGGGCAGCCACTTTGCGATTTGGTTATGGAAAATTTCATGAAAAGGATATGGTCCTGTAAGCGTGGTCGTGGCGGCCATTTGGCTGATGTTGTGTTCCATTATTAACGGCATACCTTCCTCTTTATAATGAAATAAACATCCGATCATTTATCTCAAAAAATGCCATTTTTCTTTGAATATCAAAATAACACCTCTTATTGGAAAACCCTTTATATGTATATATTGTTACTTTGAACACATTCATAATAAGATAAAAGCTGAGTTTATGTGTAGTTGATTCAAAAAGTGTCACAGCTGTAACAAAAATATGTAGGTAGGTACCTGCCAGTGTTTTATTACTACGAAAACGATATTTGTATTAAATTAATTATTTGTGTAAAAGAAAGAAGAAAATATTCAATGAGTTTGAAAACTATACTGACCTCAAATTGAAAATTTCAAGAATGTGTCATACCCGTAACTGTTTGGCATTTAAAAGCATGACCTTTCTGTGTTTCATCTTATTTTTATGTTTCTTGATATGATACTCACGGTCAAAGGGTATAGTTACACGAGTACTTCTTTCATATGATATTGATTTAATCCATTGTTTTTGATGTGTAAACATCTATGCTGGCAGTAGAGTGAAAAAAAAAACGTGAACGTTCGTGTGCAACGTTACGGTGTGCAATGTTACGATCTGCATACTAGGATGGGTGCGTTCAGAATCTTAAGATCCCCTTCAAGCAAAAACAAGTCCGTTTTGGATCCGCGCGCGTTGATGTTTACACATATTAACCGTGAGTCCCGGGCACTCACACAATTTTTTTTTTAAGTGGCCATCTTTTCCACTCTTAAGCTTATAAGTGAGACAAACCTTATTTTCCAAGAAGAGATATTTTTGAAATGATGAATGAGAATGACAATTAATTTTCCATAATGACATTAACATCCCATATCCAAATCATGCCAAGTCACATTCGTTACGCTAATCTGTCACACCCGTAACAATTTCAAGCTTTTGTCATTTTTTTTAAAGGTGATTTCTGATTCGTAAACTGGCGCTGAAGATCAAATTTGAAGTTAATATTTAAAAAAGATTGAGGCATAGTCCCAATTTCATATTATAAACTATGTATTTCTTATTTTAATGTGTGACAAACTTCAGTTTAAAAGAGGAGGCGTTTTCGTGTGAGAAATGATAATGACACAAATTCGTTTATTATTAGCTGATCATGATCAAGCGTAAAATTTGTACAAAGTCATATTCGTAACATTAACCAGTCACAGCTGTAACCATTACAATCTTAAGTGATAATCATATTTTAAAGGTTATTTCTCATGTCAAAACTGGATCTGAAGATAAATATTTGAGAGACATTGAATCATAGTTTCCGGTCAGTATTCTACACCTCATGAACTCCTCATAAATTTTGTAAGGTCACACACGTTAAATTCAGTATATTAATTTGTTTAATTAATTTCTGAGTAACGGTGTCACACCCGTAACAATGGAAACTTCCCATTGTAACACTAAGCATAGGTGTTTTTATTTAACCTAAGAAAAAGTATATAATTTCGGTATCAAGACAAAATCTCCGGCAGGATAGTCTAACGGATATCTTAAAGCTTAAATGCTTTTAATATACGAGTGGTGATACCTTCTACGATGAATACAATAAGTGATTTTCTTTCCCACAGAGTGAGCCATGCGGTGAATTTCCCAGGCAAAATTTTTGTTGATCACCAATCAGCAATCACTAATCACATTTTAATAATTTTTTTTTCAAATTAAAGCTTTTTTTTTTATATAAAAAGTCGAAATTTTTGCACATCACTGTACCGAACGTTGAAATATGTGGAATGTGGATGCATGTGTGGCGCTGTCATCAAACGATGGGAAGATGCGATAATGTCGAACACATGAATATGACAAGTCGTCTTCTCACTTCGTGGCGTGCGATTTGCGTTGAATTAAGTTGTGCGTCATGTTATGTGTGAGTTGAAGGAAAACGTCAATCGATTCGATTTTGTTTCATCATTGCTGTCGTGTTGTCGGCATCGTTCGTGTTCGGTTGCATGAATATCGTATATTTTGACAGCACTTTGCTGCTGTTCTCCTGTTTTGCGGTTGCTGCCAATTGCTTACACTCCACTTTGGATCAATTTCCAAATTAATAGTGCACCGAGACCGATTGGAAAAAAAATAGATAAAAAAGTGATGCGCTTCTACTATAAATAAATTGCATCTGTTTTATCTGATGGAGCGTAATCGAATTTTATTTATGTGATCAATTGAATTTTTTATTCCATCATATTTGTCGTGGGACGAGAACTAAAAAAACAAAAAAAAAACAATCTGACAATGAGAATACTAATGTCACCACGACTGACGCCCACTGACACACGCTACGTGTCGTACGGTGTGTTGTGCTGTGCCACTGCATTCGATAAGGTGTCAATTTTAATTGAAATTTTGTGTTCCCGATGAAGAACTAATGGAAACAAAATAGATCGCGCATGGCAAAAAATTTGTTTTAATTTTCAGATGTATTCGTATATAGAAGTATATGCACGACTAAATACATGCATACAATTCATACATGCTGTACTCATATAGATAGATACGGATAGTTATCAATCTAGCACATTCCCAAAGACAAAATAAATTGGATGAATATTTTTTTATTTTATTGTGTTGCATTTGCCATCGAAAATGATTTACACTAAAAGTAGCCGGATTAATTCAATTTGATTGAAATGCATTCAATTTTGAATTGGGAATTTTAAAACATAAAAAAATATTTCATAGCATTTATACATATCTATCTGTACTTTGATTTATAGTGTGTTCAAATGTCAAAAGTGATTAGGACAGGGAGAGAGCGAGGAATGTTTAAATTGATTGAATGCTTGAAGGAAACTTTGAAGTGAAAGGTTATCGGTTATCGCAAAGGCTTTTGCTAATGGGTGCATGCGTTTTTTGTTTAATTTTATTTGTTTTTTATTTTAACTATGTATGTATGTTATTCAAATATGATTACTTACTTAACGAGAGCTTCTGTACCATGAAGAGCCTCCGCTACAAATCCTGAGCATGCTGCTTCCAGGCTTCCAGACAAAAAATTCTGGGGTTTGGCCTTCCACCTGGAAACTGGGATCTGACCTTCAAAGCCTGTCTTGACCGTTGTAGCTGAGCCAATATGTAGGTGAAATGTTTTGACTTTTTAAACTACATTCACATCTTGGTGAATCTCAAAGTGTATCTTTTTCTCCATTCGCCCTCCTATACCTCATACCGTATAAATTGCCCTTTACTTTTGTCCCTGGTAGGTGTGTATGCTCCATCAAGGTATCTGCGATCCCATTTACTTTTTAAAGAACCTCATCATCGTGTAAATTATGGTCTAAATGAACCTTTAACTCGTTGCATTAGAGAAGCCAATACAATTTGTAGTCATGTTGATTTTTTTTCCCAACAAAGCCGTGATTCTTTTAAAAAACTCATTTTGTCTATATTAACTCATAACCTGGTGGTTTAAGTTAACTTTTTGCCAACGTTTATATATTTTTTTTTTACTGCTTTATTTAGTATTTTTATTTTCAATAGTAAATTATTATCTGTAGTCTGTAAGATTATATATTATTTGTATAAATCTGCTTGATGTAATAAATAAATAAATAAATAAATAAAATAAATAAATAAATATACGTATATACCTATATTAAATATCTTTCGAGCAACTGTTCTCTCGAAATGATAATCAAGTGGCAGCTCACCCTTTCTGCTTCTTCGTCGATGACAAAAAGCAGAAATAGCAGTAATTTGAGTATTGAACTCATTCAATTTGCCAAAACTTAAGTAGCAGCAGTTTCCTAGGGTAATTCTTCGCCTGATCTCCACTAAAAGTGTCATTCGTGGATAGTTGGTATTTATTGCAAGGAATATGAATTCGATAACAATGTCAAAATTAGTGAACGATTCGTCCTAGGCGGTGGACAGATGCTTGCTTGTGTGTTGATGGCAAATACTAATCTTTGGACTCGATTACTTTAAGACCAACAAGTTTAACCTGATCTTCAATCGCCATGAAGGATTCTATTACGGCACGTTCGGAGCAGCTGTTGATGTTGATATCGTCCAATTACCCTTGCAGTTGGAATTATCGGTAGGCGATAGTGCCCTTCGTGTTAACGCTTACCCTGCGCCTGCGCACTATCTGTTTCAGATCGAGATTGAAAAAATCTCATGATAGATTATTTCCTTGCCCAAGCTATGTGAATTGCCGAAAGAGCTACTATTTCCTAATGTTGCGATTAGCATGGCGTATTTTCCAATGATAAGTGACACAACTGGATTGGTTTCCCCGGGAACCCGAGGTGAAAGCTATCATATGCAGATGGAAAGATGGTGGGTCTCAACTTGAAATTCATTGATCTTTTCCAGGATTTGATTCTGCCAGAAGTCTCGCTTATGCCTGCCGATTAAAGAATGATTAAATAAGCTCACACACTACGTTTGATAGAATCCTGTACCTTTTCCGATTTTTAGGTGGAATTTTCCTCGATATAGTTCTTGCAATACAAAGAATTGCATTTTTTGTAGATGGCACGTATCATGGAGCCGACATTCCAGCATGCTTCCTTTCACACATTCTTGATTGGTGATTTAATGCATGCGCCCTATCAACATAGTTTCGCTGGCCATAGTTGTCCATCAGTCCCGGTACGGTAGTCCTACTGTTCTTAAGCTTTTTTATAGTTTAGTTTTCCTCTCCTATACTGGGTGGTTTCGTGAGTCTGCGTAAGCAGGATCTTCTTTTTCTCCCTTTTCTTTCTACGCAGGGTTTTCTGTCTCTTTTTTTTTATGCTGGATCTTCTTCTGTCTTTTTTTTCTACCCTGAATCTACTTGTCCCATTTCGTAGATTGATGTTCCTCTCACAATGCTTGCATGTGCAATGTGCAACTTCTTTCACACTTTTAGGGTGTATACATGTCATCATCATGCAACGGATATTTTTTCTGGAATGGCTTCATTGCCTTTCACTGGTTTCGGTTACATCTTTGATGATGCCGAGATACTTGGACCATTAATTGTTGACGTCTATGGTAGGTGATTCCACAGCGCAGATCTTCTCGGATCAGGTGCTCCTTGTATACTCTGGCGCTGCTCCAGGAGTGCTAAAGTGTCCAAAGTCGCATTTCTCCTTGTGCAGGGTTCGTAATTTATTTTTGTTCGGCAGTCGACCACTAAATTTTACCGCAACAAGTCGTCAGAATCGACGTTTGCTTCTAGAGATTTACGCGTGCCTAAAATGTTTGATGCTTGCACATGATTGAGTTGGTTGGTGGCTCGACCGTCTGCAGAGCGCCAGGCTGCTTTGTAGATTCTTAGCATCAGAAAGGTAGTGCTACTTATCACCCGAAGAAAAGCTGCTCCAAATTCGATTTCTGGGTAGGTGTGGTTATTTCGTGGAGGGTGTGTTTTGGAGTCCCCGAACACATCTTTGACATAGTACTTCGTTCATGAGTTCATTAAACTCCTCCTTGATACGGGTCTTAGCTTCTTCAATAAGGGCTTGTGCAAGTGGTCGGCTTCTGTTTTTGAAATGATTTTGCTTCGAAGACAACTCGCCACTCATATTTGATTCTATCCAAAGTATCTCTTGGATTGCGGTAATAGCAGCTTATATTGTGTGAAGACAAACTCAAGCTTTCAATATATATCAGTTACAAAACGAGCGAAAACGTTTATAAGTCGTCCGGTGTCGTGAACACACTCATATTGATTGACTTAGTTCGCTGCAACGGAGAGTCGAGCTTCGCTTCCCCGTCGCTATGATAAATACGCACATGTCATATATACAGCCAACTAGTTAATGTTCAATGCGTTAACAAACATTCACATAAATCTAAACGAGACTGATCAAAGGCCAACGGTCCGTTTGAAAAAATGGACCGTTGCCGTCAAAAAGAGCTTTAAACCCACAACGGGTATCTGACAGCTAGCGTTCACCTCATCCGTCATCGGCCGATCAAATCACACGTATGCCAAAGAAGGAGTGAGTGGAAACGACTCAAACAACATCATCCGATCGTGTCCGATAATTAACGTTCAATCGAAGAATCCGAACATGTTTCCATTTCTCGTCAATTTGCTGGTTAGTTCTTGCGATCATAAATCATTCGAGAATGGTAGAAGTGTATGCAGGCGAACGCCCGAATAGCTCCGACACAAAATCGAACGAATTAACGACGTTGCCGTTAATTTACTTCATTTGATTCATCCGCCGCGCTGTCCATCATTCTTCTGATGGGCTCGCCCTAGACTTCAGTCAACTCATTCAGCCAGTAATTTCTGACAGCGCACTATTGTGTTCCTACTTGAATTCCGAATGGACGAGACCAGTGCGCGGTTGTTACCACTTGTTGAAAAATAAGCACAATTGCTGGGGTGTATACATGTTTCGGCACTTGAAATCGGCATTTCAACGCCACTCACAATCAGTGAAATCCCGATTCCTGCATATTAGAAACAATAATTTTGATGAGTGATTATAAATAGTATGATAACGAATAAAAAGCAAAGGCAAATCAAAATATGAAAGGTTATCACTATCAGTATATCACGAACAGTTGGTGATATTTGCTATCAGGTTTTGAATTTAATTAGTCCAATTCCGTTGCCAAATAAAGGTATATTTGTATGTTTTTGTGAAACTTATTACATAAAGGGTGATTCAAAAACAAAAAAAAAACATTTTTGTTTTTGTTTTACCTTGGCAGCATTGTTTTTGTGATTTTTATTATCTGTTATCATGGAGATTCTATTTTTAATAGGATGTATTTTTTTGTTCTTAGTTATTTTTATTGCATGTTTTGATTATGCTTCACTTTTAGAGTCTCCAGAGCTTTTGACGTCTTGTGTCGAACCACTTTCTTCGTGCATTGAGTTTCCGAACAGTCAACGTGAAACTGTCAACATTCTAAGGCCCAGTTTTTCAGTACGAGATTATACAATTATTGGCGTTAAACCCGAATTTTCTCCTGAAACATGTTTTTCAGTCAATTTAGGTCCGGACAACAAATTTGGTGAGTTAACTCTGGATTAACTGAATAGATATTTCTGAAGGAAGTGACTCCAGGCATGCCAATTATAACAGTTTTGTTTATAAAAGTACTGTTTATGTGGCCTCGCAGGGCCAGGGCCTTCTGCCGGTGAACATACTTCAGACACCCAGAGTTTTTTTTTTCAAGTCGCGCGAAGCTCGTTACCGCACGCCCTCTTTTAATGGTGAAAAACTGTTATAACCTTTATAAATTGGCATGCCTCTAATGTCGTCCATTTCTGAATGATGCGTGTCAAAAATCTATTCAAATCGAGGTACGACACTATTGAAAGTGTGAATTTCATAGTGGCGCCATCTCGAATTCGATAGCGTAACATTGATTTCAATACTTTCGCACTTCGATTTCGATAGATTTTTGACAACTATGAGTTAAATTTAATTCCCCACTGAAAAACTTCTTTTGAGTTAACTTGGGATTAAAGAATTTGCAGGATTAACTAACTCTGATTTAACTCCGAGTTATCTCATGTACTGAAAAAAATGAACCTAAATTATTAGAAAAAGTGAATCAACCAATTTTTTTTTCGGTTTGACAATAGTTGAAAAAGTTGTAAATCGAATAAAAATTTTTGTCGCGTTTTAACCAAAAAAAAAAAAAAATGATGACAATTATCATTTGTTAAATCAACAGATATGCAAATTCCATCAGCCATACATTCTTCGCTCTAACACACACCTGTTGCATGCACATTCTGTGAAACAGAATCGATAACTTCTGCCGTCGAAAATTATATGAATCAATCAAGAAAAAATCAATCAACTCATCCTCCACTTGGATTGGAGGAAACTTTGTCGTACTGTATTAGGTACATCTCGATGTGAGAGGAAACTATTATTTTGATTTTTAATTTTTAAATGCATAATAATGTTCTTCTAGTTCAAGTACATACATTGCAAGTGAAAGCACAGAATTAATATCTTATTCGATATTTTCTATGTCAAATATACTCAACTTAAAAAAAACACCTGAATTCAATCATTTTACAAATCGAAGCCAAGATAAATTTCCTCAATCACCGCCGCCGTCAACCGCATGAAAATAGTAAAAGTGCACTTGACGGTTGCACAAATCCAATACTGTTATTTTATTCGATGTTAAAGGAAATAAGGAATCAGACCTAAAAGCTTCCCCAAGCCATCAGAATATAAACATCGTCGTCGCGCGGTATAGTAAATTCTTTATCGCGAATCCTTTTGCTAAGAGTATGTTTGCATTGGAATGGATGGAACTCAACATGTTAGCACATACCGTCTCTATACCATACCTCATTTCACGTCAGCTTTATCGTGTTGTTGGATTCGAAAGGGATAACAAAGTTATTTGTATTTCTTCTTTTCCTTTAATTGCGGGAATGTAGGTAATATCCTTTTAACGCATTGTTCAAATGCAGAGATGTTAAAGTCATTTTAAGAGGTTGCTATGCAGGTAGGTGCTTCACTAGAATTATTCAATTAAAAAATTAAATTTTCTTTATTTTCCCTACTTCACTTGCAATTTTCGTCTGTATAACAGAGAGAATGTGCAGGATTGAATCACAGGATGTTACTAACGACTGTAATGTTTCCACAGATTGAAGATGCATAATATTAATAGTTCAATAATTCTGTAACAACTTTAACTAAACTTTGTTTCATTTTTCTTTTGTTTAAATTTTTTTTTGGTCAAACAATATATTGAAAAATTACAACAAAATCAGTCCAACCATGGAAAAGATATTCATGAATAACCCAAATAACACAGTTTTCTTACAGCTACGAAGTTTAATCAAAATCGTTAGATTCGTTTTTGAGAAAATTTCAAAAAGCCGCAGGAAGATGCATTTTTAGTTCGCACAGAAAATGAAGCTGAGTTGTGGCATCGACGCACGTTTAGGTCACATGAGCCGTAAGAATATGAATCTTCTCCGGAACGGTCTGGCGACTGGATGCCATTTTGGTAACGAACCGTGCCGATAATGTATTTGACCTGGTACACACCGGCTTGTGTGGACCAATGGAGACGACATCCATCGGCGGTGGAAAGTCCTTTCTCGCAATGATTGACGACTGCTCAAAGAAGGTGTTTGTTTATTTTTCAAAGGCAAAGAGCGAAGCATTCTAGATGATTAAAGAATTTAAGAATTTAGTTGAAACTCAAAGCGATCGAAAAATAAAAACCATCCATTCAGATAATGTATGAGACGTATGTGGATTCGCAGCTGAAATCATTCTTGAAGAATTTAGGAATCCGACATCAGCTTACAGTTGGTTATACTCCGCAACAAAATTGAGTTGCGGAACGGATGAACTTCACCATTGTCGAGAAAGGTCGAAGTATGCTTTTCGATGCTGGATTATCTAGAGTATTGAACCCAGGCAGTAGCAACAGCCGTAAATCTGATCAACCGGAGACCAACAATAATTCCCGAAATTTGTACTGGAAGAACACCAGATGTCAGCAATCTTCGAATTGTTGGTTGCAAAGCAATGTCACACATCCCAAAACAGAGGACATTGAAATGAGATCTGAAATCTCAAGAACTTATCTTCACTGGCCATTGGCCAATAGGAGAACATGCGGCTAAGCTACGCATACTTTTTAATAGTTTCTGCCGTAGCTGCAAGAACCCTCTAGAGAAAGAAACCATCGAACACTTTCTCTGTAACTGCACAGCCCTGGCCAGGTCTCGCAATAAATTTTTTTTATGGAGGGTAAGATGCCGCCAGAATTGCCAGCATTCTTACAAAATTTATTAATATTAAAAATTGTTAATTAAGTACAAACAACTATACCCATTTAATTCTTCGCAGAGCAAATATGAATCAACAACGCGTTGAAATATGTGTGTGTATGTGTATCCTTGCACAACCCAAAAATGCAAAATTTCATTTTATCTGAAAAAGGTGTGGATTGGAGCCTACAAAAACACACTAAGTTAGGTAGAGAGTTTGATAAAGAAAAAAAAAAAAAAAACAACAACCGGAAATCAGTTTATTGAGTAAAAAGTAGTCATGGAGGATTTTAATGGTGATGACTTGATGACGTTGGTGCTGGAAGTCGGCTGGGAGACTACGAAAATCATGGAGAGAGGATCTTTGTGCTAATCAATAATTCAAATGGGAAATCGTAACAATTTCTTGTTGAATAAAATCGATTTTCTTTTTCTCGTAACGTACAAATACCTTCTACATACATATGTATGTAACAATTGGAGGACGCGAATTGTATATTTTATTCATTTGTCTTTTTTTTTTTTTTTTTCTTTGAATGTGTGTTTCGATGTTGATTTTTGTGTTTTTTGGTCGGATATTTTTTTTGTGTTGTTCTTTTTCGATTTTTTTTATTTCGTTGAGATATACAAGAAGATTAACTTGGGATTTTGTATTATTTTCTCTTCATCTGTCTGTTGTTCTTCATTGTTTGTTGATTTGAATATATAAATGTTTTTTTTTTTTTTGCTGTTGTTGCTGATGTTGCTTGTTGTTGTTCTACATTCCGGATCGATTGATTAAGGTAGGTAGAATAGTTTTTACAAATAGTTTAAAAGTCTATTGTTTTTTTTTTTAAATAAATGACACAATGTCATGAATTTAAGGATGTTGTAAACTTAGGAGTGCAAATAAAAATAATTTTTTCAAGTTTTTCTATAGATGGCGCTCGAAAGAAAGGAATACATAAACTAAACATCTTATTGAGCTGAAAATGACAGAATGTAGGTATTTTTTGAATACAGTGGAAACTGCGCCTAGTTAGGAAAATTTTCAATCTTTCTAAGAGATGGCGCTGAACAAAAAAAAAATTAAAAAACTAAGCTGCGTGCACATAAATAAAAAGTTATACATTTTTTTCGATACATAACGTTGAATACCAAAATACACATCAAAATCAACTAAAACTCAAAAACTAAGCATCCTATTAAATTGAAACTTACGCAATACGTAGGGTGTCCCATAATGAATGGTCCCAATTGAAACTAGTGTTAGGCCAGGTCATGACCTCTTAGAATTTATTAACTTGGATAAACAATTAAGAAATAAGACTTTTTTTTTAGGTGTAAACATCTATGCTGGCGGTAGAGTGAAAAAAAAAACGTGAACGTTCGTGTGCAACGTTACGTCGTGCAACGTTACGATCTGCATACTAGTGAAAAAAATGTTAAGATCCCCTTCAAGCAAAAACAAGTCCGTTTTGGATCCGCGCAAGTTGATGTTTACACATATTAACCTTGAGTCCCGGCACTCACACAATGTTTTTTTTAATAACAGCTACATATTTTATTTATTTTAATTTTTATTTTGACTGTTGGCTCTTTTACAAATTTTTTTTCTGACTTGATTTACAAACATTTTTCAAAATGACCCCCTGTCTGCACTTATTAAGGGTCTTCCAATAGGGACTTCCGAACTTTGACAGTTGATAACGGCCACATTGTTCAAGCTACATCTGTCAAATTGGCTTTTATTTATCCAGCCTGTTTTGCCAAATCACCATGGACGAATATAGCGTTCAAGAGCACGTGGAAATGATATTCTTTTTTTTTTTTATCAAAATAGGTGTTCTTGTCGGGCAACGTTCCGCGCGCTTCGCCAATTTATGGTCATCTTTAGCGATGTGACACATTTATGGATGAATGGGACATCAACAAATAAAATTCTAGAATTTGGGACGATACCAATTCACATGAGATCTAATAGTGTCCAAAGCCTCCCGAAAAAGTCATTGTTAGGTACGGATTTTGGGCTGGTGGCGTCATCAGTCCATATTTCTTTGAGAAAGACGTTACCCAAGCCATCACCGTCAACTGGGAGCGCTAAAGGTCGATGATTACCAACTTCTTCTGGCCTGAATTGGATGATATGGACACAAAGGACATGGGGTTTCAACAGTACGGTGCTACGTGCCACTCAGCTCACGCCACATTGAAAATTCTGCACGAGCGATTCGAGGACATGGTTATTGGTTATCTCAGGTGGATGTTAACTAGCCACCTAGATCGTGCAATTTGATCCCGTTAGACTTTTTCTTGTGAGGTTTTCTGAAGTCGCAGGTCTATGCAAATAAACCACATACCATCGCAGTAGCCCTCAGAGCCAACATAACCCATATCATTGGTCAAATTCAGCGTGATTTATGCGCCAGAGTCATGGAAAATTGGAAATTTCGGATGCGTGCCATCCAGAGAAGCCGCGGCGGCCATTTGAACGATGTTATAGTCCTTACTTCATGGCATCGATGGGCCTTTCAAACGAATACAAAGTTTCGATGATATCTCACACACACTTTGTTTTATTTAAATTTAAAGATATAAGAAGCGCTGAATGAAAGACCCTCACAAGCCGTCGTTTTATGTGTCTTCTACTTCCCGAATTTTGTATCTCTTGAGTAGCCAATTGTATCCGTTGCTGGAGTTCACTGATGCTATTGGCTTTGCATGCAACTTAAATCCTTTTCATCAAAAGCGTGTAGAGATCTAAGTTCCAAAGAATTATCAACAAAGGCTGGAATTCTGTCGAGCTATACTTTATAAAAATCAAAAAGATCCACGCTTTTTCGAAAAAAATGTATGGACTGATGAGTCTTCATAGAAAAAGGATGGACAATTAGATACGTCAATGAACATAACCTTTACAGTTGGCAATTGCAAAATCCACATTGATACGTGAAGGAAAACCGCAATACCAATTCAAAATCAATTTGTCGCCGGGATTTAGATTAGCCAAATTATAGGTCCTTATGAACTATCCGCAACTTTAAATAGTACAATTTATTTGGATTTTCTAGAAAATGGAATGTTTTTTTTCAGTTGTAGATGTGTCTCTTGCCGTAAACCAGACAATGAGGCTTCAACACGACACGACGCACAGTGGTTCGGTTTGTATGGGAGAGCGGAAAAAAGTCTGTTTTATCTGAACGGTTCCACGGATTTAAATCAAATTTGGCAAACATGTTTATATTAGTCTTATACATATTGTGTCAAAATTTGGTTGAAAAAAAATAATCTGAACTGCTTAACGGATTAAGATGAAATTTGATTCGCATTTTAAAATTAGTCTTATACACATTTTGTCAAAATTTGGCTTAGAAAAAATCATTAGAAAAACAGTTATTGACTTTTTTTCTAAAATTTGAGTGTTTTGATGTTTGTATGGGAGAGCGGAAAAAAGTCTGTAAAATCTGAACTATTAAACGAATTTTAATGAAATTTGACACATATGTTAAGATCAGTCTTATACATGCTTTGTCGAAATTTTGTCAAGAAAAAGTTATTAGAAAAAAGTTATTAACATTTTTATAAAATTTGAGAGTTTTGATATTATATTTAAATAAAAGTTTTTTTTAGTTAAATCTTAACTTTTTATTTTGATTAAAATATTATTATTAACTATGTATATTTTAATGTATTGAATTCACTTTATATGTTTGTTATTATATTTCACTTCACTTTCACTTATTGGTTGATCAAAGAGTACACATTTTTCTTACACACCTTGCACAAATGCTCAATAACTCAATACTGACTTTTTTCATTAATCCTTTATATATATAGATTAAAGTAAGAGATTTTTTTCTAATAAGCCATTACTAATCCTTACAGGTAATAAAAAATTACGCAATACAGAACAAAAACAAAGCAATAAAACTTTAAAAAGAACACCTTTTTTATTTTTACCTGCCCTACTTTTAGCGAAAAATTAAAAAAAAAATAAAATATTATCCCTAATCCTTTTCTTTATTTTGTATTAAGCTCTATCATATAATTCAAAATATCATAAAACTTTATTATTTTTCGTGTGTTGTTTTCAAGAAAATTGAGTTGAAAGTTGAAAAATTTTCCAGGCAGAAATAAATGGTTTCGCAAAAATCGAAATTATCAGCCCTGGGTCAATGTATTAATTTTGTTTTATTTTTAAAATAAAGTTTGACATTTTTTCTTAAAATAATGGGCTTAACCAGTTCATTCTGACAATTAATACCGAAGTAATCAAACTTTTTGGTAAACACCACCGTCAAGACGGAGTTTTTTGAAATCCGATTAAGTGAAACATTTTTGAGCATAACTTCCACATCTGCACGTATCTGCAGCTGATTTTTTCTGTGCTTTAACATGAATGTATGGAGCATATGGTGGCATACTTACTTTCTTGGTATCTTTTGGAGCTGTTTTTTTAAATCAAAAAGTTTAAAAAAAAAGCATTTTTTCTTAGTACTAAAGCTTCAGGCTACTTATAGAAGGTATCTTTTATAAATAAACAATATCTTTTTTTATTTTTAGATAATCGAAAATAGACCAATTAAATTATTTAAGAAGCTAGAGAATTTATCTACAGGAACTTCGGAAAAAAACATCTCAAAATTTGTTGAAAATACGGTTCGCGATTTGAGTTAAATTATTTTTCAACTTTGAGGGCTTGTAAATCAGAACATACAATATATATGTTAAAAAATACTTTTAAATCATACGCTCGGATTATCCAAGAGTACTTAAACATAAAGTTTAAAACGATAGACATGACTTTTTCAAAAGACTTTTTTCCGCTCTCGCACCACTGTGCGACGCCGACGCATAGTGGGGCAAGATAGTCGTTTTGTGATAATAATTATTTTCACTAAGAATCGAGTGATGTTTTGCAACTTTTTGTGATTTTATGATGAAAGCAAAGTGTTATCTTTAATCTAAGTAAATCTTGTGCACAAAAACAATTATTTTTAAACGCGAAACAGGCACGAAAAAGTTAAGTTTTTTTTTTTAAATAAATAATACGCAGATGATATTTTGCAGAATTATTCTTGGATATAGCCTAAGAAAAAAATTGTATGAGAGGGGGGATCCATCTCCCCTAGTTTAGGCGGGAAGGGGAATTTTGTGAAAAGTTGACTTAATGTTTAAAAAAAACATTAAAAATTAACAAAAGGTCGTACAGTAAACCGCTATAGCTTTTTAGAAAATTAATACTGTATTCTTAATTTGATTTTTCATTCAAGTTGTTAAAGTGTATAGTTTTTGAAATATAAAATTTTAATGTTAAAATTTTGAAGTTGATTTTTTTAAAAATGTTGCCTTAGAAGTGTTATATTTTTACCAACATTTTGAAAACCAAGTGCAAAAATCTTTATTAGTTTTTGAGTTATTCGAGAAGAACTTTTTACCAAAAAAATAAAAATAACTTACATATATTAATTTTATTTGGTTCAAATAACATTACTTCACCTAACTGAGTTATAAATAAAACACAGCATCTGTTCATCTGGCAACACTCACAGACCTGGTTGAAAAATGCCGAAACGGAAGATATTGCTCTCAGTTTCATGTGAGACCTTAGAAAAAAAGCAAATTTTTGTAACCTTGCCATTATATGTATACTAAGTTTTTCCAATTTTTTCTTTTTAAAATAAAAACTACACACCTTCTCCAATATCAGAAATATCACTTGACATTTTTTGCACTACTCTTTAAAAGAACAAAAAAATCTCTCAAAAATCTGTGTTTTTTTATTTGCTTTCTCAAACCAACTTGATCAACTTTAACAGCGTGGTTAAGTTAGCATAGGTGACTTACCAAAACAAATTCTTCCATGTCTTATCAAAAATACCGTATTTATTGAGAAAAACAACATTTTTTCCCCGTTGCTTAAAAATTTTGAAATGGACTTTATATCACGGCTCTCTATAGAGCTGCCCCACTGTGCGACGTGACGGCTGCCTAGTTCATTATACAAGGTGGCGCGCGCAAAATTAATCATCCAATTTTGTTTTCGAATTACTTTTTTACTAAATAAACAAAATGATTTTGAGTGATGGAAATCTTTATTTAGACCTTTACAATATTTTCTGTATGGAAAAGAAGATATCCGTCAAGTGGCTGCTGCCAGTGTTGATACACATTTGTGCCCGTTTTATCGCATTTTCCGTGACTTTCTGCAAGATTTCCGGTGATAACTGTTCGCATTCCTGTCGAATATTCTCCTTAAGCCTTAAGGGCTGTGATTGTCTGAGGCTTGGTGGCATAAACCCGCGACATCAAGTAGCCCAAAAGATAGAAGTCTAGGTTAGTTAAAACGGGCGATCTTATTGGCCAAGCTAAAATGCCAAAACGGGATATTACTCGAACAGGAAACGCTTCCTTCACAATATCCATTGTGGCTCGTGTTGTGTGTGCGGTTGCACCGTTTTATTGAAACCACCCGCTCATCGAATTCCGGCATTAAGAAGTCGTTTATCATGCGTTCCTTTCGCATTCGCCAGTAACAGTGACCGTATTGCCGATGGAATCCTCAAAAAATACGACTCAATCACTCCTCCCGCGTGAACGCCGCACCACATAGTGGCTTTGAGTGGATGTAATGGCTCTTCGTGCATCATACGCGGATTTTCAGTGCCCCAGAAACGAAGATTTTGCTTATTGACGTTACCGCTTAAGTGGAAAAGCGCTTCGTCGCTCATGATGATTTTCGACACAAAATCGTCCTTTTCGTTGTTGAGATTGAGGATGGCTTGACGGTGGACTATAGCGCTCCATTGCTTGTCTTGATTAATTTTGCGCCACCTTTACCACTTCAAAATTTTAAGGATTCAATAATTGGATATTAATTGTCGTCAATTTGTCGGGAAAAAAAAAAAAAAAAACAATTAAAAAAAAATATAGCAAATTAAAGTTGTGGTAATGCTGGATTAAATTTTTCGTCCCAATTTTGTTTGTTCAAGATAAATTTACTACAGACTTACGACTTCTTTTTGTTTATTCCTTTTTTTAGCGGTGGTATAGCTAACTTGACTGTCAAGTTAGCATTACCAGAGATTATTTAAAAAAAAAAATAATAATTGCGGCAATTTTTTTTTCCTCTCACGACAAATTACGACAAATTCACGACAGTTAATTACATACCTACAACTTTTTTCCATAATTTTCAGGTATTGTTATGCTAACTTGACAGTCTAACTTCTTTTTGTTTTAGATAATTTTCCGTATGTCGGTAACTGTTGTGAATTTGTCGTAAAGGTGTCGTAATTTAATCGTACATTTGTCGTAAAAAGAAAACGAAATGCCGCGATTGTTTTTTTGTATCCAAAAAAATGAATGACAAATTCAAGACAGTTAATTATAAGGTCCCTAAAATTTTGAAGCGGAAATGCTTTCTTGACGGTATAAGAATATTCTCTTCGCCTCCGAAAGGTAACAGTACCTATATGTACATATTGCAGCTTTAGTAAAAGTATTAAATATTTTCTAATGAAAAATTATAATTTGGTAGAAATTCAAACCATATGCGACTCTAATTTAGTGAAATGGAATGTTTATTCGGCGAAGTTTCAGAACCTTAAGGCAACCCTGAGTAAATCATGTTATCAAGTTATCAAGTTATCAACATGGTGTGTAAGTAGATTGAAAAATGAGATTGAAATGTCTTCTTCTAAGTTGCATATGTCGAAGAACTAAACACCAACAGGTGGACGACTATTGATAGTTGAGAATTTTTTTTTATTGAAATTGAACATATCTACATACTCGTGTATCTGCATTAGTTGTTTGTGTGTGCCTACAACTCGAAAGGACATTTTATGTACAAAGCTTATTTTGATGTGAGTGATGGCTTTTCTTTATTAAAATTTAGGTTGTTGTTTGATGTCCTTATACACTAGTACATAAATAGCCGTAGGACAATCGTATGTGAAATGAAAAAAGTCAAAATTGATTTTTTTTTCTCTGCAAAATCTTGTTAAATGAACTTGTGATTGAATAGTCTTATATGATGGGCTTTGCTTTGAGAAAAAAGTTCGTATACGAGTATAAAACTTGCCTCCTGTACGTTTTGAAAAGGAAAAATATTTGATTGCACTCGAAGACTGAGAAGTTTATATATGTATTTGTTTGGTTAGATGTGTAACAAAATTTTTTGGTATTTTATAAATATATTGTAATGTTGAGGAAGTTCGTCTATCTTTAAAACTATATATTATCTGGAGCTAACAACTTTTGAATCGATTGGCTGATTTTTATTAAAGTGTCAAAAATTATCTACTGCTTTCTATAAAAACGTCCATTTAAATGCCATCCGTTGAGCGGTTTGGGCGCCTAAAAAATCTAAAACAGATGTACCTACATGCACACGATTCCTTATATACAGGGTGATTCGCATACGGTGTGACAAAAAGCTATAAAGTGTAGGTTGGGTCGAACCAAAAAACAACAAAACAACAGTTACATATACACTACCATGACACTTCTTTTTGTAAGGCCAGAAATCTCTTCTTTATTGTTTTTTTAAATAAAGTTGTTTTAGAGAATAGTTTTTGAAAAATTTATTTTCAAACTCATAATTTCGAAAAAAAAAAAAAATTTAAAACAATTTGTTCAAACTAATTTTGTTCAGAATTTTACGTTATTAAGTAGTATTTCTGTTTTAATATTCAGCGCCCTTATAAATTTTAATTCAAACACCAGAAACCAGATGCTAAAAGCTGTTTAGACAATTGAAAATAGCAGAAATAAAATTCCCTTAATTTGACTCCAATCCGTTGCTTAAAGATAAAGTAAATTTAGTTATTTTCAATTTTCTCAAAAAGTGCAAGACATTTAAGCATCCGGTTTTCTGTTCTTGACTAAAAACTAATAAACTCATTGAATTTTAAAAAAACAATATCAGTACTTAATTACGTAAAATTTTGAAAAAAAATTAGTTTGAAATTTTTTTTTAAAATTTTTTTTATAAAATTTTAAGTTTGAAAATTTATTTTTCAAAAACTATTCTCTAAAATAACTTTATTTAATAACATAATAAAACAGAAGATTTATGGCTTTACAAAAGGTATATCGTGGCATTGCAAGTATAACCGTTGTTTTTTAATATTTTTTTTTCTCTTTTAAGTCAATTTTTATTTTAGAAAATGGCCCCTCCTGACTAATTCAATTTTCTAAAGAAATAGAAGAGATTTTAGCATCCAGTTTTTGGTGTTTAACTAAAAATTAACAAAAGCACTGAATATTAAAACAAAAATACTACCAAATAACACAAAATTACAAAAAAATTAGTTTGAACAAATTTTTTTCAATTTTTTTTTTCGAAATTTTGAGTTTGAAAATTAATTTTTCAAAAACTATTCTCTAATACAACTTTATTTGAAAACGCAATAAAAGAAAAGATTTCTGGCTTTACATAAAGTTGTATCATGTCATTGTATGTGTAACAGTTGTTTTTAATATTTTTTTTCTGTTTTAAGTCAATTCTTTTAGAAAATTTTCCCATACGATTTTTTTCTTGTCTCAACCCAACCTACACGCTCTAGCTTTTTGTCACGCCATATGCGAAGCTCCCTATATACAGGGTGGTCCATCAATATTAAGTTCATTTCAAAACATTTAACATTAGAACGAAGCTGTAAAAGAGGACTAAGTATCCCAAATGACAAATTTCCTTCTGTAAAGTTTAATTTCTTGTAGTTGTAACCTACTTTTACCAAACTTTTATAAGATTTTCACATCGAAGTTGCAAATTTTCGAAGGTTTATACTTTCTTGTACAGCATTTTTAAGACCTAACAGAGGTGGTATTTTAAGTGTAATTCTGCCCTAGATATGTACTGTTTCGATATATTTTAATAAGACTTTAATTAAGAAGCCCCGTCAATGAGTTTGTGAGAGGCTTGCTCAAAAAAGCCTGATACAATTAATTTATTTTCTAAATTAAATGCAAGTGTCCATCACAGTTTTGGGAGTATGCCTTGTGTAAGCAATGCACTTTGCGCGAGAAGCGGCTCAGCGAACTGTTGTCAAATAAATTTGTTTGTATAAGTCTTGTGCACATAAGTCCGATACAAACATAACTGTGCTATCAATCGCATGCGCGTGAAGCATTGTTTTCTCAATTATTTGGACTTAGAGAAGTGCTATCACCTCAATATGAAGCATTAAAAACTGATACTTTGCAGGAGAAGTGGTCATTCTGTGAACATAAAGAGCCACTGGCTAAATTGTTCTTGAATGTGTTCATTATTTCTTCTAAATCCAATAAATTAATTACATTGAAAAATTACTACTTCAGATTGATATAAGAAACATTAAGTTTTTTTGCTCAAATTAAAATATTTGATATTTCAAAAATTCGGTTTCAATGAAAAAAACTAACACGATCGCACTGTGTTCCTAGAGTACACCAAAATTATAAAGAAAACAAAGAAAAATATAAAAAAAAAACATTGCGAAATAAAAAACCAACACGTATGGTCACCCCCACAGTAGTTTACTTCATCAGGAATCCTCAACGTAGTTCTAGGGAAGCTAATTGCGGTTTCAAGTTGTTCCGATTTCATATTCACTTATCATAAAGCAGATTAGCCTGACGTAGAAGGTACCTAACTATAGGCTCAAAGGCATTAGTATATAGTAAATTATTATTATTTTTTTTTTATTATTCACTATCCTCATCTTATAGACTAATTATTATATTTGATATATTTATAGATATAGATATAGAGAAAAGTTAATGACATTGGTATTTCATAAAAATAGAGATAATGCCACTTCTTATTTAATAATTCATTGTGGGGTGTACAATTTTAAAGAAAAATTTACAAATTTTAACAATACAAGTTCAAAAACGATTGAAAAAGAAAAACAAAGTAATTAAACAGATTCATATTCATTGAAAGTATAAAACAAACTAAAAAACATAGCTCAACAAAACTTCAATTTCATCATGATCGAAATCAAGAAGCCAGAGTTTATTTTTTTTTTCAAAAAGGAGAATAAAGTTGAGATGGCACGTATGCTAGCAGGGAGCCGGTTAAACAGTTTGCAGGATACAACATGATAAGAGTTTCTAAAATTTGTAGTTCGAAAGGTAGAAACGGTAACAAAGGACTGATAATTACTACGTACTGCAAGTAACAAGAAGTTTATGTTCATGAAACAAAACTCTCAATAAATGCACATCATGATTTAATTCAGCCACTAAGTTCATCATCTGCAAAAGCCCTTACTTCTCCAACAAGTGGTTGTTCAAAAACAGAATTGATGTATATTAAGAAAAGAGTTGGACCAAGAACGGATCCCTGAGGAACCCCTAGATTAATAACCCTGGAGTTACTCAGACAGCTGCCGAGTTTGACCTTTTGCTCTCTGTTATTCAGATAAGATGCAAACCACTCGTATATGAACCCACGGAAGCCTGCAAAATGTAATTTATTTAAAAGAATATTGTGATCTACCATATCAAAGGCTTTCGTTATATCCAATAAAAGTCCACTACAAAATCTTTGATCATCCAAACCTTTATTAATAGAAAAGCAAAAGTCCAATAGAGCATCCTCAGTTGAGAGCCAAGTCCTTAACACAAACTGTTTTGAACTGAAAAAATTTATTTTTTTTTGAGAAACTTCAAAACCCTGCATTTGACTATTTTTTTGTTTCAAATATTTTCGATTTAGAAGGCAACAACGAAATTTTTCTATAATTATTTTGGCAAGTTTTAGTTCATCGGGAAAGATTCCAGAGAAAATACTCAAATTAAAAAGATATGCCAAAACATCGACAGTGTTAAAAGCAATTTTTTCAATATAATGTAAGAAATTTCAAAACATTAATGGTTTTTAATATCTCTGGACCAGAGATTGATTCAAAGCAAAAAACTATTTATTTGGAAACAACTAAATACAGAACTTGACCCAGTGTAAGAATATCCTTGAAATGAGGTGTCTCTCGAAAATGACTCTTGTCCAAACTGAAACAAAGAACTCGTTGAATGCGTTAGCAACTGCTGTGGGGTCAGAAATAATTTCGTCACCGTTGCTCAATGTTATCGGATGGTTTTGATCCCTAAAATATCGATTAATAATGCAATTTACCACTTTCCATTGTTTTTTTTTTTTTTTTTTTAAGTTTCCTTGCGACATTTTTATTTGATTATGATAATAATTATCCCTGTAGATAAACGGATTTCCTTATTAATCTTACGGTTTATTCGATTATAGCGATTTTTTAAACAAATATTTTGTGGGTGTTTATAACATTTTATTTGCAGTCTATGTTTTTGTTTTATTTTTTTTTGAGAAGAAATCGGTTCATCCAAGGCTTAAGCCTTTCTTCAGACTTACTGAGCAAAGCGACTTAACTAGAAACGGCAATTGAATTCTTAAAAACTTCAAAAAATAAATCATAAGCCTTTGAGACATAACCTCCCAATCAAAGAAGCGCAACTTAGAGGGCCAGGAAGTAAGTTGTGTATTATTGATAAGCAGACTAGTTTTATGAATTTTTGTCTAGCTTTACATTAATTATTAAAAAAAAAAGGTAAGTGCCTCTCAAGCTCAATCAGTTTTGTTCTCCTTTAAATAATAACTGTATTTTATTTTAGAAACAAAAATAAAATATTGCTTCAAAGAAAAAAAAATAGAACGAAACAACGAAATACAAATTAACGTGAAAGAACTTATTTTTTTTATCAAAGAGCATGATAGTGCCAAGCCCAGAAGTTTTCGGCGCTAACCCTTTTTAAAGGAACAAACTCTGAAGTTAGAAACTTCAAATCAACAGTATTTTCTAAGCTAGCTGGGCACAGGCGCATCACAAAATTTTAACTCCCTAGCATTAGTGGTTCCTGAGATAGCACTTCGAAAATCGCTTAGAACCACGCACAGTGGTTTCTTATAAAATTTAATAACTTATTGCTCTTCTTTTATTTTTTTTCCACCGACATTTATTCAACCCCACTAATAAATTTTTCTCTTTTTTGCAGGTGGGTACTAAAACTACGAATTGAGCTCGATACAAATCATTATTTTAAGCCTGGTAAGTTCGAATTCGGAAGAAAAGAATATGATTATTTTTCAAACATGTATGTATGTGGAAGATTGGCAAGGGTTTTCCAATAGGGAGGGGTCGGTATTGACATTCTGCGGCAGCCATGTTGTTTTTGTGGCATCTGCCAAATCCGTTGTTTATTTATCAATCACTGATGCCAAATCACCATCATGTCAGCACATCGGGATGATAAAATTTTAATACAAAAATCTCTTGTGGCAACGATGGGTGCGTTGCGCTCATTTTACGGTTTACATGGTTGTCCTACCCAGTAGACTATTGAACGTTCGGTGGTCAAGTTTGAGTCGACCGATTCAGTGAACAATCAGCCAACATCAATGCGTCAACAAAACGGAAGATCTACCGAAAATATCATCTCTTTCCGTAAGAGTTCGTCCTTCTTGCAAAATGACGACATCATTGCCATTACCACCAACAGATAGCGCTACCGATCGATGATAACCAATTTCTTTTGACCCAAATTGGATGATATAGATGTGAACGACAGGTGTTTCCAACAGAAGGCTATGTGCCACACAGCGAACGCCAAAAATAGATATTTTGCATCAAAGGTTTGAGGGTGGGTTTCAACTCTCGTGGAGGCAACGTAAATTGGCCACCAATATCGTGCGATTTGACCCCGTTAGACTTGTTTCTTGTGAGGCTCTCAGAAGTCGAAGGTCTATGCCAATAACCCGCAATCAACCGATGCCCTCAAAGCAACATAACCCAGACATCTCAAAAAGTAAAAGATAATTTAAGCATCCGGTTTTCTGTTTTTGACTAAAACGAATAAGATAATTGAATTCTGAAGACAAAATTAGTACTAAATTACGTAAAATTTTATTTATTTATAAATTTTAAATTAGTTTGAATTTTTTTTTTCATTTTTTTTTCTTCAAAATTTTGAGTTTGAAAATTAATTTTTCAAAAACTATTCGCTAAAACAACTTTATTAAAAATCACAATAAAAGAAGAGATTTCTCGCTTTACAAAAAAGTGTATCATGGCATTGTAAATGTAACCGTTGTTTTTTTAATAATTTTTTTCTGTTTAACGTCATATTTTTATAAAATTGCCCCTCCTGGCTAAACGGTGAGGGGGCGGGGGGAATAGATTTTTTTCTTCTCTCGACACAATCTACCCGCTCTAGCTTTTTGTCACACCTTATGCGAATCATCCTGTATAGGAATGGATGTTCCAAATGGTATTGAACACCAAATTGATCAAGTTTGTCAAATGAAATGAAGTTTGTATGGTTTAAAACAAGCATCAAAAGCATTGAATTCAAAGTGTGTTGAATTTCTCAAAAGTTGCAATTTATAGTTCAATCGAAAGTTCAAATGGAAATAAGGTAACAGTTTTGCTGTACGTTGATGATGGTTAAAATCTTTCACACAGTAAGCAATCAATCAAATCATTGGTGTATGAGTTGCAGAGAACTTTCACAATCACCTTAGGCGACAACAACAACTACTATATTGGAATAGAAATCAAACGAGATCGTAGTATTCTTCATAGAGAAATATTACAAAGGATCAATTCAACATAGTGACCTTTGAACTTTTTAAACTTATGTTTTTTTTTTCCAAATTTGTATTTGCAATCAATTAAAGGAACAAGTAGTTGAGACCAAGTTGTGCACTTTATTTCGTTTTCCGCCAAACTTTTGGCGGAGGGAAATGATTAAATCTTTCTTTCATCGAAAATTGTATATTCATTCATCTTGAAAATAACTTCTCAAGGTGGTAATTGTTTTTCAAGTATTTTTTGTAGGTATTGTGTTTATACATAAAAGACTATATCTTACCATAAGCAAACATTAACATTCTAATGGATGTGTGTGTAGTCGCTTTACTTAATACAACACACCAAGCCCACATACAGTCCAATAGAGCATCCTCAGTTGAGAGCCAAGTCCTTAACACAAACTGTTTTGAACTGAAAAAATTTATTTTTTTTTGAGAAACTTCAAAACCCTGCATTTGACTATTTTTTTGTTTCAAATATTTTCGATTTAGAAGGCAACAACGAAATTTTTCTATAATTATTTTGGCAAGTTTTAGTTCATCGGGAAAGATTCCAGAGAAAATACTCAAATTAAAAAGATATGCCAAAACATCGACAGTGTTAAAAGCAATTTTTTCAATATAATGTAAGAAATTTCAAAACATTAATGGTTTTTAATATCTCTGGACCAGAGATTGATTCAAAGCAAAAAACTATTTATTTGGAAACAACTAAATACAGAACTTGACCCAGTGTAAGAATATCCTTGAAATGAGGTGTCTCTCGAAAATGACTCTTGTCCAAACTGAAACAAAGAACTCGTTGAATGCGTTAGCAACTGCTGTGGGGTCAGAAATAATTTCGTCACCGTTGCTCAATGTTATCGGATGGTTTTGATCCCTAAAATATCGATTAATAATGCAATTTACCACTTTCCATTGTTTTTTTTTTTTTTTTTTTAAGTTTCCTTGCGACATTTTTATTTGATTATGATAATAATTATCCCTGTAGATAAACGGATTTCCTTATTAATCTTACGGTTTATTCGATTATAGCGATTTTTTAAACAAATATTTTGTGGGTGTTTATAACATTTTATTTGCAGTCTATGTTTTTGTTTTATTTTTTTTTGAGAAGAAATCGGTTCATCCAAGGCTTAAGCCTTTCTTCAGACTTACTGAGCAAAGCGACTTAACTAGAAACGGCAATTGAATTCTTAAAAACTTCAAAAAATAAATCATAAGCCTTTGAGACATAACCTCCCAATCAAAGAAGCGCAACTTAGAGGGCCAGGAAGTAAGTTGTGTATTATTGATAAGCAGACTAGTTTTATGAATTTTTGTCTAGCTTTACATTAATTATTAAAAAAAAAAGGTAAGTGCCTCTCAAGCTCAATCAGTTTTGTTCTCCTTTAAATAATAACTGTATTTTATTTTAGAAACAAAAATAAAATATTGCTTCAAAGAAAAAAAAATAGAACGAAACAACGAAATACAAATTAACGTGAAAGAACTTATTTTTTTTATCAAAGAGCATGATAGTGCCAAGCCCAGAAGTTTTCGGCGCTAACCCTTTTTAAAGGAACAAACTCTGAAGTTAGAAACTTCAAATCAACAGTATTTTCTAAGCTAGCTGGGCACAGGCGCATCACAAAATTTTAACTCCCTAGCATTAGTGGTTCCTGAGATAGCACTTCGAAAATCGCTTAGAACCACGCACAGTGGTTTCTTATAAAATTTAATAACTTATTGCTCTTCTTTTATTTTTTTTCCACCGACATTTATTCAACCCCACTAATAAATTTTTCTCTTTTTTGCAGGTGGGTACTAAAACTACGAATTGAGCTCGATACAAATCATTATTTTAAGCCTGGTAAGTTCGAATTCGGAAGAAAAGAATATGATTATTTTTCAAACATGTATGTATGTGGAAGATTGGCAAGGGTTTTCCAATAGGGAGGGGTCGGTATTGACATTCTGCGGCAGCCATGTTGTTTTTGTGGCATCTGCCAAATCCGTTGTTTATTTATCAATCACTGATGCCAAATCACCATCATGTCAGCACATCGGGATGATAAAATTTTAATACAAAAATCTCTTGTGGCAACGATGGGTGCGTTGCGCTCATTTTACGGTTTACATGGTTGTCCTACCCAGTAGACTATTGAACGTTCGGTGGTCAAGTTTGAGTCGACCGATTCAGTGAACAATCAGCCAACATCAATGCGTCAACAAAACGGAAGATCTACCGAAAATATCATCTCTTTCCGTAAGAGTTCGTCCTTCTTGCAAAATGACGACATCATTGCCATTACCACCAACAGATAGCGCTACCGATCGATGATAACCAATTTCTTTTGACCCAAATTGGATGATATAGATGTGAACGACAGGTGTTTCCAACAGAAGGCTATGTGCCACACAGCGAACGCCAAAAATAGATATTTTGCATCAAAGGTTTGAGGGTGGGTTTCAACTCTCGTGGAGGCAACGTAAATTGGCCACCAATATCGTGCGATTTGACCCCGTTAGACTTGTTTCTTGTGAGGCTCTCAGAAGTCGAAGGTCTATGCCAATAACCCGCAATCAACCGATGCCCTCAAAGCAACATAACCCAGACATCTCAAAAAGTAAAAGATAATTTAAGCATCCGGTTTTCTGTTTTTGACTAAAACGAATAAGATAATTGAATTCTGAAGACAAAATTAGTACTAAATTACGTAAAATTTTATTTATTTATAAATTTTAAATTAGTTTGAATTTTTTTTTTCATTTTTTTTTCTTCAAAATTTTGAGTTTGAAAATTAATTTTTCAAAAACTATTCGCTAAAACAACTTTATTAAAAATCACAATAAAAGAAGAGATTTCTCGCTTTACAAAAAAGTGTATCATGGCATTGTAAATGTAACCGTTGTTTTTTTAATAATTTTTTTCTGTTTAACGTCATATTTTTATAAAATTGCCCCTCCTGGCTAAACGGTGAGGGGGCGGGGGGAATAGATTTTTTTCTTCTCTCGACACAATCTACCCGCTCTAGCTTTTTGTCACACCTTATGCGAATCATCCTGTATAGGAATGGATGTTCCAAATGGTATTGAACACCAAATTGATCAAGTTTGTCAAATGAAATGAAGTTTGTATGGTTTAAAACAAGCATCAAAAGCATTGAATTCAAAGTGTGTTGAATTTCTCAAAAGTTGCAATTTATAGTTCAATCGAAAGTTCAAATGGAAATAAGGTAACAGTTTTGCTGTACGTTGATGATGGTTAAAATCTTTCACACAGTAAGCAATCAATCAAATCATTGGTGTATGAGTTGCAGAGAACTTTCACAATCACCTTAGGCGACAACAACAACTACTATATTGGAATAGAAATCAAACGAGATCGTAGTATTCTTCATAGAGAAATATTACAAAGGATCAATTCAACATAGTGACCTTTGAACTTTTTAAACTTATGTTTTTTTTTTCCAAATTTGTATTTGCAATCAATTAAAGGAACAAGTAGTTGAGACCAAGTTGTGCACTTTATTTCGTTTTCCGCCAAACTTTTGGCGGAGGGAAATGATTAAATCTTTCTTTCATCGAAAATTGTATATTCATTCATCTTGAAAATAACTTCTCAAGGTGGTAATTGTTTTTCAAGTATTTTTTGTAGGTATTGTGTTTATACATAAAAGACTATATCTTACCATAAGCAAACATTAACATTCTAATGGATGTGTGTGTAGTCGCTTTACTTAATACAACACACCAAGCCCACATACACACCCGCAAGATTATTCATCCAAGGCAATCTGTCATTCATCTTAAAACTTTGAAATGATTAACCTTCGCAAACAATAATTTACCAAGAGTTAAACAAAAAAACTTAATGAAACCATGTGTACTTGTTGAGCTGTGTGCTTTTTGTTAAAAAAAAAAACTGTCTGAAATATTTATTAAATGATATTACAGTCGAACTTCCATAACTCGAACTTCCTCAAGTCGAATTTCTCTATTACTCAAAGTTTTTGTCAGGACTTTGCATTTTCAACTTTATTTTGATGAATTTTGCCCTCCATAATTCGAACTTCTGTAACTTGAATTTCTCTATATTTCGAATTGTTAAGATTGCGTTTGATGCCGAAAAGTCTCTTCAACTCGAACTCTGTCTCTAATTGGGGAAATCCCTTTTATTTCAATTGTTTGAAAAGTACTTAAGCCTAAGGCTCTCCCAAATAAACGCGAATACTTCCGAACGACGACGAAATTTTCACCTGTCTTAATTTATTTACACGGATATCAATGAGAGCACTCACACTGGCGCGATGCAAATCTTCGAACATTTCCAGTCGTCGCATATTTGCTCCGAATGTTTCGCGTTGGCTTAGGAGAGCCTTAACTGTGATGAATTTCGAAAGTTTTTTTTGGGGGATGAGGGATGGCTGTGTTCATAGTTTGTATGTTTTTTATTTAAACTTCGGTTTTGGACGGGTTAAACATTTTTCATGCGCCGAAGTTCCTAGTTAAGTTTCAACTTTTTTGTGGGCAAAAGATGAATTCATGAATTTTAATTTCAGGAAGAAAATTCAGGCATCTTCCTTTTGAACAAAAACTGAAGGTCATGAAATATATTTTGCCTCAAAGTAAACTTTCCATTATACTGAACAACAGAGAAAGTATTAAAAAAATGCTGACACTTCAAAAAACGAAAAAACCTCAATGAAAAAAATAACTTCTTAAACTTAAGTGTTGGCAAGACAGTCTCGAAGGAATAAAAACCTCTCAATTTCAGGGACAGTTATAAAGCATCACAAATTTGTATGTACGATATTTTTTTCAATTAGAAATGGCATTGTTCAAAAAACACGCTGGAATATTTTTTCAATGTAATTCACGAGATTGAATTTTTTTTATAAATCATATAATGATAAAAAAACGTCAACGAATGATTAATGCATTTTTTAAGCTTCTATTAAACAAAAATCATGTTCGTCTTTTAAATATTCCATTTCTCTAAATCGGAGTTTCTATAACTCGAATTTCTTTTCTTTCATTTTGAGGGTTCGACTTATGGAAGTTCCACTGTATATTGTTAGCTTGTTAACTTAATATTACTTCAAGTAAATTTACAGACTAAAAAAAATTTAAAAAGTTATAGCATTTTAATTGACGATGTCGCTACTATAAAGAAAAGACGAACAAAAAAAAAAACAAGATAATGAAGTTTTTATAGTTTAACAAAAAAAACGCACATTTTTAAAGTTAAATTTAGTTGATGACAAAGTGTCATTAACTAATCCATTCCATCAGATGGTTTGCATGAGTTGAAATATCAAAATAAATTATCGTCATTTGACTTCAATTACCATCACCATAGAACAGATATTAACACAGAGCCACTAATTTTTCGCTATATGTGACTAGATTCTCGCCGGACACGGGGCCAAACGGATCTGATGAGTTTTTCATATACCTACAATGGAGATGTAATTGTCTACTGTGCAGTGTGCACTCCTATTATGTCATAGGTTTTTTAATAAGACAATATTAACTTAAGAAATTGCCACTGAAATAACAAACAGAATCACTGGCTTACATTTAAATTGTTTGTGTAATCTTCTTTGAGCACACGCACATCCCACCATGACCTATCTGCTCCCTTGGTGAAAGGAGACTGATCGGGATCGCCAATTTGCAACCAACTCTTATCAACATTGTGTTGAATCACAGTTACCATTGCCTATTTGATGGAAATTCATATGGAATTTTCTTTGGTTTTTTCTATATGACTTTCAGGATTTAAGCTTTCTTAGAGCTTTTGATTGCAATATTTTTGTGAAATTTGCGGCTCTTTTAAATGCTCACTACGGCAACCATGTGAGAGCTATAAAATGGAGATATCTTATTGAAATCCATAATAGTAAGGGTGAAATGCAAATATCCTATCTTCCCTGTACTGCACATTCCAATTGAACAGAGTATAGTCAAACTAAGTTTTGGCATCACAAAACATTTTCAAAACAGACTTTCAACCTGCATTTATTGTTTCTCAGAATCTAAAGCCTCGCTTCTTTCATATTTATTTGCGATTTACGGCAAGTTATGGATCAAATCTTGAGATTTTGATATGGTATCGGAGACGAAAAAAGTGGGTCTAGCGAAAATGCCTGTCTATCTATTCGGCAACAGCCTAAGTGGATTGGTCAATTTTCTTTAAACATGGTACCTAAGGTTTTTTACAAATTCCCCGGCAGGTTTTTTTTTTTTTTATTTTTTTCGAAGCACCTGTCATGCAAAATTGTTGGTTTAAAAAGGAAAATCTTATTTTTCTCATAATAGGATCCAGAGATTAAGAAAAAAAAATCAGTTTATTTGGATTGGTATGGGCTGCCTTTCAGTAAAAAATGGTTAGTAAAAATGGTTAGATATTAATGACACCTCCCAAATGGCTATTAATGGCGCCTCACATGTCTTAACTCCTGTTCAAGGCGATCCCTATCGCAGATTGCATTTGCTCAGTTTACCAGAGCAGATTCCACGGGAGTAAAGTTTGACGGATGGTGATGAGAAGCTGCATTTAAATTTCTGTCAGTATGAGTGGTCTTTCTATATACCGTGTGTCATATAGGGTACCATCTTGTTTTTTCATATTTTTAATATCCAAAAACGCCAACGAATTATCTTCTTCAATTTCCATTGTAAGCATGTAGACGCAGCTCTTTTAAAAAATTGGTTGCAGCTCAAAAAAACTCTCGTAGAAACCGAAACAAAGATAGTTACAGAAAATTTAACTGAACAAAATGAAAAACGAGCCTTTCTTCCCTATCAAAAAAGGGCTTGCTGAAGGAATTGGAAGAAAATCGATATTTAAGCCAGTGGCTTAAAATCGATATTTAAGCCACCAGCGAAAATTCACCAAATTTTAAGATCGCCAAAACACAAAAGGGAATGCCCATTTTACTATGAAGCTTTGGCCCAGAGTGTACACGAACGAGTTTTGGTATCAAATGAAAGGTGACGTGAAGCCCGATACATGAGTAAAATATTTTCAAAATCGTTCATGGGAAAGTCGAGATATTCGGGCTTGAATTTTGCCGATTGCAAAATAAGGATTTCAGATTTTGTTCCAAATAATTGTCCATAACGGGCGAAATAATCGACGTAGAAAAATGAAATTGATATCAAATGATCTTGTATTGTTTTTAAAATAATACTAAATTTATTTTGAAATGTTAAACACATTTTGAGATATTGAGTTTTGACTTCTAAAAAAAAACACTTTTTTTGCGCTGTCTTTGCCATACCAATATTTCAAAAAATTCAGTGATGACATACACTTTTTTTAGCTCTAGTGAGGGGCTTATTTTACTACCTTTAATTTTATATCAAAAAATTCAGTCATTTGACATCAATTTCATTTTTCTACGTCGATTATTTCTCCCGTTATAATGGACAATTATTTGGAAGAAAATCTGAAATCCTTATTTTGCAATCGGGAACTTCAAGCCCGATTATCTCGACTTTCTAACATGTATCGGGCTTCAAGTAACCTTCATTTGATACCAAACTCGTTCGTGTACACTCTGGGCCAGAAATGGGCAATTCCCTTTCATAACAAATCCCAGAATTATATTCAGTGCCCTGTTTGTAGTTGTGGCTCTTCGTACATTGGTGAAAGAAAACGAGAACATGAGAATCTGGAAACTTAACAATTACTTCAAAGACAAACTCCACGATAAAAAAAAAACAAAGTTCTTAAACTAAATTAACAAAAAATCACATTTCATTTGGAGAATTCATATACAGTCGACTCCGCCTATATGCACTCTGCTTAAATGAAACTTTCGGTTATATTCAACAAGAAATTTATCACGTTTTTTTTTTGTCAGGGCTTCTTCACACAAATTAGTACGGATAACTGCACTCCGCTTATTTGGAAACTCCCTTTAATTGAAACATTTTTTTTTTCCCCAAAATGATTATTTTGTGATGAAACCACTCTGCTTAAGTGAAACACTGAACGCATCCATAATTTTTTGATTTTAAGTTTGATTCCATTCTCATTATGTTTTTTTGTTGAACTCTGAAGTCACCCTAGGGTCGCCCCAGAGCGTTTTTTGAAAAACCTGAAGTCAACCTGGTGACAAAATTCTGTGCTTTTTTCAGACCTGGGGTCGCCCTGAACTCGCCCTGAAGTAGACCTAGGTTTTTTGCTGTGGCAAGTTGAGGTAAAGAATAAACTGCCAAAGTGTCATGAGTAGTCAAGCATTTGTTTTATTTTTGAAGAAGTAATTGAAAGAATACACAAATTTAATTTAATGCTAGTAAAAAGAAATAGAAAATGGAAACGTTAGAAGTAGTTTAAGTTTTAAACATCTAAGCACAGAATTTTTTTTTTCTTTTCTTTCTTTAAATGTCAACAGCCCTCGTGGTTTTTTGAGAACCGAAAAATCCAAGTTTTTTTTTCAAAATTCTTAGGATTGTCAAAAAAAACTGTATCAACCCTGAGTAAAGTTCAACGAACGAAGCTATTGTATTGATGTTTTATTATTCTATCTATGGAAATATTTCACATCACATCGTTTAAAGGGGAAATAAAGTGGCAGCTATACGAAGTTTGGTTAAGTGCAATAAAGTTGCATATATCCGAAGTTCGTTTGTAAGAAAACTCCGCTTAATTGCAACAAATTTTATACATTTTTTGTTTTGCAAATAAGCGGAGTCCACTCTATATCTACATATTTCAAATTTTGGATGGATGTGTTTAGAGCTAACTTTGGATGACGATTAAAATTCTTAAAAGAGGAGTATATTCGTTTTGATGCGCAGTAGATTTTCGTTTTGGACCTAGCACAGTAGATCTACTGCTAAAGGAGTAGAGTGGCAGCACTGATCGTGGTAAGTCCGAAAAGTATCTTATTGAAAAATGCTTATTTGTTGCGCAACCCAAATTTGTAGCTGTTATAGTTTTTTAGATAAAATTAATCAGAAGATCATCATCATCATCATCATCGGCTCGACCACCGGGGTCCGGTCCTGGCCTCCTTCAACAAGTCTCTCCACCCATCCCGGTCTCGAGCCACCGCCATCCAGTTGCGCACCCCAAGGCTGCTACTATTGACCCAAGGTATTTAAAGGATTGCACCACTTCAAATTCTTTGATTGTTTGACCAACTGTTCCTCTCGCATTCGACGCCACCATGTACTTTGTTTTACCTTCACTAATGTGCAGCCCCAGATTTTGTGCCGCCTGCTCGATCTGGATGTAGGAATCATGTACAGCTTGCTCGGTTCTTCCGATGATGTCGATGTCGTCTGCGTAAGCCAGTATCTGGCTGGACCTGTTGACGATGGTCCCTCTTATTGCCGTGCCAGAGTCACAGATTGCTTTCTCCGACGCCAGGTTGAAGAGGAGGCACGCCAAACCATCCCCTTGTCCATTAAAGATGTTGATTGGTTTGGATAGCAATCCGGCTATTTTTACTTGGCTTGTTACGTTGGTCATGGTCAACCTACATAGTCGTGTCAATTTATTTGGGATGCCGAATTCTCTCATGGCTTTGTAAAGTTCTACCCTGGCTATGCTATCGTAGGCGCCTTAAAGTCTATAAACAGGTGGTATGTTGGGATGTTAAATTCTAGACATTTTTCCATCGCCTGCCTAAGGGTAAAGATCTGATCAGTTGTTGATTTGCCTGGAATGAAACCACACTGATATTGTCCGATGATGGTTTTAGCGTATGGGGTTATCCAGTCTTGTAGGATAGAGGAGAGTATCTTATAGGCGGTACTCAACAACGTGATGCACGTTGTGACATCTCCCTTCTTATGTATGGAGCAAATTATACCTTTTCGCCAGTCTTCTGGAATTTCTTCATGCTCCCACACGTGCATTATAATCTCATGAATTGCTTGACGTAAAGCTGGCCCACCGTGTTGAAATAGTTCGGCTGGTATACCATCGGCTCCCGGGGCTTTGTTTTTCTTTAGCCGGCCTATAGCCTTCTCAACCTCTTCTATGCTTGGTGGCGGCAACATAGGGTAATCTTCTTGAAGTAGTGGAGCCTCCACTTCTGCAGTGAGCTGACCATTTAGCAATTCATTGAAGTACATTTCCCATCGCTCCAGTATGCTTTGAGGATCGGTGATCAGATTTCCCTCTCCAACCTTGCAGTATGTGCAGCTTGGTGTGTACTGCGTCATGTTTCGGACGGATTGGTAGAACTTCCGCGCCTGGTGCGGACCTCTCTCTCGACTTTCCTCTATTTCACATATTATGTTCTTCTCCCAGGCTGATTTTCTCTGTCTGTGAAGCCGTTTTTCAATTCATCTGAGCTCTTTATATTCGTCTTCGCGTGCCCGCGTTCTATGAGATTGTTGGATTGCTCGGTACACAACATTCTTACGTATATCAGAAGATAGCGGATGAAAATACGAAAATATTAATTCTCTTGATTTCAAAAATTTTCAGCTTGTCAAATGCTAATTTGTTGCGAAAGAATTAATTTTGTACCTGTTTTGGATAATTTTTTTTTATTTGAATTTTGGTTTGCACAACAAACCATTTAGGATTTATCATTTAATTAGCTACAAATTCAAGTATCAACATTTTTTGATTCCACAGAAAAAGTTTCCGCCAAAGTAAGGGACGTACAAAAAAAAATCCAACTTGTTACTTGATCTAAATTTAAAGTCCTTATTCTTATCCTAAGGTTCAAGTTCTAAAACTTCTATCTGGAACCATATTATCAATTTTAAGGTTTTTAAGTGACTGGTGGATCTTTTCCAGTCGAATATTTTACGTTTGGTTTCTAATTTCGAGTGGACCGGTTAAGCGAAGAATCAGCTAACATCCGTATGCCAACGAAAATCAAGATCTGCCGGAAACAACGCAGCTGTCAGCGAAAGCAGTGGGGGTATAAAGAGAGGGTGGAGGTTAGGAGATCGGGCTAGTTTGCTTGAACGGGAGCCTCAGATTTTTGTCACTGAACATACCTAATATCCTTCTATGCTGACTTCCGTAACGTAATGTGCTACACCGTAAAGTGTGACCTCGTAACGTCGCACAAGGTTTCAAGCTTTTTTATTGAACTTTATATATTTACAATTTTAGAAACTTAAAATTAAAAGATACATTGATTAATACTAAATTTTTGTTGGCACATAGGGGGCCTAACTCTTAAACATTGACATTGTTTTTATAAATATTAATATTAAAATAAATGGTTAAAAAATTTAAAAATATGTTGGCTTGGTTTTTCTCTCGGGTTGTTCCGTCCCGGTTGTCCAGTTGGTGGGTTCAGAGTTGGTTGGGTGTTGGTAGGTGTTTAGCCACGGTGCGTGGTAGGCTGACCCCGTGTCAGCGTAGAATGGAACTGCTTCTTCGTTGTCGGCTGGGATCCTTACGGTTATGTCCAAAGCACTAAGGTACCTCGGCTCTGGATGTCGTTCCTGAGTGGTCATCCTTCTCATTAGCGGATTAGGGTGGTTGGCAGTGTTTTCCATGAACCTCCTTAATATTTCCATCAGATATTGATCCAGTGGTTTGATTTTGGCTTCGTCGTAGGTTCGCTGGTTGCTGGGATACCTCTGTCGCTGTCGATCAAAGACAAGCCCGGTGCTTATCCTCAGGATTTTTCTTTCAAAAAGTTGGAGCTTCTGCATCTCTGTCTTCGAGATGGTGTACCATACCGGAAAGCTGTAGCTGAGGACAGGTCTCAACAACTGCTTATAGATTAGCAGTTTCTTTGGCTGGCTTAGTCCATTTCTCAACTGGCGATTGCACTACGACAGCGGTTGCTATTGCTGGATGGTCTTCTTTAGCAAACGAGTTCCGTTTTGTTGGTATTTATTTTGATTCCTCACTTTTGGTAGTACTCGAAGAGTCTGGTGACGTGAGCTTCAACTTTCTTGGCAGCTATGGCTGGTGATATGGATGAGGCGTATGTCAATGAGTCATCAGCGAAGAGCAGGTTTTCGCAATCAATTGGCATTGGCTGGTCTGACGTCATCAGGCTGTAGAGGAAGGGTCCCAGTTTTGATCCTTGGGCGACTCCGGCTTTGATTGTTTTGACGGTGGACTTACAGTTGTCTAGTTGGACAAAGAATTTTCGGAAAGAAAGAAAAGAAAAAAGTATTTTTGTTAGTGGTGAAGGTAGTCTTAGCAGTCTAAGTTTATGGATGAGGCCTTCTAAAGGGTTTTCGAATAAGAGGTGTTATTTTGAATAGCCCGCTATTTCGGTAGCTGTCACTTTTGAAGCTGTCATTTTTTGACATTTGACAAGTAGAAACGCCATTGATAAAAATGGAACGATACACGCTTCAACAACGCATTGAAATTATTAAAATTCACTATAAAAATTTGGCAGAGACGGTTCGTAAAACTAAAACATTTTTGGGTCGTCGTGAAGCACCTTGTCGGACCGCAATACAGAAATTGGTGGACAAATTCGAGCTGTTGGGACAAGTTAGTGATGCGAAGTATAAAACCCGTGCACGTCGCTCAAGAACAACTGAGAATATTGCTGTTGTAGCCCAAAGTGTTGAAGAAAACCCAGGTTTGTCCATTCCTCGTCGTTCTTTGGAATTAGGCATTCCACAAACGTCATTACACCGTATTTTGCATAAAGACTTGGGTCTTAAGGCTTATAAAGTTCAGTTTACACAAGAACTCAAGCCGGCTGATCATCAACAACGTCGTGTCTTTGCTGATTGGGTCCTTGAAATGCATGAAAATGATCCGGAATTTCATCGAAAAATCATGTTGACTGATGAGGCCCATTTCCACCTCGGAGGCTACGTCAACAAGCAAAACTGTCGCATCTGGGGCTCGAAAAACCCAAGAGTCATTGTTGAAAAGCCTCTCCATCCTCAACGCGTGACTGTTTGGTGCGGTTTATGGTCCGGCGGGGTCATTGGACCTTACTTTTTCGAAAATGAGGCTGGAGCAACAGTTACGGTCAATGGATTGCGCTATCGAGAGATGATTAATGATTTTTTATGGCCGGAATTGGATGGTATTGATCTGGACAACGTTTACTTTCAACAAGACTGCGCTACGTGCCACACAAGCAATGAAACCATCGATCTTTTACGGGAAAAGTTTCCGGACCGTGTTATCTTTCGAAGAGGTGATCACAATTGGCCACCGAGATCTTGTGATTTAACACCTTGCGACTTCTTCCATTGGGGCCACGTGAAAGATAAGGTCTACGCCAACAGCCCAGCGTCGATTCAAGACCTCAAAGATGGAATTCGTGAGGCTATCGAGGACATAGGGCAGCCACTTTGCGATTTGGTTATGGAAAATTTCATGAAAAGGATATGGTCCTGTAAGCGTGGTCGTGGCGGCCATTTGGCTGATGTTGTGTTCCATTATTAACGGCATACCTTCTTCTTTATAATGAAATAAACATCCGATCATTTATCTCAAAAAATGCCATTTTTCTTTGAATATCAAAATAACACCTCTTATTGGAAAACCCTTTATCCATACGCTGTCGAATGCTTTCTAGACATCCAGAAAGCATCCGCCGGTGACACGATGGCTGTTCAGTGCTTTTGTGACGTCGGACTGGAACTTTATCAGTGCGTGTAGCGTTGAGTGGCCTTCTCGGAAGCCAAACTGCATGTCGGGGATGATGTTATTGTCATTGCAGTATTCTTTGAGCCTCCTGAGCAAGGCCTCTTCCTTTGCTGACGCTGTTGAGGAGGGAAATCGGCCTGTAATTGGAGATGACATTTTGTGCGCCTTTTTTAGGGATAGCCACGATTTTTGCTTCTTTCCACTTCTGGGGGAAGTAGCCGTTGTTTATGCAGTTGTTGAAGATGATGGTGAGGAAAATCATCACTGTATGTGGAAGCCTTTTTAAGATATAGTTGGAGACACTGTCTGGTCCAACTGACTTTTTTGGCTGGAAATCGCCGATGATCTCTGCAACCTCCTCTAAGCTGCAAAGATAAGGACTGTCTGGGGGATCACTTGCTGGATTGGAGTAGTCAAAGCTGATTCTATCCGGGTTTGGCTGAAGGGTTTGTTGGACAGATGCCTCGACTTCTTGCAGAAACGTTGAGTTGGTAGGTGGGTTCGGTGTGAAGTTTCCTTCGAAGTAGTTCGCGAATGCTTCCACCTTGTCCTTGGCTGAGGTCACCTCGACGTTGTTCCAAATGATGGTCTCAGGCATTTTTGGCTGTTTGCCAATGATTCTGTTTATGTTCTTGAAGGCATCGGGTCCTGGCTCGATAGCTTGTAGCCTTTTTTCATATTGTATGTTATTGTGGTGTGTGATGGAGTTCCGGAACATGAGTTACGTCGCACAGAGGAAAGTCCACGTTTTTCTTTCACTCAAGTTTCAAGTTAGCAGATAAAAGTGAGCAGAACAAAATTTTTATCATCATCTTATTCAAAGCTAATTAAAAAAACCCAACATCAAAATTAAATGCTCTATAGTACTTTTGGTAAACACTAGTATTCTGCGAATGGCCTGCAATAAAATTAACATGCAATAAAAGTTGCATGCAATGAAAGTTGCATGCAATATAAACAACGAAAGGTACGCGGTTATTTTGTTCCTTTTTTCGAGTTTCTCTTTAATGTCTAAGCCTTTAAAGGTTTTATTTTTGGGATCTTAAAATAAAATAATGTTCTGTTTATGAAAACTCAAAAACGGGTTGAGTATTTTTTTTTTTTTTGATCAAGTTCAAGAAATTGTATAAAAACTTTGCTTTGACTATCTTTGAATAAATTTATATTTATTCCAGAAATCAGATGCCATCAAGCTTTGCATGAGCTCAAGACTATATTTTCGGAGTTCTTAAAGCATGCTTTTGAACAACTTTTCATATCACTTGAACTCGAAGACCAAGTTAGTGCGATCCAGTCATGCATTTGATTTGTTTTTCAGACAACTTTCAATTTTTACTCATCCGCATACATCTACTACTGTAGAATGTATATACTGCAAAGTGTTGGCTTATTTTCAGAATTTTCTAAGCTGTGTTTATAGAACATATATATTCTACTTGTTGAAAAAATCAGTAAAATTGTTGAAGTCATTGCCTCTCTTTAAAAGGCATATTGCTGTAGATACTTTCTGTACTTCATTTTGGGGCTTTTTTATTTTAAACAACTGGTGTGGAAAAAATGTATTCAAAATTAGTGTCTTTCTTTGTTGTGGTTAAAAGTATTCCAAATTACATCATTACCACCTACACAACTTTTAATTTGTGTTCATCCACCAAAAATAAAACATCATGTTAAAAATATTGAATCCTCATGAGTCATGAGTGTGTTGCCTTATCTTATATGCTCAGTACACCCTACTTTACCACGATGGGGGACCAAAAAGTCTGCAAACTTTTCTCGAGGATCCTTAAACTTGTATTTTTTTTTTCTAATGAACATGCTGACAGTTTTTCTTTTCGGTTTTTTATTTAACTCTGCAGTGTTTCTATTATACTTTCATACGTCAATATTAACTTGACATTTATTTTCGTAGCTTGTAATATGAAAATATAGGGACTTCTTGTTATTTTTTTTTTTTTTTGTAATGTCATACCATTTGACTGCCTGCCAGCATGTAACTTGAGTTCAGTGCACTCGCATTTTGTGTGTTGATATCAATTCAACTAACTAAACTCCCACAGCACATATTGGTACAAACACACAACAAGCCAACTGGCGGCAAATTTCATTTAGCAGTTATATGGCGACATCTAATAGGAAATATAAAAATGGGGATTTGCCTGGTTTTTCGTGTAACAACGGAGAGGGGCTTTAAGCCGCCGCAGTACTATTTTTTAAATGCTAATCCCATGACAGTCATATTATCGCAAAATTGAGAAAAAAAAAAGGAAGGAAGAAAATTAAAAACGAAAAACCAAATTCGCTGTCCACATGGCAGTGGTTGCTTTAATGACGATGGTGTAGTGTGTGGTGTTTTGGCCATTTGCACTATCATCATGCCGCCAACGGCATAAAATTCCAATTTCAATAAATCTCCTTTCTCCATCCGCCATCCGCTGGCCAACCCATATCTTCTTGGTTCTTTGGTTGGTTGGTTTTTGTTGGAACCAACCTGCTACCACCCATCAGAAATTTGGTAAAAAATTTGCATGGTTTCTTTGTATTTTGTCTCGGGAAGGATTTTCTCGAATGAAAAATTGATACATTGGGAGAATAAATGCAAAAATTTGTCGCTGTTTTTTTATTTTTTTTGTTTTGTTTCTCCTTTTAAGAGAGGCTGCAACTACAGTATTTATGTGTTAGATGTATTTGTATCTTTTGTTTGTTTTTGATGGCTTGGATGCAAAGGGAGGTGTTGTAGGTGGGGCTTTGTGCAAAAGATGGCCTCGGTCGCCATCAGCAAAGGCTTAAATGCTATTTTCGAAATTCAAAATGCAATGGCATGCTTTCCCCTTTCCTTAAATGTCTGGGTTTTTTTTTTCTATGTATTTATTGTTTTCTATTAAATTTGTTGATAGCAGTCTTATATTATATGTATATGCAGCTATATTTATAAAGTATATTTTGAAAGTTTTAATTAGCATCCTTTGCTGTGAGAAGCTGAGACTCATCGTTCCGCATGGTTCTTAATTTTAGTAAACAAAAATAAAACTTCTTTTAAGATACACATTGCGTTTATAGATGAAAAACTTCTTTAATTTTAGCATAATTGGATCTAGAAATTATAAACTAAGTTCCAAGAAAATCGAAGAAATAATTGGATGAAGTAAAGCATAGGAACCAACTTAAATATTAAAAATATTATGCGAGAAAAACACGTTTGCATAAATCATGCGGGAAATAACTCATGCGAGAAATATATCACCTAAAAAAAATATCATGCGATAAATGTATGCGAGAAAAATGTCAAGCGAGAAACATATCACCCGAGAAAATCATGCGATAAATGTATGTGAGAAAAATGTCAGGCGAGAAAAATGAGACATATATCATGCAAGAAAAATGTCAAGCGAGAAATATATCATGTAAGAAATATATCATACGAGAAAAATATCATGCGAGAAATATTTTTTTTTTAACAAATAAGCCTGGAAGAATCATATGTTTTGCTCTCTCGTTACGCAAACGGATGATAAAGAAAAATTCTATTTTCTGTTTAAGTGAACGCAAAGAGCTCTTAAGTCTAAATAGAAGATTGTCAAGTTTAAGAAAGACTACCAACGAGCCTCTTTGATGGTTTCATGGCTTGCCATAATGCTTTGTTTTCACGAACAAGTGGTCAAAACAAGGGCTTTGAACTATCAAAAAGAAATTCTGCAGAAAGAAGTGCAATTCTTAAAGGCTTATTTGTAAGAAGGCATTGGATGTTTAAACAGAATTCGACTACAGGCCATAAAGCAAGATCCTTTTCGGCATAGTTGGCGGAGCATATTCCCGAATTAATTAAACTACTAACTGATTTTTGTAACTCCTATGCATTGAGAATTGAAAATGGTAAAAGCTTGTCAGATAAGGGGGAGAGGAGGGAACTTATTTGTAATATTTGGATGAAGTAAAGCATAGGAACCAACTTAAATATTAAAAATATTATGCGAGAAAAACACGTTTGCATAAATCATGCGGGAAATAACTCATGCGAGAAATATATCACCTAAAAAAAATATCATGCGATAAATGTATGCGAGAAAAATGTCAAGCGAGAAACATATCACCCGAGAAAATCATGCGATAAATGTATGTGAGAAAAATGTCAGGCGAGAAAAATGAGACATATATCATGCAAGAAAAATGTCAAGCGAGAAATATATCATGTAAGAAATATATCATACGAGAAAAATATCATGCGAGAAATATTTTTTTTTTAACAAATAAGCCTCGAAGAATCATATGTTTTGCTCTCTCGTTACGCAAACGGATGATAAAGAAAAATTCTATTTTCTGTTTAAGTGAACGCAAAGAGCTCTTAAGTCTAAATAGAAGATTGTCAAGTTTAAGAAAGACTACCAACGAGCCTCTTTGATGGTTTCATGGCTTGCCATAATGCTTTGTTTTCACGAACAAGTGGTCAAAACAAGGGCTTTGAACTATCAAAAAGAAATTCTGCAGAAAGAAGTGCAATTCTTAAAGGCTTATTTGTAAGAAGGCATTGGATGTTTAAACAGAATTCGACTACAGGCCATAAAGCAAGATCCTTTTCGGCATAGTTGGCGGAGCATATTCCCGAATTAATTAAACTACTAACTGATTTTTGTAACTCCTATGCATTGAGAATTGAAAATGGTAAAAGCTTGTCAGATAAGGGGGAGAGGAGGGAACTTATTTGTTGGAGGCCAGGGTAGCTCCGTGATTGACGGACTATAGTCTCATGGACAACGAATAGACTGAACACATTAGCCGTGTTCCTTTGGAGGTGGTACTCGTGAGTGCACCTTCAAGGGAATCTGAAGAAGCTAGGATTGTGAAGTATAAAAAGGCGATGGAATATCGAGCCCAGCTATATAGCTCTTTAAGTGATGGTTACTTCTAGAATCAGTACTTACTAAGCTAACAGTGCTTACAAGACAATCTGCAAACGAAAAAAGTCAGAGTTCTTCGAATCTGAATCCAGGCCAATGGCACGTTGTAGAATCTCCAGCTTCCAGCCGAGAGGCCCAATTTTCGACCACTTTTTTCAGCAATTGGAGCCGTATGTCAGCAATAACGCGCCGAATATTCTCTTCCAAGGAGTCAATCGTCTCGGGCTTATTTGCGTAAACAAGCGACTTCACAGAACCCCACAAAAAATATAACGCGCTCACAAAAAGTTTCCTTCAATAAATTGATTGTTTCGTTGGCTGTATAGCATGTAGCGCCGTCTTGTTGGAACCAAAGGTCATCCAAATCAACATCCTCCAATTCAGGCACGAAAAAAGTCATTAATCATCGCTCTATAGCGTTCCCCATTGACTGTAACATTATGGCTGGCTTCATTTTTGAAGAAATATGGACCGATGATTCCCTCTGCCCATAGAGCACACCAAACTGTGACTTTTTGAGGATGTAGCGGCGTCTCAACAACGGCTTTTGTGGATTATGATCACTCCAAATACGACAATTTTGCTTATTAACGTACCCATTCAACCAAAAATTGAGCTTCATCGCTGAACAAAATTTTCTTGTGAAAATCGGGATCGGTGGCAATCTCGTTTTGGGCCCATTCACCGAACGCGCTTGATGGTCGTTCGGCTATTCATTCATGAAATGGCAACCAAACTGAGTATAAATCAAGTGAAACCTGTCAAAAAGACCAACTACGAAAAAAGTATTCCCAGATTGAAAACCACACGACTAAAAAAAACATCCTTTATAAAGGACTTACCTATCATATGCTCCTAATGTTACTTAAACGAAAGAAGATATTTTGCACTTTATGGGAAGATGTCCAGTTCTCAAAGAAATGCTTTTGAAAGCGATATCCTAACACAAAACTAAACTATACTCTTGCTTAAAAATATGGATGTTAAAAATGTTTACAAATTCTAAAGATTAGCTCTTCTCAGGAAACTTAATAACATATAAAACAACGTTGCTCTGTCACAATCGACCTGTCCCTATTGGAAAACCCTTTAGATAAATAAACTATTCAAAAAAAAAAAAAATTATTGAAAATATACGAGGTCCAATTTTTTTCTTTCTTCCTCTCGAAGCCTGAAGAATACTAATTTCCACTTTTCAGTTCAAATGGTCCTAAACAAGCTGCTCTTCATAGCTCGTCCGCTCTTAAATTAGGTAAAATTGCATCGCAAGGATTCATAATTAGCTCGCCCACGAATGTGCCATTTTTCGTAGAACTCTCGGTGCATGCCATTCGTGCTTTTAGACGAATAAAGTGCATGAGAGGCAAATTATACAAAATCGTGTCATATCATTGAAACCAATCTGACTGCAAATCTTAGGTAATTGAAAGTTTTTTTTTTTTTTTTTTGTATGCTGTTTGATAGTCCATACCCAGCGCAGCTTCTTTTTAATGAGAGGCGACAGTGCACAGATTTTATGTTTTTGCGGATTGCATCTCCTCTTAAGAGTAGAGTGATGCAGTGGGATTTTTTTTTTATTTTTATCAAAAGCGGACACGCGGCGCATAATGATCAACATCATCCCTGTATAGTTGCATTCGTCGACATCGTCCGTAGTCGTAGTCGTTGTCGTTGTCGTCAATGTTGTCGCCATCTTCAGCACTAACAAAACTCATCATCAGCTATAGTAGCAACTAGCTGAAAAGTAGAGTGGAGCTAGAGATGATTATTTTTTAAAGGTTAAACGTGGGGGTTAGGAAAAAAAAACTACGATTCAAATAAAATTACCCTCCTTTTCACTATCTCCCTATCATCAACATCATACCATTGACAACATCATGCACATCCGAACAAAAATTACACGAGGAATTAATTTATTCAGCTTAAGGTTTTCTAAGATGGAGTGCAAATCGATTGCGTTGTAGCAAACATGCTCAGGTTAATCGGTTTTAATGTCTACATATGCAACAAGTTTTTGATCAACAAAAATCGTGACTTACCTAAGGGTAAAAAGTATGTTGTAGGAAAGCAATAAATGGTAAATTCGGTGGAATTGTTGGAATTGGAAAGATTATTCGAAGATGAAGAACTGTATTTTTTGCCGGTGATGTTTCGGTCAATGATCCTGGCTACATAAAGGGTTTTCCAATAAGAGGTGTCATTTTGAATAGCCCGCTATTTCGGTAGCTGTCACTTTTGAAGCTGTCATTTTTTGATATTTGACAAGTAGAAACTACGCTATTAATAAAAATAGAACGATACACGCTTGAACAACGCATTGAAATTATTAAAATTCACTATAAAAATGGTGAAAATTTGGCAGAGACGGTTCGTAAAACTAAAACATTTTTGGGTCGTCGTGAAGCACCTTGTCGGACCGCAATACAGAAATTGGTGGACAAATTCGAGCTGTTGGGACAAGTTAGTGATGTGAAGAATAAAACCCGTGCACGTCGCTCAAGAACAACTGAGAATATTGCTGTTGTAGCCCAAAGTGTTGAAGAAAACCCAGGTTTTCCATTCCTCGTCGTTCTTTGGAATTAGGCATTCCACAAACGTCATTACACCGTATTTTGCATAAAGACTTGGGTCTTAAGGCTTATAAAGTTCAGTTAACACAAGAACTCAAGCCGGCTGATCATCAACAACGTCGTGTCTTTGCTGATTGGGTCCTTGAAATGCATGAAAATGATCCGGAATTTCATCGAAAAATCATGTTGACTGATGAGGCCCATTTCCAACTCGGAGGCTACGTCAACAAGCAAAACTGTCGCATCTGGGGCTCGGAAAACCCAAGAGTTATTGTTGAAAAGCCTCTCCATCCTCAACGCGTGACTGTTTGGTGCGGTTTATGGTCCGGCGGGGTCATTGGACCTTACTTTTTCGAAAATGAGGCTGGAGCAACAGAGTTACGGTCAATGGATTGCGCTATCGAGAGATGATTAATGATTTTTTATGGCCGGAATTGGATGGTATTGATCTGGACAACGTTTACGCAATGAAACCAGCGATCTTTTACGGGAAAAGTTTCCTGACCGTGTTATCTCTCCAAGAGGTGATCACAATTGGCCACCGGGATCTTGTGATTTAACACGTTGCGACTTCTTCCTTTGGGGCTACGTGAAAGATAAGGTCTACGCCAACAGCCCAGCGTCGATTCAAGACCTCAAAGATTAAATTCGTGTGGCTATCGAGGACATAGGGCAGCCACTTTGCGATTTGGTTATGGAAAATTTCATGAAAAGGATATGGTCCTGTAAGCGTGTTCGTGGCGGCCATTTGGCTGATGTTGTTTTCCATTATTAACGGCATACCTTCCTCTTTATAATGAAATAAACATCCGATCATTTATCTCAATCTAAATGCCATTTTTCTTTGAATATCAAAATAACACCTCTTATTGGAAAACCCTTTATTAGAGCAGTTTGATTCTGAGAGTGCCCAGAGTACGGAAGAGGATGAACATGAAGAAGCGCAACAGAGGTTTGCGGTACTAAAAGGGAAATCGGGCTACAAATGGAGTTCGGTTGCATAATATCTATAAACCTAGAAGCATTTCAACCTCCCTTGAGGCTTAGAGTTTACTTCTTACGGACAAGATTCTACAGGGTGATTCGCTTACGGTAAGACAAAAAGCTAGAGCGTGTAGGTTGAGTTGAGAGTTGAGACAAGAAAAAAATCGTATGGGAGGGGGGGTCTATTCCCCCCGTTTAGCCAGGAGGGAAACAAAATATTAAAAAAACAACAGTTACACACACAATGCCGTGATACATTTTTTTGTACAGCCAGAAATCTCTTCTTTTATTGCATTTTTAAATAAAGTTGTTTTAGAGAATAGTTTTTGGAAAATTTATTTTCAAAATCAAAATTTCGAAAAAAATATTGAAAAAAATTTGGTTCAAACTGATTTTGTTCAGAAATTTACGTTATTAAGTAGCATTTTTGTTTTTTAATTTTAAGTCAAACACCAAAAACGGGATGCTATAATCTCTTTTAGTTCATTAGAAAATTGAAAAATTACAGATCTTAATTTGACTCCAATCCGTTGCTTAAGTTGCTCTGAAGATAAAGTAGATTTAGTTATTTTCAATTTTCTCAAAAAGTACAAGACATTTAAGCGTCCGGTTATCTATTTTTGACTTAAAACTAATAAATGCATTCAATTTTGTAAGCAAAATTAGTACTTAATTACGTAAAATTTCGAAAAAAAATAGTTTGAAATTTTCTTTTTCAAAATTTTAAGTTTGAAAATCTATTTTTCAAAAACTATTCCTTAAAATAACTTTATTTACAAATATATTAAAAGAAAATATGTCTGGCTTTATAGAAAGATATATCATGGCATTACAAGTATAACCGTTGTGTTTTAACATTTTTTGTTTTTCTGTTTTAAGACAATTTTTTTTAGAAAATGGGTCTTCCTGACTAATTCAATTTTCTAAAGAAATAGAAGAGATTTTAGCATCCGGTTTTTAGTATATATTTGACTAAAAGTTAATAAAAGCATTTTATATTAAAAACTAAAATCCTACTTCATAACGTACAAATTTGAAAAAAATTAGTTGGAACGAAATTTTTTCATTTTTTTTTTTCGAAATTTTGAGTTTCAAAAGTTAATTTTTTAAAAACTATTCTCTAAAACAACTTTATTTAAAAGTATATGAAGAAAAAATATTTCTGGTATTACAAAAACTGGTGTAACTGTTGTTTTTTAATATTTTTTTCTGTGCTTTTTGTCACACCGTATGCGTATAACCTGTTATACAAAGTGGTGACTAATACTGACGAACAAATAGGACGCTGTTCAGTAAGTAACGAAAAGTCGAAACCATACCAAAGACCGATGGACATTATTGAAGTAGAAGCTTTTATTGGCTTGCTTAAAACTGCCAAATTACATCTCAGCAAATTGTGGTCGGTAAAATTCGTCGTTTCTCTTCTTATAGCATCGATGTCGCAGCATCGATTTGAATTTATCGCGACGTGCCTGTGTTTTGATGATGGAACGGCCAGAGATGAACGCAAAGTAAATGACAAATTTGCACTAATTCGAGAAATATGGGAGTTTTTTTATTACAAATTTTAAAACAGTCTACTGTTGGACTGTAGGGGTATTTGTCTATTCCGGGTATATATGGCACCCAAACCAGATAAATACGGAATCATATTTGTGATGATGAATGACTCACGTACACGAACGTGGTAGATTATAAGCTCAATTCCTTACATTGATAAAGTCGAAGGTGATGCGAATAAGTCAGTGCATTCCTTCTATGTTTGCAAACTGTCAGAGTATCCATGGAACTGGAAGGAATATTACAGTGGATAATTGGGGTTCTCTTCTGTGCCACTGTTCCAGATGATGATATAATTCAAAAATGTTGGGCACTCTTCGAAAAAATAAACGAGAGATTCTAGGAGAGTTTTTATCTTCAGGAGGAGAAGGTTGTTCGAAATTTGCATTCGATGAAAACAAGACTTTGGTTTCGTTTGTTTGTAGTCTTAGTCCTGTCCACAAACCACTATTCCGATCAAGAGTCAGGTCAGCCGTAATTGATCCTGGATTACAATAGTACCAAAGACGAAACTGATACTTTCGACAAATTGAGTCATTCTTACGTAAAGAGCTACGCGTCGTTGGGCCGTTGAGGGTATTCTGTGGAATGTTGGATCACGGCGGCATTAATGCTATGGTACTAAATAGACTTTCCCAACCAAACAAAAAACTTTAAGAAAAGAATTTCTGTACCAACTTTTGTATAGCCTTTTCGAGCCGCATCTAAAAAAGAAGGATGCAAGTTGAAAGCTTAAGACTGGGTTTGAAACAAATTATCGAAGAAATATTGTGCAATGAATCTCAAAATGAGGCGACAACCAGGCTAGGGAAGAATTTTGATAGCTTGTAGTTACTATTTCATACTGGTTTCGTGATACGCTGACTTCATTTTTGTTCTAAGAACAATTCTTGCAATTTCATTTGAGTTGCTCAAATGTCGGCAGTAACAATGCCATCCAGTTTAGGCCTCAAGAAGTTTCTTATCATCGATCTGGAGCCCTCGTTTTTTTTACGGTTATGTCGAAACCAGTTTCGTTTTGGAAGAAACTGTGACAAACTGTGACCTGCTCGGCTTGTGTACCTCGTGTGGATTGATATCGTCCCATAATCGACAATTTTGCTTGTTCACACATTCATTCAACTCAGAATTGGCGAATTTTGGGTCAACTTTCAACTGCCACAGAGCTCAATCAGCAAAAACACGGCCGTGGTGTCTTTGGTCGTTTACCTCGAGATTCTCTGGGTCAGTTGGATTGTACACAGGCGAAGATTTAAGTCTCGATGCACCCTTCGCCTTGTAAAAGTTCAAGAAACTCCAAGTTCTTGTGAACGACGAGAAATTGGTTGGCTTGGTTTTTCCCTTATACTCTAAGGCACAGCAGAGATGTTTTCAGCAGACCTCGTGTTTCGGTGATGTACGGCCAAATATTGTCCAATATTCGGCTCAGCAAGACGGAGAAGATTTTCAAAAAAAATAATAATTAAATTCATACGTTGTTCAACGCCATACCTTGTCATTTTGAATTCCCCTACACCACAGAACAATTCACAAACAAGGTTGACAAATGTTGCTGTAACAAAATAGCCGCTATAACCTAACAAATGTAGAGCGTCGCCATTGAAAGGCCCTTTATAAACTATAAAACCACTCGTGTCTTAAGATTAAGTTCTAATTTTTAAAATAATGGACCGACACCACACGGCGACCAAACCACTGCACGACGTGGCCATCGTCCATTTATTCCCCGTGCTTTTTACATCCACTCAATTTAAGTTTTTTATTAATTGAAACTCAAAATTCACATTACGAGACATCAAGATTAACTACAGACACTACATACATATGAATATCCTTGAACGAAAAAATAACACTCAAAATTAATTAAATTTAAAGTTTTAATTTTTTATTGTACCAAAGTAAAGCTTCGTGTGAACTTTCCCTTATCACTTTCATAGTTAAATATACTCTTCAAGTCAAGAGCCACTTCAGAGCTCTCCATATCCCCATCTATCATATCCTGAAGTTAATTAAATCAACGAATTCTATATGATGTAAATTTCCATCCCTTGAACGCATCCTATATTTGTTTCTTTTCGTCTCGTTCGTTAATTAAGTTCAATATTTGGCCGACAAGCTTTGTCTAATTAACATCTAAGTGCAAAAGCCACTCGACATTCTCTATAGTTTGGGTTTAGGCCAATGATGTCTGAAAACCAAAAACAAAAGTCTACTATACCAAAAAGAGAAATACAAATCTATGTCGTTTGTATAAAAGACATCCCACTTAATGAGATTGTCTCGCACCCGCACAAGCAAACCAAACTATCTGTCAGTTTATCATGAGCTATACGCGTCATCGTCGATTGATAAATGAATTCTTTTGAAGCGTGTGCGTTACTTATTTTTCGATAAACAACAGATGCAATGCACAGATCATCCGAATGGGGATGTGGTATCTTTAGAGATGCTTCACCTACGAATCCAGAGTTGTCATCTGGCATAAATAAAACAAAAAAACAAATATGCATGAACTTTCTCTTGTGGTTAATAACTGTAATGTTGCCACAGATTAAAGAGTCCGAGATAGCAGACAACACTCAATTATAGTCTGATATAGCAGACGTCTCTAAATAATAGTGTGAGATAGCAGACTTTACTAAATTACAGTTTGAGACAGCAGATGTCAATAAATTACAGTCTTAGATAGCAGACGTCAATAAACTACAATCCGAGATAGCAGACGTTACCAAATTACAATCTGAGGTAGCAGACTTCACTCAATTACAGTTTGAGATAGCAGATGTCATTAAATTACAGTCTTAGACCTCAATAAATTATAATCTGAGATAGCACACGTTATCAAACTACTAGCCACTTAATTAAAGTCTGAGATAGCAGACGTCACTAAATTACAGTCTGAGATAGCAGACGTCAATAAACTACAATCCGAGATAGCAAATTACAATGTTTGATAGCAGACGTCATTAAATAACAGTCTTAGATATCAGACTTCACTAAATTACATTCTGAGATAGGAAATGTCATTAAATTACAGTCTTAGATAGCAGATGCCACTTCATCACAGTTTCAGATAGCAGACCTCACTAAATTATAATCTCAGATAGCACACGTTATCAAACTACTATCTGAGATAGCAGATGCCACTTAATTAAAGTCTGAGATAGCAGACGTCACTAAATTACAGTCTGAGATAGCAGACGTCAATAAACTACAATCCGAGATAGCAGACGTTACCAAATTACAATATGAGATAGCAGACGTCACTAAATAACTTTCTTAGATAGCAGATGTCACTAAATCACAGTCTGAGATAGCAGACGTCACTAAATAACAGTTTGAGATAGCAGACTTCACTAAATTACATTCTGAGATAGGAAATGTCATTAAATTACAGTCTTAGATAGCAGACGTCACTAAATTACAGCCTGAGGTAGAAGATGTCAGTAAACTACAGGCTCAAATAGCAGATTTCACTTAATTACAGTCTGAGATAGCAGACGTCATACCAATCAACTACTTTTTTACCTATCCACTATCTATGCTGGAACCTAAGTCTTTTAGAAATGGACTATGGAAGAGTTCGATTTTCTTGTGCTCATTCACAGATTCTGTATATATATATTTCGTTAAAAACTGAGTGTGGGCTATAATTTCACAAAAAAACTAGTATTAATATTTCAATGCACTTCACGAATTATGGTGTTCACTGGCTCTGGTAACGGTAAATGGTGACGATAATTCAGGATTGCTTTAAATGCAATTTAATAAATTGTGGCTGTGAATGCTTTATTACAGGCTATAATATTATTGATGTGTATAAACATCTATGCCGGCGCGCCGTGGACTTTCCTCTGTGCGGCGTTACAAGGTCACACTTAACGATGTAGCACGTAACGTTAAGAAAATCAGCATAGTAGGATATTGGGTACGTTCAGTGAAAAAAATCCGTTTTGGATCCGTGCACGTAGTCAACAACGTATGGACGACTGCCCTTGGACAAACGTTGATGTTTACACACAATAACCGTGAGTCCCGGCACTCAGTCAATTTTTTTTCTAAGTAATTATAGTTAAACGTAGCAAAGACTAAGCTCAATTATTATTTCAAATTTTTTTCAAGACTGAAATTATTTTATTATAGGTTGACCTATTTTGTATTTCTAAATTTCCTTACACATGGCAACACTGTATCTATAGCCTAGTTCTTCATCGTCATGCGTTTTGCATTTCGTTTGCCTTGTTTTCTTTTGTGTCTACATATTTTCAATAAAGTCTTGATTGGCGTTTGTGCGTCATTGGAGCATTTGAATGGCGGTGCGTCTGTCGATAACTTTACTTTTTCCGGTTCACTAAAACGACATACATGTGCGGCTTTCTGCCTATATAGAATAAATCTCCCATTCGTTCTGTATGTATGTATATATGTGGAATAAATCTATCATTCATGGTTTTATACTAAAACGATGGAAAGAAATGGGTTACAGATGCGTGCGACAGAGTACCTTTGATAAATACACTCCATTTCAATTGATTATTGACATCTTGTTTGTTGGTTTAAAATATTGAAGAACTGCACATTCTTTTTATTTACACGTCTATTAATCTAATATTTAACTCAAAAAAAAAAAATACCTTCCACATTTAAATAGGAATGGCTTGACAGCTCGTGGAGAATCAGGGCTTATGAAGTGACGCACTCTCCACTTATACTGGGTGCTTGATTTTAGTCAGTAAGAATGGAAGGGAAATTCGGATGTACATATGTACCTCTCCATCTGATAAGAAGAAATGCCTCGTGGTGTAATGGTTACTGCGTTGGACTGCCACGCGCGCCGCCGCCGAAGCGGAGAAGGTATGGGGAACGAGTCCCAGTCCCAGCCTATTCTTACTAAAATAGAAAAATTTTGTCTCAGTAGTGCCGCCTCTGGAGAGGAAGTGACAAATTCTCCAAGAGTATCCCTGTCATAAAAAAAAGGTTCCTCTTCTCGTAACGCGTTCGGTTTCAGCATACCTATATGTATTTCATGTGAGTACTCTTGTTTTTGACACTGTTGACAAGCTGTCGCATTTTGGTAACTTTATCAAGACACGAAGTACATTTATATTTTTTTGTTGGTAGCTTTGTATTTCCTTATTTTTAAGAGGTGATTTTATGAGTTGATTTTGAAGGTGTCAGAATTATTTATTTATGGACATTTTTGGAAGCAGATTTTGTCGTTTTAATGTTGTGACAGATACGGGTGGGAAATGTTAATGAATCACTGCTGGATAATATTGACAAATAGGATTTTTCAACACGACACAATTTCGTTTTTGTTTTCGACTTTATGTAGTCTATGATCTTAAAAGAGAATGCAAACTGTCTTGAAAAGTTTGGTTACCGTTTAAATGTAGATATAGTGTCATTCGATGCATTGAATAAATGTTTTATGGATAAGATTTCGGGATATGTTTCAATTTTTCACTGCAATAAAGGGTGTTTTTTTTTAAACGTGTGATTTTCAAGAAGAAATAAAATGCGTAAAATTTAATGTTATGGACAAGAATTTAGCTTTATTATAAAGATAAGGGTTTGCCATTATGTTTTAAAAATTACCGCAAGTGACCGCAGCGGCTGGCTCCAATTCCAGCCGAGAGGCCCAATTTTCGACCACTTTTTGCAGCAGGGCCGTATGTCAGCAATACCGCGCCGAATATTCTCTTCCAAGGCGACAATCGTCTCGGTAGATGCATTGATCCTTGTTCGAATGGAAACTTTGATTGTAGACATAGCCGCTGAGCCAAAAATGGGCCCGATGATTTTTTAGCCCAATTCTAGAAATCTGGCCAACATTTCTACCGCCCAGTAAGCGAACTCACGGCATCTTCTATGTCTATGGTCGTCCGGCTTCATTTCTTGAGTCAGCACTCATCTTTTTGGTGGCATAAGGTGCAAAAACGTGTACTCACGCTCAAACTTTTCCACGGTGCGACGAATTGCATGCGTACTGAAGCCATGATGACGACCGACCTCACGACGAAATTCATGTTGCGTATTAACAACTGAGTGGGAATTTCGATAATATATTTTTTAATAATTTCCACACGCTAACTGAATATTTTGACAGCTGGAAGTCATTTGGTTAATTAGACAGCTAAAAAAACTATCATTGCTATCTGGCCACCCTTTAAAAGTCCCCATCAGCCCAGAGCCGCGAGCTTGAGGCTCAAGAAAAACCTGAAACGCCGTTTTTTTTTTTGCAATCAATTCGTCCATTACAGGTATACGAAGTTTAATCAAAATCTTTAGAGTTATTTTCGAAAAAATTTTAAAAACCTCAAAATAGTGGTATGTACATAGCTAAGACCAAAATTCGAATTTTCCCCCAGGGAATCATATAAAAATGCTCTGTACGAAATTTGAAGATAATCGGCCCACCCGTTTAAGCTCTATAGCCACATTCAGATCAATACAAGAAAATATTTTAATAAACTTGTTTTGACAATTTGCCCAGACGTCCACATAAACGTATTTTTTGGCGCCTGCACAAATATTTACGCCAAACACGACGCACAACTCAAATTTGTATTGTTTTTACACGGCTTTAAAAATAAGCCATATTGAAACAGAGTTACCATTGCCACGTTGTTGCAAAATTATTATGGCTTTTTCTTCGATTATTATAAAGAAGCTTTCCAATGTGCTTTTTTTTTAGAGCTTTTAAGAATAGTGAAGTCAACTTTAGGAAATGCAGTATTGCCGTTTGCTGTTTTTCTGCGTTCGTTATATTTTTTTCTTTTTATATGTTCAAAAACCATTTAAATGGTTACCCTACTAATGTTTGTCAGAGATTTGTGGCAATTCATCATCCTCACTACGGCATCTTTTAAAGAGCTTTAAAGCAGCGACATCTTATTGAAATCCACTGCAGCCAAAGTGAAAGGCAAACATATTATCTTATCTTCATGAGAATTAAAGTGGATGCATGGACGCATATTAACACTGACGAACAGATCGACAGTTGACTTGACGAAACACACTTTTCGATTTTGGTAATATTAGTTTTGATTAAAATGTCGACTTTTTTTTACACGAAACCAATACTTGGCCTTTCGAGCAAGTAAAAAACATAAAGCCATTCATAGAATTTCAAAACTTTACATTAAAACTTCTTTATCTCTTAAATAAATTAATTTAAAAAATTTAAAAAAAATATCAAAATGTTGCATCCGTTGAAATTGTTCAAGTTGAGACTTCTTCAAAACTCTTAACATCTTGTTAATCAGGATGTTACTCTCCTTGCTTTAGTTCTCCTAGGAGATTTGTGTTACGGATGCCACTGGGTTATGTATTTTTTGTTTTTTGTTTCTGCTTCTTATATTTAACACTTAAATATGCTTCCATTGGGAATTAAAGAAACGTCCTTCATTATCCTCATTTTGAATTTATGAGCATTGAAGCTTGCGTAACTACTTCAAAAAGGCTCTTTCCGCTTTTTTTTTTTTTTTTTTTTTTTTTTTTTTTTTTTTATATATTTTTTATTCTGCTTGTTGGATATAGTTTTATTTTTTATTTTCTTTTTATTCATTTGGACTATAAATTGAAATACCATCTTCTTTCGCATAAAGTGGATATCTTTTAAAAGCAATATGGTGCTGTGTGCACATAAATTCTGCAATCCTTTTCGATTTTTTTTTGCGTATTTTTCTTTCTTTTTTCTTAATAACTTTTCTTTTCGGATATATCTTCATAGAAGGAAGCACAAAAAAAAAAAAAACAAAATGTTCCCATAATAATATAGTCCTTAAAATTCATTTTCTACAAGTAGGGTTATATGTATAACAACGTTATCGTTTGTTCAAGGAGTGTGCTTTAAACATATTTTCTTTTTGCTGCTCAATTGTATGTGTAAATGTGCGATTATCTTAAAAATATAACCTACCTACATGTTTATGTAAATGTACGTGTTTAGTTGATTTTAGGATGAACATGTTATCGGTTGTGTCAAATGATGGGTGATGAACCCAAATTTGTTTAAAAAAAAAGTCTGCAAATTTTACAGTTGAGGCAATTTTAAAGCAACATCAAACACAAAAAAAAAAAAAAGAAAGAAAGAAGAGCCATCATATTTACCTGTCCTTTTTTGATATTGATCAGCTTTTAACTCTTTGTGGGAAAATCTCCTTATGCGATGATAATTTAAAAATGCAACCATTCACAGGCAATTTGTAAATAAAATTTACGAAATTTTTACAAAATATTTGGGCCAAAAAAAAAATCCTATTTTTCTCAAAATCAGCTCTACAGATTAAAAAAAAAACCTTAAAATCTAATTAGGGTGTTGGTAGGCAAAAAATTCACAAAAAAAAAGAAAGTGAATTTTTGGCCAAACAAAACTCTAGTCAGCAAATTTTTGAATTTCGACTATCTCATTATCGGGTAAAGCGATTAAAATTTGATTTTGTATGCCGAAACTTATAATAAATTTAAATCATATTCCATATCAAAATTTTGGAAAAAAAATTCGCATTTAAAAAAAAAACCTTTTTTTTTTTTCAAAATTCCATTTTTCAAAAACGGGTAGATGATTTTCTTTTAAATTCAATGACATATCAAATTTTTGTCTTTAAAATGTTTAAAAAAAATTGTATAAAAAATGAGTATTTCTTGAACAGCTCTTACGATTTTAAACCATTTTTTTTGTCATAAACTAATTGTAAGATGATGATGTATAGGTATCGCGTTGGGTTCAAAACAGTTTCAGAAGTATTTTAATCAATTTATTTCTGATTTTATTCATTAGAAAAAATTCTTCAGTTTTCTTCAATGCAAAGGGTGTTTTTTTTAGAAATGTGGTTTTCAAAAAGAAATAAAACGCATATAATTAAATGTTATTGCCAAGAATTTTGCTTTATTATAAAGATAAAGGTTTGCCATTATGTTTTAAAAATGATTTCTGGTAAGTGGCCGCCGCCGCTGGCTCGAATAAATTTCAACCGAGAGGCCCAATTATCTACTACTTATTGCAGAAATTGCGGCCGTATGTCAGCAATAACGCGCTGAATATTCTCTTCCAAGGCTTCAATTGTCTCGGGCTTATCTACGTAGAAAAGGGACTTCACATAACCCCACAAAAAATAGTCTAGCGGTGTTAAATAGCACGATCTTGGAGGCCACGCAACAGGCCCACAACTCGAGATATCGCGCTCACAAAAATTTTTCTTCAATAAATTGATTTTTTAGTTGAGTGTATGGCATGTAGCGCCGTATTGTTGGAACCAAAGGTTGTCCACATCAACATCTTCCAATTCAGGCACGAAAAAGTCATTAATCATGGCTCTATAGCGTTCCCCATTGACTAACATTATGGCCGGCTTCATTTTGGAAGAAATATGGACCAATGATTCCCTCTGCGCGTAGAGCACACCAAATATGTAGTGACTTTTTGAGGATGTAACTCCAAATACGACAATTTCGCCTATTAATTTACCCATTCAACCAAAAATGAGCTTCATCGCTGAACGAAATTTTCTTGTGATAATCGGGATCGGTGGCCATCTCGTTTTGGGCCCATTCACCGAACGGAGACGCCCTTGATAGTCGTTCGGCTATTCATTATGAAATGGCAAACCAAACTGAGCATAAATCAAGTGACAGTTGTCAAAAAGACCAACTTCGAAAAAGTATTGCCAGAACAAACACCCTTTATATATGCACAGGGTGGGCCAAATACAAAATTCTTTTTAGAAATGCAATAAAATGAATAAAATTAAATTTTGTCCACAAATTATGGTCTTATTAGTAAGAGCAAACATTCCCATTAATTATGGAACACAACGTCGTTCAAGTGGCCGCCTCGGCTGGCTTGGCAGTATGGCATTCTGTCAATCCAATTTTCCAAGTCCTTGTTGATGGTTTCGGGCTGTAGCTCACGTATTGCTTGGATGATATTGTCCTTGAGTGCTTGAATCGTGTCCAGATTATTGGCATAACATCGGTTCTTCACGGTTCCCCACAAAAAAAAAGTCCAAAATGGTCAAATCGCAGCTCCGAGGTGGTCAATTGACATCGCCAAGACGGCTGATAACACGATTTGGGAATTTGGTAAGCGAAATATAGATTTTGGCATGGGGTGTGGGACTGGGTGCGCCATCCTGCATGAACCAGAGGTCGTCTAAACCGATGTCGTCAATTTCAGTAAAAAAAAATTCGGTTAACATGCCTCCGTAAAACCCACCGTTGACCGAAACTCTCACTCTCTGTGGATGCATTGGGTTCTAAAACAATAACGTGCGGGTTTTCCGAGCCCCTGATGTGGCAATTTTGTTTGTTAACGGAGCCGCTGAGATGAAAATACGCCTAGTCAGAAAAGATGCTTTTTCGCTTTTTCAAAAAAACGCTCTCTTTGGCTACACAGCTCTCACTTTGGAAATAAGTTTTCAATATTTCCCAACGTTGTTCAAGCGTAAATCGACTCGTTTCGTTCCGTGGAGGTATGATACTGACGTTCAGTGAAGATTTCGAGCGAGAAACAGCTATCAGTGTCAAAATAACCCATGATTTAAAAAGAAACCACTTCTCAGCTTTGTTTTTATTAAAATTTGTTTTATATGACGCTACTGGCTGGAGTGGACCAGAGACTAAACCAACAAGCCTCTCCCGGCCAGCTCGTTCCTAGTTTGGTTGAGGTCATCTTCAAGCTTTCGTACCACCTGAGTTGCGGTCTTCCTTTAATACGTCGCGTGGTACTCTGGAGGTGGATGAATAAAATTCTTCAAGTTGTTGAATTTGTGTCCATTCGCTCAAAATAACCCGTCAGCCTATGTCGTTGGCTTCTATTTAACTTTTTTTGTGGCTAGGTCGGTTTCGCTGTACTGCCCGTACTGCCCGTACAGTTCGTTCTTCTGCTACACTCCGCGTTTCTGTGACGGGACTTTACAAATGGAAAATAGTAAACACCATACAAATCGGCAAACAAAAGATTTGCAAATTCAGGGTTTCCAACTTGGATCAATATAAGACTGCTAAGTTGGTCTGACTGCGAAATAAAGAATTAAAATATATAATTCTAAACTAAATAGGACTCATAAAATACATGCATATAGGTACTTATTAAGTTAAATTCGATGAGAAATCTAGTTTAATTATAACCACTGATGGCCTTAAAAACTACCTGTACTATTTTGGTGCGCCTAAAGGCGATAGCAGCAAAACCAGCTTTACCGATAAACGCAATCAAATCAATTATTAATTAAAACTGTCGACGCTAAAATAAAAAAAAAAAAAAAAAAAAAAAAAACAATTTCCACACTATACCTACCTATACACCACCCAATTTTTCATAATTAATGACCATCAAACTGCGTTAATTTAAAATTGAATTGCAAAAACGGCATAAAACATGCAGAACCCGTGGATAGGCAAACAAAGAACCACATTAAATATTGAATTTAAAACAAAAATCAGTGTTAAATGCAGAATTCCCTGATGGCAAATAAATTTTTTAGCCACTTGTGTGTGTTTACATTTGTCTATAGTAAGCATATTTTTAGATATACCAGATACCAGATTTAAATTCAAATCCAAAATTTTTATTTCAAATGAAATAACACCCGCCGCGCTATGCTATCCGACAAAAAAAAAAAAATTATAAATGAATGAATACTAATTCATGATTAGAAAAAAGGGTGGGGGTGGCAGGGTGCATAGTGTATATTTAGGGCACCCGGACAACTAGACCAGCTAGACACAGAAACCCTCGGAATGCTTTTGTTATTAAATTTTTAGATTTCAAATAGATTTCCATTGAATGGTATAAATATCGAAAACTAAAATTTCAATCTTTCTGTGCAAGTGGTTTCTGTGAATGTCATGTTCAAAATGAGGGTATTTTTTGTTTGGGAAAATGTGGTTGTGGTTAACTGCAAACTGCAAAGAATGATATCATTGGTCAATATGGCTTTTGTGTTGGGGATTATTTACCAATAACCTTATTTTTGGTCTACATAATGAAAAAAAAAAAAAATAAATAATTTTTCAATATTATGATTGCTTGCAGTTCACTTAGTTTTCATTAAATAATTCTGATTAAGGTAGAAGTATAGAGATTATATAATAATAATATTTAACTTGTGGGTATAGAATAAAAAAATTATTTTGAACCCATTTGTTGAGCCAACTTAAGTAGTCAGTGCTAAATCCAACTATCTTTAACTACCTCGAAAGTATTTAAACATTTTTTTTTTAGGTGGGGCTACAGTTCGGAGCCTCTAGGTAGGTTGGTAGGAAGGTAAAATGGCGGTTCTGAGAACACCTGTTCCCGAAGAACCCAATTAGCGCTGTTATGCGCCGTTTTGATACCATAACTCGTTTGACCTTATTTGTTTGTTGATACAGGGGTAGTGTTTTTAGTTTTAACAGAATTACTTAGAGAACTAGGTTATTGTTTTTTCACGCAGGCCTAAAAGAGCACCAAGCTTACAACTGTGTGCTAGGTGGTTCCGATAGGGTTGCGATCCAACCATATAGCCCTTCACCAGATCCACTCGTGGCTGAGCGTGTCCCAAGCAAGGTTATACCTACTAGGTATATATATGTCAAGGCTTTAAAGCTTGCGCCAGTTATAGAGAAGGTGATTGTCTGAAAAGTTAATAACGAGTTTGTTGATTGATAGGGACTAGGTTTTGGTCTGTGCCCTCGACCTCAAGGGAATGTTACCCTCAAACTGTGTGCCAGTGAGTTCCATTAGGGTTGAGACCCGGCCGTATATCCTATCACTAGATCTACTTGTGGTTGGGCTTTTTCAAAGTCAAGGCAAACCTAAATAGGTTTTGGCAATGCTTAAAGCCCTTCACCAGTTATGGATTAAGTGGTTGTCCGGAAAATTAGTGACGATTTTTGAATATGAATTTTGTTTTGTAGTGCTTTTACCTAACTTATTAGGCCAGCAATAGCCTATCGGGAATCGGCCCGAAACAGGAGTCAATAGCGATACAGTCCACGACTACCGATCCACCGAACCCCGGTAGACCACTGCTAGTCCTTACACTTCCTATGCAAGAGCTGTGGTGAAGATATTGTTTGATCTATTAGATCCATCTGGTGCTGTTTGTAAAGGAGATAAAATCGTTTATCCTTTTGATCGACAGCACGTTTAGGTTATCGAGAAAAGGGCTTCCAAATGCCAGGAAGGGAGACCTGGCCACGGCTGGGCAGTAATAGAGAAAGTGTTCGATGGTTTCTTTCTCTAGAGGGTTCTTGTAGCTACGACAGAAACTATTAAAAGGTATATGCGTAGCTTAGCCGCATGTTCTCCTATTTTCCAAAGGCCAGTGATGATTGCAACGATCCTGGCTGTATCTGTTCTATTTCGCTTTATTAAATCATTTGATCTGTTTTTGTCATAGGTAGGCCATATCTTTCTAGATACCTGCAGTTTGACAGACCTTGCCACCTTCTTATTGATTCTGAAAGGAAATGGTCATATATTCTGCCCTTCACGAATCCCAGTGGAAGGTCGACTTCTTCTGCTTGAGAGACGAGAAGGGATGATCCCTGCCTGGCAAGTGCCCTGGCAAGCTCATATGCTCATTACCTTGGATGTCACTTTGGCCACTAAAGCCTGCGAGCTCAACTCCGCATTGATTTACCAACCAGGTTACCAGGCAGCTATCAATTGCCACATTGTGCATATTTTGGTTAGATATTGTTGTTTGTTTGAGTATCCTGCAGGCTTCTTTAATGGCTAGTACCTCAGCTTGAAATACGCTGGAGGAATTGGGCAGGCGACAAGAGTTATTTATTTTCAGTGTCTCCGAGAAAACACCTGCCCCAACTCCATCATTCATCTTTGAGCCGTCAGTGAAGATTGTAGTGTCATACCCATTTGTCACCGAATCATTTTTCCACTCGTCTCTGGTGGGAAAAAGCACACTAAAACTTTTTTCGAAGTTAAGAGAGGGGGTTTGGTAGTTAATGTGGACTGAGTGCAGGTCTCTTGCCAACAGTTCCAGAATTTTTGTGTGACCATAGGGTTTTTCTGTCCAGCAACTTGCTTCTTTAAGCCTGGTTGCACTTCAGGATACCTCTACAAACATGTTTCTTTCAGCCAGCTCCGTCCCTAGCTAGTAAGTTATCTCCAATTTCGTTGTCCCGCCTAGGTGGACTCGAAGATTTTCCAGGCTGCAGCATTGGTGTCTATTCAATCTAAATGACCCAGCAACCTCTGTCTTTGGCTTTTAACTCTTTCATTTAGGCCGATGTCACTGTAAGGTCCGTACAGTTCGTTGTTGTATGTTCTTATCCAATCTCCGTCTATGAAGACGAGATCGAAAATTACCCGGAGAACGTTCCTCTCAAATCCTTATCCAAATTTGACAAAGTCCATGCTCCTGTGGGTCGATGTGAAATGAAATCTAACAAGTTGTGTGTAAATGAAATTTTTCTTTTATTTGAAAACCTCCGTTCTGTATGGAATATGACATCGTTCAAATGATCCAGCTGAATTTGAGGGGTGGCCTGGGTTATGTTGACTTTTAGGGCTTCTATCTATTGCAGCTTATTGCCATATCTATGCCTGCAACTTCAGAAAACCTACATAAAGGGTGTTTTTTTAGACGCGTGGTTTTCAAGAAGAAATAAAACGCCAATGTTATGGCCAAGAATTTAGCTTTATTATAAAGATAAGAGTTTGCCGTCGCCGCAGCTGGCTCGAATAAATTCCAGCCGAGAGGCCCAATTTTCGACCACTTTTTGCAGCAATCGAGGCCGTATGTCAGCAACAACGCGATGGATATTCTCTTCCAAGGCGTCAATGGTCTCGGGCTTATCTGCGTAGCCAAGCGAATTCACATAACCCCACAAAAAATAGTCCAGCGGTGTTAAATCGCACGATCTTGGAGGCCATGTCACAGGCCCAAGAAGCGCTCACCAAAAGTTTCCTTCAATAAATTGATAGTTTCGTTGGCTGTACGGCATGTATCGCCGCGCCGTCTTGTTGGAACCATAGGTCGTCCACATCAACATCCTCCAATTCAGGCACGAAAAAGTCATTAACCATGGCTCAATAGCGTTCCCCATTGACTGTAACATTATGGCCGGCTTCATATAGAAATATGGACCAATGATTCCCTCTGCCCATAGAGCACACCAAACAGTGACTTTTTGAGGATGTAACGGTGCGGCGCACAGTGGTTCGGTTTGTATGGGAGAGCGGAAAAAAGTCTGTTTTATCTGAACGGTTCAACGGATTTAAATGAAATTTGACACACATGTTAAGATTAGTTTTATACATGCTCGGTCAAAAAAAAATTATTAGAAAAAAAGTTATTGACATTTTTATAAAATTTGAGGGTTTTGATGTTATATTTAAATAAAAGTTTTTTTTTAGTAAAATCTTAACTTTTTATTCTGAATAAAATATTATTATTAACTATGTATATTTTAATGTATTTCACTTATTGGTTGATCAAAGACTAAACATTTTTCTTACACACCTTGCACAAATGCTCAATAACTCAATACTGACTTTTTTTTCATTAATCCTTTATATATATAGATTTAAGTAAGAGATTTTATTCTAATAAGCCATTACTAATCCTTACAGGTAATAAAAAATTACGCAATACAGAACAAAAACAAAGCAATAAAACTTTAAAAAGAACACCTTTTTTATTTTTACCTGCCCTACTTTTAGCGAAAAATTAAAAAAAAAATAAAAGATTATCCCTAATCCTTTTCTTTATTTTGTATTAAGCTCTATCATATAATTCAAAATATCATAAAACTATATATTATTTTTCGTGTGTTGCTTTCAAGAAAATTGAGTTGAAAGTTGAAAAATTTTCCAGGCAGAAATAAATGGTTTCGCAAAAATCGAAATTCTCAGCCCTGGGTCAATGTATTAAATTTGTTTTATTTTTAAAATAAAGTTTGACATTTTTTCTTAAAATAATGGGCTTAACCAGTTCATTCTGACAATTAATACCGAAGTAATCAAACTTTTTGGTAAATACCACCGTCAAGACGGAGTTTTTTGAAATCCGATTAAGTGAAACATTTTTGAGAATTACTTCCACATCTGCACGTATCTGCAGCTGATTTTTTCTGTGCTTTAACATGAATGTATGGAGCATATGGTGGCATACTTACTTTCTTGGTATCTTTTGGAGCTGTTTTTTTAAATCAAAAAGTTTAAAAAAAAATCCTTTTTCTTAGTACTAAAGCTTCAGGCTACTTATAGAAGGTATCTTTTATAAATAATCAATATTTTTTTTTTATTTTTAGATAATCGAAAATAGACCAATTAAATTATTTAAGAAGCTAGAGAATTTATCTACAAGAACTTCGGATAAAAAACATCTCAAAATTTGTTGAAAATACGGTTCGCGATTTGAGTAAAATTATTTTTCAACTTTGAGGGCTTGTAAATCAGAACATACAATATATATGTTGAAAAATACTTTGAAATCATACGCTCGGGTTATCTAAGAGAACTTAAACATAAAGTTTAAAACGATAGACATGACTTTTTCAAAAGACTTTTTTCCGCTCTCGCACCCCCGTGCGGCGGGGCGTCTCTACAATGGCTTGTAGATTATGATCACTCCAAATACGAAAATTTTGCTTATTAACGTACCCATTCAACCAAAAATGAGCTTCATCGCTAAACAAAATTCGCTTATGAAAATTGGGATCAACGGCAATCTTGTTTTGGGGCCATTTGGGCACAATTTTCAAACGTTGGTCAGGACTAAGTCTATTCATTACAAAATCACAAACCAAACGGAGTATATATCAAGTGACAGCTGTCAAAAAGACCAACTCCGAAAAAAGTGTTGCCAGGTTGAAAACTACACGTCTAAAAAAAACATCCTTTACATTAACTGTCAAATTCGTATTTGTATTTGCCTCACTTGCTGCTCTACGCCCTTCTCAACTGGGTTTGAAAAAGGCAAGCTATATAGTTGAGGTGCGAATAGTCAACGAGATGAGGAGCCAGTTGATAAAGTTTTTGTATAGTTGTAAGAAAATTTAAGTACATTGCAACTCGCTCGTGTGACCTTAGAGTTAAGTCTCAAATAGAAAGTCTTTGAACTTTTCCAGAATTTCCTTCAGTGTGACGATATGGTTTATATTCGATCTGCCTTACCGATTAACTACCCGAACACAATCGAGACGGAACTGCAACTACTGAAATTGCAGTCGGAATAGCTGTCAAAATATTTAATACACACAAATTGATTGTAACGAAGAGAGCGCAACGTATCTGCAATCGTGGCTGGAAGAGTTCACCAACTTTTAAATTTTCAAGTTCAGCAATTTTACGCTTCAAATTGGTATAAAAAAAAAAACAAACAATCGAAAGTGCCGATTATCGATTTTTATCGCTATCGTGACAATTACAAATTAAAAGAAAAAATATCGAAAGTAAACATTTACCTAAATAGCTAAGTCTGTGCAACTCCCTCTTGGATTTTTTTTTAATACAAAAAAATTCGTACAGCTGTACGTTGTAAAAGAGGAAGTGACTCTAGACATTCCAATTATAACAGTTTTGGTTCATAAAAGTACTGCTTATGCGGCTCCGCAGGGCCAGGGCCCTCCGCCAGTGAGCATACTTCAGGCAACCAGAGTTTTTTTTAAGTCGCGCGAAGTGCGTTAACTAACGACCACTTTTAATGGCGAAAAACTGTTATAACTGTTATAAACTGGCATGTCTCTAGTCTCGTCCTATAAAAAAAGCACGTTCGCAACTTTTGCCAGCTGTTCCAGCTCCAGTTACAGCACTTAATTGTGTTTAGGCAGTAAAATGTTTCAGAATGCTTGAGACGCTCACAAAAGTATGTTTAATAAAAACTTATACGTCAAATTCAGCGCGTATTGTTCTTGCCAGACACAAAATAGCCTTTGCTTCCTTCCACCCATACTTTGTTGCAATGAATCCCTTGTGTTCTTAGGGCCAGTTTCTTAGTCAGAAAAGTGACACTTAAGTTGGGAATTTGAAAGATTAATTCCCAATGTCACCGTTCACTGTTACCTGAATAAGTGACACTTAAGTCTCCGATGTTGGTGACTTAAGTTCCACTTACGCTAGCTATGAAATTTAGCTTAAATTCATAATATGGGAAACTTAAGTGCCACTTATTTCGGTAAGTGTCGACTGGGAAACTGGCGAGTGTGTGAAGTTAGCCCCCCTTTTTTTGAATTTGTTATTTTTGAAAATTGTTCCAGGTTGTTCCCGATTTGTTCCGCATTGTTCCAAATTTTTTTTCAAAAATATTCAAAAATGGGGGTTTTAGACCCAAAAAACAGTTTTTGACCTAGCCCCCCTTTTTTCGAAAATTGAAATTTTGAAAATTGTTCTAGAATGTTCTAGTTGTTCTGAACATTGTTCCAAGTTTTTGGACCTTTATATTGAAAAATTCAAAAGTTATGGCCGAAATCCGAAAAAAATCTAGCCCCCCTTTTTTCGAAAATCATACTTTTCATTTTTTTTTTAGGTTTAGAAAAGTGTTCCTAACATTGTTCCAAAAAATTGAAGTCGTAAAATGTCTACTTTTAAAGATAAAGCTTTCTAAACTTTTTTATCAAAAACGCAAAAAACCGGTCTCCAGTTTTTTTTTTTTTTTTTTTCAAACACATAATTCATATTTCTTGATGATAAATACATGTGTATGGAAAATTTTGTGTCTCTATATTTATACAATCACCCTTAAATCGAATTTAAAAAAAAAATCTAAAAGTTCTTGAACTTTGTAAGAACTCCATTTAGTCCCCTTTTATCATAAATCGACAATCTATATTTTGTTTCAAGTTCCAAACCGCTCAACCCAAATTGTTCCAAAGATTCATACAAAAATATTGAATATTGAAGATTTTAAGCCGAAAAAACACTTTAAATGAAAATATCCTATTTATCCTTCCTCTGGCCCCCCCTTTTACAAATTCAAAATTCTAAAACTTGTTCCAGGTTGTTCTAAGGCTCTTCTAAATTGTTCCAGAACTTCGTTTCTTAATATTGATTTTTACTATGAAAAATTTCAAAAAAATCGCCCCCACCCCCCCTGCTCCAACATCAAAAATCTAAAAGTTGTTCCAAGTTCAAAATCCCTCAAACCCAATTGTTCCAAAGATTCATACAAAAATATTGAATATTGAAGATTTTAAGCCGAAAAAACACTTTAAATGAAAATATCCTATTATCCTTGCTCTGGCCCCCCCTTTTACAAATTCAAAATTCTAAAACTTGTTCCAGGTTGTTCTAGGGCTCTTCTAAATTGTTCCAGAACTTCGTTTCTTAATATTGATTTTTACTATGAAAAATTTCAAAAAAATCGCCCCCACCCCCCCTGCTCCAAAATCAAAAATCTAAAAGTTGTTCCAAGTTCAAAATCCCTCAAACCCAATTGTTCCAAAGATTCATACAAAAATATTGAATATTGAAGATTTTAAGCCGAAAAAACACTTTAAATGAAAATATCCTATTTATCCTTGCTCTGGCCCCCCCTTTTACAAATTCAAAATTCTAAAACTTGTTCCAGGTTGTTCTAAGGCTCTTCTAAATTGTTCCAGAACTTCGTTTCTTAATATTGATTTTTACTATGAAAAATTTCAAAAAAATCGCCCCCACCCCCCCTGCTCCAAAATCAAAAATCTAAAAGTTGTTCCAAGTTCAAAATCCCTCAAACCCAATTGTTCCAAAGATTCATACAAAAATATTGAATATTGAAGATTTTAAGCCGAAAAAACACTTTAAATGAAAATATCCTATTTATCCTTGCTCTGGCCCCCCCTTTTACAAATTCAAAATTCTAAAACTTGTTCCAGGTTGTTCTAGGGCTCTTCTAAATTGTTCCAGAACTTCGTTTCTTAATATTGATTTTTACTATGAAATTTCAAAGAGGTTTTTGAAATTTATTCATAATAAAAATCAATATTAAGAAACGAAGTTCTGGAACAATTTAGAAGAGCCCTAGAACAACCTGGAACAAGTTTTAGAATTTTGAATTTGTAAAAGGGGGGGCCAGAGCAAGGATAAATAGGATATTTTCATTTAAAGTGTTTTTTCGGCTTAAAATCTTCAATATTCAATATTTTTGTATGAATCTTTGGAACAATTGGGTTTGAGGGATTTTGAACTTGGAACAACTTTTAGATTTTTGATTTTGGAGCAGGGGGGGTGGGGGCGATTTTTTTGAAATTTTTCATAGTAAAAATCAATATTAAGAAACGAAGTTCTGGAACAATTTAGAAGAGCCTTAGAACAACCTGGAACAAGTTTTAGAATTTTGAATTTGTAAAAGGGGGGGCCAGAGCAAGGATAAATAGGATATTTTCATTTAAAGTGTTTTTTCGGCTTAAAATCTTCAATATTCAATATTTTTGTATGAATCTTTGGAACAATTTGGGTTGAGCGGTTTGGAACTTGAAACAAAATATAGATTGTCGATTTATGATAAAAGGGGACTAAATGGAGTTCTTACAAAGTTCAAGAACTTTTAGATTTTTTTTTTAAATTCGATTTAAGGGTGATTGTATAAATATAGAGACACAAAATTTTCCATACACATGTATTTATCATCAAGAAATATGAATTATGTGTTTGAAAAAAAAAAAAAAAACTGGAGACCGGTTTTTTGCGTTTTTGATAAAAAAGTTTAGAAAGCTTTATCTTTAAAAGTAGACATTTAACGACTTCAATTTTTTGGAACAATGTTAGGAACACTTTTTTAAACCTAAAAAAAAATTGAAAAGTATGATTTTCGAAAAAAGGGGGGCTAGATTTTTTTCGAATTTTTGCCATAACTTTTGAATTTTTGAATATAGAGGTCCAAAAACTTGGAACAATGTTCAGAACAACTGGAACATTCTAGAACAATTTTCAAAATTTCAATTTTCGAATAAAGGGGGGCTAGGTCAAAAACCGTTTTTTGGGTCTAAAACCCCCATTTTTGAATATTTTTGAAAAAAAATTTGGAACAATGCGGAACAAATCGGGAACAACCTGGAACAATTTTCAAAAATAACAAATTCAAAAAAAGGGGGGCTAACTTCACACACTCGAAACTGGCACTTAATCTTTTTTTAATACCTAAGATGAAATTTTGTATACTGTGTGCTAGCTTGTGACTTCAAAGAAAAGCTTATAAATCCCCTACCTATAAAAAATTGACAAAAGTCAATTTAATTCTGCAAAAAGACAATTTGTTCAGTCTACCATCAAAAAAGCAACATCACATCTAAATATTGACAATCCAAAGCACCGTTACTTTTAATATTTCAAAATATTGTATTTCTATGTTTTAAAAAGGATCATCTGTTACCTGAGTTCACGAAGCACGCTTCGGTATAAAATATTTGAATAAATTAGATTCACAAAGATATTGAATTCAATTTTATTTATAAAAAAAAAAAAAACAAACACTTCCCCAAGGACAAGAAACATAAGAGCATCACACAGTATCCTCCCGCAGCAGGCGATAGCAGAATTTTTAATGTTTTTTGCATCCATCCTTTTTGTTTTTTTTTTTTTTGTATTAATACTGTTTTCAATCTACACACTATATAGATTTAGCACCCTCCAGACTATTTCAAGCTCCACAACACGCAATCGAATGCTGGTTGATGATGTTCTCCGCTGATGATGACGATGGTCGGGTAACTAAGGGAACAACGTACAAAAAAAAAAAAGATTTAAAACTCATCTCGAAAATGCTGATAGCGGCAAAAAAATCTTTTGCCTCATGCTTTTTCGGATTTTGCTGATAATAACGGGAAATATAGATGAACTTTGTTTGAGACAGCAGTGCTTTTTTTTTTTTTAGTTTTTGGATTCTTTGTGTGCAACAGACTGTAGTACTTCGTATTGGTGTGATGATGATGCATGGTGGCATAAGTACAGTTGGAGGGATATCTAATGTGGAATGGCAAAAAAAAGAGTGTTTTAAAGTGGTGTCACATTGGTGTTGTTGCTGGTTGCGGCTAAGGGAACCGCAAGTAAAGTGCATTAATGGCAGCAAAGGATCATGCTACTGCATGAACAATATTGAATAAAAAAGAGGAAATATAGAAAGTCGTTTGAAACTCGAGTGCGTGAGATTGCTTCTCAGGATTTTAATTTCAAATTAAGTTATAACAGCTCTAGTATGCTGCACCATGTGCGGAAGCTTATGTAGAGACAAAGCTGATGCATTAAAAATTGAATACAGGGTATTAAAAAAAGACCATCATTGCTTGTAAACTGTTTGCAAACCTTGTCATCTATTTCATATAACTACACCATAAATATGTAGGTAAAGAAACTTGACAGGTTTTGACAAACAAATCTCTTTTAAACCGGTTTTAAAAGATAATTTATCTAAGGGTGTTTGCATTGTTACAGGTGTGACACAGATACTTACTTATTGAATAATTTTTAAAACCCATGATGTCATCATAGTGTCATCTTTGTTTAATGCAATTAAATAAAAAGATATTAAATATTATTTTATATATTTTAATTCTCTACTAAAGGGTTTTCCAATAAGAGGTGTTTTTTTGAATAGCCCGCTATTTCGGTAGCTGTCACTTTTGAAGCTGTCATTTTTTGACATTTGACAAGTAGAAACTACGCCATTAATAAAAATGGAACGATACACGCTTCAACAACGCATTGAAATTATTAAAATTCACTATAAAAATGGTGAAAATTTGGCAGAGACGGTTCGTAAAACTAAAACATTTTTGGGTCGTCGTGAAGCACCTTGTCGGACCACAATACAGAAATTGGTGGACAAATTCGAGGTGTTGGGATAAGTTAGTGATGTGAAGAATAAAACCCGTGCACGTCGCTCAAGAACAACTGAGAATATTGCTGTTGTAGCCCAAAGTGTTGAAGAAAACCCAGGTTTGTCCATTCCTCGTCGTTCTTTGGAATTAGGCATTCCACAAACGTCATTGCATAAAGACTTGGGTCTTAAGGCTTATAAATTTCAGTTAACACAAGAACTCAAGCCGGCTGATCATCAACAACGTCGTGTCTTTGCTGATTGGGTCCTTGAAATCCATGAAAATGATCCGGAATTTCATCGAAAAATCATCTTGACTGATGAGGCCCATTTCCACCTCGGAGGCTACGTCAACAAGCAAAACTGTCGCATCTGGGGCTCGGAAAACCCAAGAGTTATTGTTGAAAAGCCTCTCCATCCTCAACGCGTGACTGTTTGGTGCGGTTTATGGTCCGGCGGGGTCATTGGACCTTACTTTTTCGAAAATGAGGCTGGAGCAACAGTTACGGTCAATGGATTGCGCTATCGAGAGATGATTAATGATTTTTTATGGACGGAATTGAATGGTATTGATCTGGACAACGTTTACTTTCAACAAGACGGCGCTACGTGCCACACAAGCAATGAAACCATCGATCTTTTACGGGAAAAGTTTCCGGACCGTGTTATCTCTCGAAGAGGTGATCACAATTGGCCACCGAGATCTTGTGATTTAACACCTTGCGACTTCTTCCTTTGGGGCCACGTGAAAGATAAGGTCTACGCCAACAGCCCAGCGTCGATTCAAGACCTCAAAGATGGAATTCGTGAGGCTATCGAGGACATAGGGCAGCCACTTTGCGATTTGGTTATGGAAAATTTCATGAAAAGGATATGGTCCTGTAAGCGTGATCGTGGCGGCCGTTTGGCTGATGTTGTGTTCCATTATTAACGGCATACCTTCCTCTTTATAATGAAATAAACATCCGATCATTTATCTCAAAAAATGCCATTTTTCTTTGAATATCAAAATAACACCTCTTATTGGAAAACCCTTTATGTATTTTCTAAATAAATTACATTAAAATAGTTAAATGTTTTTTCACTGTTCCAATAATGTCCATAAAAAAAAAAAAAATAGTGTGACTCACGGTTAATATATGTGTAAACACCAACGTTTGTCCAAGTGCAGTTTTGAGGATCCTTGTTTGGATCTGTATATGTGAAGTCGTCCATACGTTTTTGACTACGTGCACGGATCCAAAACGGACTAGTTTGCTTGAAGGGGATCTTCTAATTTTTGTCACTGTACGTACCCAATATCCTACTATGCTCATTTCCGTAACGTAACGTGCTACATTGTAAAGAGGAAAGTCCACGTTTTTATTTCACTCTACCGCCGGCATAGATGTGTACACATCAAAAACTTTAAGGTTAAAGCATGTTATTTAAAGAATTCTCACAGGTGATAATTATCTACAAAAAAATTAACGAATCCAAATCAGTCGAAAGATTCTGTTCCACTTTATTGAAACGGAAATGGGATATATTATATATGTATATATTTCAATAAAGGTGCGAAGTTAAATATATTTCTATTCGTTGTTGACATTTTTTTTTTTTTTTTTTGAATCACCCTGTTTAATGTGACGTTAGTTTCTGGCACTTGTTAGGTATAAACCTTTAGTTGTATGTGATAAAATGAAGTTTTTCATCAAGGAAAAGCTGGAAGCTTTGAAACAAGCAGGTAGATAATTGAGATTTTAAGAACACTCTTATATGTGAGTTCCTTTTCCGGGTATTCTTTGTATCCAAGTTGGAAGTTGCATTCTTTTCAACCACAATGAAGATTTAATTAGAAATTTTTTAAAGGTAATTTTTTAATCATTTTGAAATTAGAATTAAGATAGATATTATTTGGGTAAAGTTTTGCATAATCTTAAAAAATATGGAACATGGAATTTAAATCAAATGATACCAAATCATGAACAAAAGTTAGTCTTGTGATTGTATAGGGTTACCAGATTGATGATAGTTTTTTCAATTGTTATGTTTCAGCAGCTGTCAAAGCTACCAATGACATCCAGCTGTCAAATTATTGAATAAAGTTTGCGATTTCATAATGCATTCTTTCACGCTTTCCGAACGTGGGGAAATTATTAAGCAAAAATATTATCGAAATTTCGACTCAGTTGTAAATACGCAACGTGAATTTCGTCGTCAAGTGGGTCGTTATCATTGCTTCAGTACTCAGGTAATTCGTCGCAGCGTGAAAAAGTTTGAGAGTGAGTACAGTCTTTTGGACCTTAATGCACCAACCAGACAGAGACTGGTGCGTAATGAAAAAAACATATCCGCTGTAGCGGCGCGGGGCACTTACCCTCACCTGGCTCTTGGCAACGACTTTTGTCTACAAACACTTTATAACTTCTTAATAGGGAATTTTGACTGTTGGGTCATTTTTTTGAGTGGGTTAAAGAAAAGAATACAAGATTTGTATCCAAAGGCACACAAATTAAATTTAGCGATATGCTGTTGGGACGATAAAAGAAATAATTTCTTTCTTCCGAGACAGTTCTTTGCGATGAAGATATATTCCCAGCATCTTCCTGTTCTGTGAAACACGATGGACAGCAAAATACGAAAAGCTACGAGTATTCATGGAAAACAAAGTCGTTGTAATGAACAAAACAAGGAACCCTTAAACTTTATTACTGGTATTCGAATTCGACTTTTTGATGTGTAAACATCTATGCTGGCGGTAGAGTGAAAAAAAACGTGAACGTTCGTGTGCAACGTTACGATCTGCATACTAGAATGGGTGCATTCAGTGAAAAAAATCTTAAGATCCCCTTCAAGCAAAAACAAGTCCGTTTTGGATCCGCGCACGTTGATATTTACACATATTAACCGTGAGTCCCGGCACTTACACAATTTTTTTTTTAGTCTGCTTGTTCATAATGGCTCTTTACTCGTCGCTACTTGAACCAGTCAGTCGCAAATATTTTACAGGCATTTGACCGGAATTAATTAAGTGTAAAAGATCAGTTCTTTTTCTTGAACAACCATTTTGAAGAAGATCGGAAGAATGCTGATAATTATTTCAAAACGCTTTGAGAAATAAATGAAAATTGTTTGAGTGGTGCATCAGTCATTGAATTGAGCTACGCAAAAATTGTAAAGAAAAAAAACTCACCGATCCAATATTCCTTCGTCCGCACCCGAAAATTATATTAGAATATCAATTTTCGTTCCTCACTTGGATTCTCTGATTAATGTCAGTTAAAGAGCGGTTTTCAGAAGAAAATAAATCCGAATATGCAATATTTCAGTTATCTCCTAAAAATATGCAGAGCATGAACTCATCCAATTTCCATTTGACTGTCCAAAAGAAAACTGACTGAATATGGATCCTTTTTGGATAATTTTTCTGCCGAGTCCATCATTCCAATAAAAAAATACGATGAATTTTGACCAAAGTAAATATACCAATACATGTGATGTGTTGAAAAATGCGGAAGAATTTTATCGGTTTTCGCAGTACAATCTATAGAACTTTCCATTCCCGCCACAATATGTACAGCAGAGCTATCTTTCAGTACATTAAGAAAGGTAAAAACTTGGCTAAGCTCAAAAATGAATGATGAAAGACTATATGCGTTGTGAATGATGAACATTGACAAAAACCTAGTGAAAGAAGATACGGAGTCTTATAATAAAATTATATACCGTTTTGGTAAACAACAACGAAATCTGCAATTCCTATGTTTTCAACGAATAAAAATACAAAAAAAATTGTTTTATGTCTTGTAATGAGCATTATTATAGTATTTATTTTTATTACCATAAAATAAAAAAAGTGTGTACAATACAAAAAAATAAATAAATTTTCAAGGAAAAATAAAATCGCCTTAAAAATGTTATCAAAATATTTGTTTAATTTAATTTTCTTTAATTTTATTGTGTTTTTACTGTTAAGGAGTTATTATCAAAAAACTGCTTTTAGGCGCCATTTTTCCAATATGGCGGCGAGAGCGGCAAAGATACGAGGTGGCAAAAGTTGAAATTCTGAAAGAGCATGTCGAAATCTATAAAATTGCCAATTTTCAATTATCACAGGTGATAATTATCTACAAAAAAATTAACGAATCCAAATCAGTCGAAAGATTCTGTTCCACTTTATTGAAACGGAAATGGGATATATTATATATGTATATATTTCAATAAAGGTGCGAAGTTAAATATATTTCTATTCGTTGTTGACATTTTTTTTTTTTTTTTTTGAATCACCCTGTTTAATGTGACGTTAGTTTCTGGCACTTGTTAGGTATAAACCTTTAGTTGTATGTGATAAAATGAAGTTTTTCATCAAGGAAAAGCTGGAAGCTTTGAAACAAGCAGGTAGATAATTGAGATTTTAAGAACACTCTTATATGTGAGTTCCTTTTCCGGGTATTCTTTGTATCCAAGTTGGAAGTTGCATTCTATTCAACCACAATGAAGATTTAATTAGAAATTTTTTAAAGGTAATTTTTTAATCATTTTGAAATTAGAATTAAGATAGATATTATTTGGGTAAAGTTTTGCATAATCTTAAAAAATATGGAACATGGAATTTAAATCAAATGATACCAAATCATGAACAAAAGTTAGTCTTGTGATTGTATAGGGTTACCAGATTGATGATAGTTTTTTCAATTGTTATGTTTCAGCAGCTGTCAAAGCTACCAATGACATCCAGCTGTCAAATTATTGAATAAAGTTTGCGATTTCATAATGCATTCTTTCACGCTTTCCGAACGTGGGGAAATTATTAAGCAAAAATATTATCGAAATTTCGACTCAGTTGTAAATACGCAACGTGAATTTCGTCGTCAAGTGGGTCGTTATCATTGCTTCAGTACTCAGGTAATTCGTCGCAGCGTGAAAAAGTTTGAGAGTGAGTACAGTCTTTTGGACCTTAATGCACCAACCAGACAGAGACTGGTGCGTAATGAAAAAAACATATCCGCTGTAGCGGCGCGGGGCACTTACCCTCACCTGGCTCTTGGCAACGACTTTTGTCTACAAACACTTTATAACTTCTTAATAGGGAATTTTGACTGTTGGGTCATTTTTTTGAGTGGGTTAAAGAAAAGAATACAAGATTTGTATCCAAAGGCACACAAATTAAATTTAGCGATATGCTGTTGGGACGATAAAAGAAATAATTTCTTTCTTCCGAGACAGTTCTTTGCGATGAAGATATATTCCCAGCATCTTCCTGTTCTGTGAAACACGATGGACAGCAAAATACGAAAAGCTACGAGTATTCATGGAAAACAAAGTCGTTGTAATGAACAAAACAAGGAACCCTTAAACTTTATTACTGGTATTCGAATTCGACTTTTTGATGTGTAAACATCTATGCTGGCGGTAGAGTGAAAAAAAACGTGAACGTTCGTGTGCAACGTTACGATCTGCATACTAGAATGGGTGCATTCAGTGAAAAAAATCTTAAGATCCCCTTCAAGCAAAAACAAGTCCGTTTTGGATCCGCGCACGTTGATATTTACACATATTAACCGTGAGTCCCGGCACTTACACAATTTTTTTTTTAGTCTGCTTGTTCATAATGGCTCTTTACTCGTCGCTACTTGAACCAGTCAGTCGCAAATATTTTACAGGCATTTGACCGGAATTAATTAAGTGTAAAAGATCAGTTCTTTTTCTTGAACAACCATTTTGAAGAAGATCGGAAGAATGCTGATAATTATTTCAAAACGCTTTGAGAAATAAATGAAAATTGTTTGAGTGGTGCATCAGTCATTGAATTGAGCTACGCAAAAATTGTAAAGAAAAAAAACTCACCGATCCAATATTCCTTCGTCCGCACCCGAAAATTATATTAGAATATCAATTTTCGTTCCTCACTTGGATTCTCTGATTAATGTCAGTTAAAGAGCGGTTTTCAGAAGAAAATAAATCCGAATATGCAATATTTCAGTTATCTCCTAAAAATATGCAGAGCATGAACTCATCCAATTTCCATTTGACTGTCCAAAAGAAAACTGACTGAATATGGATCCTTTTTGGATAATTTTTCTGCCGAGTCCATCATTCCAATAAAAAAATACGATGAATTTTGACCAAAGTAAATATACCAATACATGTGATGTGTTGAAAAATGCGGAAGAATTTTATCGGTTTTCGCAGTACAATCTATAGAACTTTCCATTCCCGCCACAATATGTACAGCAGAGCTATCTTTCAGTACATTAAGAAAGGTAAAAACTTGGCTAAGCTCAAAAATGAATGATGAAAGACTATATGCGTTGTGAATGATGAACATTGACAAAAACCTAGTGAAAGAAGATACGGAGTCTTATAATAAAATTATATACCGTTTTGGTAAACAACAACGAAATCTGCAATTCCTATGTTTTCAACGAATAAAAATACAAAAAAAATTGTTTTATGTCTTGTAATGAGCATTATTATAGTATTTATTTTTATTACCATAAAATAAAAAAAGTGTGTACAATACAAAAAAATAAATAAATTTTCAAGGAAAAATAAAATCGCCTTAAAAATGTTATCAAAATATTTGTTTAATTTAATTTTCTTTAATTTTATTGTGTTTTTACTGTTAAGGAGTTATTATCAAAAAACTGCTTTTAGGCGCCATTTTTCCAATATGGCGGCGAGAGCGGCAAAGATACGAGGTGGCAAAAGTTGAAATTCTGAAAGAGCATGTCGAAATCTATAAAATTGCCAATTTTCAAAAATTCCCGAAAAAACTTCCCAATTAACTTCTATTTTTTCAACCAAATGACTGTACTATGTGTGCTATCTAATTTTTTAAAACGACAATTTTTTTTATTTTTGATTTCATTTATTTATTTAATATCTTGTACAATAGATTTGTACTCTTACTAAAAAAAAAGTTACATTTTAATGAAAAAAAATAAAAATGAAAATTACCTACATATATTAAACTTATATTTCTCTCTTTACAGGTATGTTCCTATGCAACAACTAGTGGAGACAAAATTATTCTTTGATGAACTATAAACGGCAGTAATTTATTTGATTTTTTTTAATAACTTATTCGGTATGTACCATCAAAAAATTCAAAAGTTTGAGTAAAATTCTAAAAAAAAATATACATTTTTTTGTTAAATACTAGCGGACCCCGGCGAACGTTGTGTCGCCCTACAAAGGCCATTTCAAAAACTTTTTTGCGCTTTATAAAAAATACGGTTAAAAAGTTCTTTTTTTTTTTATTAATAAATCAAATTTATCAGCTTAAACAATATTTTAACTTTCTAGGGATTTTCAAATATAAGAAAAATGCTCATGATAGAATTTGGCTGGAAAATTACGCATGTTATGTCTTCCTCTTATATACTGAGAGACCTTATAGTTAAAAATTGTTTCCTTTAATGACGTTGAATACGGAAAAAACCCCAATAGGAGAAATATGAGCGTGACAGGAACAAAATATGAACATTTATGCAAAGTCAATTAAGTAGTTTTTGTGTCTATAGATGATAGCGGGTACCCGACATGCGTTGCTGCGTCTAACAAAATTAAATACATGTTGTCTCACTCAAAATGCAGTCTTTGGCAACTAGTTATACGCTAGCTGATAAATCATCCCTTTATTCGTTTATTCATTTCAATATCACAATGAAAAATAAAAAGAGCCAGTTGCAAAGTGCAAACTTTCCTACCAGAGTAAGTGGCACTTAAGCTTTTCAAATTAGCACTTTAGGCTCGGTTTAATAGTCTGAGTAAGTGGCACTTAAGTGACCAACATGGGAGACTTAAATGCCAATCATTTAAGTATACATATTTAAGTGTATGCATTGTTATACTGCAACCATTATCTCCCAAAACTGTCCGCTTTCTCTGATGACTTGTAAAACTGGTCCTAAGTTCTAAAGCCACCCTTAAAAAGAATTTTAAAAAGTATACATTGTAGGTTTCTTGAATTCTGCTATTTTTAGGACCAGCTGTAAAACTTTCACGAATGACCTGGGCCCTCATGTGGGAAAAGATTTACTTATTTAGATTTTCAAATAGGTTCTAACAAGAACGACCAACAGGCACAGTCTGAGAACGTCTTATCCTCTATCCTGGATAAAAACCATCAATTTGTATTCAATAAGTTTGAATTGAATTGTGGAATGAATTGGTGAAACAGTTATGGAAGATGGTTATCGGTACACGTGTGGGTTTGTGGATTCAACAGAAGGATGAGAGTATTCGAAATGGAGAATCGAAATTTTGTTCGCTCAATCTTCGTCAACCATTTGCTTAGCATGAGAAGTCAAAAATTTAAGAGAAAAAGAAAGGGAGGAGCATATTATTTGGCTTGGATAAAAGTGTCACCAATACAGGCATATTGTTCTGAATTTTTCTGTGATGGAAGTGTTTCCGGTGTTGTTTTCTGGGTGAATTTTAACCGGGGAATCGATATTTTGTCACACCTATTTTTGGAAAATTCAAAAATTAATTTAGAGACCAAATATGTGTTTCCGTGGTTGAGTATTGGGCCAGAAGCAGCCTAATCGGAAACCTTCCATACTCCATTTTGTTTAAGAACTTTCGAATTTCTCTTCGAAAAAGGAAAGACGCCACTAGGGCTGCCGTCATGGTATAAAAGGGCGAGATTGCCGCGAATAGCTCTCTTGTTTGTCGTGATTTTTGGTCGATGCTTGTTCGTGGCGGGTTTTTTTTTTGAACGTAAATTTTTTTTATTTAAAAACCAAAATTATAAAAAGGAAAAAGGAACCAAAGTCCTTGTGATAAGAAGTTAAACGGAATATTAAACCCGGTAAAACTGTAAAAGGAAAAAAAATTTAAAATCTTCACGTGCGCTCGAAAACTCTGTCTATCTAAAAGGTCCTAAGCCCCAAATAAAAAGAGAAACTTAATTTCAGGTAAAATGAAAACGATAGGGCGATATCGTTTCCACCATTGCTAGAGATAGCAATATCATCATATCAGTAGAAAAAATAAAGAAAGCTATCTTCAAAACAATATCGTTCGATCGTTTTCAGTTTACGTGATGAGGTCCCTGGATTTTTTCGGCCGATAGTCTGTAACGAGTTTCTTCTTACATCTCTAACGTTCCCATATCTCTCAAATTTAATCACCACAGGACAAAAATTGTCACTGCTGTTGGAACATTTTGAACACCATAAAATGTTTAAATTTGTGTAAAATATTGACCGGTCATTTTCCAAAAAAAAAAAAATAATTTTTTTTCGCTGTGCGATCGTGTAGTATTCCATTAGTAAATTTCGCAAACTTTATGTCTAAAACATAATAAAAATTAATTCGAAATTATCTATAAATAAAAAAGTTATTAGTTGTTTGCGTGTATAGAAAATAGTCTTTTGTCCCACCCTGTATATAACCAATAACATACTAAATACAAAAATAATTTTCAAAATGGCATAGTTACCAGTTTGTTAACCCCATTTTACAATGTTAATACAAAAATTTAAAAAAAAATTCAGCCTTCCTTTAAATATAACCTTAATTATACAAAAATAATTTTACTATCGGCCCATGGTTTCGGAGATTTTCCCGAACATACAACAAACAATGAAATAAAGTGACTTGCGTGGAATGCGTTTGTGCCCCAATTTTGACACCAATTGGGAATAAGGCAGTTTAGAAAGCTGCGTTTAAGAGTAAGATGAAACAGAATGTAAGAGTAGGTACTCCAAAAAATTAAAACAAAACTGCATGAAGCCCTAGGGATATGCGGTTTAAATCCATTTTGGTACTTTCGTCCCACTGCGTTGGGACTAAAGTCCTTTCTTTTATCGAAGATGGGACATATGTCCCAAAGAAATGGCAGTTCTGAGGCTATCCTTTTCATGAAATTTTCCATAACCAAATCGCAAAGTGGCTGCCCTATGTCCTCGATAGCCTCACGAATTCCATCTTTGAGGTCTTGAATCGACGCTGGGCTGTTGGCGTAGACCTTATCTTTCACGTGGCCCCAAAGGAAGAAGTCGCAAGGTGTTAAATCACAAGATCTCGGTGGCCAATTGTGATCACCTCTTCGAGAGATAACACGGTCCGGAAACTTTTCCCGTAAAAGATCGATGGTTTCATTGCTTGTGTGGCACGTAGCGCCGTCTTGTTGAAAGTAAACGCTGTCCAGATCAATACCATCCAATTCCGGCCATAAAAAATCATTAATCATCTCTCGATAGCGCAATCCATTGACCGTAACTGTTGCTCCAGCCTCATTTTCGAAAAAGTAAGGTCCAATGACCCCGCCGGACCATAAACCGCACCAATGCGACAGTTTTGCTTGTTGACGTAGCCTCCGAGGTGGAAATGGGCCTCATCAGTCAAGATGATTTTTCGATGAAATTCCGGATCATTTTCATGCATTTCAAGGACCCAATCAGCAAAGACACGACGTTGTTGATGATCAGCCGGCTTGAGTTCTTGTGTTAACTGAACTTTATAAGCCTTAAGACCCAAGTCTTTATGCAAAATACGGTGTAATGACGTTTGTGGAATGCCTAATTCCAAAGAACGACGAGGAATGGACAAACCTGGGTTTTCTTCAACACTTTGGGCTACAACAGCAATATTCTCAGTTGTTCTTAAGCGACGTGCACGGGTTTTATTCTTCACATCACTAACTTGTCCCAACAGCTCGAATTTGTCCACCAATTTCTGTATTGCGGTCCGACAAGGTGCTTCACGACGACCCAAAAATGTTTTAGTTTTACGAACCGTCTCTGCCAAATTTTCACCATTTTTATAGTGAATTTTAATAATTTCAATGCGTTGTTGAAGCGTGTATCGTTCCATTTTTATTAATGGCGTAGTTTCTACTTGTCAAATGTCAAAAAATGACAGCTTCAAAAGTGACAGCTACCGAAATAGCGGGCTATTCAAAATAACACCTCTTATTGGAAAACCCTTTACATATTTTTATGAAATATATTATTTTTTTTTTGTATTTTTTTGGGACATTAGTCCCATTTTCGTAAAAAATGTATCTCAGTACCGATGGAGTGGGAGTTGATCCCAAAATGGATTTGAGACTTATGTCCCACAAAGTGGGACAAATTTAGGCGTTTTTGGGACTACGCGTTACAATACCAGTTTTTTTTTGATTTAATGCACAATTTTCAACACCACCATGTTTGTTTGTTTTTTTTTTGTCGTTCCAACAGCGGGATTAAGCTGCGTTAAAAAAAAATTAAATTCAGCAACTCAGAATTCAGCAACTCATAAAAATAAAGCTCTTCATACTAAAATTCAGCTTTTTCGGATTTTGTTCAAAGTGAAAGTCTTACTTGCCTGGACTCCTATTATTAATTTTCTTTTCATTAAAAAAAACGAAATATGTGTGAACACTGTACAAAATTCTTGTCTTAAACTCTCTTTTTTTTTTAAATCACCTGACTGGATACTTTATATCGATGTTTTAAATAGGTAATTGTATGTATTAAGCCTATCGGAATTTCCTGTAGTTTTGCAGGGAAATTCGTTCCAATTAAACGATAACCAGAAAAAAGCCCAAAACAAATACAATATCTCTTCAATGAATCCTCACTTACTCCGTTCACTATAGTATTGAACATGAATAGTCAATTGTTTAGTATTCGTTTTCTAATTTCAAAATCTCATATAAGACCTTCACCTAACATATAAACACACATGCTGTAACTACACAATGGCCCTCTGGTGCGCAAGAACTCAGTATCCTATACCTTTTGAAACAAGATCGATGATTTATCTCCTGGAATCTTCCTTCTCAATTCTATAGGTATCACATGAATCTCCTAGTTGGGAAAATTTATGACATAGGAACTATGGTAACTTCCCTATCTATCGCTGCCTCTTTTTGGAAACACGTATATCCCCCATGGTGGCTGGAAGGAATAGAAATAAAAATACAAAACAATTCTCATTTTTATATTATAGTTGATAGTGAAGGCTTCCCCATTTGTGCAGAGTAGAACATCTGGGTGCCCTTGAAGTCGACAAACATTTTGAATTTCCATCTCCCTGATTTCCGAGTATCTGGAGCTTAGGTACAAAATGCAAATACACACTACTAATATCCCCCATCCATATACCGACAACCAAAGGTTTGGCACTCCAGAAAACCAACCAAATCACCAATCTCAATCCTTCAGTTTGGATTATCATTAGTCACTTTTTAGTGTTCGATATGGGTTGGGATTTGTATTACGTGAAAAACGTTTGGGCCATCACCATCATCACGCTGGCTGGATTGTTGGCTAACAAGGAAATAACGAAATCGACAAACGGTATTTTCGGTCCCACTAAACAAAGTTCAACATCGTGCACTCGGAATTATCACCTCTATCTGGGTATGTCTGTACGTATTGTAGCCTCCTCCCTGTGTGTATTGTAGGTACTGTCGTATATGCTTGGCAGATTCACCTATTGGGATTTGGTTGTCTTCTTTGGTTTCGTTTTATTGGATTGCGGGTTATTTACTAAGAGCCATTGAACAGGAGGGAAGATTGGTTTGTTTGTGTGTTCATTCACACATCACACATTGTGCTACCTCAGGTATAGTAAACTGACTAAGTCCACAAGTCAGTCAGCCGGTAAAAAGAGCCTTCATGCAGCAGCTTGACATTGGAAGAGTCATTGCAATCACGACTGACCTCTTCTGAACTCAATAAGAAGCCATAAGTCGAAGAAACTGTGAAGTTCAAAAGTTAACGGTGTCTTTTTTTACTTTAAATTCTTGTGGTTTTTCATACACGTTGGTGGCCAACACGGTGTCGGCGTCGCTGTCGTCTGCGTCGTGGTCGTCGGTCGTCTGAAGAGAAATACAACAAATAGGAAAATGATTTTTTTTGCTCATTTAAGTCGTTGTTTATTTTTCTATTTGAAAGGCAAAAGAACTTCATGACCACAATTATACCTTTTCTAGAAGAGAAAATGCCACACAAACGACACATGGGGGACAACTTGACATTTGTTTCGAAAATCATACAGCAGAAGTAAGGTTTTCGTTTTGCTTTTGAATTAATTAAAATGTAGTTTTCATTGCTTTAATGTGATAGTTGAGATTTTGTTCTATAGAAATGTTAAATAAAATATATAATTACAGACATATATGCATAAGCATATATCTGCTTTTTACAGTTTGTTCTTTCTGTTAATGGGTGAAGTTTTAAATTGAAAGAAAATACAGACGTGTGGTTTTCAATCTGGCAATACTTTTTTCGGAGTTGCTCTTTTTGACAGCTGTCACTTGATTTAGCTCCGTTTGGTTTGCCGTTTCATGAATGAATAGACTTACTCCTGAACAACGTTTGCAAATCGTGCCCAAATGGGCACATAACAAGATTGCCGTTGATCCCAATTTTCACAAGCGAATTTTGTTTAGCGATGAATCTCGTTTTTGGTTGAATGGGAACGTTAATAAGCAAAATTGTCGTTTTTGGAGTGATCATAATCCACAAGCCATTGTTGAGACCGCGGCGCACAGTGGTGCGAGAGCGGAAAAAAGTCTTTTGAAAAAGTCATGTCTATCGTTTTAAACTTTATGTTTAAGTACTCTTAGATAATCCGAGGGTATGATTTAAAAGTATTTTTTAACATATATATTGTATGTACTGATTTACAAGCCCTCAAAGTTGAAAAATAATTTTACTCAAATCGCGAACCGTATTTTCAACAAATTTTGAGATGTTTTTTTCCGAAGTTCCTGTAGGTAAATTCTCTAGCTTCTTTAATAATTTAATTGGTCTATTTTCGATCATCTAAAAATAAAAAAAAATATTAATTATTTATAAAAGATACCTTCTATAAGCAGCCTGAAGCTTAAGTACTTAGAAAAAATGCTTTTTTTTAAAACTTTTTGATTTAAAAAAACAGCTCCAAAAGATACCAAAAAAGTAAGTATGCCACCATATGCTCCATACATTCATGTTAAAGCACAGAAAAAATCAGCTGCAGATACGTGCAGATGTGGAAGTTATGCTCAAAAATGTTTCGCTTAATTGGATTTCAAAAAACTCCGTCTTGACGGTGGTGTTTACCAAAAAATTTGATTACTTCGGTATTAATTGTCAGAATGAACTGGTTAAGCCCATTATTTTAAGGAAAAATGTCAAACTTTATTTTAAAAATAAAACAAAATTAATACATTGACCCAGGGCTGAGAATTTCGATTTTTGCGAAACCATTTATTTCTGCCTGGAAAATTTTTCAACTTTCAACTCAATTTTCTTGAAAGCAACACACGAAAAATAATATAGTTTTATGATATTTTGAATTATATGATAGAGCTTAATACAAAATAAAGAAAAGGATTAGGGATAATCTTTTATTTTTTTTTTATTTTTCCCTAAAAGTAGGGCAGGTAAAAATAAAAAAGGTGTTCTTTTTAAAGTTTTATTGCTTTGTTTTTGTTCTGTATTGCGTAATTTTTTATTACCTGTAAGGATTAGTAATGGCTTATTAGAATAAAATCTCTTACTTAAATCTATATATATAAAGGATTAATGAAAAAAAAGTCAGCATTGATTTATTGAGCATTTGTGCAAGGTGTGTAAGAAAAATGTTTACTCTTTGGTCAACCAAAAAGTGAAAGTGAAGTGAAATATAATAACAAACATATATAGTGAATTCAATACATTAAAATGGATTCAATCGAAATTCCTTATTCGGTGTTGTGTAGTGAACTTATTACTAATGGTCATGATAAATGAAATACCCCAACTTAATTTCTGAGCAAATAGAAACTGTGCTGTCAGAATTAAAGAAACGTTTTATTTCTCATTTCATGGAGAAGAAATAATTAAAAGCTGTGCATTTCCTGTTGGATCGCTCTCCGAGGAAGCCCAAGAATGCCGAAATAAGGATTATAAAGCCTACCGCAGGTTTCATTCGGAGAAAATGCAGCCGAATTGCGACGAATGAAGATGTGATGCATCATATACTCATATCCTCAGATCCAATAATAACAGGTTTAAGGCCACAGGCAAAAAAGAAAATACTTCCAATCAGCGCAGACGCTAAAAACCTCATTCTAGCGTTATAAAATTACTACTTCATAATTGTTTTTTATTTATTTTTGTTTATGTATTTATCCATTTATTTATTTAATTTTATAATATATATATTAATTAATAATAATATTTTATTCAAAATAAAAAGTTAAGATTTTACTAAAAAAAACTTTTATTTAAATATAACATCAAAACCGTCAAATTTTATAAAAATGTCAATAACTTTTTTTCTCACAATTTTTTCTTGACCAAATTTTGACCAAGCATGTATAAGACTAATCCTAACATGTTGGTCAAATTTCATTTAAATTCGTTAAATAGTTCAAATTTTACAGACTTTTTTCCGCTCTCCCATACAAACATCAAAACACTCAAATTTTAGAAAAAAAAATTAATAACTTTTTTACTAATGATTTCTTCTTAGCCAAATTTTGACAAAATGTGTATAAAACTAATTTAAAAATGCGAATCAAATTTCATCTTAATCCGTTAAACAGTTCAGATGTTACAGACTTTTTTTCCGCTCTCCCATACAAACATCAAATCCCTCAAATTTTAGAAAAATGTCAATAACTTTGTTTCTAATTATTTTTTTTCAACCAAATTTTGATCAAATATGTATAAGACTAATATAAACATGTTTGCCAAATTTCATTTAAATCCGTTGAACCGTTCAGATAAAACAGACTTTTTTCCGCTCTCCCATACAAACCGAACCACTGTGCGGCGCCGCTACATCTTCAAAAAGTCACAGTTTGGTGTGCTCTATGGGCAGAGGGAATCATTGGTCCATATTTCTTCAAAAATGAAGCCGGCCATAATGTTACAGTCAATGGGGTCAACGCTATAGAGCCATGATTTATGACTTTTTCGTGCCTGAATTCTAGGATGTTGATGTGGCAGACCTTTTGTTCGAACAAGATGGCGCTATATGCCATACAGCCAACGAAACAATCAATTTATTGAAGGAAACTTTTGGTGAGCGCATGGGGGCCAGTAGGCCTCCAAGATCGTGCGATTTAACACCGCTGGACTATTTTTTATGGGGTTATGTGAAGTCGCTTGTCTACGGAGATAATCCCGAGACGATTGACGCCTTGGAAGAGAATTATTTGGGGCGTAAATTGCTGACATACAGCCCCAATTGTTGCAAAAAGTGGTCGAAAATTGGGCCTCTCGGCTGGAATTTATTTTGAAGCCAGCCGGGCGGCTACTTGCCTGAAATCATTTTTAAAACACCTTATCATACCATTTTCAAAACCCTTATCTTTATAATAAAGCCAAATTCTTGGCCATAGCATTAAATTATATGCGTTTTATTTCTTCTTGAAAACCACACGTCTACAAAAAACACCCTTTATAACCTAGAATTTTTGTTTTAGACAATTCATCGACAGAAAAACTGTTTTTCCGAGATATTTTAAAAAAAAAACTGTGTTATCCCTTAACTTGATAACATCAAAAGTGGTTATTCAAATTTAGGGTACTTTTGAGAATACTCTTAAGGCGAAGGTCTCCGCCAAAACTCAGCTTTGCCTGAATTTGTTTTCGGAGTGAAAGTCTAATTTCTAATTTTACTGAGTTACAATGCCCATTAGACGATGAATATTAGTTTTGAAGATCTGAATATCAAAATGGAAGGGAAAGTAGAGCAAGGTAAAGCATTCCACATTTATAATGTAGGTGGGGCTTTAGAAAGAATCTCTGTACCTACAACGTCCGATATTGCCATTGATAGAAAATGAATGAGAATTTCTGAAAGTGCAAGCATAACGGTTGATTTATTTTAGGGGAGAAATTAAACTGGCCTTTTCACTAGAATGAGGAAAGGTGCTAATGGTTGGCTTCATAACATTACCATAATTCGTTCCTGTATTATTTAATTTGAAATTGTATACGTAACTGAATTTTTCTAAAGAAAACAAATCTATATTTGTTCTTAATCCCACCCTCAAAAAGTCATAAACTTGCAAAATGGTGTAGCTACCACCTACCTTCCTGGCTTTTATTTACACAACCACCACCACCACCTTTTTTCCTGTTTTTTTTGTATGTACATCAGCAAGTTATTGTGTCGCACCATTCGCGTTAATGTTATCTTAATCAACATCGCTAACATTCCCCCAAAAAAAAAACAAACAAAAAATGCATAGCAAACAATTTATTAAAAAATACTAATTGCAGTTAAAATCCCTCAACACATTGGGGGAAAATGCACGCATTCATCAATCACATCCCTTATCCTCGAAAGTCGCACTCGAATTTGATTAATCGCCTAAAAAGATTTTTTTTTTAACATTTGGTCGATGTCACAGTTCTTTCCAAAAAAAAAAAAACACCACCAATGTGTTAATACAAAGTCTCCTTCGTCATCTCCCTCGCCATCATCACACTTGTGAAGCCCTTTATCGTCATCCCCTGAGTGTAGACCCAAGGGGTTGGTTGAAAGATTGGCCGTTTATATTTATATGAAATACACCCCCGCTACTCCTGCTGGCACTGCCCAACCAACCACAATAAAATAAATTTAACAATAACCACAGTAATTGATGCGATCTAATTATACAGTAACTCGTGCGAAAGGAAAACCAAGTGGAACGTAACATTTTTCTTTTCGAAAGATTTCAACGATTAAAAGCCATTGTTCTTGAGGAGGACGAAAACGAGAACGAGAACGGAACGAGGACTAGACCAAATTCCATATTTCCTATCGCCATCACCATCATCATCGCCACTAAATTTACAAAGTAGTTTCTGAGAGAAGAACAACTTTTCAAATTGGCATCAAGAAAAGTTCTTGCATCACCAATATACACTTCACTTCTCGGCATTGTTTTGTGCTCTTTTGGTTGCCCGTCCATTTTTCTATGCCCTCCCGGAACCGAGGACCACTTCCGGTGCCTTTAATTAGTTTCAAAAATATTCTCATTTGTTCGCTTCTTGAACTAAAATCGACGACCATTTGACGTTATTTCAGCACCGACTACTTCGAGAGGGTATTTTTGGGTTTTCTATCATTCGGGGTGTTGTATTTTGTGCATTATATATGTACCTATATAGAGGGCGTGCTGCTGGTCGGTTAAAGTTGTATAGAAGTTTCAAGTGACATTTTGAAATGCAACTTTTTTTTTTGTTTTTGTTGTTTTCGATGAGAAAACTTTTACTGTTTCAAATGGAAAGTATATAGAAAAGTGAAATTAGAAACTTTTTTTGTTGTGTTTTCTGTGCAAAAGTCTAACCAATTAAAAACGAACCAACGAACGACGAGGGAAAGAGTAATAAATTAAATTAAGGTCAACTGGTGTATAACGGGAAAGATACTCAAAAGTTTTTTTTTCGAATTCACTCATCTCTCCTTGCTATACATATATCTAGTACGAGTATATTCCTACCTTATCGTCCATGGATAGTCAGAGTTTCCATATTATCTAACCTGTCATGATCTTTTGCCTTCGGCTAGACTGGGATATGAAACAATAATACAAAAGGATAAAAGGTGGATGAATAGAGCGAGGATAAAGTTTTTGGTATGATATTATTTTACGTAAGAGAGAAAGAAAGATATTATAGTAAAAGGGAGCGAGTGAGGGGGGAATATACGGGAACTTGTAACAGTTATCTCTATGGTGACTTTTCTGACTTAGAATTTATTGGTCTAGAGACAATTGAAAGTTCCAATTTGACAGGTAGTAAATAATATTTTTATGAAAAAATTTGTTACCTAATTAATTTTTAATTAAATTAAAAAGGATACAGAATTGGAAAGAGGAAGAAGATCTAAATAATACAAAAAGCAAAGTGATACGATGCAACTCCTGACTGTTCTTCTCAATCGAAGACGGTTGTTTCAAAAAAAAAAAACAGAAACCAGAAACACAAAAGTACCTACTGATAAACCTCTTCACCAAAATTTAGCATCGTCAAACATTTTCGAGGTGAAAGTCTAATTTTTCTGGACTATTAAAAGATACAATGTCAGAACTAGGTTAGGTTGGGTTAGAAGGGGTGATAATAGGGCGACCCGGATCATCGCACCCGGATCCATTGTGGTCCCCAGGATATAGTTGGGGTGGCATGAGGATGGGTGAGGAAAGGAGTTCGGAAAGTTTAGGTGTGGGTATGAAAAGCCTTCCTGAGCCAACCCAAAATTTGAATGAATTTCAGGATAGCAAAAACGAGATGTCGCTTACTTCGTCAAAAAAGAAATCTCCGAAGGCCATTTTTGTGGTTCTTACTAAGCTAGGGCATTCACAAAGGAAGTGATAAGAGCCCTCCTCCGCCTCTTTATATTTGCACCCTCTGCACAAGTCGGATGAGCTGATGCCCATTCTGTGCCTGTGGGTTCCCATGTTGAGTTGTGACCCGTTAGGATTCCAACCAAAAGGGACAGTTGATGTCTGCTTAGTTCGAGGAGGAAGTCTATTTTTTTCTTTGAAATGTTTGGCCATAGATTCCTCGAGACCCGACAAGTATCAAGCGCTGACCACCATCTTTTTTTTTGCGGCTTCAAGTGGCATAGAAACGGACAATTCAGTTTAGCTTGGATCAAGAGAAGATCCTATTTTGCCCAGTTTATCCACCATTTCGTTTCCATATATGTCACAATGTCCTAGGACCCATCGAGTGGTAACTGTATTTGATTTATTGAGTAATTTTAACTCGTTACGGTAACATTCTACCAGTTTAGATTTTGAAGAAATGGATTTAATTGCTAATAATATAATATCAAAACTAAGAATAGAGTGTTAAGCTTTTTTATTTTGAAATATCAGCAGCAGGGTTTAAAAAGTGATTTTAGTAAAACCCGCCTACTGTCACGCCTATTTTTTTATTTGAATTTTCTTCTTCTCTAATGCCCGAGAAATCTGAACTAAACTGAAACAAGATTATTTTGATAAAATGTCAAGTCGTAGGTACGTCAAGTGATTGAGATTTTTCGTCGGGCAATTTTTTTTTTTTTTAAATCAGCGCGCACTAAAGGGATTTTGACTACCCTTAAAATGTTTTAACACAGTGTTAGCGTTAGGAAAATAGAGAAGGATTTAATAGGAGATACCGATGCACATTGGTTTTGAATTTCTGAATATCAAAATGGGAGGTAAAAATAGTGCCAGGCAAAGCATTCCACATTCTTGTAGTGCGGCTAAAGAATGAATCTCTGTACTTAATAGTACGTCCGAAATTGGGCTCAGGGGTAAACTGATGAGCATTAGTAAAAGCGCGAGTATTACGGTTGAATTGTTTTAGGGGAGGAATTCAGCTGGCTATTTCACTGGAACACTGTTTGTGGAAGTAGCGATTAAATAGAGTGATGCCTAATTCACAATGCGACGAGAAAACGGGACGTGAGCGTGACGAGAACCGCTGTCATCTTTTTCTAGTTACAAAATCGTCACCCAATTCACAATGCAGCGAGCGTTTTAACGACAAAAATTCATTTTTGTAAAAAAAAAAATCAATAAAATATAAACAAAATAACTTACAAAACAATAGATTTATCAATAACTTTATTTGTTTGACACAATTTGATTACATCTGTTGTGAAAAATCTATAAATTACTTAGGAAAAATGAAAATCGTCGTCACGTCGCGTCTTTTTTTTTCAATTTTTCGAATTCTTGGCGTGAAGTGACGACGAGAAACGCCGCATTGTGTATATTCAGGTATGCTTTCATTGTTTAAAATTGGTTTGACAACTGAAACGAGTTCTCGTCACGCTTACGTCTCGTTTCCTCGCCGCATTGTGAATCAGGCTTGAGACATGAAATATTACGGCGGTGTTCCAGAGTTGTAATTGTTTCTGTTATACTTACTATATCACCTTTCATTTTTAAAGCTCTTTTTTGAATCCTATCCAAGAGATTCAGATGAGTTGAAGTAGCACCTGCCCAGATGTGAGAGTTTTACTCAAGCTTTGGACAGATAAAGGCTTTGTAGATTACAGCCAGATCAGAAGGAGAGAAAAATTTCTTGCATCGCCGAAGAAAACTTAAACATTTAGCATCATTTTTGGCGACGTTGAATATGTGGTCATTCCACAAGAGGTGTTCTGTGATGCACATACCGAGAACTGAAAGCTGTTCGGTTTCTTCAATGCAAGTACCGCTCATGGATAGCGGCATAGGGGGTGGGTTCCGCTTCAACGACAAGAGACAACATTGGGTTTTTGAAGCATTAAATTCTACGTGGTTTTTGATTCCCCATTTGACAATGCTGTCGCGATCAGAATTTAATGAGCTTATCATATGCTGCCGCTCTAAATCCACATCCAAAGGACAAGGATGTGACTGTAGAAACGAATATGAAAAGCTAAAGGTAATGTCGTCAGCAAAACAATTTAATGGATTAGAAGTTTGAGACAGAAGATCATTGATGAAAATGAGAAAGAGAGTCGGAGACAGAACGGAGCCCCGGGAGACACCAGCATTTATGTTATGAATATCAGACTTAAAACCATCCAATACGACTTGTATTGAGCGGTTAGAAAGGTAATTTCTAATCCAACGAAGAAGAGATTCATCAATACCAAAAGCACGCATTTTCAATAAGATAGCTTTATGCCAAACTCTGTCAAACGCTTTTGAAATATCAAGTGCAATAATCTTACTTTCTCCAAAACGGTGTAAAGATTTGTTTCACTTTTCGGTGAGATATACCATCAGAGATCACCAGTGAACCTATTGCTAATAAACCCATACTGCCGGTCATCTAGAAGCTTTGGTCGGGCAATGACGAAGAAATTCAGAAAATACTCCCACAGAATTTGACTTGAGTTGGCACAGTAAGAAAAATTAAAGGAAGCAGGTATACCACCGAAACTTTTGTTGCAGAAAAAGCAACACTGTTTCAATCAACATTTGCATTTACTTAAACCACACCATTGGTCTCTTATGTATATCAGCAAAAAAAAAAAAAATTATCATCGTTTACAAAGCACAAAGCATAATAATCTTGATGTTGGGCCTGAGCCGTAGAAGATGCCTGAAATCATCCAATACTAAAATAAATCTAAAGATGGTAATGCCAAACAAATCGTCGGCTTATGTGCGTGTTTTCCATTATTGTCGAAATTTCTGCTTTGAATGCTTTCATCGTTTAAGTGCCAATCGATCCAGGAAGTCGTAAGAAATTTCTTAATGATCTAGGTGTCGAATAGAGCACAGATTACATGTTCAGCAGATCAAGATCACCTCGAAGCACATGCTCACTTTCGCTTCCATCACCACTTCGATTATGAACGACATCGGAAGCGAAGATACCCAATGCACCTGTCAAGTGGGCAAGATTTGTTTCACCACCACCAACAAAAACTTGGGTGATGTGCTATTTGTTTAGACGAAAAAGCAAACAACCAAATGGGTCAAAACTTAGTTGATCTGCTGCTTGTGCAAGCAAAATGTTGTGTATGCCAAATGTTTTAAAAATGTTTATTTAACCGCAACGACTTTTTTTTTTAAATTTATCAATTAATTCTAACCAAAACAGCACATTTTTCTAAAGAAGTGTTAGTTTTTGTATTTATATTCTAAGTAAATATATGAGGGTCGAAAAAGTAGATCTACAGTTAAGGGGTTTCAGTGCAGTTTTTCCTTCCCACTTCCACAACCACTTTTCTAATATAAAGGGTTTTTGAATTGGCGCTTGTAGATTTAAGCGGCCTGCGGCGGCCATGTTGTTTTGGTGATATCTGTCAAATCTGTTGTTTATTATTGAGCTACTGATGCCAAATCACCATGACAAGTTACACGGTGAAAAGAGCACCTTCAAATGATAAAACTTTATTATCAAAATCTCTTGTCGCAACGATGCGTGTATTGCGCCCTTGCCCTTCTCAGTCGACTATTCAACGTTTGGTGGCCAAAATTGAGTCGACCAGTTCTGTGAACGATCAGCCAAAACCCGTATCTAAGTGAACGAAACGTAAAATCTACAAGAAACATCGCCGATATTCGTGATAGTCCGGACTTCTTCCAAAACGACGACGGCATTGCCATCACCATCAACGGAGAACGCTACCGACCGCAACAATGGGTCTTTTTCAGTCGATAATACTTCCGAAAATCAATGTCGGCGTAATCGACGACGTATGCTCTCTTAAACATCCTAAAAGTTCGACGAGGAGGACGTGTGTGATAGTACAAACAATCAAGTACGACTATGATGTTATAAAATCCTCACTATTCTAGACCTGTATTCAAAAAGCAACCAACGAAGCAAAATGTAGATATATGCTGGTTTAAAGAAATACTTTGCTTTGTAATTTTACTACTGGCACAGGTCACTAGCCACAGAAAAAAAAAAACTTAATCATGCATAAAATCCAATATAACAGCACAAACTTTAAAACCCAAATAGAATTTCAAAAATAAATACCAATAAACATTCTAAGGATGATTTCGACCACATATGTAGATATATTAATCACTTACTGCCAACCCATATCAAGAACCGTAATCAATCAATTATTTGACAGTCAAAGCTATGTTTTCAATTTGTTCAATTGACACGTGTGAGGCTTGACACTCTGCTGATTCTGCATAATGTGAGTGAATTGTTATTTTTTTTTTAAGATTATTAAAAGAGTATTCAAATTTGAAAGCAAAAACGAAAGAGAAACATATAATGTATGCGTGTATGACAACTGGAAATTAAATTAAACTTCATGGGTATTCATGTTTTTGAATAAAAATAAAATTCTTTAAAATTTGGTAATACTACTTTGGATGCAAATAACAACCCAGAGAACAACTTAGAGCTCAAAGAATAGAGTCAAAAATTACGAGTCGTTTCTAAGAGTTTTGTAAATTTTGCTACTAAAGTGTGTCTTTCAATATAGACATGGTGCACATTGTTTAACGTTAAAACAGAGTTCAGAAACGCATGCTCATGAGCGGGTCGCGAGCGTGTCTTTCCAAATGAGCGCTTACCAGATACGCTCGCCCATGAGACATCATGAGCACTTTTAGTTTGGTTCGCTCTCTCGAGCGTTCGATTTATTAACGCTCCCGTCAAGAGCGCTCTCATTATGTGCGATAGCAAAATGCTCACGTCTAGAGCGCTCTCATTATGTGCGATAACAAAACCGCACGCTCATGAGCGTGAGACGAGAGCGAGCCAATTAATCGCTCGCGAGCCTTTAAGAATTTAGAAAAAAAACACATTAAATGTTAACGTTCTAATGGACCTAGAGAGCTGGGCGTGTGTAATTTCCACCTTCTAAATCGATTGGTGTACTCCTTTTTTCGATCCGCCGCCGTACCAAAAATTTTGGCAAATTTTGACACCTGTCAAACTAAGTGTTCTAGTGAACCCAGAACCTTAGGCGAAACACTAAGGTAATATCCAGCTCCTAAATCGATTGGCGTTCTCCGTTTTTCGATCCGCCGTACCAAAAATTTTGGCACTTTTTGACACCTGTCAAACTTAGTGTTTTAGTGGACCCAGAACGTTGGCCGTGACACTGAGGTAATATCCAGCTCCTAAATCGATTGGCCCAGATACTCCGTTTTTCTATCCGCCATACCAAACATTTTGGCACATTTTAACACCTGTCAAACTAAAAGTGTTCTAGTGAAACCAGAACATCGGGCGTGACATTAGGTAATACCCACCTCTTTAATCCTTAATATTGTATTAAGAAAAGGAAAAACCATTATTCTCACCACTGCTCAAGAGCGCTCACAACCATGACCATGGGTCATATGATGTTTTCGGCTCTTGCCCATGAGCGGGCCTTTCGCTTATGCTATGTTCGCTCACGCTCATGCGCGGGAGTTTGTAGGACTTTTTAGTACCATTAACCCATACATCTTCTCTTTTCAATGTTGAGCAAAATAAAAGTTTATTACCACAGAGGCAAATTTGTGCGACCCAGTCGTGCAATTTATTTTCTTTAAAGGCAAGTTTGGCCTCGATATGAATACAAGTCGGTTGTAAGGCGTCCGCGTCCATTTAAAAATCATAAATATGTATAAATTTAATAACTTAATTTCAGATTTTGTACATAAATTGTTACCCCTTCTAGTCTGACGTTCTATCTTTATTTTAAGAACTTAACCTTGAAAATACGACTATTAAAACATCAGCTATTGGCTTCCGAAGGCAAGCACCATCGACTTTATTTGATTTAGTAGTTTGCATCTTTCACTACCTACTTTTTAATTATTTCTTTTTAAGAGCCAATCGCAACCGAGTTCACAATTGGGCTCACTCGTCACTCGTCAGTCATATTCTTTTCTTTTTTGGTATAGCATTAAGTCATTCGCAATGAATGAAATTAATTCTCAAAAGATTCAATTACGTTTTTAGTACATTTTTTGTGTTCTTTGCCAATATTTTGTGTGCACAATTATAGCCTGACATTTCATTTTTATTCAAAGACCTTAATATTAATAATCCGACAATTGTAACTTGAGTTATAGGCTCCTAAGTGCACTCCTAAGTGCACTCATTCTCCACTGAAGCTTGTCAGTTGACGATTAACAACTATTATGCACCATCTACGTTTTGTTTACCCCTAATAAAGCTTAATAAGTCTTCAAAAATTCATGCATTAGGGAGTATGTAATTAAAAACAAGATTTTTGTTTCCGTCCATGAAACTTGTCATTTCTATGACGAATGTTATTTTTTTAGTACTGAAGTACAAACATTTTAAAAGATTATTTGTCTGTGTCTCTGGCAATAATATGTATATATTTGTATGTAAACTTTTATTTAAATTTAATAAGAAACTTTTCGACGTCTTTCCAACCCGCGGTGCGTCATTGCCGTGTTCATAATAATGGTTTTTAATATAATTTATTCCTTTTGGTGGTTATTCTTCAAGCTCTGATAAGGAATTATTTGTGTTCTTTACAAATCTACAAGCTATCCATTCTCAGAACCTATCACTTGTTTATAAAAAAATTCTTTCAGTTAAATTGAAAAGTTGTTTGTTATATCCCCACAGACACACTTATTTAAGCCAAAAGCATTAATGTGCTAATTCATTTTTTTTTTTTTTTAGAGTTTATAAGTCGGTTTGATAAATCATGAATCGGTATTCCATGTCATCCTATAGTGCTATCAATGTGCGGATATCGAAGAAAACATTGATATTTTAAAATATCAATTAGGTCATAAAATGAATGACGACTTAATTCCCATTTTAAAATATGTAAATAAATTTGGTGGCCCGGCACGCGATAGCTCGTGTAGAGACAGGGCCTAGTGACTTTTAACTCTCAAACATTCGTGTGTGCGTGTTGTTTGTTTGTTGGTAGGAATGGAGGGGACCTACAATTTTCTGGCGAATCCGAAAGGCTATGGTGAGAGGCACTTATATTTATGACAAGAGATACTATTGGAAGATTTGACACTTCCTCGCAAAAGGCAGTAGGTAGTCCTTTTATTTAGGTGGACGAGGCTGGGAATCGAACCCAAACAGTCGCTAAGTACTTAAAAGAAACAATTTCCAACTAGTAGAACATTCAAAATCAACTTATTGAAGGACAAGGAAACATGAATGCATTTATTCGCGTAATAGACCTCTTAATTGGCCTAGAAGATCTTGTGATTCGTTGCCTCTTGATTTATTTTCTTTGAGGATACGTAAAGTTGCTAGTCCACGCTGACCGTTAAAAGTTAGAATTTTGTCGGTATAAGGCTTAGCTACTTTTTTTACTAACGGGTGATTTTTTAAGAGGTTTAGAACTTTAAAAAAAAAAAAAACACAAAAACTTCGAAAAAATGAATGAAATATTTATTTGAATCGATAGTTTGAACCTTGCAATTTAATGTTTAAAGATAATTTCATGCAAATGTTGACCGCGGCTGCGTCTCAGGTAGCCCATCCGCTGAGTCCAATTTTGGCATACTCTTTCACACATATCGGCCGGTATCTCACGAATGAATGCATGGATGTTGGCTTCCAGTGCGTCAATCGAAGCGGGCTTGTCCCTATAGACATTAGCCTTGACATACCCCCACAAAAAATAATCTAATGGTGTCAAATCGCACGATCTAGGCGGCCAATTGACCGGCCCGAAACGTGAAATTAACTGTTCACCAAACTCGCCTCGCAATTGCGCCATTGTTTCGCGTGCTGTGTGGCATGTGGCACCGTCTTGTTGAAACCACATATCATGCAAGTCAAGAACTTCCATTTCGGGCAAAAAAAAGTTTGTTATCATCGCTCGGTAGCGTTCACCATTGACAGTAACGCTGCGATTCGTATCATCTTTGAAGAAATAGGCCCAATAATGCCGCCGGCCCATAAACCGCACCAAACAGTGGCTTTTTCGGGATGCATTGGTAGCTGTTGCAATGCTTCTGGCTGATCTTCACTCCAAATGCGGCAATTTTGCTTATTTACGTACCCATTCAACCGAAAATGAGCCTCATCGCTGAACACAAGCAGCGCGCGATGAACATTTCGAACCGAGCACGAATGTTGATACTAAAATTCAATAATTTGCAAGCGTTGTTCATTTGTAAGACGATCCATGGTTAAATTGCAAACCAAACTGGAGCTGTTTGACAGTGACACAAGGTACTAAACACACGTCAGTTGTCAAAACCAGTGTAGCCAAAACCAAACCAGCTTAAAAATCACCCGTTATATTTAATGCAAAACGTAACAATGTAAACTATAAAAACATGCGCTACAAAACCCTGTGTGCGAAAAAACGTACGATATTTGTGTTTGATTTGTCATTTCAAATTTATTCGGCAGATCCAACACAATTTGCTCGACCACAGGTATCTCAAGAGCATGCTCTTATTTTCACTTTTCCACTTTTCTTTATTTTTGCAAAAAGTGTTGAATGTAGTAAAGGGTGTTTTTGTTAGACGTGTGGTTTTCAAACTGGCAATACTTTTTTCGGAGTTGGTTTTTTTGACAGCTGTCACTTGATTTATGCTCAGTTTAGTTTGCCATTTCATAATTAAAAGACTTACTCCTGAAAAACGTTTGAAAAATCGTGCAATTTTATTACCAAAATAATGGTTCGGTTCGCGTGACGCATCACGCAACTACAGTTCGGTTTCGCACCACGTTTACTCTAGTGAATAATGCGCATCCTTAGAGACGCCGTACAGTGTGCACCGAAGACGCTATTGCTGCTCTGGGGAGCAGAGTATCGAAGAAGACCCGAATAAGTCCATCCGCCATCGCGCGCAACAATTGGAGCTGTGCTTTTGGTTCCAACAAGACGGCGCTACATGCCATACAGCCAACGAAACAATCAATTTATTGACGGAAACTTTTGGTGAACGCATTATTTCGCGTCGTGGGCCTGTGGCGTGGCCTCCAAGATCGTGCGATTTAACACCGCTGGGCTATTTTTTGTGAGATTATGTCCACTCAGATAAGCCCGAGACGATCGACGCCTTGGAAGAGAATATTCGGCGCGTTATTGCTGACACACGGCCCCAATTGCTGCAAAAAGTGGTCGAAAATTGGGCCTCTCGGCTGGAATTTATTCGAGCCAGCCGTTGTGGCCACTTGCCCGAAATCATTTTTAAAACATAATGGCAAACCCTTATCTGTACAATAAAGCTACCATAACATTAAATTATATGCGTTTTATTTCTTCTTGAAAACCACGCGTCTAAAAAAAAAACACCCTTTACATCGTACACATATTAAAAGTAGTTTTTGAATATGTTAAAATTTTTCCCCTGCTGCAATGCCAATCTAAATATGCAAATAAAAAGGAATCTATAATCTTTGTTTTTTTTTTAACTATAAATTCTAAAGCACCTCTATATTCCTTATAACATCTAACTCAGCCCCAATGCCTACCCAAGTAACAATTTTACTTCTGTAAGGATCTATCGAAGTTATTTCCTATTTCCCAAATTTGCTTGTATAAAGCCTAAGAGAAATACATTTGGCCCACTCGAGAAGCGAGAGAGGCTTTCAAAAAGTCATATACGGGTAGATTGGAGATACTCATTATATTTCTTCAAAACCTTATAGAACTAAATAACATTCAAACATTACAAATGCTGTAGGCTGTTACTTTCCGAGGAAAGCCATTTAAAAGTTTTTACTGCAGGCTATTATTCGTATTAGCAAGCACTTAGGAAGCAGATAAAAAGACTTCCTTGTACAGGCTACTGCGTTTAGAGAGAAGCAGTTTTTGTTTTCGATTTAAACATCTCAGAACACTCACGAGGCCTTATAAGAAGCTTGTCGAAGCCTAACAGAAACCTATATTCAGAATATAATTAAAAAAATAAAATCATTGAACATTATTTTTTGTTTCTTCATTTTATTCTATTTTTTTCTCCAAAGCTGTGGATTTTCTTCTGAAATTTAATGTGGAATTATTATTAATAATAGAAAACAATTTACTTACTTGTTGCATTTTCTGGGAATTGAACCATAGATGTGCCGGTTGATAGTCAGGTACCTTATATATCGAGCTAATCTGCAATATGATTAAGCAGTTTCAAATCGTCACTACTTGAAACCAAAAATAGCTTCCCAAGGACTTCGTTCAAGCTTCCTGATGAACCAAACTATTACTTAAATATGGTGACCATCTGTCTTTTGTTTGATATGATTTCTTACTTTGTTATGGTACCTATTGCTAATATTTTCGAGACCGTCTTTAAAATTATATGCTTGATTCCCAAAATATCTCGTTATTATAAATACAAGTAAAAATGCCGATTCAATTATTTATTCACCAATTTATACTGACAAAACCATTATTAAGAATGTACACACTATCAATCCTCAGGCCAAACTGTCAGCAATGATCAATAGTACATGTATTTCTTTCCAATTCGAGAGTAAACTGGACGAAATAAAAGGTCAGTGCTTAACAGTTTACTTGTTAAATTCAACCCCAAATAATCCCATATGGGCCAAGCCCTTCGGGCTTAGCTAAGCGCGAAGAATTCTCGGGGCTTAACTTAAGCACGGAGAAAAACTGTGTTACCGGCGTGAATTGCATACTTGTTATCGATAGTTTGTATGGAAACTCTATTTTGTTTCTGTAATGGCGTCGCTAATCCCCGATGTTGTTTTTTTCAACCAAATATCCCCGGGCTTGCAAAAAAACACGGCTATTGATAGTTTTTATGGAAACGTCAATATTTTGCTGTGATGGCGTTCTAAATAACCGATGTCATTTTCTTCAACCAGTTACGCAATATGTACAATCCTTAAGGAATTTAATGTAGGCCGAATATCAACTGTGTTAAAATGTTGGTAATTTGATGCCTTGATTACGTTTTGACGTTTCTGCGTACATATTTATGATAATTGTGTCCAAATTTAAATTCAAATCAAATTAAATACATTTTTAACGCAAGTGACACCACACTAATCAATTTTATTTTTCACACAATTGAGAGGTTATTTATTTTTTTGACAACAAAATATTAGGTATTTTTGTTCGCGTTCTGTCCACAAAAAGACATATGTTTTACTTCTCAATTAACTTGTTTCAATTTTCCAACAGTGCGTGTGAGCTAGATTGTAATCACGTTAAATTTTATTCCAGTTTGACACTAATGAGACGAATCTGTATGTGGAAACGTCAAAATTTAATTTCGTATACAATTTATTCGAAATCGTAAACTAATTCAACCACTGCCTTAAATATCAATTTCAAGCTTAATTGACAAGCACTTTCTCCAAAAATATAAAAACATTTCACATTTCTTGTTAAAATCAATAATTATATAAAAAGATTCTAATTTGTATTTATTCAACCTATTTACCGATGACTCAGTGAATCAAATATGGTCACCATAATATTTATCAATTATTTGACACTTTTTTGCAACTTCTTCCCATACAAAGCATCAGCTTCACATGCAAAGCTAAAGTTTCACTTAAAAAGCAACAGCTTATAACAGAAAGAAAAAAAATTGCAATGAACAGCAAATCCCTGTCGTGTAAAGTAAAAATTTCCCATGGGTAGTTAACACTTACCACTATTCACCACAGCTCACCGCAGGAGGCAATATAGAGTTTAGCAGACGAAAATGAACAAACCTAAAAGTGCATTTGAAAAAAGATTCGCAGACGACCGTTGCATATGAAAGTAAAGTTGTAAAAGAAATAAAAAATATAGCTTATCGCACTTAAAAAATATACCTTGTGTTACTTAAAATGGTAAGTACCTAATAATTTGACTTTTTATTTGTGTTTTTTCTTAATTATCTTTTATAATTGCTATAGACTGAACCAAATTTCTACAAAATCGTGCAAACAATCGAAAATGGTAAATCACTCCTGTCTCCAGTTCCTCGTCTTTGGGAAAATAAAGGCAAATTAATGTGGCCACCGAAAAACAAAAAAGATGCTGCCATGAAATGTCCCTTAATGCCTCCAGGAACTGTCAAGGACGGATGGACCGAATATAACTGTATCCTCAAAAGATCTTTTATTCCCACGTATAGCCAAGCTCTGCTTGAAATCAGAACTATGTCCGACAGGAGTGATACGAGCGAGGCTGAAGTGATGTTGCCAAAACCTTCTAAAAAGCGTTCTGCAGCCGTCCGAAAGTACAAAAATCCGGATGAAGATCGTTTTAATTATAACCAGGTAAATTTTAGTTTAACAAGCCTTTTTAAAATCATTCACACGCACAAAAAACAAATTTTGCAGTTAGTACAAAGCATAAACTCGAAGACCCTAAAATGTGAGCAGGTAATGCTGGCACCAGGACAAAATCAGCAAGAAATATGTCAAGAACAACAACAGCAAGAACAACACCAGCAGGAACTGCGACATCAGGAACAACAACTAGAGGAACTAGGACAGCAGGAGCAACAACAGCAGGAAATACAGCAGCAGGAACAATCATGGCAATTCTCCGTAGGACAGATCCAGACACCACAACAGTGGGATTTTCAAGCTATTGAAAACCAGCAACAGGAACAAAATCAGGTGGTCGAAGAGCAGAGGATTGTTGTTGGAAGCGATGGCGAGCTGCATTTGTATCCTGCCACCACCGATGATGAAAACATCCAATCATCAACGGCACTTAACAGCGGTGTGCTTGTATCAATAGTGGAGTGTATCGCCAGATTAGAAAAACGGGTTGAGTTTTTAATCCTGCAACAAGAACGATATTTTGGCCAGCAACCCATCACCGCTGAAAAAAAAGCTATTAATTTCGAACTTGACAGCTTTAAACACATCGACACAATCGAAGAACTCATAATATTTGAAAAAAAGTTGGAAAACAAAGAATTCATCAACGAGTTGGTAAGTTTTTGCTGACTATATCTTACCTTATTTCAATCTACATATTATGTACATATACCTATTAATAAACTCCATTTTCCTTAGTGCCCAAAACTCTATTGCGTGTGTGGTCCGACAACTGGTTTAGTTGGAGACAACGTGAGCTACAAACTTGTTGACGCTTTGTTCAGCCGCCGATTGTTCACTTTAGTGTCGTGGTCAGGAAACTCAAGAGTAAAAAAAAATGAAAGTTTTAGCCGCTTTACGGCAACTTTTAAGTTTTTCTTTCATTTGGTGCAAAGATGTGACGCCAGCTACACAGAAGCTAATTTAAAGAAATTTTTTCTTAAAATAATAAATAATTCAAAACGTCGATATGAAGTGTCACAGAACTTAGTAAAACGGATGTCATCGGTCAGACATTTTGGTAATGTCCCAAAACGACGCAAAGTTCCTGATTCAAACGAAGTCCCAACTGCAACTGCTCCCATGTCCAATGAAGCAAACAACCAAGGTGAATCGAGTTTGAATACTTCCAGTTCCAATGAAGAATAAGGAAGAAAATAATAAGGAATACAATAAGGTGAGTTAATTCTTGACTTAATTTTGATTTAAAATATTATTTGTTTGTTGACAAGGCGACGAGATACTGCATACTCAGTTTCTTATTTCAAATTCTAAAATTTGGTTCTTAGAGTGAACAAATCACATTCACATGAAAAAAATCTTGCAATTTGCAGAACAAAACTTCTCTTTTCTGCAAATGTGTATGTCCTAGAAAAAAAATCTTTATGTTACTGAAATCTAGTTGGGAACCTCTCAAAAAGTGCATACTCAGTTTTTCATTTCAACAAATATTCTAAAATTTGGTTCTTAGAGTCAACAAATCACATTCACATGAAAAAAATCTTGCAATTTGCAGAACAAAACTTCTCTTTTCTGCAAATGTGTATGTCCTAGAAAAAAAATCTTTATGTTACTGAAATCTAGTTGGGAACCTCTCAAAAAGTGCATACTCAGTTTTTCATTTCAACAAATATTCTAAAATTTGGTTCTTAGAGTCAACAAATCACATTCACATGAAAAAAATCTTGCAATTTGCAGAACAAAACTTCTCTTTTCTGCAAATGTGTATGTCCTAGAAAAAAAATCTTTATGTTACTGAAATCTAGTTGGGAACCTCTCAAAAAGTGCATACTCAGTTTTTCATTTCAACAAATATTCAAAAATTTGGTTCTTAGAGTCAACAAATCACATTCACATGAAAAAAATCTTGCAATTTGCAGAACAAAACTTCTCTTTTCTGCAAATGTGTATGTCCTAGAAAAAAAATCTTTATGTTACTGAAATCTAGTTGGGAACCTCTCAAAAAGTGCATACTCAGTTTTTCATTTCAACAAATATTCTAAAATTTGGTTCTTAGAGTCAACAAATCACATTCACATGAAAAAAATCTTGCAATTTGCAGAACAAAACTTCTCTTTTCTGCAAATGTGTATGTCCTAGAAAAAAAATCTTTATGTTACTGAAATCTAGTTGGGAACCTCTCAAAAAGTGCATACTCAGTTTTTCATTTCAACAAATATTCTAAAATTTGGTTCTTAGAGTCAACAAATCACATTTGCAAACTTCAAGATTTTTTTCATGTGAATGTGATATGTTGACTCTAAGAACCAAATTTTAGAATATTTGTTGAAATGAAAAACTGAGTATGCACTTTTTGAGAGGTTCCCAACTAGATTTCAGTAACATAAAGATTTTTTTTCTAGGACATACACATTTGCAGAAAAGAGAAGTTTTGTTCTGCAAATTGCAAGATTTTTTTCATGTGAATGTGATTTGTTGACTCTAAGAACAAAACTTTAGAATATGCGTTGAAATAAAAATTGAATATTCATTTTTTGAGAGAATGGCAATCAGAATTTAGAAAAACCAACATATTTTGCTTGAACAATCAAATTTTTTGAAAAGAGAAGTTACATATATTGAAAAATTTCAAAATTTGACTTTGAATTTTCAGAATATGGTAAAAATTAAAAAATAATTATGATCTTTTAATAGATTTCATAAATATTAAGGTAGTATTTATTTGACTTCAAGATAAACCTTTAGAAGAATACTTAGACAAAAGAGAAGATTACAGTTGACAATAATTATTAGTTGTGTTACTAATCATTTTATTTAGCTTTATTTAATATAAGTAAACAATAGTTGATAATAATAACTGATCATATACATATGTACTTTTATTTTTAGAGTTGAATGCTGTCAATATCTCTGTGAAACCGTGCTGTGGCTGATATTTTTATCATCAATATATTTTTATTTATTTTTTTTTACTTTTATATTTTATAAGACATTCAGTATAACACAAATACAATAAATATATATGTTCAATTAAATTGTGTGCAATAATGGTATAAAAACATGCATTTCTTTATAAGGCAGGCAAACAAGCTTGCATTTTATGTCAGTCTCCTCTAGTATTTTTTGGTTTTCTTTGTTCAGATTGATGGATAGATCCGCACAGTAAATATTCAAATACTTTGACTCAATTGGGATGATAAAAAAATTATTTTTCTTATCTACTTTATTGCAGCATAGTTTTATTTTTCGCTGTGCTTTGTAGTAAATTATGTTTGTGACGCACACTATTTCATTGTTATTTGTCAAAAACCAACAGTTGGATCGAGCAGTTCCTAAACAAAACTTTTGAAAATCCACTCTTGAATAAAAGGAACATTCACCAGAAATATGGTAAGTTTCAGGGACATTATCACCATGGTTCTGTTTACTCACAGCAGGGGTTTTTGGAATGTCTTTATCAAATTGTGTATCTGAGGAAGCAATTCTGCAGTTGAAGTCTTCCAATATACGTTTCGCTACTTGTGGCAGTGGATGGTTGCCATTTCGAAGGAGGCGCTTAATTTTTCCAAGCGTATTCTCAAATGGATATGCGCTGAACGAATCTAGCTCTCCAAAGCGTTCTACCTCGTCCACTAGGTGCGATAAATTATGTATGTTGCTGGTCATATGATGCTCACCGTATATTTCTGCGAAAAACTCTATAAACTGCATAATCATAGCACGGGCAATGGATAAAAGTGTAAAGTAATTCCTTGACGTTAAAATTGTCACAGCGCAAAAAATAAGCAAAAAGTGATCGTACGCATCCGGTGTCAAGTGGTTTTTCAGTGCGATGATGCCAACATAATGAAGAAACGTGCGATATTCGGTTCCTTTCCAATGAGAGAGACAATCAAGACCACGAACAGCTCGATGGAATTCTGCTGGCATCTTGCACTGAAGCAGATACTGTGATATTTCGTTGGTCGTTTGAGCTCTCCATTTCGTATCGGATCTGCGAAAAGTTCCATCTCTCCAACCGAACAAAAGGCGCTTCATCAACCCAAGGTGAAGCAGGTGTAAGGAATCGCCAACCGGAAATTGGTTTATCATATCTATATCTAATTGTAACAGTGGTGAATCATATTTGTGATGAGAGCCATACATCTTTTTTCTGAATTTATCATCGGTTCTTTTTTCACATTCAGTTCTTGGAAATATGTTGCAGTTACTGACATAGCTATACTCTCCAACGGTGGTACATTTTTGGCAGCCATGGTGTGCGTTGAAGTTTGCAACTCCTGGCAACTAAGAAGAACAGACTGATTTTAATAATTATTTTCGATGTATTCTTACCTTTTACATAAGCACGGGCTGGAGAATCACACACAATGGAACGGAGATGCACGCTAATCGTGTGTGAGTTTATATTATGAGCTATTAAAAAGTGGCAAGCCGTCCATGTTTATATTCACTGAGATAGTTTTAGATTCTGTTATGTTCTGAAATGCGGCCTGAAGGCAGTTTACAAAACCATGGTGCCAATATTGCCCACCATTATCAAGTTTTTTGATGATGACTTCTTGCGGAGTTTTGAGCAGTGTTCTAGGATCCTCTGGCAAAATATTGCAAATGCCAGTATTTATGATATTACATAGCGATTTTAAGGCAATATTGGTGATCTGGTATTTAATCGCCCACGTTCTCAAATGAGAGCGGAATTTTATATTTTTTTCCAAATCGGTTTGATCTTGCCACACTTTATCATCATCGTCTTCACCTTGATGGTTGCTTGATTGATTTTCGAGGATATTATTATCTGGATCATCTTCGACAACGTCTGCATCTGAAGTTAAATTTTTTTTAATGTTTCATTGTCTTACGTTTTGATATACATATTTTTCATTACATAGTAAATCTGTATTTTATATTTTATTGAATGCTATCTTTGATAGTACTTTTAATTAAATGCAACTATAGTTACATAATATGTTTACATTTATAAGAAAAAAAGTTAATTTACCTAAAGTAGAGTTACTCGAAGAATTAATTTCAGCTGGATCTAAAACGTCTTGAGAATCTATGGTTGTTTGCTCTCGCGTTTCCTTTAAGTTTTTGGAAATTTCGAGGGCTCTTTTTAATATTTCTTCACTTTGTTTTCGTACTGCTCTTTTATACGTACCTGAGCGTTTCATTTTTTTCCACGAATTCATATCTGAAGAAAATAAATTAACAAAAATTATATATAGCGTGAATTCCGAGCTCATGCACAAAACCATTTGACAAAAACAATTGACAGCACTTCGCTTAGACAAAGTACTCGAAGACAAAGCTTCTTGCGCATGCGCTTGACAGTATGTATACAATTATCCTTTTATATGACTTGGGTTCATAGGACTTATACCAACAAAATTATTTGACATTACCTCGTTAAGACAAAACTATCGAAAACATTGCTTCTACCGCATGGAGCTTGTTTTCAAAAGACTTATAGAAACAAAATAAATTACAATCACTTCGCTTAGATAATGTCATCGAAAACCATGCTTCCCGAGCATGCTCCTGACCAGTAGATACAATTATGCTTGTTTGAGGCCTTTGCCGTATACAAACAAAATAATTTGACATAACCTTGCTAAGACAAACTTATAGAAAACAATGCTTCTTGGTTTTTGAATGTTTGTACAATGTCAACTTGCGTGTATGTAAATAAAGCACTTGTTAAAAAAAATATTTTTTTTTGTCTAGACGAACTTATCGTAATAATAGGGTTTAACAAATTGGCTTTCCTCTACAAAACATTGAATCTGTGTACTCTCACACTTGATTATTAAAAATTAAATTGCTTGTTTAAGGCTTTAAGAAGCAGGTCTCATACAAACTCTTTTCGGAGTTTTTATATGGAAGTTTTTTCGTTGCTCCTATTTACTGTGTTTCTATAAACGAATTGCTGGAAGCCTTTTCGAAAAATTAACGAAATTGTTCATATAATGAGTTGTTTTTAACTTCTAATTTAATCTCTAATAGGTTTTAAAAAGGCTTAATTCGAAAATATAGCTTCCAAAATTGGCAACTTCTATGCACAAGCCCAATACAAGCCCTAAAGAAGTACTAAACTCAAAAAATTGAAAAACTGGACCTTATAGAAGAAAAATTGTTAGTTGGGTACTGAATTCAGTAAACCCTTTAAAATATATCTTTAATTGCATTTGCCGAGCTCTAAGGACATAACCTACTAAAAACCCTCATTTCATCGCTCGAAAATAGGTTCTCACTCTCCTTAAATCTACATTTATGCAAAAATGTTGGAACCTATGTTTGTACATTATGTTCCTGTACCCATCGGCAATAACAATTAAACACCTCATAAAATGTTGTTCTTAGGCCGTGCCCCTCCATCAGCATAAAAGGTCTATGAACTTTAAATCTTAACGTTATGTGTATGTATGTATTTCAATAATTATTATTATTAGTAGGTATAAACATTATCGTCATTCATCGTTTTTGTGGGATGCTAATCAAATTAGATTCAACGCTCCAGCTAACACATACATAAATATATGTTACCCTGCCGCTACCAAATGACGGCTACAACGACGACAACGTGTCTATATGGATTCGAATCTCGAGGTATTTCACATTTGCGTCAAAGTGATAAATAATTTTCAGCCTTATTACCAATTAGTATGCTCTGAAAGATTTAACATAAGGAAAATAAATTATAATAAAACACTTGGCTGCATCCCATACCTAATAGTAGATGGAAAAGTAGGTATTTCTAATCTATTTTTTGTTATTCTTTTTTTATTTGAATTTTATCGATGACTCAAGGTAGAGTCTTTCACCTGACCTTGTTTTCACTGAAATTCAAGTTCAATAGTCATCTCGTCAGTTCTTCGACCACTCACAAGAAGTAATGTGCAATTATAGAGCTGACTTTGATGAGTTTAAAGTTATGTATAAATTAGAAAGAAACAAATTTTTGTTTATATCGATAAATGGGTATCTCTGTTCATGCAACATGGAAATGTTCCCACTTTTTGGCTTCACTAAGATCAACTTGACCTTGGATTTTGTAAATTTAATTGGTATTCAAATCATTGAATTCAAATTGATGAAAAAATTGATAGTTCTATGCATATAGGTATATTTGTAAGTGTTGCCAGATGCTGTTGAGTTTATATGTATAAAATTTTCAACCATTTAAAAAAAAATATGCAGTGACTGGATCACACAATCTTACTCTTGTGGTTAACAACTGTAATGTAGCTATGAAGATGTACGTTAATGGTTCAATAATGTAAAGAAATCCTTAACGACAATGTGTCAAATTGTTTGTCTACCCTCAGGTAAAAAGTTATTAAGCTATTCTGCTTTTATAGGAAACCCCCAAAAACAAAAAAAACTTGTCTTAAATCCACAATTCATAACTATAAGGAGCATGGGGCCAAGCCATCACACTGCAGAGTCAAACGGCTACTACGGAGCCAATCGGGTTGTGGTGGATCACCATGTAAAGGGTCATTCATTTTTCGGTTTCGAATGTAAATTTTTAACCACTTTTTCACACATTTCAGGCGGTATCTCGGCCATAACTGGAGTTCGGGGATTATTTGCATAAACACAGTTTTTTGCGTAGCCCCACAAAAAAAAATCTAACGATTTCAAATCGCAAGATTCAAAGGGTGTTTTTTTAGACGTTTGGTTTTCAAGAAGAGATGAAAAGCATTTAATTTAATGTTATGGCCAAGAATTAAGCTCTATTTTAAAGATAAGGGTTTGCCATTATGTTTCAAAAATGATTTCGGGCAAGTGGCCACCGCCTGTCACGAATAATTTCCAGCCGAGAAGCCCAATTTTCGACCACATTTTGCAGAAATAACGCGCCGAATATTCTCTTCCAAGGCGTCGATCGTCTCGGGCTTATCTGCGTGGACATAATCTCACAAAAAATAGTACAGCAATGTTAAATCGGACGATGTTGGAGGCCAAGCCACAGGCCTTCAATAAATTGATTGTTTCGTTGGCTGTATGGCATGTAATGCCGGCCATCTTGTTGGAACCAAAGGTCGACCACATCAAAATCCTCCAATTCGGGCACGAAAAAGTTATTAATCATGCCTCTATAGCGTTCCCCATTGACTGCTATGTTATGGCCGGCTTCAGTTTTGAAATAAGGACCAATGATTCCCTCTGCCCATAGATCACACCAAAAAGTCAGTTTTTGTGGATGTAACGGTGTCTCAACATACACTTGTTTTGTTTATTGACGCCGTATCCATTCGACTAAAAGTGAGCTTCATCGCTAAACAAAATTCGCTTATCAAAATTGCGATCAACGGCAATTGGGCACGATTTGCAAAGCTTGTTCAGGAATGAGTCTATTCATTATGAAATGGCAAACCAAACTAAGCATAAATCAAGTGACAGCTGTCAAAAAGACCAACTCCGAAAAAAGTATTGCCAGATTGAAAACCACACGTCTAAAAAAAACACCCCGAAATGAATGACTCTGTATGTCTGCGCGTGGCCGCCATTCCTGTCATATTTATTACCAGACATCACCCACCAATTCCAATGATAAAAGTTCGTCAGCCTGTTTTTGGTTTAATACGAAATCTCGTTTGTCTCTGTCTCGGCCCTACGAACTAACTCCCAAAAGAGTTAAATCTCAATGAACTAATTCCTATGAAAAATTTTGATTTGCTTCATATGAACTAGCTCTAATTTTTTTTTAGGAGCTAGCCCGACGTAAAATGTACCAATCGAATATTGGGACTTTGTTTGTTGGGAACTTAGTCCCAACTGAAGTAACTTCCAACTCTATGAACTGACATATTTGGTGAGAATAAGTTTATTTTTCGTTAGTGGGAGTTAATTCTATTGTGAGTTAGTTCGTAGGGCCGTCTCTGCGTATTTTGAGAAAGTTTTTATTTATTTAATAACTCAAATTTAATTTAAAAACTGGCTTTGTTTGAGCTTGCCAATAAGTTCATTTTTGTATACCTAATTCCCCTGACTAAAGTAAAAACCCTTAAAATTGAGGAGAAACCCCCTAAACTGGCAACCATGGGTCTTATGTTATGAATTTGGTAATTTGAATGTGATAATTACAAATATATATATACATTTTTACCTTCTCTTTTTTTTATTTCTTTGTTGTATATATTGAACGAACTTACCATATTGCTGCTTCGTCAATATTGACTGTGCTAATAAAAAAAAGAATTCTCAGATATAGACTCTTAAACAGAGAGAGGCAGAAGGGGAAACAAACGGCAAAGTTGAAATCATGTTCATTTCAAGATAATCTTCCTTAAGCTCTATTTGGTAGGTTAATAGGGTTCGAACTTGCGACGGCTTCAGTACACCGATCATTGTGTTATTGTTGAATATTTTATTGTGATTTTTTTTTTATTAACGATCGGATCAGATATTACATATATGTTTATCTATTCTCATTGAAATTTTAGTGGATATTTATACCGTGCGTTGCGTCGCGCCGGATGGATTTTGTAAATTTAATGTCTTTAAACGTGTAAATATCTTTGAGATTATTTAAGTGTTTTGTTCAAAGAAACAAGTTTTTTCAGAGTGGTGGTGATTTTTAGAACCGTCTATGGTTTAAAAAAAAAAAACAAAAGTTTTTTTTTTTTGTTTTTAGAATCCGTTTCGCAAGTTTTAAGAAGTAATTGCGAAGAGTGAGTGTTTTTTTTTTTAAATTGGAAATTATCAATCAATGTCTTGGAAATTATCAAACAAATACCGTATCCTACAATTTTGATAAAGGTAATATTAGAACAAATTTTTGTATGTATTATTTCAAATTTATTGATTTGCGCGGAACTGTGAGTATAAGGTGATATCTGCATAAACTATCATTATCTGAGACAGTGTTAGGAAATACTGATCTTCATTTAATAATTGGTTATTTAGAATTGCATTTAAGTAGTAATTGATTTGATTTTTTCAATTACAACTGTGTAGTTTGTTTGAAGAAAACCTAAATTATACCAACAACTTATCACACATTATTAAATATAAGTATAATTGCAAAAAATGAATAGTTTTACGCCCAATTTCTTCACAGAAGTACTAACCCAGCCTATAACCCAGTCCAGCTAGACCAGGGTCCTAACGAAAAGTAATTACCTGAGCATTTCCTCACATCATTATAGTACCGGATCTTAATACAACAAGCGGTACTAAAACTTAATACGTCTAAAACTAGTCTAATTATGATTTTAACAATATTTTGGAATTTCAAATATTATTTTGACATTTATTTGACAGAGCGATTTTTATTTAATTTTTATTTCGAATGGAAAATAAGCAATTTTCTAAAAAAAAAACGCAAAAACACTTTTTTCGTTAGACGATTTTTTTGATAAAAACCTGAAACGCAGTTTTCTTAAAATCACTTTGGTCCCTACATGTTGCATGGGCGGAGTACTTCGTACAACCCTTTCTGCTGCATTAGATATTATGTTCTATTTAGCACCTCTCTATATATATGCTAAACCAACAGCTGCAAGCACAGCCATTCGTCTTAAAGCCTCCTCACAGTGGACAAATAATGATATTGGTCACACCATCATTCTGAACTCATTCGGAACAATTCCAAATAACATTGACTACACCATCCCCCAGTTACAGTTCGATAAAAATTCCAGGTCACCATAGCCTCCAGATCAATCTGGGAGGATCTGGCATTTCTGGAAGATGAATCAATCCACTTCTATGCGGACGGATCAAAAACTGATGACGGGGTTGGTGGGGGTGTGTACTCAGACACGATGAATTTAAATCTCTCTTTTCGCCTTCCCAATCACTGTACCGTGTTCCAGGCGGAACTTTTTGCGATAAAAGAAGTACTGTCTTGGTTTAAAGAAAATGTGATATCTAACATAGATATCCGCATTTTCTCGGATAGCCAAGCCGCCATAAAATCTCTGGTAACTGTTTCTACCAACTCAATAGCAGCCCTTAACTGTCGACCAACTCTCATTGAGATGGCACAGCAGTTTAATATTTACCTCTGCTGGGTGCCGGGTTATAGGGACATTTCTGGAAATTTCAGGGCTGACGAATTCGCCTGAAAGTGGAACGATACTACCTATTTTACCAAATAGGTCAAATATAGGTATACCCATTGCTACGTGTAAACTTATGCTGAAGCAAGATGCAAGTGAGAAGGTGGAACAACATCACCACCTGTGTAGCGACAAAACAGATATGGCCTACGCTGGACCTGAAGCGCTCTAAGAGGTTAATATCTCTAAGAAGACTGCATATCGGCTCCGTTAAAGGTGTCATAACCGGGCACTGCTTGATAGGCAAGCACGCAACGAGGCTTGGAGTATTCTCAAACGATTTCTGCAGAAGCTGTCGGGATGAAGAAGAGGAAGAATCGATTCCTCATCTCCTCTGCACTTGTCCTGCTCTATCCCAACGACGTAAAGTCCTTCTCGGAGAGTACTACTACAAAGATCCTAGTGATCTGGTAATTTTTGACATAATTAATCTCGCACGCTTCGTAGGGAGCTCTAAGTGGTTCAACGAATAGGAACGAAAGTTCCTAGATTCTTGTGGTAACACAATGGACCAACTATGGTCTAAGTGTGTCAAGCTTTCTGCTTGTCAGCCACCTTAACCTAACCTAACCTAACCTGCTACTCCTTCTAGATGAGCTAAAACAAGAACTTGAAATTCTTCCTCTAAGGAATCACATAAAAATGTTTAGTACTAAATTTCAAGCAATTCGGCTTTTAGCTCAAATTATTATTTTTGTATATACACACTAGCTGGCCTGCCTGGCTTCCCACGGGTAGACAAACCTTAGCTTCGCATTTAAATTACAAGAGAAAATATAAATAAATATTTAAACTACTTTTTGTAATGGAATACTTCTTTCTGGGTTTTAAACCACTGCACGTTATGAATGACTTAATTCTTAAAAATATGGTCTGAGTCCTACCTTTTTTACTTTCCCAACAAAAAAATATATCCCTTTTTGTTTTTACTCCACTTCACCATATAAATTTCAATTTAAAAAAAAAATCCTGAAGCTATTCCCTAGAAAAAACCTTTGATATAAACATACGTTTATACCCCATTTCACCCTGCAAGTACCAAATTTTTGAAAAAAACCTAAAGCCATCTACTAAACATTACCTATCTTTCAAACACCAAAAGAAATTTCCCTTAAGCCATTTTCTATGACAAATCTTTTTAACAAAAAAAAAATGTTCTAAAATTAGACAATTTTCTTAATTTTTACCCCATTTCACCCTACAAATAACAAAATTTGGAAAAGAATGTCCCTTAAGCCATTTCCTAAGAAAAATAAAAAAAAGAACTTCTTAAATCGAATATTTTTTTTAATTTTACCGCTTTTCACCCTACAAATAGCAAAATTTTGACAAAACAAATATCCTTATAGACATTTACTATAAGTAATCTTTTAAAAACAGGTAGAGTTTTTTCAATCCAATACGTCTTTTTCATTTTACCCCATTTCACCCTACAAATAGAAAAACTTTGAAAAAAAGAGTAGTCTATGTGCATTGTCATGATTCAAGAACTCTTTTCACCAAGTTTCGTGAAAATTTGTTTAGTATTTAAGACGGTATAGTGGAACAAACAGACAAACACATTTTCACATAAGATTAATAAAACTACCTATTACTTAAATAAATTAGCGTACCAATTTTTGTATGTGAAACTATAAGAAATATTTTTTTTAAAAAACCACTTTAACAATTTTCAAACTTATTTCCTCATAAATTTAGATTTAGGCTAAGAAAACAACTGCAGATGTTTTATGATGGTGGTTTTAACAATTTTTCAGTTAAAACTGTAATTTAATTTTTCTCTTATCAAATCAGATAAATAGATTTCAACTCAGATTTTTAAGCCACATAGTGACCGTAAATACGAGCAAGTTGGTGCGACCCAATCGTACACTTTTTGTATCTTAGAACCTCCCTTTGTATGCAAAACAATAAAAATGTTCCAACAGACCTACCTACAAAGGGTGTTTTTTTAGACGTGTAGTTTTCAATCTGGCAATACTTCTTTTCCGAGTTGGCCTTTTTGACAGCTGTCACTTGATTTATGCTCAGTTTGGTTTGCCATTTCATGAATGAATAGACTTACTCCTGAACAACGGTTGCAAATCGTGGAAAATGGGCTCGAAATGAGATCGTTGTTGATCCTGATTTTCACAAGAAAATTTTGTTCAGCGGTGAAGCTAATTTTTGGTTGAATGGGTACGTTAATAAGCAAAATTGTCGCATTCGGAGTGATCATAATCCACAAGCCAGTGTTGAGACGTCGTTACATCCTCAAAAAGTCACTGTTTGGTGTGCTCTATGGGCAGAGGGAATCATTGGTTCATATTTCAAAAACGAAGCCGGTCATAATGTTACAGTCAATGGGGTCAACGCTATAGAGCCATGATTAATGACTTTTTCGTGCCTGAATTGGAAGATGTTGATGTGGACGACCTTTGGTTCCAACAAGACGGCGATACATGCCATACAGCCAACGAAACAATCAATTTATTCAAGAAAACTTTTGGTGATCGCATTGTCTCGCGTCGTGGGCCTCCAAGAGCGTGCGATTTAACACCGCTGGACTATTTTTTGTGGGCTTATGTGAAGTCGCTTGTCTATGCAGATAAGCCCGAGACGATTGTCGGCTTGGAAGAGAATAGTCGGTGCGTTAGTGCTGACATACGGCCCGAATTGCTGCAAAAAGTGGTCGAAGGTTGTGCCTCTCGGCTGAAATTTATTCGAGCCCGCAATAATGGAAAACCCTTAATTTTAAAATAAAGCTAAATTCTTGGCCATAACATTAAATTCTATGCGTTTTATTTCTCCTTGAAAACCACACGTCTAAAAAAAAACACCCTTTACAATATACACATATACGACACGTCCGTCGCGTCGGTCGCGTCGTTTGCTAAAATTCAACTGCACATGATTTTATTGTTTTAGCAATTGGGAAAAAAATCCATAGTTTATAATAATTCCATCAGCTAAATTATTCACATATTTTAATATGTAAATACATCCGTTACACCTTTCAATTCTCTCTCAGCCCTGCTACAGCCTTTAGCCATGAGAGCAAGTTCATAATGTGGAACGATGTAGAATTCTATTACAGATGTTCAATTTTAATTATAGATACGATGGGGTGGGGATCTTGTAACTGAATTTAATCAGCATCGTTACACAACAAAAAGCAGCTTATGGTAATAAATATTCAAATTAAATCAATTCACACCAAAATAATCTTTTAAAAAAATCACATAGAAAATTAAAAATTCTATTTACGTTCATAGAGTAATTCGTGTTTAATTTTATTGTTTATTAATTCAAATTGGATTAGTGTGGTTTTTTTTTTTTTTGTAAGTAATTAAAGTGGATCTCATTAATAACAATTAACTTTCATTTCAATGTAAACGTAGAGTTATTGTGATATTTTATTTATTGCTAATAAATGCAGTTTTAACTAATTAGTAAATATTGATTTGGAATCAGGTGGATGTAATGGTATTTGAGATAATGCCAGAGTGCATCGATTTCGATTATCATTAAGCAGATCCCGCGCTTACCAAATCTACTTACAGTAGCGATGCATTGGGCGGACAACGGCCTTTATAACGAGGTTATTTACAATTCACGTTTTGTTGTCTGTCGCTGGTATTCAATGTTGCCAAAACCCTTAATTGCTAATAATAACCCCTAAGTGGATATCGGTATATTCATGACCCCTTTTCAAAAATTTACAATTTGCTATTTGGCGAACACAAACCCGCAACCCAATCAACCAACCCCCCTACCATCATCGACCGTTTGACCCTTCGTTGTCGGTACGGTATAATTTAGTGGAATAGTTTTTTTTTTGTTGTTGTCGAGACGAGACTGTAATTTAATTCCGGGTTGAGGGACCACCAAATTGCATGTAATCGAGAAATGCAACCGGTAGAAGCTCGTTGCTGGCTTGCTCTTGCTTGAGAGCTCACTGGTATGTATGCGAATATTCAACCCTTGTGATTTTTATTTTCGTGTCATTTACCGGAAATGGCTGAAGCAGATTGACAGGTGACACTGCGAAAACGAATGCATACGTCAAAGTTAAGCTGACGGTTTTTTTTTTTTTTTTTTTTTTTTTTTTTTGAATTCCGTAAGGGAGCGGGTGCTTAATGATAATGTTGGGAAGTTGGGAAAGTTGGTATGTGGTGTTGGTTAGTTGGTTGAGCGGTTAGAATGCGCTGTTGATGGAAGTTTTTACGAGCAAATTATTTTACAAAATCGTTTTTAAAGGGTTGAAGCTACTGACAAAACACAACCAACCGCAACCATCCGTTGCATGTAGTTTCCATAAATTTGAAGGGTCTTATGCGGAACACGAACAACTTTGGGAAATAGATGGCTATAGGGAAAAGAATGGAAGGAAGGAAGGAAGGAAGAGCTTTGTGTAGCGCGATGTGCGGCATACCTATAGTCTACTTGTAGTTCCTTCGGAATTTCACGAATGTAAGTGGAGTTCAGAGGTGTGGTTGCTGCTGATTCAATGAATGAAGGTGAAGCTACATATTTTTGGGGAAATTGGTTAGGAAGAGGTTTTGAACGTCGCGTTGGCATGGTTTTGAGGCGGTGCCGGTGGTGTCGTTTAGTTCCCAAGTGGATCAGCAGAGGAGTTGCCGGTCACCGCAATTCAACTTGACAAAAGAGGTTCATTTTGGAAATTGGTGTGAGTGGCAATCTTTGAAAGCGACACAATCGTCTCAGCATATTTTTTTCTTTCTTGTGTTTGTATACATATATTCAATACGCAAATAAAAGGATAAGAGAGGTGTGTTATTTCAGAGAGATGATTTTAAATTGAAGCTATTTGTTCGAAAATTCGAAAATCTTGACGTAATCTTACTGAAAAATTGTTATGTGTCAGAGTATTATGCTCAGATTGTCGATGCCTGTTTATATTTTTGCTGCGAAAAAAGTCTTAATGATGAGGTTTATGTATCAAATAACTCTTATCTAAGGTAATAATAGATAGATAATTTTTTGCTGCCAGGTAAACCATATAATATGCAAAAAAATCGATCCGGTGTGGAGCACGGCTTTAATAAACTAGATTTTCCAGCTAGCTCGGTCCCTAGCTAGCTGTTGCCCAGTTTGGGACACTCTGTTGGTTGACATCGCCACCTGAGTAGCGGTATTCTTCATCCCTCGGGGATGGATTTAAAGTTTTTCAGGTCCGGAGTGTTGTTTCCCATTCATTCGCTCTAAATGACCTAGCCATCTCAGAAGTTATATCTTTGTATTTATTTGACAAGATCGCTGTGCAGTTCGCTGTTGTTTGTAGCTGTGAATAAGTAGCGCGTAAGTTCCTTACTACCTGAAAGCTATAGCTGTCTATGATAACATTCTCTCCAAGAAATGTCGTCGTTGTTGAATTTTCTTTCTCGATCACAGGATATATTTTACTTGGTCTTGCCCTCCTTGATCATCAAACCCATATCTTCTTCGTTTCCATCTCAATACTCACTAAATAGCATTTCTGACATCACATTTCGTTCTTCCGCAACTATATCAATTGTTCGACGAGTATGCAGACCCTGAAAAGATTGTGCCTCTAATGTTGACGCGAGAGTTTTGCACTATTCTTTCAAGAACTGTATTTAAGAAGTTGCATGAAGGCGCATTACCTTGTCTAATACCATATTCAGACATACATCAAAGGAATTAGTATGGTCTAGGATGATCTTGATGTGGATTCTCCATCAATATCCTGCAAAAAAACGGACGAGTTTGCAAAAACCAGAGACTGCTCTTTATAGCTCGATCCTTTATAGCTGCAGTTATCCGCCGCAGTGTTGGGTGTCGATTTGAAGTTCATCGGAATTTTTTTTTTTCAAGATCTACCGTGATGTGAGCATTTTTTCAATGGTGGATTTTCCTGCCCTATAAAGCCACAGTAATATGGACTAATCAGGTTGTTGACGAACAACTTCAGGTCTCAACTAATTCGGCTGAAAAGAACTTACTGGCGATGAAAAGAAGACTAATGCATCTGAGGTTGGTGCAGTTCAGTCATATTTCTCGAAGATCGGGCAAGCAATGCTGAAGTTCCATTCCTCGGGCATAAACTGGTGCATACTCCTAACCAGGTCAACACCTGCTGCTTTGAACAGCTCTGCAGCTCGGCAACTAGGCCGTCAGCTCCAGTAGTTTTATTAAACTCAAGTTTAAGAGTATGTGACTATTTTCATTTTATCAAGGTTGGGTGGACAGAATTGTGGGTCTTCCTTGGTGTCGACTTCCCCGTCATATATAATTTAGAAAAATGATTTTTGCATCAACTGTGATTTCACCACGATGTTCCCTCGTCATCGTCATGCCAGGCTGCAGCTCAGGCCTTTTAATCTTTAGAGGTTCCTTTTACCTCTTGGTAAAACTTCCGGACCTTATAAAGGGTGTTTTTTTTAGATGTGTGGTTTTCAATCTGGCAATACTTTTTTCGGAGTTGGTCTTTTTGACAGCTGTCACTTGATTTATGCTCAGTTTGGTTTGCCATTTCTTAATCAATAGACTTACTCCTCTGAACAACGTTTGCAAATCGTGTAAATTTATTACCAAAATAATGGTTCGGTTTGCGCGACACATCGCCCGCTGTGTCCAATATTCGAAGAGTCTCATTTTTGGTTAAATGGGTACGTTATTAAGCAAAATTGTCGTATTTGGAGTGATCATAATCCACAAGCCTTTGTTGAGACGCTGTTACATCCTCAAAAAGTCACTGTTTGGTGTGCTCTATGGGCAGAGGGAATCATTGGTCGATATTTCTTCAAAAATGAAGCCGGCCATAATGTTACAGTCAATGGGGCACGCTATAGAGCCCTGATTTATGACTTTTTCGTGTCTGAATTGGAGAATGTTGATGTAGACGACCTTTGGTTCCAACAAGATGGCGCTACATGCCAAACTTTTGGTGATCGCATTGTCTCGCGTCGTGGGCCTGTGGCGTGGCCTCCAAGATCGTGCTATTTAACACCGCTGGACTATTTTTTGTGGGGTTATGTGAAGTCGCTTGTCTACGCAGATAAGCTTGAGACGATTGACGCCTTGGAAGAGAATATTCGGCGCGTTTTCGCTGACATACGGCCACAATTGCTGCAAAAAGTGGTCGAAAATTGGGCCCCTCGGAATTTATTCGAGCCAGCCGCGGCGGCTACTTGCCCGAAATCATTTTTAAAACATAATGGCAAACCCTTATTTTTATAATAAAGCATAAGTCTTGACCATAACATTAGATTATATGCGTTTTATTTATTCTTGAAAACCACGAGTCTAAAAAAACACCCTTTATCTGTTATGACATCCTCTGCTCCTCTCCTCTCTTCTTTTCTGCTCGCGTAATTTTAGTCCATCTATGCAGCGGCGCTTTGTATGATCCTTAAGCTGCACGCGCCTGCTAGCTCCCAGGGGTTTTTTTTGTGATGGCCTAGCGGTGTGAAACCCGTCAGAGATGGTATCTCTGATAGCTTATTGGCAATTTTGCGATTAGTTATCAATACTTGATGCTGGTGGCATAGGACTACGATATTAGGCAGTCCATTGGAAAAGGACCCGTAATATTGGTACGAGTCAATATTAGTCCCATGGAACTATGGAGCATCCATGATACTGCAGGACTGTCTTTCGTCGATGGCAATATGGTTGAGGTTGATTGATCAGGATATATTCCTTGTCCCCAGGTGAATGCAGAGTTTTGGGAACTGCACACTATATTAGCCGGCTATTCTGTGCGGTTTCTATGAAGATTGAATCTCAGTGACAACCAACCTCACCGTCTCATCGTTCTTCTCCGTCCATCACCAAGCATTGCTCTCGTAATGATCTCTTAGGTTATTACCAAAACATTGGAGGCATGCGCACAAAATTACAAACTTTGTTTTTATCTTCGTCTTCCAGACAATATGATTTCATTGCGCTCACCGAGACTTGGTTGACAAGCAATCACCACAATGCCGAAATATTTAATAACAATGATTATTCAGTCTTCCGTAAAGATCGCTGTTCCATTACAACTGGATTAGAAAGAGGGGGAGGTGTAATGCTTGCAGTTCGCTCCACTTTCTCATGTGTTGAAATGTTTTTGCCTTCTTCTGCCTATTCCCATTCGTATGACATCGATCAAATTATAGTCAAAGTCATCATTGCAAACCGCTGTATTTTATATTTAATCGTAAGTTATATTCCACCTAGAAGCACACTAGATCTTTATAAAATTCATGTAGACAACTGCCAATTTTATTTATCGAAGCTTAAAGAAAATGAACATATTATTATAGTTGGAGATTTTAATTTAACAAATATCGACTGGGTTTATGATCCCGAAGAGCTTCAGCTTTTATCTTACAATGTGAATAACGATTATGAAATGGAACTTATTGATTCTTTTGCTAGTTATGATTTAGTTCAATTTAGTTGTTGTAAGAATGATTTTAATCGGGTACTCGATCTTGATTTGCGGATAGAGAACTAAATATATCAGTTGATAAATCATTGTATCCGATTTTTCCCAACTCTGTTCATCATAACGCATTATCTGTGCAATTTTTGTTTTATGATTATTTTAAATCAATTAACAATAATAATTTTAAATTTAACTACTCAAAGGCTAATTTTGAAGGCATAGCGAGTTATATGTCGGAAATTCCGTGGAATATAAATTTTCATTCCTTAAATTTGTTACAATCTTATAACTTGTTCATGGATAATCTGAAAGAGGCAATTAATATATTTGTGCCTAAAGTCATAATTAACAGTAATTCAAAGCCTCCGTAATTTAGTAAAAGACTGTTTAATTTAAGTAATAACAAAAATAAGGCTTACAAACTAGTTCGAAATTTTCCAGATAATACTGTATTTAAAAGTAATTATATCAGGTTGGCGCGAGAATTCGATGTTCTTAACAAATTTCTTTACGAAAATTACATGTTGTCAATTGAATCGAATTTAAAAAGGAATTGTAAGTGTTTTTGGTCTTTTATCAATAGGAAAAAGAAATCAAATGGTATTCCCAGCTCTATGCAATACATTGGTTCTACATATTCTGATCTACCGACTATATGTAATTTATTTAGCGAATATTTTAAATCCAATTATACAACTTCAAATGAAATAAATCCCCGAAGTACTGAATATTGTTCTTACAATATGGTTGACATTGGTCAGTTAGAGGTGAATATTTCCGAAGTCGAAGATGCTCTTGTAAATTTGGATTGTGATAACAATCCCGGTCCTGATGGAGTCCCTCCAATCGTTCTGAAGAAATGTGCAGCTGCTCTTTCTTTACCTATTTTTTATATCTTTAATAGATCTCTTGCGAGCGGTGAATTTCTCTCGGAGTGACAAAAAATCTTTTATCATTCCTATTCACAAAAGTGGCCCTGAACAAGAAATATCAAACTATCGTCCAATCTGTAAACTGTCGACTTTCCCAAAACTTTTTGAGAAAATTGTTTACGTTTAATTAGCTTTTTTGCTGAAAGACCACCAATCTTTCAATTTTTTCCAATTTTGTTTTGAATAAACTCGAAGAAGGGTATCAAATTGATGTGATTTACACCGATTTTGCCAAGGCCTTCGATAGAGTTAGTCACTTAATTTTGATTGAGAAGATTGAAAGATTGGACTTGCACTCAAGTATGTTGAAATGGCTAATATCTTACCTAAAATGTCGTATACAATTTGTATCCATAGACCAAATACTCTCGAATCCTGTAAATGTTACATCAGGAGTACCCCAAGGAAGCCATACTACAACATCCATTCCCATAGAATTGAAAATATTCAAAAAAAATTTACTAGATTTGTAATTTGGAAATTAGATTGGAACATCGAAACTCCCTCTTACCCTACCAGATGCAAACTTCTTGGTCTTCAGTCGCTTGCAAATAGACGAAAAGTCTATTCGATCATGTTCATTAGTGATATTTTAAATAATCATATTAAATGCACCATCTCGACAGCTGAGAGAACGCTTTCTGCTACGGGAAAATGAACATCGAACGAACTATGCACTAAACGAACCTATAACTCGCTGTGTAAGAGAAACTAACCTTATTTCTAAATATATTGATTTCAATTTTCACACAAGCAGAATAACTTTAAAAAATAACCTACTGTTGTACTTTTTAAATTAGCTTTTTTATTGAATGTATATTATACTATATTTTATTATAATTATATTTATTCTTGTATATAGCTAACTATTTATTTATTAACTTTGTGTTTATTTCGCTAGTCTAATTGAAGATGTAAATGATCTCTAACTGATGTTAAATAAATAAATAAATAAATTTCCATTTGAATAAATTAAATCACAACCAATGTCCGTCATAACTTCAATGTTCAACTTAATTTATTTAACTCCTCCATACCGTTCGCTGTCATACATACTCAATACTTGAATAATTTTTCAGTTGAATTGACCCCAATTTAACCCTCGAATGCAACGATTTCCATACAAAATCAAGTCACCACACCAAATTGAAAACCGCTTTGTGAGTCCTGCGAATCCTTTGCATAAACAATATGTTCATCACAATGCAAATGGAAATCGATCATCAGCATCCCAATGGATTAATGATGTAAGTGCGAGAGGATTCATTTTTGCATGTTATCCAAGGGGATTATGATCTCATGACCAAATCACGGACCTCCCCTCTCATGTATCTATTATAATGGCCTTGCTGGGGGGCTTAAGTGCATGATATTTAATTAATAAATATTTCTACAAATTGCTAAAACATGGGGTCCTTTTTAAATGATTGATGAACAATACAGTTTTTACAGTGTGATTGGTGCAGTTTCCGATCAGAAATAATTCCGCCAGCCTTTCAGCTTATAGAAACAGTTTATTCAACAAAAATGGTAGCACGCGACAAGTGTCGCTGTCAACACCTTCTGTTATAATAATTTTGTTTTGTTCACCCCTTTAATAAATTCGATACAAAAATAGATATTCAAAACACCAGAGAGTGTAAGGAATTATTGTTGTGTGTTAAATGAGGGGGAAACCCTGAATGAAAGGCAATACCGTATCAAGTGACCTGGTTTCATTTACAGCAGCGGCATGCGGCGCACATTAGGAAAGTATGTAGAAGGAAAAGAGGCAAAAAAAATAGATTCCTTTAGTTGCTCGATTATCCAAAATTATGTTAATGCCACTTCACTTCTGTGAATCTACTATACGTGTGTGTGTATAAGGGATAAAAATAAATTGTTTTGCGGGAGTGGGAAATGTGTGTGCCTGTTGAGTAATGACCTTTCGAGTACTGTTCCATTACAGGGTGTTGAAGGTTAGTCCACTGGAAGACAAAACAAAGCTATTTGTTGAGCTGCTGAATGACAGGTACTTTACAAAAATTACACATTTCCATGCCTTGGGTTTGCCTTAAGTTTAAAAGAATTTGTGTCACTCACGTAACAAGATTGCATTTAATAACTCAATAATCGTGTTTTTCGACTAATTTAAGTGTTTCGTTGATTGAAGGTATGGATTAAGTTCACAAAATATGATTTCGGGCAAGTGGCCGCCGCGGCTGGCTCGAATAAATTCCAGCCGATATGCCCAATTTTCGACCACTTTTTGCAGCAATTGTGGCCGTATGTCAGCAATAATGCGCTGAATATTCTCTTCCAAGGCGTCAATCGTCTCGGGCTTATCTGCGTAGACAAGCGAATTCACATAACCCCACAAAAAATAGTCCAGCGGTGTTAAATCGCACGATCTTGGCGCCCACAGCACGAGATAATGCGCTCACCAAAAGTTTCCTTCAATAACTTGATTGTTTCGTTGGCTGTATAGCGTGTAGCGCCGTCTTGTTGGAACCAAAGGTCGTCCACATCAACATCCTCCAATTCAGGCACGAAAAAGTTATTAATCATGGTTCTATAGCGTAAGTCACTAAAAACAGTGACTTTTTGAGGATGTAACGGCCGGCGTCTCAACAATGGTTTATTGATTATGATCACTCCAAATACGACAATTTTGCTTATTAACGTACCCATTCAACCAAAAATGAGCTTCATCGTTGCACAAAATTTTCTTGTGAAAATCGGGATCAACAACGATCTCTATTAAGTCTATTGATTAAGAAATGGCAAACCAAACTGAGCTTAAATCAAGTGACAGCTATCAAAAATACCAATTCCGAAAAAAGTATTGCCAGATTGAAAACTACACGTCTAAAAACAAAAGCCTGTACATGCTCTCATTCTGCTCAATAAGTTCGAAGCTGTGTGTGTTCTCTTCGCTTCCCCTTCTCCTCTTGTCTCTAAATGTAATTTTCTAAAGATTATTTTTTAACACTCAGTGCCCGAAGTAAAGCAGGACTTGCAGTGTGAGGGTTTCTTAGAGCTTGCACTTTGTTTTGCACGTAAGCAATTTTGAACCCATTTGTTTCGCCTTCCCGAATCAGCAGTAGTTTCGCTGAGTATATGGAGGTAAATGAACCCTTCGAAGTTGCTGATCTCAATAGTGACGTTTCGTCTTAAGCAGTGGGTAAATGCTTGTTTGTTTGTTGGTAGAAGGTACTTGGTCTTTCCCTCGTTTAAAATAAGGGCAAGAAGCTTTGTCTGTTCTTCAATAGCCTGTGAAAATAGTATTTGCATAGAATCATTTATGCGATGTTTAGCAGAAATATGCTTCAATATTTCTTGCAGAACATAAGATCGCCTCTTTCGTAGATGAGAAACATGGAGCTTGAAGTCAAGTCCTCGGACATGTCCAGTCCTCTCATACTTTTAATGATTTTATGCATGCAGCCTATCGGCACAGCGCCTTCGTAATTGAAGATCTCTATCAGTAAGCTAGCAGGTCCTGTGGCCTTGTTGTTCTTAAGCTGGATGATCTTCCGACGCAGCCCTAGTTTTACGCTGCACCATTTTTGCATGTGCATCTTATGTTACCACGCGGGTTCTTTGGGATGGTTGGCAGTCAATGGTGGTTTCGGCAGCTTCTTTGATTATATGGCTTGCACCACTAGTTATTAGTGTCTGGCTCTGGGGTAGGTGGATGCCCAGCAGAGAGCTTCTCGCTCACTTACTCTCTGTAGACTCTGCCAACTCCAATCTTGCTGAGGAATTCAACGTAGAACTTCTTTTTATGTGTGGATTGTACTTTTTTTTCGTAAGACAGTCAAGCTCAGAATTAGAGTTGACGTTTTGCCTCTCGAAATGTGTGCAAGTTTACTGGCTGAATAACTATGAAAAGTGAAGACGCGCTCCATACTCACGTCTATTGTGTTAAGCCAGTTAAGGTATTTCTTTCGTTCCTTACGTCAATTAGCACATGGTCGAGTTGGTTGATGGTTCCATGATCTGAAGAGCGCTAGATACCTTTATGAATTCTCATCCTTGGAAAACAAACGCTACTCGTTGTCATGGTATTACGAGCTGCTGCACAACCTATTTATCGGAAGCCGTGATCTGATGGCGTTTCGTGCTAGCTAACTAATCTGTCGAAGATGTCTTCATTTACGATTTTGTCATTGACATCTGCGAGAACAACTTTGACATCGTACTCCGGACGGGCTCCTTTAAGAAGTTAATAAAACTCCTAGGATCTTAAGCTTCTTTGGGAAGGGTATGTGCCATATCAAGCATATGTTTTGGAAAGTACATTTGATGCCGATCACAGACAGCTGATCACTTATCGGCTTTAAGGGCAATAACTTTACTGCTTAGCCAATTTCCCCACTGCGAATCCACATCCTAACATATCCAATCTTTTATTGCAGCTGTAATAAATGTCGGATTTTTTTGATTGAATCTACATTATTTTATACACACGGCACCCTGTCGCAATGATAAAGTATTCGCCTTCAATGGATAACGAGTCATTCTGACAAAAAATTCAGCTGAGTACCTACTCTCATTCAGTTTTTCCGTCATGACTTCACATTTCATCTTTTGTAGTTTTTTTTTTCTTTGTTTAAGCAATTCGTATATCTTTATTGAAAACCGCCTTTAAGGGGTTTTGTGGTGAAATGAGATACCACTCGACATGGAAATTTCGATGAAAGACTGAATGGGTTTATTTAGATCATATCATTATTTTGTTTTTTCGTTGTAGGGTTATTTTTTTTGTGTGTGTTAATTTAACGTTCGATGATGACACAGGAAAAAGGGACGAAAATAAAGATGTTATAAGGATTAAATGAAGAAATGAATTGTAAGATTTGAATTTAGTTAAGTCTCACAAAAAGATGCTCTGTCAGTTAACTGTTTTCGATGAAATCGATGAAACTAATGGATTTGGGGAAGGGAAAGACGACAACATCGAGTATATAGTTGTCAATATTTAAATTTAAAGTAGAGCCATAAAGTGCACGGGTCATACTTAAAAACCCTCTCAAAGAAAATGCTTAGTCTTTCAAGTCGTTTATTCGTCTTAATTTTTACACAAAAATAATCTTTACATAAAGAGTGTTTTTTTTTTAGACGTGTGGTTTTCAATCTGGCAATACTTTTTTCGGAGTTGGTCTTTTTGACAGCTATGACTTGATTTATGCTCAGTTTGGTTTGCCATTTCATAATTAATAGACTTACTCCTGAACAACGTTAAATCGTGGAATTTTTTTTACCAAAATAATGGTTCGGTTCGCGCGACGCATTGCGCGCTGCGTCCAATATTTGGTCGACGTAATCGCAAAATCACAGAAATTCGAGCACCCGTGGATCGGTTTCGCATCACGTTTACTCTAGTGGATAATGCGCATCCTTAGAGACGCCCGCCGCGCCGTACAGTGCGCACCGAAGACGCTATTGCTGGTGTGGAGCAGAGTATCGAAGAAGACCCGAATGAGTCCTTCCGCCATCGCGTGCAACAATTGGAGCTGTCGAAAATTGGGCGCTTCAGCAGTGGGATACAACGGTCATGGTGGACGTACGCTTTTTGCGGAGAATTACAACAACAATTCGTATAAGTAAGTCAGTGACTTGCTAGTTTTTTTAGTGGAATTTTTTCCAATTCAAACTTAAAACGTGCGCTGACTGTTTTCATATTATACTACTGGTCCTCGTAGGTACCTCATTTAAAGTGCATTGTATCGCAATTCTGACAATCAACTAAAGGTTTATTTCTTAAATATTTCTTAAACAAGGAAATAAGGGTTAAAATGAAAATCCACAAAGCATGTTTGTCTAAGTTCACATCTCACATGACAGTGAATGAGTGAATTGACCTCAAAGTAAACAACTGCGGCAAGGCAAAGGCAATCGTTGCATGTAGTTGGCTAATGCATCTATCTGATGACTCTCATGAATAAAGCTTTTCATAAATTTTCTATGCAAATTTCTATTCGCATGTGTTGTTTTTGCTATACCAATGTCCATGTAGGTATATATGTATACTGTTCATATTGTGGATTGGTTGGAATCCAGAAATTACACCCTTACCATAAGAGAAGATATGAGTTTTTAGATAGTTTAGCTTGAGGTTTCATATTTTGCCTCACTAATTTTCCCGGAACAAAGTATTCACCATAGTTGCAAGTCAAGGTGTCCAAACAGACAGCTGATGTTTTTGCTTTAAATAAATTAAAATTAGTGACTATTCATGGACTGGCCAGTGGACAATGTACATGAACATCAGGACATCATTGGTTGTATTGTATAGTGGATGTCTTTGTTGTCTAGTTTATAATACTCTTAGTAATGAAAAGAATTAATTATTTAAAGAGGATAGTTCTCGGGTTGCATGTCGGAAGGTTATCTTTTAAGAATTTTATACTCTCCAGTTACACGCAAGGTTTTGTTTTGAAATGAATAAAAATGTTGTAGCTCTGCAAAAATTTGTTGTTTTGTTTTTAGAAAAGAGTTAAATTTCTGGAATATATTGCTTTTATGGGGATTATTTCCCATTAACTGTCCCAACCTTGTAGAGATGGCTTGGAGCCCTATAACACGAATAGCTCAGCTATGTGTCCGAATTGTTTGCATACAATTTATTTTTGAAAAATGTGTTGTAATGACGGGTGTTTTTTTTAGACGTGTAGTTTTCAATCTGGCAATACTTTTTGTCGGAGTTGGTCTTTTTGACAGCTGTCACTTGATTTACGGTTTGCCATTTCATAATAAATAGACTGACACCTTAACAACGCTTCCAAATTGTGCCCAACTGGGCCCAAAACAAGATTGCTTGATCCCAATTTTCATAAGCGAATTTTGTTCAGCGATGAAGCTGATTTTTGGTTGAATGGGTACGTTAATAAGCAAAATTGTCGCATTTGGAGTAATCATAATCCACAAGCCTTTGTTGAGACGCCGTTACATCCTCAAAAAGTCACTGTTTGGTTTGCTCTATGGGCAGATTGAATCATCCATATTTCTTCAAAAATGAAGCCGGCCATAATGTTACAGTCAATGGGGAACGCTATAGAGCCATGATTAATGACTTTTTCGTGTCTCAATCGGAGGATGTTGATGTGGACGACCTTTGGTTCCAACAAGACGGTGCTACATGCCATACAGCCAACGAAACAATCAATTCATTGAAGGAAGCTTTTGGTGAGCGCCATTATCTCGCCGCTGGATTATTTTTTTAACACCGCTGGACTATTTTTTGTGGGGTTATGTGAAGTCACTTGTCTACGCAGATAAGCCCAAAATGATTGACGGCTTGGTAGAGAATATTCGGCACGTTTTTGCTGACATACGGCCCCAATTGCTGCAAAAAGTGGTCGAAAATCGGGCCTTTCGGCTGGAATTAATTCGAGCCAGCCGGCCACTTGCCCGAAAATTTTTTTAAAACATAATGGCAAAACTTTATCTTTATAATAAAGCTAAATTCTTGGCCATAGCATTAAATTATATGAGTTTTATTTCTTCTTGAAAACCACACGTCTAAAAAAAACACTCTTTACCCATCTTTTTTTGTTCAAAGAAATATGAACCAAAAATAAGGCGCTGCTAAACCGACCTCGAACTTAAAGAAAATAATTGCCAGGTATCTTTTTTAAAAAAAAAAAAAAAAAACCTTTGATAAATAAGTAAAATCAACTTTGCAAGAATATAAAAGCCAGAATGCAGGTGACCTGTGTGTGAGGTTTTAGCAAAATTCTTTTTTTTATTTGAAAGACCCATGTATGCCATTATGGATGGAATATGACATCTTTCAAACGCCCGCCTCGGCTTCTTACTGTGACACGAATCCGAATGGTCCAATGCAATTTGGACCATTAGAAATTGGAATTGACGGTAACCGCCTCACCAACGTCGTTTTCGAAAAAGTACGAACACCGCGCCAACCCAAAATCCACACCAAGCGGTAACTTTTTGAGGATGCATTGTCACCTGGTGAACCTCTTGTGAGTTGGTCGTTCATCTAAAAATGCGCCTCGTTGCTAAAGATGATTTTTCGGCCAAAATTGGAGTCCTCTTCCAAACGCTGCGAAGCCCAGTCAGCCAAAAAACGGGGTTGTCTATGGTCATGAACTTTGAGCTTCTGCATCAGTTGGATCTTGTATGGAAGTAGGCCCAAGTCCCGACGTAAAATTCGTCAAGTTGAAGTCTGCGAAAGACCGAGTTCTTATGCACGGCGAGAAGTCGACTGCTTCGAAATCTGCTGTACACTTTCGCGGACCGTGGCGATGTTCTCGGCCGATCTTGCGTTTGGCCACCAGGGGCCACCACTTGTATCGTAAAATGGGCCCAACGTTTGAACTAACGAACACTCATTTTGATAGTAAGTTTTTATCATTTGGACATGCTGTTCAATAGTGTAACTTGCCATGGTGATTTGGCCTCAGTATAACTGAATAATAAATGCTAAATTTGACAGACGTAACCAAAACAGAAGGGTCGCTGCAGGCCACCAAAATCTACCCGCGTCAATTGAAAAACCCAAAGATTTTTGCTAAACACCCCAGGTGGTTATAAATGTATGATGTTTTTCCTAAAAAGCCCCGACAAGCCGTGACCTTAGTCTTATAATTAATTTTTGACATAATTTACAAAATTTCTACTCCAACTTCGTTGACAATTTAAGAGTGTCGAACATGTGTATTGCAACAAGTTCCATACCCAAATTAAAATTTAAAAAAAAAAAACCATTTTGTTAATTTTTTTTACACAGCGCTTTAACATATGTTATAATTATTATACAGCACAACTTTATAATTGAACCTACCAGTACAAGTACAAACTATGCGAACTTCTGCAATTTCTTCTGAATTGTTGCGTGCTCACAGGCGCGTGGAAAAGGAAGTCGACTCAAATATTATTATTATTATTTTTTTATTATGGGGTTGAAAATAAAATATAGGCCGTGTAAAGGTCGGACGGTTTGGTGTACCGGTTTTCAATTGAAATTCCACTGCAATTTGGCGGTTCGGCAGCGGTGGATATGTTGTGTGCATGCACTGTGCATTCACCTTTAGTACCAAACCGGAAATGGAAGTAATTTACTCTATTTCTAGATATATATATTTTTTAAGTTTTTGCAAAAATTATGGTGTTTTCCGGAAACAAATTGGTGTTGTACGGTTGTGTATGGGGACGTCATCGTCATACAAATTGTTTTATGTTGAATAATTGTTAAAAAACTTAACGACGCGATGGGAATGCTTTTTAATTTTAATTGGAAAATATTTTTGCTTGCTTGTAAAGTTGTGGGAGTGAAACATACATGTACCCCATGTGAACGGTTATAAATAGTTGGAGTGTAAAGGAGGAGTATAAGAGAAATTGTAATTCTTTTTTATTTTTCAACTAAGAAAAAGTACATAAATAACTAATAGTACCCATACCTAATCTGTATTCTGGAAGTCTGCCGGAAAGGTCTATAATGGAAATTTAGGCTCGTTTATTTCTTTTTTAATCCAAATGCATTTCAAAGAAGAAGATAACTAAGAACTGGAGCAGGAGCACGAAAATCTTTATAAATATTGAGTTTTCAAATATGGAGTAGAGCTGAGTCATTTTATTAGAAAAATAAATGCGATGCAAATAAAAACTGACAGAATCCCTTGTTTTTGAAAATTAGTATTTCAAAAACTTTAGCTTGAAAGTTGTTACTTAAAAAAAATGCACTACTGGATCGCACGAACTTGCTTCTTTGGTTAATCACTGTAATGCAGACACACCGTGACGATTAATGTTAGGTTAGGTTAGGAGGGGCGTGCACAGCTCAGAGGCTGTTGCGCGCACTGGGGAATATTGGTCCATTGATATCCCATTAACAAAAAAAAAATCAGAGATGATCCTTAACTAATGGTGGATATAGACTGGTTGATTTGCGAACCAGCCCGTGCTTTCTATATATTTTATCATGTTTACCATTGAGACCTGCGTTAGATTGTCCAGTTCTCCAGCAAACCTGTTTCCAAAGATAAATGTTAATGGTTCAATAATAGGTGTGTTTTTTAGTGCATGTTGTAATGGGTGATTTTTTAAGAGGTTTAGAACTTTTTAAAAAAAAAAAAACACAAAAAATTCGAAAAAATGAATGAAATATTTATTTGAATCGATAGTTTGAACCTTGCAATTTAATGTTTAAAGATAATTTCATGCTAATGTTGACCGCGGCAGCGTCTCAGGTAGCCCATCCGCTGAGTCCAATTTTGGCATACTCTTTCACACATATCGGCCGGTATCTCACGAATGAATGCATGGATGTTGGCTTCCAGTGCGTCAATCGAAGCGGGCTTGTCCCTATAGACATTAGCCTTGACATACCCCAACAAAAAATAGTCTAATGGTATCAAATCGCACGATCTAGGCGGCCAATTGACCGGCCCGAAACGTGAAATTAACTGTTCACCAAACTCGCCTCGCAATTGCGCCATTGTTTCGCGTGCTGTGTGGCATGTGGCACCGTCTTGTTGAAACCACATATCATGCAAGTCAAGAACTTCCATTTCGGGCAAATAAAAGTTTGTTATCATCGCTCGGTAGCGTTCACCATTGACAGTAACGCTGCGATTCGCATCATCTTTGAAGAAATAGGCCCAATAATGCCGCCGGCCCATAAACCGCACCAAACAGTGGCTTTTTCGGGATGCATTGGTAGCTGTTGCAATGCTTCTGGCTGATCTTCACTCCAAATGCGGCAATTTTGCTTATTTACGTACCCATTCAACCAAAAATGAGCCTCATCGCTGAATACAAGCAGCGCGCGATGAACATTTCGAACCGAGCACGAATTTTGATAGTAAAATTCAATAATTTGCAAGCGTTGTTCATTTGTAAGACGATCCATGGTTAAATTGCAAACCAAACTGAAGCTGTTTGACAGTGACACAAGGTACTAAACACACGTCGCCTGTCAAAACCAGTGTTGTCAAAACCAAACCAGCTAAAAAATCACCCGTTATATCCGCTTAAAAAATAATTTCCATGTAAAATACGGCAATTCCACTTAGTTAATGGCGGTAAACCTCTCCGCTTACGCGAATAACCCAAAAATAAGACCATTTTTTCAACAAAAAAAAACTGGTAGGTAATGCCTATTTCCGTTGTGTGAATTTTTCGCCAAAAACCTGAACAGAAGTTTTCTTACAGTTACTTTGTGCATTTGTGTTAAGAAGTTTAATCAAAATCTATAGAGACGTTTTCGAGAAAATTTGAAAAAAAAAACCAAATTGTTGTATGGCAGATACCCGTTCTAGGTGAGCTAAAACAAAAAATCGAATTCCCCCACTCGACAATCACATAAAAATACTTTGTACGAAATTTCAAGCAAATTGGACCACCCGTTTAGGCTCTAACTGAAATTACAGTGGACGCACAGACCGAAGGACGAAACATATTTTTTCGGACTTCTCGACCGTGATAGTTTTGGTTCAGAATGAAACTTCGAAATCTTATTTTTCACGAAACCAGTACCTACTTGCCTTATGGAGCAAGTAAAATGGATTAAAATCAGTTAAACCGCTGTTGAGAAAAGCGAAAATAAAGGGTGTTTTTTATTTAGACGTGTGGTTTTCAATCTGGCAATACTTTTTTCGGCGTTGGTCTTTTTGGCAGCTGTCACTTGATTTATGCTCAGTTTGGTTTGCCATTTCAACTCCTGAAAAACGTTTGCAAATTGTGGAAAATAGGATCAAAAACGAGATCGTTTTTTATCCCGATTTTCACAAGAAATTTTTTTTTCATCGATGGAGCTCATTTTTTGTTGAATGGCTACGTCAATAAGCAAAACTAACGCATTTCGAGTGTAGATAATCCTCAAGCCATTGTTGAGAGGCCGTTACAGCCAGAAAAACTGACAGTTTTGTGTGCTTTATGGGCTGATGGGATCATTGGTCCTTACTTCTTTAAAAACGATGCCGGCCAGAGGATTACATTTAATTAATCAATAATTTTGAGTTTTTAAGAAATTTCCAGTTTTCCAAGTGCGAAGTTCAGCTAATAAATTGCATTCACACCATATTTTCAGCAAAACATATTGAAGATACGTACCTACACACTTTTCCCGTTTCACCAACGCGACGATATTTGTGTAAAAAGTGGCAGCAGTAGTAAATATCTTTGTTTTGATATCTCATTTGTTCATTTAGGTACCAGATACTAAAACAAATATTTTTATGATGACATTTATCCTAAAAATACTTCCCATCATCTCAACAACACATGATATCGCTGCCGAATCCAATCATAATCCAATCAAGACATTTAGTGTCAAGTGTCTAACTTTTGCAAATAAATCTATCTATGGAAGTCCTAAGGGAACTGTCTATATAGAATAAAAAAAATTGTTTACCTATTAAACATTCCCATGTCAACAATCTGAAAGATGTGATTGCTATCAGAAAGAATTGGAAAACAATGTCTATAATTCCCACAGAATTGACACAATTTTATATTCCTCTCAGAATCTATACACGTCCTGCCACTCAGTCGAATCAACACATCGACTCATTCATTACGTAGTCTCGTACGATAGTTTTTTTTTTTTTGTTTTTATTCGCTTAGGTATATGAAATGCGCAAAAAAAAAAATCAACTTCACAACAATAAAACACTTCATTTGAGAGAAAAGACAATAATTTCAAGCTAGATTACCGCAAACCAGTTGCAATTATTATTATGCTTCCGTAGCCAACTATTGCTTGACATGAGCAACGGAGCTGTTGTGTGTTCATTTGACATTCATCTCGAATAGAAAAAATTCCACATGAATGTGTTTTATAGGATTTGTGTTTAAATGAAATGAATATTGATGAATCTCTAAGTTGGTTATAGTGTTTTATTGGGTATGTTATCTAGCCTGAGGCATGAGGTGATTCTAAACAGGTCGACCCAACACGGAGCTTAATCAATTGTCTTCCTTTGAAATAAGTAAATATTATGGAGAGTGCGGAAAACCAGGGCGTATTGGCTTACAACGCTCAACCATTTCAGTTCGCGTGTTGTTAGTTCTCAGATATAGAGGGGACCTACAAGGTTTTAAAGAAGTCCGGAACTTCTGGAATGAAAAGCACTTTATTATATGACAAGAGATACTCTTGCAGAAGTTTTCACTTCCTCGTGAAAAGCCTTTAGACCAACAAAGTCCACCATCCATTTCGCAAAATTTAACATTACGGAAGATATTGGACGAATCCAGTAACTTCAGATCGACGACCACCACCCTTGCATCGATTTCAAGGCGTATGACAGCATCTATAGAAACGGTGTGGTTTTCACTCTGGCAATACTTTTTCGGAGTTGGTCTTTTTCACAGCTGTCAATTTATTTATTCTCAGTTTGGTTTGCCATTTCATAATGAATAGATTTATTCCTGAACAACGTTTGCAAACGTTGTTGATCCCGATTTTTTTTAATTGTCGTATTTGGAGTGATCATAATCCATAAGCAGAGGAAATCATTGGTCATCATTGGAATTTCTTCAAAAATGAAGCCGGCCGTAATGTTACAGTCAATGGGGAACGCTATAGAGCCTTGATTAATGACTTTTTCGTGCCGGAATTCGAGGATGTTGATGTGAACGTGAACGACCATTGGTTCCAACAAGACGGCGCTACATGCCATACAGCCAACGAAACAATCAATTTTCTGAAGAAAACTTTTGGTGAGCGCATTATCTCGCGTCGTGGGCCTGTTGCGTGGCCTCCAAAATCGTGCGATTTAACACCGCTGGACTATTTTTTGTGAAGTTATGTGTCTACGCAGATAAGCCCGAGACGATTAACGCCTTGGAAGTGAATATTCGGCGCGTTATTGCTGACATACGGCCCGAACTGCTGCAAAAAGTTGTTGAAAATTGGGCTTCTCTGCTGGAATTTATTCGAGCCGGCTGCCGTGGCCACTTGTCCGAAATCATTTTTAAAACATAATGGCAAACCCTTATCTTTATAATAAAGCTAGATTCTTGTCCATAACATTAAATTATGTGCGTTTTATTTCTTCTTGAAAACCACACGTCTAAAAAAACACCCTTTATATTGAGAAATGTCTGGTTTCGGCATACCTTGATCGCTGCTTCATCAAGGTTGGCAAAGACCTTACCAACACCTTTGATGTCAAAAGCTGAATTAGACATGCTTAGCTTCCATGCGGCTTCCTTCTTATATTCTTGAAAGAAGAGTGGAAAAACTCTGGCGTTAACACTTTAATTGTTTTGAATATTTCAAAGGTCCGTCCAATCAATCGCATACGCCAGCGATGATATTGACATGATCAGTCGACACAGCATGACTACAGTAGCACTTTTTCGAGTACTAAGATGACATCGATGAAAAGGTGTTTAACGGTCAATGAAGACAATACCTGTCATAAGAAAAAGACACCTAACACCGAACGTTACCATAGAAACTTATAATTTTGTGGTATAGAGACGTTGGTTATCTAGGCTCCGCTATCAACTCAGACAACGATGCTAGCGCTGAGATCTAACGAAGAATAACTTTTTCCAACTCATGCTTTTTCCGGCTTGGAAGATATATTGGGGAACAAAGCACTTTTCCGAGCCACTAAAGCCTGCCTGTATGAGTCTCTGATCATCACGGTCCGGCTATATCAAGTTATAAGTTTACTATTTTACTCTTCTTGATGATAAACGGTTGGAAAACTTCTAAGAACTGCACTTTAACCCCTTGATTGTCAAAAGGTTGCTATATGACAAACGTCAGTCAATCATGTGCAACAAGACCTCTCATATGTTGCGGAGGCATGAACCTTCTCAAAGATGTAGAAAAAAAAGTTTTAAGTTGTTTTGAGTTTTAAGTTTGTTTTGAGAGAAAGATTTTTCGGGTGGCTTTTGTTTCCGCCTGCATGAATGGAGAGTGAAGAAGAAGATAGAACATCGAACATCCAATGAATAAAGTGCGGCCAACGACGCAGTAGAGGAAGACCGCGTCTCAGGTGGAACACGTAAGTTCAAATGGACATAAAGCCACTTAGCGTGAAACTTCGAGACAGCTTCATATAAGGACCAAGCTTGTTGGACTACGGTTCAGGTGGCATAGCGCACGTAATTGGAAAAGAACATCAACCAACTTGGAGTGAAAACTTGAGACAGCTTGCTAAAGGGACCGAGCTGGCTGAAATAAGCTTTATTAGTTGGGGCCCATATCCATTACGGACTGTCCACTCCAATTGAACTTTAACATTTTTTTTTCTGATACTCAAGAAATAAGACTGAACTGCACTAACTACAGAAAATTGCATCATCTACAAGCTTTGCATGAAGAACTTTTGTCTAGCGCTTACCGTTTAAAAATTATATGCGAAAAACCAATATTTTCGACATATGTACGTACTGTAACGAAGCGTTCCATGCTACGTTCCCCCACCGAACTCTACCCACCATTTCATCAGCAGAACATCGATTGTGTTTTAACCGACTAGATTCACAACCAATGCAAACACGTGACGTCACGCGAAGTTGTATTTGCATTCTTCATTATAGAGTTCACACTCACTTTCATCAGCAACTATCATATGAGGACCTACTCGAATGCAGGAAAGTCACCCTTTCGGTCATTGCTAAAGTCATAAAAGGCAATAGTAAATTAGATTATAGAATCAGTTTCGCTTTCGTTGCTGACGAGTTAAGTCGATTCGGTCTCTTAGCTTGTTCGACCATTTCGTTCTTCAGGCTTCCCCCCACCCGTGGTAAGGGGTCTTTAGTTCGAAGTTTAGAACTTGTTAATTGCCTCCATCAGGGGCTTTGGTACCTGCCGCTCTTGGTTCATAAGCTACTAGGGGCTTTAAATTCTATTGATCTACCAGTGCGAAAGCCACCAGGAGCGTAGTACCTGCTGATATAAAGCTACTTGGGGTGATAAAACCTATTGATCTTCCAGTGCGAAAGCCTGATGTTCCGAAAGCCACCAGGGGCGTAGTGCCTGCTGATATAAAGCTACTAGGAGCGATAAAACCTATTGATTGATACCGAAAGCCACCAGGAGCGTAGTACCTGCTGATATAAAGCTACTTGGGGCGTAGTACCTGCTGATATAAAGCTCCTAAGACGATAAAACCAGTGCAAAAGCCTGCTGTTCCGAAATCCACCAGGGGCGTCGTACCTGCCGATCCTAAGCTATTAGACGCATTAAACCCTACTTATTGTTTTAAGTTTCAGCCTATCAGATCTAACCGTCCGCCGTCAACCGTAAGTAAACATAGGGAATCCAGAATACTAGATCTAGAATACCAGAACATACCCGTACCGAAGTATGCCGATTGACCTGGATGTCCCTGATATAACCGCCGCCGCCTGGAAACCGCCGAATTTTAAAGATTAATACAATCGAAAACCAGTTTATTATTTGTTATTATATTATTTAAGAGTCGTTTGAATAAAGATTTTGTTATAAGGTTATAAGACCTTTTCCTACTGAAGTTTCGTGTTTTTCTTCTGAACGACCCTGGCAAAGCCGTCGAGCAAAACCTCGACTGGAAAGCAAAAAGCACACCACAGTATATGCCACGTTCAATAACTCTTTATGCAAGTCAGATTTGGCAATGGTCTCTTAAGCTAGAATTGTTTGCCCAAACAAACATAATAACGTTTTTTTTCCGCAATGAAAATTCACTTTACCTTCGTAATATAAATGTATTTGACCAAATATTCACATTCAGGATCTTAAAATAACACCAAATACATACTTAATAAAATAAAGAATATCTATGTAGGTAAGAATACAAAAATTAAAACAAAAGAAAAGCTCTTTAAAAAAACCCAAATTGCAAATGATAAAAACAAAAAAAAAAAACTGGGAATGGAAACCGTTTCTTTGCATTATAAAACAAAAAATCCTCTGTAAAAAATATAAACGCAACTTTGAAAACAATGCCATTTGTATCATCAGCATTATACCGAATCTAACTTTTTCCCTAATCTATGTTTCCCTCATCAGACTTGAAATTAAAATGAAAATTATGGTAATTAGGTTCTTATTTCTATTTCTCCATTAAATTCTTCTCGAAAGTTGGTTTGAAGGGAAAGTATTGGTTTCGTCTGAAAATAAATTAAAAAAAAAAAACAGAAGATAAAGGTTGCCACTTTATCGCATCACTTAATACCTAAAAGAAAATAAAATTTAAATTGACTGTAACTATACTAAAGTCCAAAGTTTGGCCTTGGACTTTTCTGCAATGGATTTTATTTGGTGTCATCTTTTTACTCAACCATTTACTTTAACAGCAAGTTCATACAACATCGTCTGCTTATTTACTATATTTCATTTTTTCCTTTGTATTCTTGATTCCAAAAAAAAAAAAATGATTATTGACATGGAAGCACAAAATTTCATCTAAATGAGTGACAAACAAAAAAAAAAAATAATCCACTACCTCATAATAAATTGAAAATAAAATAAAAACACTTCAACCAAATTAAATGGTGAACAACGAAAATAAAGAAAAAAACATTATTGAACGACATTCCAGATAAATGTGTTTTTTGTTGCTGATTTTTTTCTTGGAAGGTCATTCTGGGTACATATATTTAATTTATGTAGAGCTGGATGGGGGGGGGGGGGGAGGTGGGTTAGTTGCTCGTTGTTTTCGTAATTTTTATACATCGATAAATCTCAAGTAACATCATTTACCATTGAAATTTTAACAATTTTAAGAACTTATAAATTGAATTTTTTTTAATTGAAAAATCAAATATTTATGTATGTATAGATAATTTAATTATTTTTGTTTACTGGAATTAAATCATAATAATTCTTAAGTCTACAATTAGTACTATAAGAAAGGAAATTTGGTGAACTAAGATGGCCGGGAGGGTATGTAAATAATATAAGTTACCCCTTGACGTGATGCTTAGCGCTTCACGCTGGATCTGATCCACCTAAAATGATTTTTTTTTAGGGGTACTCCTGCTTGTGAGGAAGTGAGAAATCCACCTCAGTGTCTCTTTTCGTTCTAAAATTCTTCTCATCTTAAGCCTTTGGCGAATTGGATTAAAATCGGGTAAAATTCTATCAAAAGATTAATTTTTGCACACCAATGAGGTGGATCTGTACGTGAAAACGTCAAATTTTAATCTCGGATAAAATTTAATCGAAATATTAATCCAATTCGCACATGGCCTTAGGCGCTCGGACTTTGCAAACAAGTTGTCACGCGGCCTAAATTATTTTACTTGCTCGTGTGAAAAAAAAATTTCGAGGTTGTAATAAAGACTAACACTACGATGATTGAGAAGTCCAAAAAAGTGGGGTTTCGTAATGCCGTCCATAGGTCTATGCGTTGTGTGGGTGCGTCAGTGCGTCAGTACGTCAGTACGTCATTGTGTCGGTGCGTCTGTGCGTCCACTGTTATTTGAGCTAGAGCCTAAACAGATGGGCCGATTGTCTTCAAATTTGGTACAAAGCATTTTTATGTGATTCCCTTGAGAGGAAATTCGAATTTTTGTTTTAGCTCATCTAGAACGAGTAGCTGCCGTACAACTGTTTTAGTTTTTTTTTTAAATTTTCTCCAAAACTGCTATAACGATTTTGATTAATTTTTATACTTGTACTTTGGCGATAAAAGAAGTATTGTCTTGGCTAAAAGAAAACGTGATATCTCGCACAGATATCCGCATCTTCTCAGATAGCCAAGCCACCATAAAATCCCTGGAATCTGTATCTACCAACTCTAAACAGTTCTTGGTGACGCTTTCAGTTGTCATTTTTTCGCTGTGGTTTCCGTAAGAATCTCCCTGTCGTGTTGGAGACCACTAAAAAATGTTGTTTCGCATCAGCGCATGGTGGCCCAGAGAGGAATCTACCTCACCGACTCAATTAGCGCTGGAGTGTGCCGTTTTGATACCATAATCATATAATCTCAGATCAGGCCAGATACCTTGGTGTGATCCTAGACAAGAAACTGAACTGGTGTCTCAACACTAAAGAAAGATCAAAGAAAGCTATGGTCGCATTCTATTCCTGCAACAGGGTTTTTGGAAAATCCTGGGGACCCAACCCAAAAATTATCAAGTGGATGTACCCGGCAACCCCTAGATCTATTCCTGCAAGATCATTCCTACGACTAAGCCAGACTAACTGCTGGAAACAAAGCATAACGGTTCATACTCAGATTCTTCAGAGATATGTGGGAGATAATGTTTGCACAGGCTCCACATTACCCCATTTAAACTTCAATAGACCATTCACTACCTCTTTTCCTAATAGAGAGGAGTGGAAAAACAACCAACCTCTCAGTAACGAATCTATGATAACTGTCTTCACTGATGGTTCTAAGATGGACACTGGAGTTGGTGCAGGAATTTTCTCGGACTAGCAGGTGCAGGAACTCTGGGACTAGCTAGCTCCTTCAAATTTCCGGACTTTTGCAGCGTCTTCCAAGCTGAGGTCTTAGCATTGACCAAAGAGCTACGCAAATATCAATGATGGCGATACCACGAGCTGACATCACCCTCTTTATTGATAGCCAAGCAGCAATCAAAGCAATTTCTGCCAGCGAGATACATTCGAAGATTGTAACTTGCTGTCGCGAAGAACTTAGGGTTCTTGGTATGCAGCATAACATTAGACTCTGCTGGGTTCCTGGTCACAGTAATGTGCAAGGAAACGAAAGAGCTGATGAGCTGGCGAGAACGGGATCGTCGCTTGATTCAAGTCAAGCAGAACGACATGTTAAAGTACTAAACTGTAACATCAAACAGGAAACATGTGCCACAACCAGAAAATTATGGCCAAATTTCAATAAGTAGAAGACGGACAAAATTATGCTAATGAACAAAAAACATCTTCGTTCCCTTGTCAGCATAATCACCGGACAAAACCTACTGGGATACCACAAAAAGAAAATGGGGCTCAGTACTGACGACCTTTGCAGAGGGTGCAGCGATGAAGAAGCACATGAGGATACCTTACACTTCCTTTGTCACTGCCCAGCACTCTGTCACATAAGAAAGAAACACCTAGGAAATCATTTCTTTGATGACCTAGAGGATCTTTCTAGAACTTCGGCGAATAGCTCTCTGAACTTCGTCAACGCCTCTAAATGGCTTGACTGCTAACAGAACACATAGGTTTTTACATTTAATGGGATACAATTTCTACAATTTCCTAGGGTATCACAACGGATCTACATAGATTTAAGTGTGACGGTAACAAGATCAACTGTCAGCCCTTCTAAATAACCTAACCTAACCTAACCACAAAAACAAGTTCTGTCGCTCAGGATTTTGTTGCTCTGGCGCTTGTTGTTCACTTCGTCGCTGAGCCCTTAGAATCCTTGACTATTTCCAAAAAAACTGATAGTTTCAGGTATATTTTTTTTTCCCTTTTTCCTCAGAATATCAAAAGCCATGGTCCAAATTAAAGGTCTTGTTTTGTAGGAAATGCTTTTCACATACAAATAAACCTCTCCAGTCTCCACCGAAATTTAGCTTTGTCGAAATTCTTTTAAGCTTGTTCTATTTCTTTGTATTGAACTATTTCTCTTGACTAAAATTTATAAAATTTAATATGATCCAAAAAACGAATGAGAACTAAAAAAAATTAATCAAATAAATAACAAATCGAAAAATTCGTTCAACATGGGCCGATAACGATCGCCATTGACTGTGACGGCCACTCCTTGCTCATTTTCGGAAAATGGCCCAATTATGCCTCTGGACCAAAATCCGCACCCAACAGTGACGCGTTTTGGGTGTATCGGCTTTTCAATGTATGCGTGCGGGTTTTCTGTGCCCCAAATGCTACAATTTTGCTTGTTTACTAACCGCCAAGATCAAAATGAGCTTCATCTGAAAAGATGATTTTTTTTGGCAAAATCGGCATCTTCTCTAAGTCGATCGCAGGCTCACTTAGCGAAGTGTATACACAACCATATTCGTTCAGCGGGAGGATAAAACAAATTATCTGTCAAATCAGACATGAGCTAAGTGTTACCATTCACAAAATAAGCACTAGTTGAAAAAAAAAAGTTAGATGGCGGACCCTTTATAAAAGGTGTTTTTTTTAGACGTGTTGCTTCAATCTGGCAATCCTTTTTTCGGAGTTGGTCTTTTTGACAGCTGTCACTTTATTTAAGCTCAGTTTGGTTTGCCATTTCATAATTAATAGACTAACTCCTGAAAAACGTTTGCAAAACGTGCAAATTTATTACCAATATAATGGTTCGGTTCGCGCGACGCATCGCTCGCTGCGTCCAATATTCGGTCGACATAATCGCAAAATCGCATAAATTCGAGCAACCATGGATCGGTTTCGCACCACGTTTACTCTTTTGTATAATGCGCATCCTCATAGACGCCGTACAGTCCGCACCAAAGACGCTATTGCTGCTGTGAAACAGAGTATCAAAGATTACCCGAATGAGTCCGCAACAATTGGAGCTGTCGAAAATTGGGCCTCTCGGCTGGAATTTATTCGACCCATAATTCGAAACATAATGGCAAACCCTTATCTTTATAAAAAAGCTAAATTCTTACCCAAAACATTATATATGCTTTTTATTTCTTCTCGAAAAGGACACGTCTGAAAAAAAAAACACCTTTTACATCTCTAAAAAAACATGAAATAATCTTCTTATTGCTAGCGTTATTAAAAATTCATATATGTGCTTAAATCTCAATAAAACTTAAATAAATAATTTAAATGCAAAACAACTTACTCTGAAATTTAAATTAACCTTGAATATTTGTAATCAAAAAACTCAATTTAATATTGTTGTAAGTTTTATATTCGAATCTCCACACAGAGCTATAATTGAATTTTAAATTGTTCTTCTACGAATGCAAATAAATGCCTTTCATATATTAATATGTTTTCATTTAACTATACGAACAAAACTTTAAAATATTGACTTTTTATTATAGATAAATAATTACAATATATTAAAGCTTAAAACAAATAAAACATTTATAATAATTTTTCGGTCAATAATGCAATTATTTGCATTTGCGTTTAGATAGAGATTGCATTTTTATTTGTAAATAATTTGTTGTGGTATCACAAATCAATTCTCTCTTCCCATTCTGACATTATTTGTGTATCTACTGTTTTTGATATCAATTTAAATATGTACATACATATATTTATTTTTCATTTACATATTTTTGTTGTTGTCGAGCTTTTGTTGGAAAATGACTTTTATATTAATTCTGTTTTTTTTTTTTTTTTCTTTTTAGGTAAGAGCAACTTGTTTGGAAATATTGTTATAGTGGTATGTAATTTTATATAAACGTAGTTATGCTATTGTTTTTTTTTTCGAATTGTATAAAGGACATATGGTTTGCAATTATTTAATCGATTATGTGGACGTGAGATTTGTTATAAATGTTGGGGGTTAAAATGTGTATGTAATCTATTCCAATTGAGCGTCAAATTATTTATTATAACTAATTTGGATTTTAATTGAAAGTTAAGAGGTATTAATAGTAAAGCATTTAATGGTTATTAAGGTGGAAATAACTTGAGTAAAAAATTTTGCTATAAATGCAAAATGCTTAACGCAATTAACTGAGGTAGATACTCACTTTCAGATAAACCATTTAATTGCGTGACATAATCAGCAAATTAAATTTCGTTTAATTGATTTTAAGTTTCAGCGAAGCGCGGCGGGTGGAGTGTTTGTTTTATTTATTTTGTTTGGTAGGTAGGTACTCTAAAATACACTACGTTGAAATATTGATTTTGGACAATCAATTTTTTTTTTAAATTTTACAACATTTTAGAAACGTAACCAATGGGCTGGGAAAACAAAATTGACTTTTTATTCACGACTCATATAATGTAAGTTCTGCAGACATCTTCAACTTAATTTTGTAGTTAGTGGTTTTAGCTGTGGCTTTATGTATCACACGGTAAACAATAATTTTTCTACTGGCTTTGAATTCTAAGCCATTGTTTGACTTAAAATATCCTTGAATTTGAAGAAGTTTTTATAAAGAGTGTTTTTTTTAGACGTGGAGTTTTCAAGAAGAAATAAAACGTATATAATTTAATGTTATGGCCAAGAATTTAGCTTAATTATAAAGATAAGGTTTTGCCGCGGCTGGCTTGAATAAATTCCAGCCGAGAGGCCCAATTTTCGACAAATTGGGGGCCGTATGTCAGCAATAACGCGCCGAATATTCTCTTCCAAGGCGTCAATCATCTCGGGCTTATCTGCGTAGACAAGCGACTTCACATAACCCCACAAAAAATAGTCCAGCAGTGCTAAATCGCACGATCTTGGAGGCCACGCCACAGGCCCACGACGCGAGATAATGCGCTCACCAAAGGTTTCCTTCAATAAATTGATTGTTTCGTTGGCTGTGTGACATGTCGCGCCGTCTTGTTGAAACCACATCTCCCCCATATCAAGGTGATTCAATTCAGGAACGAAAAATTCATTAATCCTGGCTTTATAAGCGTATTCATTAAATGTAACCCTCTGGCCGGCATTGTTTTTAAAGAAGTAAGGACCAATGCGATCCCACCACCCCATAAAGCACACCAAACTGTCAGTTTTTCTGGATGTAACGGCCTCTCAACAATGGCTTGAGGATTATCTACACTCGAAACGCGGTAGTTTTGCTTGTTGACGTAGCCGTTCAACCAAAAATGATCTTCATCGCTGAAGAAAAAATTCTTGTGAATATCGGGATCATCAACGATCTCGTTTCGAGCCCATTTTCTACAATTTTCAAACGTTGTTCAGGAGGAAGTCTATTCATTATGAAATGGCAAACCGAACTGAGCATAAATCAAGTGTCAGCTGTCAAAAAGACCAACTCCGAAAAAAGTATTGCTAGATTGAAAACCACACGTTTAAAAAAATAATACCCTGTAGTATCTATTTAATTGATTTGTTTTTCCATGGAATCCTGTACTTTGGCGGTTTCGTGTCGTGAAACTATTTTTTTTTTTTTTTTTCGAAAAACATAAAAGAATCAGTTTTTTTTTTTTCAAAATTAAGCAAATAGTCCAACAAATCGTGGTAGGTATTAAAAATAAATAGATTCCATTTTTGGAACGTAATATGTTTTTTAAAATAAATAGAATTAAAAACCAAGATTCGGCCTCGTAAACCTCTTTTAAAATAGTTAAACAAATTATTATACTTAAATCAGTATATGGCGCGGGTAGATTTTGGCGGCCATGTTGTTTTGGTGACATCTGTAAGATCTATTTTTTATTAATCACTTATACTGATGGCAAATAACCATGGCAAATTACACGATTGAACAGCACGTCCAAATGCTAAAACTTAAAATATCTTGTGGCAACGATGTGTGCTTTCCGCCCATTTTACGGTTTATATGGTTGGCCTTCTCAGTCGACTATTCAGCGTGGCCAAAATTGAGTCGACCGAAAACATCGCCGATGTTCGTGAGAGTCCAAAACGACGATGGCACTGCCATCACCATCAACGGAGAACGTTACCAATCGATGATAAACAATTTACGACAGGTGGTTCCAACAAAACGCTGCTACGTGCCACACAGCAAGCAAACGCCACAATCGACATTCTACATGAACGATTGGAGGGCAAGGCTAACTCCAACGTGAATTGGCCACTAAGATCGTGCGATTTGACCCCGTTAGACTTTTTCTTCGAGGCCATCCTGAGTTCGCAGGTCTATGCGAATAAACCACAATCGACCGATGCCCTTACGGTGAACATAACGAAGGACATCGCTCAAATTCAGCCGGATCTATGCAGAAGAGTCCTTCCAAAATTGGACCACTCGGATCCGTAACACCATTGGCTTTGAGCTTATATTCTTCAGATGGATATCATCTTATCAGGAAAAACTTAATTACAGAGTTCGTTTTAGATTTGGCTCTTCTAGCCCTTTCTAAGCCACCTGTGGGCTCCCTCAAGACAGTCACTTAGAGCCTATTCTTTTTATTCTGAGTATTCTTATACCTCACGCTACGCCGACAATACCAAGTTTTCCAAAGCCATTATGTTGATTCTATTCTTTTTTTTTACAAATAGATCTCGACAGTTTTTCAGACTGGTGCTTTCGGGATCTAACCATACCAAAATATGCCGTCTAAAAGTACAGTAATGGGTTATATAAAGTCAACTTGTATTCAAAATTGGTTAGCCATAGAACACTTTTAACGAATGGTTGAAGTTTATCAATTTCATCAGCGATTTTTAGCTCTGTCACTTGGCAGTGTTTCCCTTGGTTCTCTGCACTTTATGCTGGTGGCAGGCGATCAAAAGTTTTGGCGTTCTCTTGCAATTGTATCTTCGTGACTTCAAATATTTTCACAGCATCCGCTGGCATTTGAGACGTCAAGGATATCTGCATCCGTACTGGAGGTACTACCAAGAACGTTTCCGAGTCTATTTCGGCCCCTCGGAGCGTTCGGACTTTCAGGACCCTGGAAGTATACCTGGCGTCTATCGCAAAATTATCAATTTGGTTAGCAGTTCGTTGAGGCGGAGTGGCCAGTTCCCCCTGTCCATATTAAGAGATTGGAATCTAGGGAAAAGATCATAGAATGCTTCTTTGGTTGAGTCATGTTTCTCGCTCCATTCACAGGAGCACAGACACAGATCAACGTGATTTTTTTTGAATAGGGCTTTGATACCGATTGTCCCCAGGTTCTCGCTTACATTAACAACTTAGATACCTTCATAATATTTCCCCTTTAAACGAGACACGACCCCACTGTTCATTTTTATTCATCTTCACGTCTATTATTCAACCTCAGACATTACTTTACGTTGCTCAAGCGTTTTAAGAATGCTAGAGGCAAATGTCTTTTCGGTAACGTCTCCCATGGGAACAACCACTGCCATGGTTGTTGCCTTCCCTTGCGTCATCCGCTCCTATTGCCATTCTGTTCCACACCGCCTCACAGAAACTCAAACTATACCTACTACTCATGGCATTTTCTTCCTCTCAATGAATTATGCATTTGTTCTGTTTGTGCGCATTGGTTCAACTTTCAAGAAAAATTCTTTTGGCTTTGAACTGAAAACCACACCACCACCATATATACATATATAGATACACTTGGATGGACAGGGGCACCACCATAACTATATATAGGCCTATCCATTCCAGTCCTGATGCTCAATCCTTTGCTGATATAGACGTTTGCTGCACGGAATCTGTTTGTTGCCCCCAAATAGCTCTACCTCTCCGCATGGTTTACCCTTAACTAGATTCACTATCCGCACATCCAGATAGACATATTCGCCAAGTCTTTGAGTATCTAAATAGCGCACGGCTAATGCCTTAGTATTAAGTATAGTCTGCTTTTCTTCTTTGGTCGTGCGGCATGTTTTAAAGGAACGAACGTAGTCGTCGATTGCCGTCGGTCGACTGTCGGTGTCGGTGTCGTTTGGTGCAGTAGTTTTCTAACCTTAAACAGGCACACCACACACAGAGACGAAGGACGGTATAGTGAAAGGCAAACGACGTTTTGAATGTTTGCCAATGATAGGACATTTCCCTCTCTGGGTACCTACCAACACTTATAAAAGATTTACTAAAGGGATTCGAAGTGAACTCCATCTCCAACTAGATATAGAGGCTATAGCCCAAGCACTCTCTAGTGAGTTGTTCCAAAATACTTGGCATAGGATTTCCTAAAGGTTGCAACCAAACAAAAAATTATATAAAAAAAGAACTTACCTATAAAGGAAGAACTGACAGTGAGGGGAATGGTTCATAGCAAATTATGAACTTGGCAGGATTTGTATTGATTTTCTCGTTAGAGCAAAACTGAAAAGTTGTGTTTTTTGCATTTTTTTGTTCTCCCTTCGAATCTGGTTCTGGATGCTGCTGCTATATATGCTTAGGTGGACACTTTTCCCCCTGGAGTAAGATAATTCATTTTAATTGTTCATCACAATTGATGCAAGCTACCTTGTCCGCCTCCTTGGTTTTTTAGGTTACTATGTCAGCCCGCTATATAGGGACTGATGGAAAGAGTTTGGGTTGGTATTTGCGTGTGATAGATACCTACCAACCACGGATAAAGTTACAATGTTGTCGTCGCGACGAACGGTGTCGATGGGACATTTGAGAGAAGGAGGTACGAAATTGAATGCATGGAAAATGTTAATTAAAATATTCTTTAAATAAAACAAAAACACAAGAATAAACCCCAAAATGTAAAAGGGTGAAGGTCTACCACACAAGACCGAGTATTGTCTCGCCATGGTGATTCCATGTTTTAAGGCAGGAGTATCTTTTTGAAATTACAAGCTTTACAAAAATGTAAAAAAAAATAAAATAAAATAAAATAATTTCAACGAGTTTACTTTTTATGATTACAAAAATTGAAAGTGCATATAGGGGAGCACATTTTCACGGTTATAGCAGCAAACCACACCAAAATAGATACGAACAAATATCGTTCATCATTGTTGAAGTTTGTGGGCTAAAATGTTGCCAGGCATGTCATTGAGTTGTGCGTTACGTTGCCGTCGTCGCATCATCATAGCCCGCAGCTCGTATTACCTTTCTCTTATTTTTTGTTGTTTTGTTTTAAAATTTAATTAAAAACCGGGATTAGCCATTGTAAATTGCCAAAGTAAATTCGTGTACATACTATATTACCTACATGAATTCAAAAGCTGCGTCCTTTTATTTAATAGATTGACTTGAACTCGAGGTATACACACAATCCACATGTTTATAGATGAATATCTGTGTGTGTTTGCCTGCTTGTTTACGCCCTGATTTCAGAATAATTAATAAGACAAAAGCCACATGAATGTTGTTGAATATTTAAACAAATTCTGTGAATAGCAGTTTTTTTTTTTTTTTTTTTTTTTTTTAATAAACAGGGGCATACGAAAAAACCTTTTGTGAAAGATTGTTTTAGGTTTTTGGTTTGATTAGACAACATTTATAATTGTTGTTCGTTTAATTTAGATTGGTCTAAACGGCAAAGACATGGACAAAAAATGTTTACGTTTTAATTAACTTAAACTCTTTCTACATAGATAGGAGGATTACAATAAACCGGTTTTCCTTATAGTGTCCGTCAAATCGGAACGGAGTCAGCTCAAATTTAGAAGGAGTAATTTGATTTTTTTGCTAAAGCTTATAAAGGGTGTATTTTAGACGTGTGGTTTTCAATCTGGCAATACTTTTTTCAGAGTTTGTCTTTTTTACAGCTGTCACTTGATTTATCTTCAGTTTGGTTTGCCATTTCATAATTAATAAATTTACATACTTCTGAACAACGTTTGCAAATCTTGCAAATGTATTACCAAAAAAATGGTTCGGTTCGAAATAATCGCAAAATCTCAAAAATTCGAGCAACCATGGATCGGTTTCGCACCACGTTTACTCTAATGGATAATGCACATCCTCAGAGACGCCGCCGTACAGTGCGCACCGAAGACGCTATTGCTGGTGTGGAGCAGACAATCGAAGAAGACCCGAATGAGTCCATCCGCCATCGTGCGCAACAATTGGGGCTGTCGAAAATTGGGCCTCGGCTGGAATTTATTCGAGCCAGCCGCGGCGGCCACTTGCCCGAAATCATTTTTAAAACATAATGGCAAACCCTTGTCTTTATAATAAAACCACATGTCTAAAAAAAACACCCTTTATAAAGAACAGGTAGGTCCAACGCAACTAATTCTTTTTTTAAATTGCCTAGATTTCAAGATTTTCAACGTTTCAGATTTTTGCAAAATTTGGAAGATGGTGCTATAATCGAGTGTGGTCCATAATCCTCAACCAACAAGCTTTTTCCATCCAGCTCGGTTCCCACCTGGCTATCTCTAGTTCGCACGCCAAGTTCGATGAGGTCCTCTTTCACTAAGCTAAGCCACCTGATCCGCTGCCTTCCCTTACTGCCCCATCCCTCGTGGGTTAACTTACAAAGATTTTCCGAGCCAGGGCATTGGTGTCTTTTCAATCTACATAACCCAGTTACCTTCGTCGTTGTCTTTTCACTTTCTCTTCTTTTATAAATAATAATTTGGTGGCACGACAGCTCATGGAGAGCCAAGGCATAGTGACTTACAACTCCCAACCATTCCTGTCTGCGTGTTGTTTGTTTGCAGGAAAAGAGGAGATATACATACAATTTTCCGAGTCCGAACGGCTAAGGTGAGAGGATTTGTCATTTGCTCGCAAGAGGCAGTAGCTGATGGAAGAGGCTGGGAATCGAACCCAGAATTCCAGCATGACAGTCCTTAACCATTACGCCACTGGCTTCTACATCATTCTTTTAAAGGAAATGCTGATACATATTAATAAAAATGGAACGATACACACTTCAACAACGCATTGAAATTATTAAAATTCACTATAAAAATGGTGAAAATTTGGCAGAGACGGTTCGTAAAACTAAAACATTTTTGGGTCGTCGTGAAGCACCTTGTCGGACCACAATACAGAAATTGGTGGACAAATTCAAGCTGTTGGGACAATTTAGTGATGTGAAGAATAAAACCCGTGCACGTCGCTCAAGAACAACTGAGAATATTGCTGTTGTAGCCCAAAGTGTTGAAGAAAACCCAGGTTTGTCCATTCCTCGTCGTTCTTTGGAATTAGGCATTCCACAAACGTCATTACACCGTATTTTGCATAAAGACTTGGGTCTTAAGGCTTATAAAGTTCAGTTAACACAAGAACTCAAGCCGGCTGATCATCAACAACGTCGTGTCTTTGCTGATTGGGTCCTTGAAATGCATGAAAATGATCCGGAATTTCATCGAAAAATCATCTTGACTGATGAGGCCCATTTCCACCTCGGAGGCTACGTCAACAAGCAAAACTGTCGCATCTGGGGCTCGGAAAACCCAAGAGTTATTGTTGAAAAGCCTCTCCATCCTCAACGCGTGACTGTTTGGTGCGGTTTATGGTCCGGCGGGGTCATTGGACCTTACTTTTTCGAAAATGAGGCTGGAGCAACAGTTACGGTCAATGGATTGTGCTATCGAGAGATGATTAATGATTTTTTATGGCCGGAATTGGATGGTATTGATCTGGACAACGTTTACTTTCAACAAGACGGCGCTACGTGCCACACAAGCAATGAAACCATCGATCTTTTACGGGAAAAGTTTCCGGACCGTGTTATCTCTCGAAGAGGTGATCACAATTGGCCACCGAGATCTTGTGATTTAACACCTTGCGACTTCTTCCTTTGGGGCCACGTGAAAGATAAGGTTTACGCCAACAGCCCAGCGTCGATTCAAGACCTCAAAGACGGAATTCGTGAGGCTATCGAGGACATAGGGCAGCCACTTTGCGATTTGGTTATGGAAAATTTCATGAAAAGGATATGGTCCTGTAAGCGTAGTCATGGCGGCCGTTTGGCTGATGTTGTGTTCCATTATTAACGGCATACCTTCCTCTTTATAATGAAATAAACATCCGATCATTTATCTCAGAAAATGCCATTTTTCTTTGAATATCAAAATAACACCTCTTATTGGAAAACCCTTTATTTTAGCTTTGACATTAAGTTGTGTTAAGCATCCGGTGCGGCTTTTCAATTACATTCAACCAGTTTATAGCTCGAGAGAAGGATTTTCTTACTCACTCGCCTTGCAGAGAGTTATTACTCGATTGATTTCAGCGCTGATTTCGTTGTTTGAGTAGATAGCGGATCCTAGGTAGCTAACTACCTGAAAATTATACCTGTCCAAGCATCAGTTTTGGATTAAACCAATATTCTTTGATTCCGTCTCAATGCGCACGAAAGTGACATTTACAGCACGGTTCGTTCTTCCGATAATGTCGTTATCGTTGGCGTATGCGAGCAATTGGACGTACATTTTAAAGACTGTGCCCGCAGTTTAGGTGCGATAGTTTTGCATTATTCTTACAAGAATGATGTTAAAGAAGTCTCAAGACAGTACTTCGCCTTGTCTAAATCCTAGTTGGATATCAAAGATGTCGGTGAAGTTTTTCCAGACCTTCTTGATGAAGGAGTATGCGCATAAAAGGACGAGTTTCGCAGGGATGCCAAAACTTTTGAAATGCCTCCTTGAAATCGATGAAAAGGAAGTTTGTTTCAATTTGAAGATCGTGGGTTTTGTGAAATTTTGCCCGATTCGTCGATGGACTTTCCTGGCCTTAACCCATACCGATATGGACCTATCAGGTTATTGACGAACGGATTAAGGCGTTCATATAATACAACAGAAAAGATGTTGTAGAGGCGATGTTCATGAGACTGATGTGGATGCCTCTGTAGCTGGCGCAGTTAAGAGTGTCTCTTTTCTTGATGATCGGGAAACAATACTGATGTTCCATTCATCAGGGATGCTTTCCCTCGACTATGTTAGCAAATGAACTGGTGCATACTCCTCATCAAATCATCGCCTGTGGCTTTAAACAGCTCGGCAACAAAGCCAGCAGCTCCAGCATCTGCTATCTTCACTTCGTCGAAATCGGGTCGACGGACTTGTTGATCTCCTTCGTCGTCCAGCTTGAATGGTACAATCTGCCTGTAAGGGGAAATCGATTCGTTATAGCCGTTATAATTATGTACATTTTGGGGAAATATTCTCTTCAAATCCCCACCATCGACTGTCATATTACTTAATAGCCGTGTTTTATTATCTACGGATCTGGTTCAGGATCATTTTTTAACACGTAATACAACAACAACTTGGGATCCTGCTCTCTATCTGGATCTATTTTAAAGATCTGAAAATAAGTTCTCACTCTTGCGGGTAGATGGTTTTTCATGGTAAGGTAGTGTGAAATGTAGTGTAAAGAAAATAGACAACAAATTCACGAAAAATAAACCAACGCAAGGAAAATAGAGACAGATATACAACACAGTTGTCACTAAGATCCGTATCGTTTTATTTTCATGGGATGATTCTGATCCAGATCCGTAGATAATAAAACACGGCTAATGTTCCCTTGATCATTTTGTAGGCTCCAGTTCGGGCCATGTAACACCTTGAGGGGTTCATTTTACCTTTTGGAAAAACTGATGATCCTTATTGCTTCCAAAGAAGCGGTGTTCCTCTCTCTCCTCTTTCCTTCGTATAGAGCTCGCCAACAGCTCTGTTCCTTCTTTGCCATCAGCTTCGTTTTGTATGCTTTTCGTTTAGCTGCATGTGATTGCCGGCACTCATCGTCAAATCAGGGGCGTCTCTAATGGCTTATTGGCAATGTTGAAACTGGTTCTCAATACGTGATGTTGTTGACGATCGGAAAAGGATCTTGCGATCACTTGCGATGAGAGCCGTTTCGTCGAACTTCCTCACAGAATTTCCTCATCCATGATAATGGAAGATGCTTCATGTCGATCGTAATATGGTCAATCTGGTTGATGTTTGATTGACCAGGAGATCTCCACGTCACCTTCTTAGTGTTGTGTTGTGGGAGCTGTATGCTAGCTTCCACAATGACTTGCACAGCCTTCTGCTCTACTTATGGATATTAAAAGTTGTATGGCTCAAAAGCTGTTGTATTTTAATCCAGCTAAATAACATACGATTATCGCATACAAAATCTAACTCAGCACCATCATTTATTTTGCCCTAAGAAACGCCTCGTTTGCTTTGCAAGTTGCTGCTCTCTTCGAAAAAGTTCTGTTGGGTAGTGCAAGAAAAATTTAAATAAAATATTTTATTTGTTGCTATAAAAACGTCTCAATTTAATTTATAGCATTTACGAAATAGCAAATAAATTCAAATTGAAATACATAAATAACTATATTTTCACGCAAATAAGAAGCGAAAAAACCCTTTTGCAGAGAAAAAAAAATAAGGACGGATAACGCTTTTGTCGTTAGCTGGGTCAGCGCCAAATAAAGAACCTCACGCAAAAGCCCCTCTACATTGAAGAGCACTTAAAGTTGATATGTGATGACATGAGATACATATACATACATATAAAAAAAAAAAAAACAAAAAAATTAAATTAAATTTTGAAAGTGGTGCCAATTCGTATTTATTCTATGTCGCCTAAAGGACAATAAACCTAAAAATTACTATAGCAATTATATAAATTTGAAATAAGCTGACATTTCAGTTTTTATTGTACGAGTATTCTCTAACTGAGCAACCTCTTAAACTTCCTACTGTCTGTGTAAATTGAGTACTTTGGGTGGGTACTTTTCGATGACAGGACTATAAAGACTTTTTATATGTTTCGCATTTTATTTATGTCTCAGGCCCACATTTTTTCATCGGATTTCCAAACAGAAATAAAATAAAGACTTATATTATATATTATTATATTTACTTACCCATGAAGGGAGATGAATGAAGTCTCAAAAGATTTCCATCCGACGAAGGATATATCCCTTCCCACCAAACCACCTGCATCAAAAATAAAATAAAAATATGCGCAGTACTTGGAGTGAAATAAGAAAAAAAAAGGAAGGATGTGGCATTGGCATGGAAATAAACAAAAAAAGATATAAAATTAACCCCAAGGAATCCCGCCATCTGTTTCTAATCAAAAACAATTTTTGTAAGCTTGAACGATTGTGGTGCGGCGCGGCGTGGCGCGGTGTGGCATCTTCGGCATATCCTTAACGATGATATCTTGAAATTCAAATTAGAACATGAACCGCAAATATATGTGAGTATATAAGCAAACAATATAAACTCCATTATAAAGCGGAAGGCTTATAATGTTCGGAGAAGGGAAACGGGAAGCCCTATTCTGATGCTAATGGAAAACTACATCCACAGTTACATAACGACAAATCCTATAAACCTACCAATGGTTGTACAATTAAATTTTGCAATTCAAATACTCGATCTTATTTATTAGCTAAAAATAAATCGTATAGTAGGTACAGTAGCGTGCGCAGACCCTGCGTTTCGCTTACGTAAGGTTGTTAGCTGATTTATTTACCGAATTTGTCGAACGAAACACTGATTTTGCAAATATGATTTGTTGGTTCATATACATGATAATGTTGTTTAGCGCTTTGAAATTCCATGGCAAATTGCCGTACACAACTGAACAACTCGACAGATGTTATTTAAACAACATGGGCGCTATGAACTAACAAATTTCGAGTGCGTCCCTATTGAAAAACCCTTTGGTAAGCAGTATGATAAATTGGCGTCTTTCACTCTCCCCTCCACCTCCCCCGCAATCGACCGATGCTCTCAAAGTTATCAAAACTCAAGAAATCGCTCAAATTCAGCCGTCGCCGTCGTCATAGACAGACATACGTCTAATGGCGTTAAATCGCCAGTTCTTCAAATCGTTCTTTCAATACATTTTATTCGAATGTAACACATCACATATGGCGCGGCGGCGCGACGCACAGTGGTTTGGTTTATATGGGAGGGTGAAAAAAAAGTCTGTTAAATCTGAACTGTTCAACGGAATGAAATGTGGCACACATTTAAAATCAATCTTATATGTACATATTTGATCAAAATTTGGTTAAGAAAAAAATAATTAGAAAAAAGTTATTGACATTTTTTTCTAAAATTGGAGGGTTTTGATGTTTGTAAGATAGAGCGGAAAAAAAATTGTAAAATCTAAACTGTTGAACGAATTTCATTGAAATTAGCACACATGCTAAAATTAGTCATATACATATTTGGTCAAAATTTGGTTAAGAAAAAATCATTAGTAAAGAAGTTATTGACATTTTGTTCTAAAATTGGAGGGTTTTGATCTTGTACTGAAGTAATTGGTTTCGCAAAAAATCAAATTTCTCAGACTTGGGTCAATGTATTAATTTTATTTTATTTTTAAAATAAATGTACAATTTTTTTCTAAAAATAATTGGCTTAACTTATTTGTTCTGGCAATTAGTATTGAAGAAATCAAACTTTTTGATAAACACCACTGTCAAGACGGGGTTTTTTAAAACCCGATTCAGTGAGACAATTTTAAACATAACTCCCACATCTGCAAGTATCTGCAGCTGATTTTTTCTTCTGTGCTTCAAGTTGAAAGTATGGAGCACACACTGGTATACTTTGTTGCTTGGAGTCTTTTGGAGCTTTTTTTTTTAATCAAAAAGTTACAAAAAAAAATAATATTTTTTCTTAGTACCTACCAATGTTTCAGGCTACTTATAGAAGGCTTATTTTATAAATTGTCAATTTTTTTTTGTATTTTAGATAGTCAAAAATAGACCAATAAAGTGATATAAGAAGATACAGAATTTATTTCAAGGAAATTCGGAAAAAGACATAAAATTTTGTTGAAAATATGGTTTGCGACTTGAATAAAATTATTTTTCAACTTTGAGGGCTTGTAAATCAGAACATACAATATATTTATGTTAAAAAATACTTTGAAATCATACGCTCGGGTTATCGAAGAGTACTTAAACATAAAGCTTAAAAGGCTAGATATGATTTTTTCCAAAGACTTTTTTCCACTCTCAGACCACTGTGCGACGTATTGTGGATTCATATGAGTGCAATATTAATGCCTTTAAATTGAGGTGCGAAAAAGTTAGTAATCATGCCTCTAAACCACTCAAGATTGACCAATGGACCTATGATTCCACCGGCCCATATATAGCACACCAAAGTAGTGACTTTTTCTGGATGTAATGGTGCTTCGGCAATAATTTGTGGATTATCATAGCTCAAAAAGCGACTGTTCTGTTTGTTGAAATAGCCATTTAACCAAAAGTGTGTTTCATCATTGAGCATCTTAAAATGCATGTAATGTCCGAAAAGTTTCTCGAATTGCACTATGTACCTACATGAATATGTTCATATTTCAAAATTATTTTCAACACTTTGCAAACATAGCTTCGGCACGCGTGACTTGAGTCTTCCATGATGAATTGCCAAATCAAACTAACCTCACAACAACCGAGAACTGTCAAATCTGCTGTGACACAAAACAGTGATGCCAATTTAAAGTTCTCCGCCTCTAAGGATATACCCTTTACAAAAAACAGTCACAGGCACATTTGAATTGAATCTTATTGTAGACATATAGATTAATTTTGTTTTATTGTTTTCAATTTCATAACTCCGAAGCTGATATGTATGTATTGTTCAAATAAATAAATCAATTTATTTTTTTAACGCATGGAATTGGCTGCGCGTTTAATACTTTCTTGTTTCTTTTTTTTTGTCGTTTTAACTCTGATATGAATGGAATGCAACGATAACGAAAACTTGATAATGTTCTTTTGTTGTTTTTGAATGAAAATCGAGTAAGGTTTACATAATTTATCAGTACCTACCTGCAATCCTACATTATCATTTATCACCATTCGATCGAATGATTGTTTATCACATGCCTATACTAATTAATTAAATTTAAATTATTTAATTGTATAAATTACAAAAAAAACGGCAAAAAATAAGCCACAAAATCGGTGTTGAAGTTGGGATTGGTGGAAATTCATCACAGGTAATCGGAATGTTTAAAGATTTGAGGTTTACTTAATTGTATTTTATGTACATAATTATTATATGTTATTTGTGTTCTGGAAACAAATAAACCATTTAAAAATAGTGTACGTGTAAGAATGCATCAATAAAAATAAATTAAAATTTTTTTTAAACACACAAATAAAATACACTATTCGATTGCATGTTCTTGCTATTTGTAGTTCGAATTCCTGAATGTAAAGGGTGTTTTTTTTATACGTGTTGTTTTTAATCTGGCAATACTTTTTTAGGAGTTGGTCTTTTTGACAGTTGTCACTTGATTTATGCTCAGTTTGGTTTGCCATTTCATAATTAATAGACTTACTCTTGAACAACGTTTACAAATCGTAAAAATTTATTACCAAAATAATGGTTCGGTTCGCGCGAGCCATCGCGCTTTGCGTCCAATTTTCGGTCGACATAATCGCAAAATCGCATAAATTCGAGCAACCATTGATCGGTTTCGCCCCACGTTTACTCTAGTGGATAATGCGCATCCTCAGAGACGCCATGCAATGCGCACCGAAGACGATATTGCTGCTGTGGAGCAGAGTATCGAAGAAGACCCGAATGAGTCCATCCGCCATCGTGCGCAACAATTGGAGCTGTCGAAAATTGGGCCTATCGGCTGGAGTTTATTCGAGCCAGCCGCGGCGGCCACTTGCCCCAAATCATTTTTAAAACATAATGGCAAACCCTTATCTTTATAATTAAGCTAAATTGTTAGCCATAACATTAAATTATATGCGTTTTATTTCTTCTTGAATGCAACACGTCTAAAAAACACCCTTAACTTACCCTTACACCCTTTTTGGAGGGACCTTTGAAAGAATGAAAGAACTTCGCACTATCCTTTCTAGAACCATGTTAAAGAAGCATTATGATAGAACATTGCCGTGTCTAAAACCTTTTTGACAAAAATTGTATCTGTGGGGTTTTTGGCAGCGGAAGCTTGCGTTCTCCAGAAGCTTGCGTTCTCCAGAAGCTTGCTTTCTCCATCGTCATCTTGTAGAAACAAACCATTTACAGCGGGGATGCCCAAACTAAAGATTGTTCTTCGTAGTTCGTCTCTGTAGATGCTTACATTCGCGGCCATATATTCTCGATGAAAAGGTGGTGGGTGTCGATTTGAAATTCCTGGCTTTTCTTCAAGATCTGAGCGTAATGTAAATACTTGTTCAATCAATGGACGATAGGTACCATTTTTTTCATCATTGGTGTTAAAATAGGTATCAGAAATAATTGTATCCTTAGCATTGGCTGCGATTCTACTAGATGGCGCAAAGGTCATAATAAATGTCAATTTTACTTGGACATTTGTGAAGTAAACAGATACAACAAAAAATTAATACATCAAATAAACATAATTCAAAAGGAAACCAAAGTTTTTTATTAATAACAAAAATTACAGCCAAAAAACATCGGCTTTTGCGCCACCTTGTACCTACTATTCGATGTTCCCTTGAACTTTTTTGCTTGGTTTGGGCTAAACAACCTTAATCAGTTCTTTTAGGTGCAAACATAAGCGGACAGGGTGACCGACAAACAGAATTGTCACGGTAAAATGTACCCAATCATTCTTAGTTATATTTACTTTGGGAGGCAGTCTTAATATTTTGTTTCGCGTGACAGGGTTAAGCGAGTTAACTCCTAAAATTATTTTTATTTTTTTTTTTCAGTTTAATCTTCAGTCTAAGTTAATCCACCAAATCTTGATAAAAACTCTGAATTCTGGATAAACTGACGACAATTGACACTTAAATTAATAATGCACTAATCGTCGTCATCGGCCTTAACCGACTCTAATGGCGCAGAGTTAATTCAGTACATATACTGAAAAACTCAATCATAAAGTGATATTGCTTTCTTTTCAAAGCTTCCCACGAAACCGCCTTCGCTGGTGTCAATAAATTCATTACTTCTTTGTTGCTTGTTGAAATTCATTTTCATGAAAATAATTGCATCGGCTTCAAACCTCCTACAACGTTAACTTATCTCTTGGAATTCAAATGCTAAAATCATTTCTGAAAATTATGCGTATTTCGCAAAAATAGGTAATGTAGTTCATGGACTTTTCATTATTGATGATGGTTAAAAGTAGCTGGAATTCAAAAATGAAAATGCAGCACCACCGAACATTGTTATACGCTTTACGCTGATTGTAATTATTTTTTTCTGTATACACTTCATTAAATTATCGACATTGGAAATTAATTGGTCGAAATAATTAAGTTGATTCGGACTGTTTGTCTCCAGGAAGGTTTTGTTTTTTTAATATATTAAACAAAATGGCAAAGGTAAGTATATGTACGTTTTTATCAGTTATTTTGTCGGAAAGGAAAAAAAAACAACCTTTTATTTATTTATATTGCAATAAAAATAAGGAGTGAGTGGCATTAACCAGCAGGGATTGTAATAAACTTCTACAAAATCAATTGAAAAAGTTTAAAAAGATGTAAACAGTTTTCCAATAAGGATGGGTTGATGTTAACCCATGACATTCTGTGTCAGCCGTGTTGTTTTGTAGGCGTCTATCAAATCTGTTGACTATTATTATGCCAAATCATCATCAAGTTAGAACATCCATATGATAAAACTTTCATATCAAAATACATTATGGCAACGATGCGTGCATTGCGCCCATTTTACGTTTTACACAGTTGTCCTTCCTCGTCTAAATTTAATGGCCCAATTTGAGTCAACCGATTCAGTGAAAATCTACCAAAAACATCACCGCTATCCGTGAGAGTTCTTACTTCTTGCAAAATGCCGATGTCCTTGCAATCGCCATCAATCGATAGCGCTATCGATCGATAATAACCATCATTTCTTTTGGCCTAAACCAGATGATATGGATGTGAACGACATTTGGTTCCAACAGAATGCAGGCACTTGCCACACAGCAAACGCCACAATGGTAATTCTTTATGAACGATTTGATGGTACGGCTGACTCTCGTCGAGGTGATATGAATTGGCTAACAAGATCATGCGATTCGAGCGTCTTAGGTCCAGTTTTTCAGTGCTAAATAAAAGTTAAACCTTAACTCATCAAATTTGGTGAGTTTACTCGGAATTAACTGAACAGATGCTTTTTTATGCTTTATCCACCGAGTTTGTTTAGCTGACTGATGTCTTCCAAGTCAACATAAGCCAGGTGTTCTCTTCTTGCCCTATTACTCGCTCTAATGCCCATTTCGAAGCTGCTGATGGGAATTTTGCTTGAATATTTCTAATATTTTCTGTTTAATATCTGCTGTTTAAACCAGCAGCTATAGTTGCTTAACTTTTGTTTTTTTAAAACACATCCGGGTGTTGTTTTGATGGGGAACAATTCCTTCTCCTTTTATATTCGTTAGTTCGTCCAGAGCTTGAGTACAAGGTGTACCGTCAACCTACTTAAGTCCTTTAGGTTTAATAAGAGACTCTGTAATTGTCAATCGAATATAACTTAAAATTGAATAGCAAAAGCTTCTGGAGTTTTATTAAAAACAGAAAAAAGTCCAATGGCATTCCTAAAATCATGCAATACCTAGTTTCCACATATACCGATATTCCGTCAATTGCTAACACATTTGCCGAATACTTCAAATCGAACTACACGACTGCTTTTCAGCAACAATCAGCAAATTTTATTCACTCTGAGTGTCTAATCAATATTGCATCGTTGCACATAAGTTCTTCCGAAGTTGAGAAGGCACTCCTTAATTTAAACTGCGACAAACAGCCTGGTCCCGATGGAATTCCTCCAATAATTCTAAAAAAGTGTGCTTTGTTACTGTCAGAACCTCTTTCATTTCTCTCTTTCTCAAGGAGAATTTCTTTCTTACCGAATGGAAAAAATCTTTTATCATTCCAATTCAAAAATCGGGTTCTAAGCAAGAAATATCTAACTACCGCCCGATTTGTAAACTGTCAACTATACCTAAACTCTTTGAAAAAATTGTGTATGATAAATTGGAATTCACGCTGAGAGAAGTTATCTCACCTTTCCAACATGGCTTTGTTGCTGGAAGATCAACAACTACGAACCTCGCAATATTTTCGAATTTTGTTCTTAATAAGCTTGAAGAATTATATCAAATTGATGTGATATATACGGATTTCGCAAAAGCCTTCGATAGAGTTAATCACTCAATTTTAATAAGAAAATTGGAAAGTATAGGTTTTCATTAAAATTTTTTAAAATGGCTAGTTTCTTATCTTGTAGGGCGTGTTCAGTTTGTGTGTATTGATCTTTTTCTTTCAAATCCAGTTCCTGTGTTATCAGGTGTACCTCAAGGTAGTCATCTTGGACCCCTGCTTTTCTTAATTTTTATCAATGACATGCCTGATATTTTCTTGAATTCCCTTCGACTTCTATTTGCTGATGATCTTAAATTCCTTAGATGTACTAAATCAGTTAACGATTGCCTTCTTTTGCAAGAAGACCTTGAAAGACTGACAGAATGGTGTAGAATAAATGACTTATTCTTAAATGTCTCCAAATTTCATTTTTTTTCTTTCAGTCGAAATTCATCTCCAATTTACTTTGATAATAAAATTGGTAACAATGTTCTCGAGAGAGTTTTTGAAAAAAAAAAAGATCTACAACATTTGATAGTAAATTCAGTTTTATTAAGCATGTTGAGTATGTTGCTGCAAAAGCCAATTCTATGCTAGGCTTCATTAAACATAATTCCACTGATTTCACGGATCCCTACACTCTCAAATCACTTTATAGTGCCTATGTCAGATCTATTTTGGAATATTGTTGTATAATATGGAATCTATATTATAAAATTCATGCCAATAGAATAGAAAGTATACAAACAAAATTCACTAGGTTTGTCATTTGGAAACTTGGTTGGAACACCATACAACCAGATGTCAGCTTATTGGCATTCAATCACTTTTTAACCGTCGTAAAGTTTTCTCGGTATTGTTTATTAGTGACATTTTATCTTATAATATTAATTGCCGTTTTCTTTTGTCTTTGATTAATCTCTATGCACCTTCTCGCCAGTTAAGGGAGCGTTTCCTTTTTCGGGAAGACGAACACAGAGTGAACTATGCACTTAATGAGCCGATAACTCGCTGTGTCAGGGAAACCAATCGAATTTCGGATGTACTTGATTTCAATTTCCATTATAAAGGGTTTTCCGATAAGAGGTGTTATTTTGATATTCAAAGAAAAATGGCATTTTTTGAGATAAATGATCGGATGTTTATTTCATTATAAAGAGGAAGGTATGCCGTTAATAATGGAACACAACATCAGCCAAATGGCCGCCACGACCACGGTTACAGGACCATATCCTTTCCATGAAATTTTCCATAACCAAATCGCAAAGTGGCTGCCCTATGTCCTCGATAGCCTCACGAATTCCATCTTTGAGGTCTTGAATCGACGCTGGGCTGTTGGCGTAGACCTTATCTTTCACGTGGCTCCAAAGGAAGAAGTCGCAAGGTGTTAAATCACAAGATCTCGGTGGCCAATTGTGATCACCTCTTCGAGAGATAACACGGTCTGGAAACTTTTCCCGTAAAAGATCGATGGTTTCGTTGCTTGTGTAGCACGTAGCGCCGTCTTGTTGAAAGTAAACGTTGTCCAGATCAATACCATCCAATTCCGGCCATAAAAAATCATTAATCATCTCTCGATAGCGTAATCCATTGACCGTAACTGTTGCTCCAGCCTCATTTTCGAAAAAGTAAGGTCCAATGACCCCGCCGGACCATAAACCGCACCAAACAGTCACGCGTTGAGGATGGAGAGGCTTTTCAACAATAACTCTTGGGTTTTCCGAGCCCCAGATGCGACAGTTTTGCTTGTTGACGTAGCCTCCGAGGTGGAAATGGGCCTCATCAGTCAACATGATATTTCGATGAAATTCCAGATCATTTTCATGCATTTCAAGGACCCAATCAGCAAAGACACGACGTTGTTGATGATCAGCCGGCTTGAGTTCTTGTGTTAACTGAACTTTATAAGCCTTAAGACCCAAGTCTTTATGCAAAATACGGTGTAATGACGTTTGTGGAATGCCTAATTCCAAAGAACGACGAGGAATGGACAAACCTGGGTTTTCTTCAACACTTTGGGCTACAACAGCAATATTCTCAGTTGTTCTTGAGCGACGTCCACTGGTTTTATTCTTCACATCACTAACTTGTCCCAACAGCTGAAATTTGTCCACCAATTTCTGTATTGCGGTCCGACAAGGTGCTTAACGACGACCCAAAAATGTTTTAGTTTTACGAACCGTCTCTGCCAAATTTTCACCATTTTTATAGTGAATTTTAATAATTTAAATGCGTTGTTGAAGCGTGTATCGTTCCATTTTGGCGTAGTTTCTACTTGTCAAATGTCAAGAAATGACAGCTTCAAAAATGACAGCTACCGAAATAGCGGGCTATTCAAAATAACACCTATAAAATAAAATAAAATAAAATAAAATAAAATAAAATAAAATAAAATAAAATAAAATAAAATAAAATAAAAAAATAAAATAAAATAGATAGAAAGAACCTTAAATGATAGGTAATTGACATATACCAAAATCATTTGCGGCCCTCGGAAACCGTCCGTGCCTCGCCTAATTAAATTTCATGTCTTCTTTGCTTAATATGTGTCTATTTCCACTAACAGGGTTACAATGAAATAGCTTGTTCCATTCCTCCCCTGAAACCATTTAACCGTAATATTTCACTTCAGGGAATTCCTATCATTTTGCCCCCTTGACTCTATTTTCGTATTTATAGTCCAGTACAGAGGTTCTCTTTCCTTAACCGCACTACACGAATGTGGAATGCTTTACCTTACTCCACTATATATTTCTCTGTGATATTCAAAATTTCAAAATCAATATTCATCGGTTTCGTAAAACTCACTCACATTGTGTGAAAATTATAAACAAATAACATTAAAATTTAACGACACCGAAAAGTCTTTGTTCGCAATAACCTATTCCGTTTATAGAATTGTTATGAGTTTTGTAGGTATTTTGTTATGCTCTTTTTGTTCAAAATTCAATAAACTTCTTCTTCTTCAAAAAAAATCTTTTCTTACCATCCACTTACTTCTTATAATGGTTACGGCTTTTGTGTTCTTAAGCCTTAAAAACTACATGAAGTCCTATTCAAAAAACTTCTTGACAAACAAAATTTGTGTAATTCATAAAATGCCACCAATTAAGATAATTTAATTTGCAAAGTTTTAAGAAGATACATTTTCAACCCACAACCCAAAACCCACCAGCCACAAACCACCAACCCTCAGGCTTCCTTTTTCTAAAGAAATCATCCTCTTTAACTACCTACTTTATTTTAACCAATAATGAGCCAATAGAATCAAAATCAGCAAGTTTCAGAGAGAAATATTAACAAACATCCCTGTTTAAATTTATCAACCATTGAAACTTATCCCATTCGCCAATTGAATAAAGTTTAATTTTTTTTTTTTTTTTTTATAAAAGATGTGGAGCTAAAAAAAAATATGGTTTTGTTTTTATTTGGTCATTATTTTTAATTCACTCAAGCAAAAGGCTTAAATAAGAATATTATTTTCACTCTGTCGCATTTAATCTCTTTTTTTTATTCAGAAAAAGTGGTAAATCCGGCAAACAAATGCAAAAAATTAATAAATATATACAAAAATCTCTGAGGTATTGTTTTTTTTTTTAATGCTCACATTATGGTCCAGAAAACAGCTAATCCTTTTATTGACTAAGTTAAATACGAAAATATTTCCGTCTTCCATCAATTTGCCCTTTTCGTAAATTTTAATATAATTCTTTTTGGTATATGAATATGATGGACTTATAATGCGGTTATCATAATAAACACTGTTCTGTTCTGCAAAATATAAAATACGTAAACTTAAATGCCTAATTGTGAACAAACTTAGGTTCAGTTTTTCAGTGCATGAGTTAACTCCGAGTTAAATCAGAGTTAGTTAATCCTGCAATTACTTTAATCCCAAGTTAACTTAAAAGTAGTTTTTCTATCTATCGAAATCGAAGTGCGACAGTATAGAAATCAATGTTTGTCTATCGAATTCCAGATGGCACCACTGTGAAAATCACCCTTTCCATCTTGTCGTACCTCGATTTGAATAGATTTTTGACACACACCTTTCGGAAATACCTATTCAGCTAATCCAGAGTTAGCTCACCAAATTTGTTGAGTTAAATCGGGATCTAAATTGACCGAAAAACATGTTTCAGCAGTTAACTCGGGTTTAACTCCGATACTTATTATATAATCTCGCACTGAAACACTCGTCAGGATTGTAAACAAAATATAAACGTTAACTTAACTGTTAACCGTGGATATAGCAACTTTCCGTAAGATGAGGCTAGGTTAGGGTAAAAGGGGCGTGCACAGCTCAGAGGCTGTAGCGTACACGGGTGCCTATTGGTCCACTTCGACCCCCATTGATGCTGATGATCCTTACTAATTATTGACAAAGACTGATAGATAGATAGATAGATAAATTCTCTTCATTTCAAACTTAGTATAACATTTATTTTATAAAAGAATACGGACTTGGCCAATCAGTAGAACAAATTTTAAAGAATAGAAAAATTTGAAGAAAATATATTTAGATTGTAAATAATCCTGAAATGAATAATTCATTATTTTTTTTTTTTTTAAGTACATCACATTTGATGAACACATTTCAATTTTAATTTTTAAGTTAGCATAGGAAGATTATCATCGATAAAGATGGAAGAGCTAGGAGCTACGATCTTAAGCCATATGAATGATTTGCCACATAAAACGAATAGTTCATTACATGAACATAATAGGTTATTAAAAAACTGTTGCGATATGTCAAGGCATGTTTGCAATATCTGAACAGGCTATCCCAGCCCCGTGCACCAGTTAGAATATAGTAAAGGTTGATTTGATTTAAGAAGCTTTCTTGAAAATGTAATCTTCTGATTTCTTGCAGTATATCGGGCAGGCTGCGATGTTGCAAAGATTACATCTATCATGTCGATCAGTTCTATGCGGAATAAAATTAAGATCAAGTAACTCAACTGTCGCTTTAAAAAGCGTGCTTAATATTTCATTCAAATAGCAGTTTTTGAAATAGTTGTCTTCTGTTAGCAATCTATATGGTTCAAGTTTTTGTAGATTGTTCTGGAATCCGAGGAGGATGCTCTCGTGATGTGTTGAACGTAAATTTGATCATCAACTTTGGCTATAATACTTGCAAACATATTCTTCCACTCGCTGACATTCGATGCAGCAAACGACAATAGTAGATCGTGAGAAAAGGCCATTCGATTCCACTTTCTGAATGGCGAGAAGCGTTTGTACTAAGCAGACGTTCTAAGATTGCTCTGTGCAGACTATTTCATAACTCTTATAAGGTAGTCAGAGTGAGCCTCTAAATTCATCACAAAGATATGCTGCAAGTCAGACTGAATGGCGTCGTCGGAGTAGAGTTTGGAAGTCTAAATAGCCGCTTAGAAAAGTATCTTTGTATAATTTCAAAGTCTTCAAAAGGAATATATCCGAAAGCTTGCACTCCATAACACAAACATGCATTCACGTTCACGGTGGCATTGAATACTTGATATTTGAAGGCGAGATCAATATGACTGTTTGCAAAAAACTTTAGCCAAATCATGTTAAGAGCCAGTTTGGCATCTTTCATCATCATCTGACTTTTTTCTTTGGCATGTGTACAAAAGTTGAGGTTGGGAGTAAAATTCACATCAAGATACTTAAAATCCTGCACTAATTCGATACTTTCATTGCCGATACTCCATAGTTTTCTTCTCGAAATCTAGTTCGGTGTCGGTTTTCGAAGATCATCGCCTTTGTTTTTAGAACATTGATATAAAGATCTCACATCTTGCAAAACGATTGCAATTTAATTTAATTTAATTTGCAGTTGTAACGTGAACGGGTTGTCCGTTAACAGCACTAGGTCATCTACGAAGAGCAACACTTTAATATGATGTCCAGCAAAGGCAATACTCCGAGGAAGTATATCCGTTATACCGTCAATATAAAGCGCAAAGAGTAAAGGACTTAATATGCATCCATGAGGTACACCAACAGAAGTTAAGAACCATTCGGAGCGCTTGGAGCCATCCCACACAGCTGCACTTGAAGAAGAGATTAATTTCGCATATACCAACAAGAATTTCCTTGATATCCCAAGTGATGCCATTTTGTAAATTAACGCTTGCCTGTTTACTGTGTCAGATGCAGCTTTGAAGTCGACAAAGCAAAAACGTATAGCCTCTTGTTATTTTCGATGAATTTTCTTGCAAGGCTAGTCAGCGCGAAAATATGGTCGATTGTAGAAAATCCAGAACGAAGCCCGCTTGAAACGTACTGAGCTGGTTGGTGTTTTCAATCCATTGAGAGAGTCTGCCATAAAGAACTGACACGAAAATCTTCCGAAGCGATTTTAATATTGATATTCCTCTAAATATAATTCTCTGGTTGATAGGGATCACCTTTTTTTTAAATAGCAAATGTAAGAGCTTTCATAAAAGCAGTAGGTACAGATAAATGATTATAAATTCTGTTGAAGAAATATAACAAGTAGATCTTGAGTTGTTCCGTACTATTTTTAAAAAACTATATAGAATAGGGATACCATCACATCCTGGGGCTTTATTTTTCTTCATGGACTTCAGCGTCATCTCAAGTTCATTCAATGTTATTGCACAATCAAGTTCAAGAACACGTTCATTTTGCAAGGCGTAGCTAAAAAAATGAAGATCTACAGGGTTTTCCAATAAAAGGTGTTATTTTGAATAGCCCGCTATTTCGGTAGCTGTCATTTTTTGACATTTGACAAGTAGAAACTACGCTTCAACAACGCATTGAAATTATTAAAATTCACTATAAAAATGGTGAAAATTTGGCAGAGACGGTTCGTAAAACTAAAACATTTTTGGGTCGTCGTGAAGCACCTCGTCGGACCGCAATACAGAAATTGGTGGACAAATTCGAGATGTTGGGACAAGTTAGTGATGTGAAGAAAAAAACCCGTGCACGTCGCTCAAGAACAACTGAGAATATTGCTGTTGTAGCCCAAAGTGTTGAAGAAAACCCAGGTTTGTCCATTCCTCGTCGTTCTTTGGAATAAGGCATTCCACAAACGTCATTACACCGTATTTTGCATAAAGACTTGGGTCTTAAGGCTTATAAAGTTCAGTTAACACAAGAACTCAAGCCGGCTGATCATCAACAACGTCGTGTCTTTGCTGATTGGGTCCTTGAAATGCATGAAAATGATCCGGAATTTCATCGAAAAATCATCTTGACTGATGAGGCCCATTTCCACCTCGGAGGCTACGTCAACAAGCAAAACTGTCGCATCTGGGGCTTGGAAAACCCAAGAGTTATTGTTGAAAAGCCTCTCCATCCTCAACGCGTGACTGTTTGGTGCGGTTTATGGTCCGGCGGGGTCATTGGACCTTACTTTTTCGAAAATGAGGCTGGAGCAACAGTTACGGTCAATGGATTGCGCTATCGAGAGATGATTAATGATTTTTTATGGCCGGAATTGGATGGTATTGATCTGGACAACGTTTACTTTCAACAAGACGGCGCTACGTGCCACACAAGCAATGAAACCATCGATCTTTTACGGGAAAAGTTTCCGGACCGTGTTATCTCTCGAAGAGGTGATCACAATTGGCCACCGAGATCTTGTGATTTAACACCTTGCGACTTCTTCCTTTGGGGCCACCTGAAAGATAAGGTCTACGCCAACAGCCCAGCGTCGATTCAAGACCTCAAAGATGGAATTCGTGAGGCTATCGAGGACATAGGGCAGCCACTTTGCGATTTGGTTATGGAAAATTTCATGAAAAGCATATGGTCCTGTAAGCGTGGACGTGGCGGCCATTTGGCTGATGTTGTATTCTATTATTAACGGCATACCTTCCTCTTTATAATGAAATAAACATCCGATCATTTATCTCAAAAAATGCTATTTTTCTTTGAATATCAAAATAACACCTCTTATTGGAAAACCCTTTACATCAGCTGTCAGTAGAATTTTAATTTAGACTTTCAGCTTCGAGAGCAGTCTTCGCACTTCGGCCATAGACTGGTTCGTTTGTGAACCAGCCCGTTTTTTCTATACAGGGTGATTTGCATAAAGTGTGACAAAAAGCTGGAGCGTGTAGGTTCGAAGAGGGGGTCTTTTCTTCCCCGTTTAGCCGGTAGGGGTTATATGCTTAAAAAATTTACTTAAAACAGAAATTAAGTTATTATAAAACAACGGTTACACTCACAATGCCATGATGTACTTTTTTGTAAAGCCAGAAATGTCTTCTTTAATTTACCTTGAGAAGTTTTGCGTCCGGACTTAGATCTGCTCCTGTATAAAGCTGGACTTACACGATCGAGGCATTTGGCTCGTGGATTTTCGACTAGCTGAAAATATAAATGCCTCAGTTGAGTTCGATCATACGACTCATTTTGGTCGTATGATTGAACTCATACGGTTGGGCCATTTAGTTGTATGGCCAATTAACTTGGTAAATGACAATAGACCACGCCCGCCATGTATTCTTCGAATTGAGCTCTGCAGCTGTTGAAAAATGAGCCAAAATTTCGCCAAAAATCATCTTTTGTGATGAGATCCACTTTTGGATAAATGGATGTTTGAAGAAGCAAAATTGTTGGATTTGGGACGATACTAATCCACACAAGATATATAGATTGTTGGCCGGGGGAATCATCGATCCGTACTTCTTCCCAAACGAAACTGGGATTGCCATAACAGTCATGGACGATCCCTCCAGATTAACGAATAGCTACTTCTTCTGGCCTTGACCGGATAATATGGACATGTGGTTCCAACAAAATGGAGCTAAGTATAGCAAACCAAGAATACCACGATGCACATTCTGCACGAGCGATTTAAGGGCATGGATATCTCGCGTGGGTGTGACGTGAGCTTACTACCGATAACTTGCGATTTAACGCATCAAACTACTTCCTTTAAATTGCAGGTATTTGAAAACAATACGCCGACAATTGATGACCTCAAAGAAGTCAATATAACTAATGTCATTTTGTCTATGCATTATGAAGGTACCTCAGCCATATCAAACACTCAATCTTAATAAAACCACATAACTCCCCTATATTCACGTGGAACATATCAAATGTTTGTTGGCCACAGTGACAGACTGTATTCCTCATATTTGTGTGTGTCTTTTTCATGGTCTGCTGTCATAGTCACCATTTTGAAATAAGAATCCTGTGAAGGAAATTAATTGAGTCATTCGATATCCGGATTTTTTGAAAGGGACACATTGGATGCCCTGCCCTGCCCATTGTCCATGGTTGCTCATGGAAACGATGTTTTGTTATAAAGTGTTGTAAGATATCCCTTTATAGCTAGCTCTATATTATATGCTTGCAGGCCTTGTACCTACAGCTACAGTAATAAATTAGAATTCAGTAACTCCCTTTATTTTCCGCCCGTGGGGTCGCCTTGTTTCATCTATGGTGAGGGTTGAGGGTGAGATTCGAAACCAAGTAAATTGTGAGTTCGTGAAATTGTATCCGCTGATGCTCTGGACCAGCAAAATATGGAAGATGAAAATTCTAAAATTAAAAAAAAAAAATGCTACCACTACCGCAAAAACGGAAATTCGGTTTGAAAATATAGTGGAAGAGTGAATATGAAAAATATACATCATTCAGGAAACAGATATAAACAAACAAAACTCCGAAATATGAGATGCAGGCGCAGTACATTTTTAAAATTGGCATGGATATAAATTTATGTGTGAGCGCGATTGATTTGTTGGTAGGCAGGCGATCGATATATATTCACTTTGAAGTACATACATAAATAAAAGAGATAATTGAATTCATTTTCCATTTCTGGAATTTTAGAACTAAGACCCAACGAACGATTCAATCTCCATTATTAGATTAGAGAAAAAAAAACTGCTAGTTAAAATCCATGCAAAACAAACGGAACAACTTTTAAAGCATTTAGCCAAATAAACTTTAGTTAAGTTTCAAGCCACTAATCAACCAAGTTCTGCTATATGGTGCAAACGAATCGGACCTTGTCAAAAGTAGAGGAGAAGGCTTTATACTGTTCTCGGAGGAAAATTCGCCGGGCTGATTTTTGGTATCGTCTACATAGCACAACACTGATCTCTTAATACACTGGATAGCGTATTAACTACAGTGTATAACAGTTTTTGTGCCTCCAATTGAAGATGGCATTAGGCGAAAAGAACATGTTTTGGAGTCTATCTGAGACAAAAAAAAGAAGAAAAGTTATTTGACGTAAGTTCTTCGCCATGCAGCTTCACTGCTTGAACACAATACGTGCGTCGGGACGCGCGTTCACACGTGCGTAATTGTTAAAACATGTCGAATTTCTTTCAACCATTTCAGATCGATTGTTTTTTTATGTTATGTTGTGTGTGCTATTTGACAGGAATTTTAGCACAAAAGATTTTCGATTTTCAACTTTAAAATTCAATATAAAAAAAACTACATCGTTTTTAATTATTTTTACTTCAATTAAATGGACAATAACAATGCGGATTTCATTTTTTAAAAACGATATCATCCAAATGATGGCCGTTTTTTAAATGCACTCTTGCAGTCGGACCCTTATATTTGCGATTACTCGACGGCAAAGCGCTGGAGTAATGCTTTGAATTTCATGGCGAATATTTTTCTGCGGGGCCTGAATTGTCCGGGGATTGTTACTGTACACCTTTGATTTGAGGTATCCCTATAAAAAGAAATTGCAAGGTGTGAGGTCTGGCGACCGAGGTGGGCATGGAATGTCTGATCAGTTTATTCGGAAAAACTGTCCTTAGCCATTCCATCGACACCCTAGCTGTTTGCGGAGTGGCACCGTCCTGTTGAAATTGTGTTCGGTTGTTGTACCCTGAATACAGCTGCAATTGCGTTAACAGAAACTCATCAATCAAACGGCAATACACCGGAGCATCAGTGACTGTCTCACCTTGGTTAAACAAAATAAGGGCCAGTTACCCCGCTCGCTGAAATGGCACACCAAGCTGTCGTTTTTAAACAATGTAAAAGTTTTTGATGGCGTTCTCTATAGGTTTGTTGGGGTTGTTGGGGCACCAGTATCGCATATTTTGTATGTTAACATATCCATCAATATGAAAATGCGCTTCGTCGCTGAATAAAATGTTTCCAAGCGTAAGTGCTGTCCGAAAACGTTCCAGCATTGTTCTTGCGAAGGATTCACGCAAGGGATAGTCACTATGGTTGAGATACTGAACAATTTGCATTTTGTACGGGTGGAGCTTTAATTTCATTTTCAAAATAACATGCACTGTTGATTTTTTTTTATTCCTGTGGAGGCCGCAATCTTCCTTATCGATTTTCGATGTATTTCGAATTATTTCATTTCGAACTTGAGACACATGTTCTGGCGTTGTTGCTGACGTTGATGGTCAAGGAATAGGTCTATTGACCATTGTGCCTTCTTGCCTGAATTTTTGTACCCACGACCAGATAAGTTGCGTGATCGGCCTATCACTTAGTCGAATATTAAAATGAGTACAAAAAGCGCAACGCGCACGTACCAGCTCCTGAATTTGTACCATCAGGGCTAGCTAAATCACAGTTTTTACAAAATTTTGATTTTTATAAGATTTTTAAGGTGTTTGCTTCCTAAACCAACCATATCGATTATTTATGAGGTTTTGCACAACAAAACGGGATTCTGCAGCTGGTGGATGATCTTTGGCAGTCTACCATGTAGGCAATCAGATTGATAACTCTGAGATTAATTTCAAATTTTTCACCCAAAAATTAAAATAAATAGGTACATTTCAAGCTTCTAAGCCCACCCATTTATAAATAAACCCATCCATATTCATAAATATACCTACCCACCCATTTAAAAAGATAAAAATTAAAAAACAACAAAAATTCATTAAATCAATATTTATTTTGTAATTTGCAATAAAGGAACATCGGTATTTATACTTTTCGTATTATACTCTAGGTACTTAGAGTGGTTCATATAATCTGATGAAATTGGGGATGCCCCTTAGTGGTTCCCAGTTGAAAAAAAACCCAATTTTGAAAGAATTTGCGCAGCTTATTCAATATGATTTTTCGATTCTACTTTTATATAAATAAAGAAAACACTTTTCTTATATGTTGATTTTGTTTTTATCATTCAAGTCTCGAGAACGTTTAACATAAAGTGTCTTCTTTGAAAAATTTAAAAATTCTTAAGTTTTTGTTAGCAGTTACGGTATGTATACCGAGTGTATGTAAGTATGCATATATTTTCTTTAGATGCAGACATTTTTAATATTGGTTCAGAAATTTCAAGTTGCTGATTACGGCGGATTAATTGAGGTTCAAAGATGATTCATCACCTTGAAACATCGTTGAAGCTCAGTTAATGCGCCGATATCGGTGGGTTTAAATTGCTGAACTACGGTTTAAATATTTGTACAACTATTGGACCTAAAAATATCTATATTTTATCTTAAACCATATTTGGCTTCTAAATTACATAAGGAGTATCTCACATTCATTTACTAATCTAATACCCGATTTCATAAATATTTAAAAGCCCATTTAATGTTAAAATGTTTTTTTTTTTTGGACCCCCTTATAAACTAAAAGCTCATTTTCGTCTCTATAAATTTTAAACATGTCATTTGTGAAGTGTAATGTCAGATGTCAGCCAAATTATGACACTTCAAATGACAGCTGAGTTTGACAGGTGTCAAATGCCAGCGCTACCAACTTGAAACACAGAAATGAATGATCCTGTATTAGAAAACGCCTTGAATTTTCTAAAAGCCTTTTCCCTCCGAGATTTACACTCAGATTTAATATAAGATAGTGTTTTAATTACATACATGGTCGAAGTTTCGAGTTCGTTTATTTAACTCCTCTCTCAGAAAAACAAATGGTGCTTGTAAATGTATGTTTTCAGCTAATCGAATTATATTGACAAGCTCCCTCCGTGTTATACAAATCGTATTTGAACTTTGACCTAAAGGTTAAAACATATTCAATAAATTCCCACAACAAATTTCCATTTTTTGTTGTTAGAAAGCACATTTTTCAAAAAAAAAAATACTTGGATCAAAAACCCCAAAAATCCTCAAATTTAACAATTCCTTAAAATTGATAAGACTAGCAACCAAAATGCAAATGATAATCAAGCTTTAGACGGCCTTGAAACACAACTAAACCGATCAATGTTTTGCAAGAAGAAGCAACAAAATACAGCCATTTTAAAGGTTTTTTTTTTTTGATAACTACAGTTTTGTTTAATTTTAAGCCTTCTCTCTTTTTTTTAAAAAAAAAAAAAAACTCTTACATACCTTAACACATACCAGAACTTGAAGGCTCCATACCAACATTTTTTTTTTTGCACCCGTATTTTTTTAATGCAATTAAGAACACTTCGCAATTTTTTTCTTAAAAAAAAATTCAGCTATCTGTGAACAAGAATGACTTGTGCCAATGCATTTTATGACACATGTGTCTATGATAACGGTATAAAAATTTAACAATATTAACAGTGGGGTATTTGACTAAAAAAAAAAATTATTAATGACCCCATACGGGCAGCACTTAATTTTTTGATTTATCGGCATCAATTGAGCAATTCTCCCCAATTATGCGTCACCTTATGGCAATAGGTAGATACTTTGCGTCTTGTACGGGGTCGATTATAGCGATCGGGAAAATGGATATGTACAAATTTTCTTTCGGATACTTTATTTTGTTAACTTACAATTTGCAAAAAATAGTAACGATACGAATCTATGAGAAATCATTTGAAATAATTTTTTGGAAAACAAAATTTTCCTTGGGGTAAATATTTTTTTCTTAAAAAAGAATTTATCAATTCTACTGATGAAATGTATCGTTTTTTGTTTTTAAATCCCTCAATGACTCTTGATTTATTCTTAAAAATTGCAAATAAGCGAACAAGATTCATCAATAGAAAAGTAGTAAAGTGGATAATTTGGCGTTAAATAGTTTTTATAATTTCGAATATGTCGTTTCATGATTTCTATGTTCATTTTGTTGCTTCGCTAAGTTGTTATCAACTTAGCACCCTCACAAAAATAGGTAAAAACTCATTAAATTGAATGGTTTTCTACTTAAAAAGTTGGCGTTTGCTAGTTTTTAATTAATTGTGACAGTTAAAATTTTGTTGTGCTATGTTTTCTATGTTTTTTTTTTTGTTTTCTACTTTGCTTACTTGTCAACTTAGCGAAGCACTCTATCAAAAACTTCTTGTATTGAACGGTTTACTACTCAATAATTTGCCGTTCATTTAAATGTTGTCGTACGATGTTTTCTATTTTTTTCTGCTTCTTTGCTAAATTGTTAGTAAGGCACCCCAAATAGGTGTAAAATAATTGTTATTTTGAATGTTTTATTGTTCAATAATTTGACGGTGCTAACATATCAACTGGATGTGATAATTTAAATTTTGTTCGTGCTATGTTTTCTATGTTTTTTTTCTGATAATTTACCAATTTCGTAAAAAAAAAAACCCTCAAAAGGGTTAAAAACTCAATATACATATATTAAATTACTAATTTTCTGTTCATCAGTTGTGATTTAGTTGCTACAATTTAAATTTGATCGTGCGATGTTTTTTATGTTTTTTTTTCTAGATAAAATCTGAAGCAATTATCAATCAGCATCACTAATAAAGTTGAGAGGCTGATAAATTTAATTTTCATGAGCCTCATAAAATGTGTTATCTCGAAAACTATCAGGTTTAAAATGATCATAATTTGTGAATTTCTACAAAGATTGGAATGCTTTTTAGTAGAAGACAAACATTTTGAGAAAAACTAGCGTAAACTTTACAATATCAGTTTTTTTTGTTTAAATGTACAATTTTCCACGATACCGCTGAGCTGGCGTAAAATATTGGGTTTGAGCAGGTTTTTCTTCAAATCTTTCTTGTGCTGAGTTCTACTAAGCATAATTGTCCTGATAATTCTTCCAAAAACTGATAGTTTTTAAGCAAGGGGATTTTGTCCCCTTTCACCCTCCTCAAAATCAAAAGCTCTTGGGCAAATCCAGGATACTGCTTTAATATGATATTATCAAACATCTCTCCACCAAAATGCAGCTTTTGAAGAATTTTTACTACAGCAGGCATTTTGAAAAACGCGTTTTACCATCAATATCTCCAGAAGGTGTATTGTCAGTATCTTTCTGGTAGAAAATTTAGGAACATTACTTTTTTAAATGGAAGTGACTCTATACATGCCAATTATAACAGTTTTGGTTTATAAAAGTACTGTTTATGGGGCCCGCAGGGCCAGGGCCCTCCGCCGGTGGGCATACTTCAGTCAACCAAAATTTTTTTTAAGTCGCGCGAAGCGCGTTAACGCACGCCCACTTTTAATGGCGAAAAACTGTTATAACTGTTATAAATTGGCATGTCTCTAGTCTCGTCCATATAAAATAGGCTTTGCCTTAAAAATAAATTGCGCCACTGTGCCACTGATGGGTTTTGCTTTAACCACCATTTTGATAAACGCTTCTAACCAAACAAAAGAAACAAAATCCATATAGACGTATACATTTTTACTTAATTAAGGTTTAACAAAATTTTATAACGGTTTCAGAAATACCCAACTGAAGCGCCTTCTGTTCTATTTTATTAGTCTCGTCGCCTTATTGTACCAAAAGTATTGGTACAGTGCTATTCTCACAACACCAACACCCTTAGATATATGTAATTATATGCCAATTGCCATTGCCATATTATTAAGCTTCAATAAAAAAGCCATCAATGGTACCCAGGTGTATCTATTAAAACGAAACACATTCACTGTGTGTGTCTGTTTGTCTGCTGTCCCCAGAGTGCGTCTGCGGCACTCAGCTATTCAATGATTTTATTACCCAACATTCTATAGGGACACATTAAGTGTACGTACCTACGTATAGGTACATTGTTCATTGTGTTAGGAGTCTTCTCTATTTATAAACAACTTCTCCCTTGAATGTGACTGTCTGTACATACCTTTCACCTATATATACCCAACTTCAAAACCAGGAAAAGATATTGTGCGTGAGTACTTGAATGTGTCATCAACCGTATGGACCACTTTTCCACCCCTATGATATCTATGGGGGTGTAGAGAGAATGGTTGCAATCGTTTGTGGGTGATAGACCTGAACAAATGAATAACCAATAGATATTGGTAGTTGTTCTACCTGCAGCTTTCAGTCGGTCCTTTGCAGTTTTTTTTTTTTTTTTTTAATAACTGGAGAAAAACATTCACTTGAATAAAAACATATCCACAGCTGTGGACTTTTACGTATCTCTGTTTGTCTGACTGTATCTTATCTGTGTCCACTTTGTCAAGAGAAAGATATTGTTTTAAGGATTCTCTTTGAAAAAACATACAACAAGAAGAACATTTGTTATGACTTTGGGGTAGAATTTCGTGCCAAAAGTAGATACACCATGGGAAACAAAAAGGATTTTTAAAATTTTTCTCCATTTTATACTGCAAAATGGTTGAAGCTGAAACAGCATTAGGGCGATTGGTTTCTTTCAGTTTTGTAGTTTATTCTAAAAAAACAAAATAAAGTTTTGATGTAAAACAATTTGTGTAGTAGGTATACCTAGTACTGAAATAAATAAGCAAAGTAAAGGGTGTTTTTTTTAGACGTGTGGTTTTCAATCTGGCAATACTTTTTTCGGAGTTGGTCTTTTTGACAGCTGTCACTTGATTTATACACAGTTTGGTTTGCCATTTCATAATTTAAATGCTTACTTCTGAACAACGTTTGCAAATCATGCAAATTTATTACCAAAATAATGGTTCGGTTCGCGCGACGCATCGCGCTCTGCGGCCAATATTCGGTCGAAATAATCGCAAAATCGCATAAATTCGACCAACCATGGATCAGTTTCGCACAACATTTAATCTAGTGGATAATGCCCATCCGCAGAGACGCCGTTTAAAAAAAAACACCCTTTAGAAGACTTAGCACTATTTGAGTGCACCGGAACGAAAGTGCAATTTTTATGGACTAAGGTCTATACAAAGCTATTTGAGAAAAAAAAAAAAATGGTTAACTATTTAATTTAGATATTTGTTTAGCAGGCTTAAAAAGTTGTTTAGAACAAAGGTTTTCATTTTACAAAAAAAAAAAGAAGAAATTACAAAAAATATAAATATTTAAGCAATTTGGAGACTTGTGGAATTTTGGAAAACAGTTTTGAAGTTCAAACAAATCTGCGTTGCCAGAGGCCTGAAGATCGAATCAGAGCCTATTCCATATAAAAAGTCTCAAATTTATTTTTTGAAGCATCTCCTATCATGAGAAGAAATTGCACATGGGAATAGTTGAGTGTTGCAAGGCATTGGCACCTGGGGTTCTCCACGATCTGTTGCGCCATCACAATTTAATTAATTTAATTGTAACAGGACTTTTATTAGGGACGTTTAATATTTCCAAGGTTATAGTGGCTATTGAAACGGCATAGAAGATAAAAGCGTTAAATATACGGCTGTTCTGATATTCGGTCGAATTTGAAAACGGAAACGAAAATTGAATCCGTGCGGATTGAAAACGATTGTTCTGATTTCCAGTCGGATTTACTTTTAGGTTTTGCCGAATCCGAAAAACGTTTTCGAATACGGAATTCGGAACAGCGAAAATTCGAAAACGTGAGAATATAGAATTCGAATATAAATTAGAATTAGCCGTGATAATGTGTGGAAATCATCATATTTGATTTCAAAATCAGTGTTCCGTTCGAGAAACGTTCCGCACATTTTGTACCTTTTCCGTTCGTCACCAAAAAAACGCGGAACTAAGGTTCTACAAAATCCAACTGAGCTGGGAATTTAAACGATGTTAAAGCGTTTTTTTTTTCAAAAAGGGCGAGTAGGTGTTGAAATAGAACAAAACAAGCTGTGTGTGAGGTATTTACGAAATTCTTATTTATCTGAAAGGTCCATGTATCCCATTATGTATGGAATATGACATTGTTCAAATGTCTCCCTGGGCTGCCTACGGTTGCACGCATCCAAGTGGTCCAATTTTCAATGACCTTATCGGGCTGAATTTGGGCGATGGCGCGTGTTATGTTCACCTAAAAGGCTTTGATCGATTATGGTTTATTGGCATATACCTGTGACTTCAGGAAACCCCACAAGAAATAGTCTAACGTGTCGCACGATCACAATCTTGGTGGCCAATTCACGTCACCTCCGCGAGACTTAGCCTTACCCTCAAATCGTTCATGCAGAATGTCCATTGTGACGTGAGCTGTGTGGCACGTATCACCGTTCTGTTGCAAACACGTGTCGTTCATTTTATATGTATATTATCCAATTGGAGCCAGTAAAAATTGGTTATAATCGATCGGAAGCACTATTCGTTGATGCTGACGGCAAGAACATCGTCGTTTTCGAGGAATTACGGACCCTCACATGCAGCGATGATGTTTTCGGTTGATCTTGCGTTTCGTTGACACACTGAATCGGTCGAATTGAATTTAGCTCCCAAAGTTTCGATATAATGGACTTAAAAGGACAACCATGTAAATCGTAAAATGGGCGCAAGACACGTATCGTTGCGCTAAAATATTTTTATATATACAATTTCATCATTTGGGTGATTAAGCATCAGGAACTGAATAATAAATAACTGATTTCACAGATGTCACCTGAGCAACATGGCCGCCACAGGCCGTCAAAATCTACCCGCGTTAATTGAAAACCCTTTCAAAAACGTGGCGTCACGTCGCGTCGGTCGGTAATCATGAGTTCGCTGGTTCAGGGTTGTAAAAGAATGCAATCTTTTGTGAATGCAGTCTTATATTCATTAAATTGATCTACAAAAATGGCATTCATTGACTTCACTTCACTTTCAAACATCGACTTCAAAGATCATCAGCTCCAGTTTCCAAGGAGCCACGTACAGCTTTTTTGAAATTGTCGTGAGTAAGTAATTTTCTCACAGAACTTGTGGACTATAGTTCCTTTTGTCGCCAGTCAATCGAATTTTTTCATTAACAGTAGGTTAAAGAGGAGGCTTGCCAACTCCTTGTCGGAGTCCTTTTGAAAATGTTGATTGCAATCCATTTAGCATAATCCGGTTATTTTAACTTCGCTTGTTAGCTTAGTCGTGGAAAAAATACACGACACATATAATAGTAGTTGATCAATTTTGATGCCGAAGGCCACATCTATATTGCATATCCAAATTCTGTTACTCCAAATCATTCTCTTGATGTAATCCATCAGTAAAATTAGACTTTGAGCTCGAAAAAAAATCCGACAAAATTCAATTTTGGTGGAGATCTTTTTTTGACGTCGGCCTCGGTAGCATATCATCCATTACAATTTTGTCCTTGATATTTCCCAAAAAGAATATAGTTTTTGAGATATCTATGTAAATTTACAAAAATCTGATTTTTTCCGCATAAAATCCTAAGAGCTTGTCCAAATTTATGGTCCAAATTTAGGGTAATTTATCCAAAGTGCTTTGCTTCAGCTTTAACGGAATTTAATTTTTCAGGGCTATACATCAACAGGTTCCCGTTATTTATAAAAGGTTGTGAATCTGCAGAGTGTGTAAGGTTTACTCATCGATATACAGTGTTCCCCGCTTAATTGCACTGGTTATTTTGTCTGATTTTCCGATCAATTAACCGGGGAGTTCAATTAACCAAAATATTTAAATGTTTTTAGTTTTCTAGCTGCAGTTTTTAAGATCAATTAAGCGGGAAAATCAATTAAGCGAGGTGCAATTATCCGGCTAATACTGTAGTTCGATTTGGCGTTACTACAAGTAGGTTATCCTTATTTCCATTTCAATTAGAGTTGAACCCTAAAACGGAAAAGAAATAAGTCCCATAGGCATTACTGTCACATTAGATATAAAAAAAAATAGACTTTTATAATTTTTTTTTTATTTTAGGGTCTACATAATTCGAAGCATGAAGGTAAATTTCTTGGAAGTCCCTAAAACCTAAGAAAAATTAAATCAGTTTCGCCGATTGCAAAAACCTAATCAATAAGCCTTCGATGAATTCATGACCTTTTCAAATATTCAATACCCAGGTCTCCGCATTGCGACTTAGAAACGGTGTCAATAAATAATATTTACATTTAAATTGCAATATTTCAAAATTACCAATATACATATAATTTTATGTTTGCGTACACTTGTAAGTCATTCATCTCTGAATTTGATTTGATTTGATAAATGATGACGAATCCCATATCTAATCCAAAAACTCTGCTCAAACAAACCTAACCTATACCCACATTTACAGCCTCTTAAATCCCTAAAACCTTCAGAATTAACATATACTAATACCCAAACCATAACCATACACATATCAAATTCCCCAACGTATAAATGTATCTATAAGTATACCTACTTAAGGCTATAGCTATACTTCTATTCATATTCCAACAAATTCATTATCGGTAACATTTACGAAATCACATCTCGGAAATTGATGACTATAGCGCAGTTGAGGATGGACATACAGGAGGCGCCAGTATTAGTATATTATGACTGTATTTGGGACAAGGAAGAAGCTTAAGTTGTTTATGTGGTTGTTGCTGTCGGATTTAATGCATGTGGCATGAATTGAACAAAATCACAGTTTAGCTCTCAAGGACTCTCACTATCACTCTTAATCAAAATACCTATTTAGCCATTTGTACTTTTGCGTACCATTTGACCTACATTATAAATCAATATCTTGCTCACGTTTAGACTTAATGAATCAAATCGCTGATTGTTTGTGAAACTTTATGGTCACAGAAAGCAACATCCACGATTTTACTTCCTGTGTGGGTAATTGTTGTCGACGTTTACTGACTACTGCAAAATAATTTTATATATTCAATGTAAATATAGTAAAATAGACGCTTACAAAAAATGGTAGTTTAGGGCGGCGGCGTGTCAAGGGGTGGGTTTTGAAATATCGGCCTCAGAAGTAAACGTGCGAAATTTCAGGTTCCTAGCTCTACATCTTGATTTGATACCAACTTTGAGGATATAGTGCCCCATTGCGCACCGCCGAGCCGTGAAGAACTCTATAAGGGCACTGCGGGAGCGGTCACTGTTGTTGATATCTTGTCGATCTCTGGTAGATTGTATTGAAGATAGTACCTACCTATACCCTCCGTGTTAACGCCTGTCTTGGGTACTATCTATTCCAGAACCAGATTGAAGAAGTAAGTTACATGAAAGTGCATCTCCTTGCCAGAACCGGAAGAGTTAATCCTCAGGGCACATTGCATAGTGTGATTTCCAATACCACGTGACACAATTGGATCAGTTTTTTCTGGGATCTTGAGTTGAGTTCACCCATAGCTACATAGAGCTCCTTCCCGGTGGCAGTGAGTGGTATATCAATGGTGGGTCTCGACTTAAATTTCGTTGGTATTTTCCAAGATTTGTTGAAAGTGAAGATTTGGTCTGTAGTCGAACTGCCGGCCCGAAATCCACACTGGTATTTGCCGATAAAGTGTTGGAAAATGTCGAGCTCCACTGGTTGTCCATCATAACCAGCGATCATGTTGTTCTTTTGCATAAGTGTATAGCTCTTCCATACTGATTGCTGGAACTAAAGGGTGTTTTTTTTTAGAGGTATAGAACTTTGAAATGGAATAAAACAAAAACGATTTTTTCTGGCATTATAATTTAAATATGATTTCTTTCTGGAGGTCCAATTTTTGATGACTTTCTCCAACATTTGTGGCCGTATATCGGCAATAACGCGTCGAATGTTGTCCTTCAAGTGGTCAGTCATTTCGGGCTTATCGGCTTAGACTAGCGACTTCACATATCCCCACGGAAAATAGTCATGCGGCGTTAAAACGCACGATCTTGGAGGCCAATTTACGGGTCCGTAAAGTGAAACTATGCGGTTACCAAACGTTTCCTTCAATAAATCAATTGTGGCACGAGCTGTGTGACATGTTGCCCCGTCTTGTCTTGAAACCACAGCTCCTGCACCTCATGGTTGTTCAATTGATGAACGAAAAAGTCAGTAATCATGGCTCTATAGCGGTCACCATTGACTGGAACATTCTGGCCACCATCGTTTTTAAAGAAGTACGGACGGACCAATTATTCCACCAAACCATAAAGCACACCAAACAGTCAGTTATTGTGGATGTAACGGTGTCTCAACATACACTTGAGGTTTATCATCACTCCAAATACGGTAGTTTTGTTTATTGACTTATCCATTCAACCAAAATTGAGCTTCTTCGCTAAAAAAAAATCGCTTATGAAAATTGGGATCAACGGCAATCTTGTTTTGGGCCCATTTGGGCAGAATTTGGAAGCGTTGTTCAGCGTCAGTCTATTCATGTTGAAATGGCAAACCAAACTGAGCATAAATCACTTGACAGCTGACAAAATGGCCGCCAGTTAAAATAATGCTGCCAACTTAAAGTTCTATACCTCTAAAAAAACACCATGTAGCTCGTCTTTGACCAGAGGTGGGTTCTGTTCTTGCCCTTTTACTCTCGCTCTACATGATGTCCATTTAGCAGCTGATGGGAACGCTTGTTGAATAGGTTCTGCTACTATTCCCTGTGCTGCAATCATTAGGATAGCTTTGCTGTTTCGAGAAGCCTACGTTCCGTTCTGTAAAATGGGAGTAAAATCGTGAGACTCGATCGATTCAGCTTTTGTGTCGCTCTTTGCTTTGATAATACTCTTCTTGAAATATCTTAATACTGTTGTCGAGAGATTCCCTCAAAAGCCTATTGTATTTTATTTGAAGGCCGATAATTGAGTTACGTAATTAAAAAAAAAACTTTAAACGAAACAATTACCGTTCTAATTTCTTTTCTAAAATTATCGTTTCATTTTACTCTCTCTCTCTCTCCCTCTCTCTCTCTCTCTCTCTCTCTCTCTCTCTCTCTCTCTCTCTCTCTCTCTGTCTCTCTCTCTCTCTCTCTCTTTCTCTCTCTCTCTCTCTCTCTCTCATAAAAAAATAAAACAAAATATTAAAAAAAAAGTTCTTTATCTAAAGCCAACGTTTTAAGAACCACATTACCGCTTTAATTTATGAGCATTGCATTTCCATTATGCGACTTTTGCACACAGCAATAGAAAACCCCAGTTAACCCAAATAGCACTTTTTTCTTAATACAAAAAAAGAAGTATATATGAATGTATTAGATACATTAGATACTATAACACGGAGAGAGAAAAGGAAGAGGAGGGGCGGTAGATTCTACTCAAAAACCAAACAACCGCCCAGCCATTCATTCACTAAATCAAACAGACAAATGAGATAGGTGCACAGAAGTGCACTTAAATGTCGCAAATTCTTTTGATATCCCGCTGCACTCTCTAATGGATTCTGAAATATTCCCTAGGATGCCAGAGATATCTGCGCCCATCGCACTCGCACTCTACCACCGACCGGAGACAGGCAAGTATACCTACCTAGTATATCTATAGATGCATTTAAACGTAGTGGGTGGTTTTTGTAGCTGTATATAGTCCAGAACAATAACTGGAACGTGCAGAAGAAATCTCTGATATTCGTTTCGCGGGAAGAATAGACAAGAGGAAGAACAAAAAATAAAAAATGAAGATAGAAGATAGAAGCTGGGAATTCTGGTACCTACAATAACAGTCCAGCATTCTATTCATGATGGTGATGGTGTTCCCAATACCATTTTCTTAACTGACAACTGGCAACAACAGCATCATCAGCTACTAAGATGATGAAGATAATGGTGATGCTGATGATGATGCTGATGCTGCTTCCATAGCTACTGCTGTTGCTTTTCTTAATGATATGGTGTTGCTGATGCTTCGTAATGATATTCTTAGTTCATTTTGTTTAAGTCACTTTATAAGGAAGCAAGATGCTTATAGTTGGTCATAGATATATGTATATAACAACGTTTTAAGACGACCCTATGGCTTTTTAAACACAGGGACACTTACGAATGTCTACATATCGATATTGATCTGCTTAAATGGGTAGATTATTGCAAAGAACTGACAACTGTTGGAAATTTGTACGTTCAATAGTGGGGAATGCCTCTGTTGGTTTTGACTGCGGAATCAATCGGGAAATTCGACAACGATTCTTTACTAAGAAAAAGATATATAGGGGTGTTTTTTTTTAGACGTGTGGTTTTCAATCTGGCAATACTTTTTTGGGAGTTGGTATTTTTGACAGCTGTCACTTGATTTATGCTCAGTTTGGTTTGCCATTTCATAATGAACAACCGAACGACCATCAAGCGCGTCGCACGTTCGGTGAATGGGCCCAAAATGAGATGGCCACCGATCCCGATTTTCACAAGAAAATTTTGTTCAGCGATGAAGCTAATTTGTTGTTGAATGGGTACGTTGATAAGCAACATTGTCGTATTTGGAGTGATCATAATCCACAGGCAACTGTTGAGACGCCGTTACATCCTCAAAAAGTCACTGTTTGGTGTGTTCTCTATGGGCAGAGGGAATCATTGGTCCACATTTCTTCAAAAATGAAGCCGGTTATAGTGTTACAGTCAATGTGGAACGCTATAGAGCCATGATTAATGACTTTTTCGTGCCTGAATTGAAGGATGTTGATATGGACGACCTTTGGTTCCAACAAGACGGCGCTACATGCCATGCAGCCAACGAAACAATCAATTTATTGAACGAAACTTTTGGTGAGCGCATTATCTTGCGTCGTGTGCCTATGGCGTGGCCTCCAAGATCTTGCGATTTAATACCGCTGCACTATTTTTTGTGGGGTTATGTGAAGTCGATTGTCTACCCAGATAAGCCCGAGACGATTGACGCCGTGGAAGAGAATAATCAGCGCATTATATCTGACATACGGCCCCAATTGCTGCAAAAAGTGGTCGAGAATTGGGCCTCTCGGCTGGAATTTATTCGAGCCAGCCGCGGTGGCCACTTGCCCGAAATCATTTCTAAAAAATAATGGCAAACCCTTATCTTTATAATAAAGCTAAATTCTTGGCCATAACATTAAATTATATGCGTTTTATTTCTTCTTGAAAACCACACGTCTACAAAAAACACTCTTTACATGCGAACTCTTTTATTGAAAATTTCCATCAGCTTATTTTCGAAAAAGGATGGTTCGATGATGCCTATGTACAGTCCAAAATCCGCACTAAACAGTGACACGTTATAGATGCAAATTTTTTTAATAATCAGTCGTGAATTTGCTGAGCCCTAAGTGCCATAATTAGAATGATTAACGAAGCTATCAAGATGAAAATGATATTCACGCAAAAAAAAAACCACTGCCAAAAACCTTCATTATTTTTGAAATGTTGCTTAGCAAAGAAAATCCACTATTCTTCCATGTAGCAGTTCATTTTAAATAACCCACAACTGTCCCTTTTTCTGCGTTAAAAAATCTTGTGTGAATTTCGGGACACCCTTTTGTGGTTAACTTATTCTGTTTTGACTTTTTAGTAAATTTTGACAACGTTTTTTGGTTCTATCACGATGCCTGTCTAGGTATAGGAAGGCATAGAGCGTCAACTAAAGTTAGAAATCTATTTGAAGTTTGAGCTTATCCCAACTCCTGCGGTTTTAATGCCTTATCTGAAACCAAAAGATAATCGAGAAGTATTGTAGTAAAAAAATCGAAATGTATGAATCCTGAGTAGGTAATGTGTCTGCAACTTTCTCCTCCGAACATAGTGATGTCGATAGGAAATCGGTCTATGGTTTTCTGGCTGGCTAGCAGTACGGATTCTACGTTATTGGAGCCAAATAGTCGCAAGTTGATTTTCGACCTGCTGGGTTGTTCTTCTAAATTTGTATTTTTTTTTTTATAAGAACAGCGGAAGCTGGTTTTGCTTGTCAATACGACAGTAAACGTATTAATCCGTGCCACCAGCACGTCTCTTGAGACAGTTCTGTCTATAAACAGAAAGCATAGTTGCCAACTTCTTCGACCTGCAAAGTTTACTTCAATCAAATGAACGAATGATTGAGGGTTGTAAAATGGCGGAGTGGATTTAGTGCTTGACTGCTAACTTAGAGGTTTGGGTTCGAGCCCCACTCTAGGCAGCATTCTTTTCTATATTTCCCAAATTAAAACTGGACGCCACGCGTGGGATTCCATGAGATAATCAATACTTATTTCTCAGTGCACTGTGCTAGCAAAAATTCTTTCCTGTGCTTCTATTCCTTCTTGCTAGTGCCGTTCAATTCAGGTTGAATTTAAAAAAACCTTAGTTCTTACAGGCATATAGTTAAAATTATTATTAAAAAAAAATATTATTAAATCATGTTTCCAGAAATGATGAGAATCTTTTTTTCCGGAGGTTATCCTCAGTTTGATTTCAATCGCTGCATATTCGAGATTGTAGATCATTTTGGTAAATGATATTCTATAGCTGTTTGAAGCCACAGCCCAAATTCAAATTTTTGAGGGGAGTTTGTCCATCGTTTGTCCACGTTTGTTCAGGCAAAAAAATAGTTTGTCCTCAAGTCAAATGGTATTCAGCTTTTCTTATCTATAGCATCACTCTCAAAAACGAAAAACTTCGCTGGCGTCTGACGCACACAATATATTTTTTTCTATTTCAAGCCGAAACGGTGAAAGAAGACCCCCGTCCAATACGATCTTGTCTTCACCCAAACGACACGCACATCATATGCAAAACACCCTTGATAAGTGGTTATGTTATACTTAACTAAAAAGTGGATTTTCGTATTGCAAAACATTTGTTATTTGAGCTTAGATACATCAGTTTCAGTTGCAAAAATGCTAAATTTAACAAGATAAGTTGGATTTTATGAAAAAAAAAGAATTAAATTAAACAGAAATATATTTAAGTTTCAATTTATTTATTATTTTTGATTTTAGAAAATAGATCAATAATTTATTTTATATTTATTGACTCAATTATAAATTTGACATAATATAACTAATTTAATTTATTTTACTTCTATTTTCAGGTGAGTTTTTGACAACAGCGATTGCAATGCGAATTTGTAAGTGAAAGCTACAACAAATAAATGAATACAAATCGAACAACAGGTAAGGTTGTTTAATTAAGACATAAATGTCTTAATGTGAGACCTTGCTCATGTTGCAAGAGGATGGCTTGGACCCAGAACATTGGGTCATGATGATTAAGTTTCAGCGGACTGTTCACATTGAGAAGGTTGTAAGTTAGGCTTTGGTATGTAAAGGGTCTTCGTCTTCCAACTTTGACAGTTGATAGCGGCCATATTGTTGAAGCTACATCTGCCAGATTGGCAGTCGTTTATTCAGTCTGTTTTGCCAAAATCACTATGGACCGGATATATAGCGTTCAACAGCACGTGCAAATGATAAAATTGTTTTATCAAAATGAGTATTCGGGTGCGCTTTGCTCATGTACGGTTTGATACCACTGAGAGGTTTTTCTCCCAAAAACGAAGTTTTAGCTGCTCTTTGCGCGGTTCAGTGGAGCTCCCAAACAATGGATCCACATTGGGCGCCATAGTTGCAAGGAATATGACTCCGTCCTCCACTCCACTCCACATGCGCGCAAGCATGTAAAGTATAAATGTATCGGGTTTTTCAATAAGAGCGCTACAAAAGTTTTTTTAAATAAAACAAAAACGGTTTTGGATATCAATGAAATTCTTTATTCCTGTGAAAGTACGTTCGATGCCATTAGGTATTAAACTCGATTTCTTTTGCATGGCCACCACAGGCACGTTTGCAGAAGTCCAGACGCTGAACCCAATTTTCGACGGTATTCAAGCATAAATCGGCATAATAAACCACACCAAACCGTAATTTTTTAGGGATGCAATGATGACTCATGGAGCACGTGTGGATTGCTGCCTGGCCAATACCGCATATTTTGTTTATTGACGAAGCCATCCAGCCAGAAATGAGCCTCATCGCTGAAGATGATTTTTCAATGAAAATCATGCTCAGCCCAATTCACGAACATAGGACGCTTCTGATAGTCAAGCAGCTTCAGTTCTTGCGTCAATTTAATCTTGTAAGGATGTAGGCCAAGATCTTTTCGCAAAATTCGCCACAACGACGTCACAGAGATGCCCGACGACGTGTGAGAGACACATTTGCGCTTTCTGCAACTGAAGCCTCAGCGGCAGCAATATTCTCGACACTACGGGCACTTCTTTGTCTCACTGGCACGGGAACATTTTGTACTGTGCCTGTGGATTCAAATTTTTAAACAAGACCCTCAATTGTTGATCTGCTAGGACGATTATGACGACCATAACTTGGACGTAGCGCTCTTAACGTTGAGGCCACTGACTCCGAATTTCGGTAGTAAATTTTAATAATTTCGACTCGTTCTTGGCTCGTATTTCTTTCCATCATAAAATGGCAAACCTTACTGAAGAGAAATGTCAAAAGAGCGGCAAGAAATATGGCGTCGTTTGCTATCCCTGTTGCTTTACATATGTATATTTAATTTACTTGATTGTGATATCAGAAACATTCTGTCTCCATAAACCTACTTTATACCTATCGTTCCAACCGAATTCATAACTTTGGATCTCTCTTTCGCGATTGTAAAAAAAAAGAAGTTTTCATGACTTTTACATGCAATTCATGAACCTAAATACCAAATTAATGGGTAAACTTTCAAAACACCCACACAATGACAAACAATGTGCCATTAAGATGAATACCTGTACCAAAAATTTACAAATCACCTCGTTGAGACAATCAAATAAATTCACCTTAAATATCTGCGAAATCCATTACTCATGACCACACTACGAACCTCTAGCATTTTCAGCAAAAGGTATAGGTAACCAACTTTCCAGAAGGACAAACAAGCCTTGCAACTTCCAAATGTCAGATATAATCTTGAGTAATTCTTACAAAGCATCTCCGTTGCCATGAGTAAACAATCATTACCGCAGTCACGACTATCCAAAGAAGACGGCGACAGTGACGCCGCGCGCCGCCGGCCGCTCCCGCTGCCGCCGTCCGGAGACGACCGATACCGTCGACGACGACGACGATTGCTACAATGGTGATGGCTTCCATTTCCCATATAGAGTCAGCCAACTATGGTCTGATCATTAGAATGGAGATTTATAAATGTCTTGGCGGACAAAGCCCACAGAGTAAACACGGAATCCACAACGAAGCTAATCCCCGAGTTATTGTGTTACTCTTAAAACTGTGTACAGCGCATACACCCTATATAATAGGTGCTCATTCATTTACGAGGCGAACTACAGCGGTATACCGTTATTGGTGCTGCTGAGATCCTTTCTCTTTAACAATAGCATATCACGCGCTTGAAATTTTAAACCAGGAATTTATTCAATTGGCAACGCAATCGCCGACTCCATTCCATGCGCTCAAAGAAACACCGGCTGAATGTGCTGGAAATTTCTTGCAAAATTATAGGAGCCATTAAATTAATCCAACCCAGAGACGAAGCTGAAGAGTATCAAAGGGACACTTCAGTACCCATAAAATTACAGTCGGTTTGTTACTGGTCGCGTCCGTAGCCTGTGTAGTTCTCATTATTCGCTTCCTTTATTCGGTATCGCTCGCGTTCTTGACTCTATATCACTTGAGAGTTTGTTTAGCGGTGCTTGGCGATGTAGTCATTGGAATTCAGTTTGAGTTTCCGGAACTTATTTGGCTCAAGTTAAACTGGTGTCACCCAACTAGGGGGAAGAAAAAGGTATAATGTGGAAAGTGAATCGAAAAATGTGTTGTGCTCCGCTGCGCTGGTGGTGATAAAGTTGAGGTTAACCTCAATGTGAAAAATAAAATAAATGTTATATGGCATTGAGTGGAATAAATAAGAATAATGACAAAAAAAAAAACATTTTCATTTAAACTTCATTCAAACGAGATTTAAAGTATTTGTTGCCTCTCAGTTGCCCTCAGGACTTGGTGTGATGAGTTTTTTTTTTCATCTTAAAGGTTGAAGTAAGCTCTTCATATATGGATTCAAACTTATTTTTTCCAAACTCGAATTTATTTAAGATCAATTTTAAAATTGCACTAGCTGGCCCGCCCCGCTACCTTTTTCACTGCTCGACAAATCTAATCTTCGCAAACAAAATTGTAAAAGAAAATACAGGGTGGGCTGAATAAGACCTTCCCATGGAAATGTAAACAGCTCAGAAGTTCTCTAAGCTTTATTTTGGATCACCAGGATTGAGCTTTTGGACCCACATAAGCATTTTGTTAGGGTACCTACAGGTGCAGATCTTTCTTCAAAATCGTGCCACGCGCTATAACTTACTGTGTTGAACGTCGTCGTGTCGATTTTTCAGGGCCAGCTGTAAAACTTCCTCGAACGACCTGGATGTTTTCTTCCGATCGTCTATAACCAGGTCTGCCCGTACTTCTCACATCTCTAACTTTCCCAAATACGAATTGCCGCAGCTGTTGGAACATTTTGAACACCATTAAATGCGTAAAGAGCATTGCCCATTTCTGGCTCAGAGTGTACACGAACGAGTTTGGTATCAATTGAAAGGTGACGTGAAGCCCAAAACACAAATAAAATATTTTCAAAATCGTTCAATTATAGGTATTTATTTGATTAAGTACACTTTTTTTTATATGAAATTAAAGGTAATAAAATAAGCTTTTCACTAGAGCTAAAAAAAGTATATGTCTTGACTGATATTTTTAAAATATCGGCGTGGCAGAGACCGCACAAAAAAAGTGGCTTTTCTAGAAGTTAAAACTCTATATCTCAAAATGTTATTCAACATATTATCAAAATAAAGGCTATTTAAAGACATTTCATTTGATAGCAATATCATTTTTCTACGTCAATTATTTTGCCCGTTATGGACAATTAATTTGAACAAAAAGTGAAATCATTATTTTGCAATCGGCAACTTAAAAAATAATTCGAAAACTTCTATTATAAATAAAAAAGTTCATATTTGTTTGGATATAGAAAAGGGACTTTCGGCCCACCCTGTGTATAAAAATATAACCCACCGTAATGTAACGTATTATTTTTAATTATTAATTAAATTTCTGAAAGTTATAACTCGTTTGTTTGGCTGGGCAGTCGCGCTGCAACCTTCATGCGTTATAAAAAGTATCATTTAACTGCTGAAAAAGTCTATACACAACTTTTTTGTAGATACATTTAATTGAGCCAAAGTAAACGCAAAATATTTGAAGTCCATATCTTCTTAATATATTACTTTTTAAACCCAAAACGATTTTTTTTTAAATCATATAGGTACTTACTATACTGACAAGTATATATGTATAAGCCTCAAAGTGCATGCTTTAATTATTACAACTTATTCAAAAAGAAAATTTTTTAAATCAGTTACCTACCATATTTCTGCGTTTACCCCATTTCACCCTACAAATAGGGAAATTTTCAAAATATCAGCTCCTAAAGTTATCCTTGAAGTCCGTTCTCTAAAAATTACATTTCAAAGCCAAAATGATTTTTTTTTTAATCGAATAGCTTGTTTTTGTTTTTACCCCTTTTCACCCTATAAATACCTAAATTTTGAAATAAAACTTAGCCCTCAAACCATCCTCCTTCCTTCCTTCCTTAGACATGTGGTCTCTGAGATTACCTCGGACATACAAACAATCGAACAAGGAAAGCCACTTTTCCGCTTTATTAGTACAAGGTGGCGCAAAATTCATCATCCAATTTTGTTTTTGAATTAATTTTTTTACTAAATAAAAAATGATTTTGAGTGATGAAAATCTTTATTTGAACCTTTACATTTTTTTCTGTTAAGTGGAAAAGATGATATCCGTCAAGTGGCTGCCGCCAGTGTTGATAAACCATTTGTTCTCGTTTTATCGCATTTTCCATGACTTTCTGCAAGATTTCCGGTGATAACTGTTAGCATTCGTTTCGAATATTCCCCTTAAGGGCTGCGATAGTCTGTGGCTTGTTGGCATATACCCGCGACTTCAAGAAGTCCCAAAGAAAGAAGTCTGGGATTGTTGAATCGGGCGATCTTGCTGGTCATGCCAAATGGTCAAAACGGGAGATTATACGCGACCAGGAAACGCTTCCTTGGTTCCGCGTGTGGTTGCACCGTCTTGTTGAAACCACATTTTCACCAAGCCCCGCTCATCTCATTCTGACAGTAAGAAGTCGTTTATCATAGCCCTGTAGAGTTCGCCAGTAAGAGTGCCCGTATTGCCGATGGCGTCCTCAAAAATTTACGGCACGATCTCCTACTTTGAGTGGATGTAACCGCTCAAGTGGAAATGCGCCTCATCACTCATGATGATTTTCGACACACAATCGTCCTCTTCGTTTCTGAGATAGAGGATGGCTTGACAGCGGAGTATAGCGCCCCATTGCCTTTATGTTAGTACACTGCAGCTGTCTAGTTTACAAATGTCAAATATGATTGAAGTACGCAATTTGCAAAAATCGTAACATTTCCCGATAGGGTGATTAATTTTGCACCACCTTGTATAAATAGAGACTAGAGTCCAGTTGAATTAGGTTTTGACTCAGAAAAGATGTTTTACTAGGTGAAAAAATTGCCATAGATACATATGCATACCTATGATATTCCGAAGAATGCCCTTATCCAAATGTTCCGAAACGTCCCCCAGGTAGTGTTTGACCGCCATCTTGAAAAAAACCGGCCTTATTGCTCAGTTTCGATATTTTTGGACTACAATAAATAAAATTATGTGAAGTATGAAGGGTGATCCAACCAAAACGCAAGATGTTAATTCTAAATAAATTAAAATAATTTTCAGAGAATTTATCTTAATATTTTTTGTTATTATGATAGAAGGATCTATGACAATTATGTGTGACACTAAATATCCGCCAAATGCTCGCCACGGCTTCGGTGGCATACCTCTGTCCGATGGTTCATATTTTCAATGACTCTGAGACATAATTGAGGTTCAATGTCGTTCATGTGCCGAATTATCTCATCCTTAAGTTCTTGAATTATTGTTCTTGGCTTATTGACGTACACTTCTTCTTTTAAATATTCCCAAAGAAAGAATTCCAACGGTGTCATTTCACATCGCCACGACGCACGTGAGATAACACGACCATTGAATTTCTCGCCCAAAAGAGCCATTGTTTAGTTGGCTGTGTGGCAAGTGGCATCACCATCCTGTTGCAAGCACATAGTCCAGGTCCATATGCTCAATTTCTGGCCACAAGAAGTCCGTTATCATCTCGCGATAGCGAACACAATTCACTATAACTGCTTGGCCGACCTCATTTTTGAAGAAGTCCGGCTTGATGACGCTGCCAGCCCATAAACCGCACCAAACAGTCACTCTTTGTGGATGCACAGGTGTTTTCACATTTCCTACAGGCCCGATTTTCTGAAATTTTGCGCACAATTCAACCGATTGCGGACACATTTGGTCGAATATGCTGACAAAAAAAAAATCATGAAGTGCACGAAACGCATTTTGTTTTGAACGCCCATTTTCGTAAAAGGCTTCAACAATCTTAAAGCGCTGCTCAATTGTGTCCCTCTCCTTGGTTGAATTTGTCAAACACTGAAACAAAGAAATGTCAAATTAAGTTGGGCAAAAAACTTGACTTAAAGGTGTGACTCACAATATTAACATCGTGCATTATGGTTGGACCACCCAATATATGTATGCGAAAGATAATATTACCTAAACGTTCACAAAATCTTAGGCAGCCGAAATACCTCCACTCGATTTCATATAAATGGCATCTCTGCCTAATTATTGCTGTTCGATAATCTCCTTAATATATCTAATTATCTTGGCCTTTAACTGTTAAATTGTTATTGCTGGTTTGGTGTTGCCACACTAACTTAGCATGACAACCTTTTTATATTTCTTCGTAAAAAAAAACTTTTGAATATTCCAGATTGTGCAAATAAATAGTCGTGAAAACAAAAAAAAAAATATGCTGCGCTATCGGTTCTGCCACGAATAGCCAAAAAGTGTTGCCATGCTAACTTTGCATATAAAGTTACAATGGCAATTTTCTATTTTTCGTCAAAAATAACTTGATCGTGAAATTAATCAACGGGAAATAAAAAATATGCTGCGCTATTGGTTCTCCCACAAATGGCCAAAAAGTCAGTTTGGCAGCACTTTTTGGAAGCAAATATAGAGAGTTTGACCAATCCTTCTAAACATTTTTACTTGCTCTATACGGCAAGTATTGGTTTCGTGTAAAAAAAAGAAATTTTGAGGTTATAATCAAAACTAACACCACGAAAATCGAGAAGTCCGAAAAGGTGGGTTTCGTCATGCCGTCCGTCGGTCTGTACGTCTGTGCGTCTGTACGTCTGTGTGTCTGTGCGTCGGTGCGTCCACTGTAATTTGAGCTAGAGCCTAAACGGGTGAACCGATTTGCATGAAATTCGGTACAGAGCATTTCTACGTGATTCCCTAGAGGGGAAATTCGAATTTTTGTTTTAGCTCATCTAGAACGGGTAGCTGCCATACAAACATTTTGGTTTTATCAAATTTTCTCGAAAATGGCTCTAACGATTTTGATTAAATTTCGTACCCGTAATAACTAAATCAATTATAAAAAAAACTGCGTTTCAGGTTTTTGTCAAAAAATTCACATAACGGAATTAGGTATTCCACTTTTTTTGAGAAAATGGTCTTATTTTTGGGTTATTCGCGTATATCTTTGCCATGGTAAGACCGATTTTGTTATAATTTTGTAGTGTGATGCTTTCCAATAGTTTAAACAATAATGCATTTAAAAATATTTAAAAAAAAAAAAACATTTTTTATAAACAAAAAAATAAATTTTTTAATACTTTTTCTGCTTAAATATATACATCATGGATCTGCAATGTGGGATTTCACACAGTATTTAACCACAAGAGCAAGTTTGTGCGATCCAGTCGTGCATATTTTTATCTAAGCACACAAAAAAATCACCACTCGTTTCTTGTCTTCTATTTTGCGAGAAAACAAGCACACCCCCCCGTAGAACATAAATGTTTTTGGACAATTCAACCTCTTTTTTTTTTTTTTTTTAATAGTTGAATAGTTTCGTTCTATTTATGGTTTAATTTCCGAACCTTTAACATAAACATCCCATTTATTTCTCAACGAGATTACCAATACCAGACATACATTACATACCCTACCCATCTGTCATCCTACTAAATGCATGGAGCATGCCAGTAGCGAGGCGAAGTGATGTCCCTGAAGGTTTGCCGTAAGGACCTTGATATTAATCAGTAGCTGACTCTTGCTTACCGGTATATATATATGATTATTACAGTAAATAAACTAATTTCCTCTTTAATATTATCTTCATAAGTGTGTCAATCAATCACGCAAGGACTCAGCCTCATGCATGTTCTGTTCATAAAGATATATAGTTTATATAGATAAGTATGTGTGTCGTGTGTATATAATTCCATTTAATATTGTGACTAAATGTTTCCCCTACTATGCGAGACAGGCAAAAAACACTTCATTAGTGTCTTATTCACATTTTTGGCTGCTATGGTAAGCCCTTATTGGTAAGTAAGTATAACTTGATACTGCACAAGCATAGCTATCAGGCTGAAATAGATAAGATTTCAATTAAATTTAATTGGCATTTCCAACTCACTTTCTCTTCTTGGAATTTTTGTTTTTGATTATCTCTTTAACTGATTGCTCGATCCTAGATGCGGCGGTTGCGAATGAAAAACGTGCCTCTATGTCATTTGGTTACCTTAAAATAAATAATCAATAACAAAATATCATCATGGCATATGTTTCGTGCTTATCATTGTATATGTGTCAAGTTAGCATTGCCAGCGGTTATTATTTTTTTTTTTTAAAGGAATGCAACAAAATTTTTGATAAGCTTAATGTTAAGCTCAAACACAAAATTTCAAAAATCAAATGATGCCGGAATGTAAGGGGTGTTTTTTTTTTTAGATGTGTGGTTTTCAAGAAGAAATAAAGCGCATATAATTTTATGTTATGGCCAAGAATTTAGCTTTATTATAACAATAATGGTTTGCCATTATGTTTTAAAAATGATTTCGGGTAAATGGCCGCCGCGGCTGGCTCGAATAAATTCCAGCCGAGAGGCCCGATTTTCGACCACTTTTTGCAGCAATTGGCGACGTATGTATGTCTGCAATAACGCGTCGAATATTCCCTTCCAAGGCGTCAATCGTTTCGGGCTTATCTGCGTAGACAAGCGACTTCACACAACCCCACAAAAAATAGTCCAGCGGTGTTAAATGGCACGATCTTGGAGGCCACGTCACAGGCCCACGACGTGAGATGATGCGCTCACCAAAAGTTTCCTTCAATAAATTGATAGTTTCGTTGGCTGTACAGCATGTATCGCCGCGCCGTCTTGTTGGAACCAAAGGTTGTCCACATCAACATCCTCCAATTCAGGCACGAAAAAGTCATTAATCATAGCTCTATAGCGTTGCCCATTGACTGTAACATTATGGCCGGCTTAATTTTTGAAGAAATATGGACGAATGATTCCCTCTGCCTATAGAGAACACACCAAAAAGTAACTTTTTGAGGATGTTACGGCGCCGGTCGGCGAAATGTTTGCACATTATTTTGATGAGGTAATTGAATTGCCTTATACCACTCAGTGTAAATATTCGTATACATAGGTACAGCAAACCAATTGTTATTAAAAACGAAGCTGAGTTTGCCCTTAATTGACTTAACTTCCTTTCGATAAACAACAATTGCATACTTTATCATTGCCGCACAACAAAATAAAATAAAAAAAAACAATCCGCACGTGCAACGAAATCCCATCCAAAATTCATCTCATCGATTAATATTATTGAAATCCCCACAATTTTCCTTGGATTACCTACATCTTTGATTAAAAAGTTAAGAGAGGGAAAATCAATTTCCTCCAGTATATGTACAAATGTGTATGTAAAGGAAAAATGTAACTATGTTATCCCTTTTTCAAGATAGAATGTATTTGGTTGCTTCTCGATGTGATGATGGAACCAGCCAGCGCTGCCGATACAATTTTCATGGTAAAATTGTGTTTCCATTTAAAAATGCGCATTTCAAAATACAAGCAATTCCTTTGTCGGTCGTGCCGCGAAGTAATTATGGTTTCGACTTTTTCAGCTGGTGTTGTAAATTGTAATTTGTTTTCATATTGCAAATCTCTACCAGAGCCCCATTTAACAATAAAAACGACTAAGCTAGTTTCAAGGCCCTGAAATTCAGAAATAAGCTGATTCTTTTTTCCAAGCCAATATGAGCAGGCAAATTTGTATAAAATTTGAATGTGATTTAGCCACTTTAGCTGATTACATTATAAAAGGTTTTCCAATAAGAGGTGTTATTTTGAATAGCCCGCTATTTCGGTAGTTGTCACTTTTGAAACTGTCATTTTTTGACATTTGACAAGTAGAAACTACGCCATTAATAAAAATGGAACGATACACGCTTCAACAACGCATTAAAATTATTAAAATTCACTATAAAAATGGTGAAAATTTGGCAGAGACGGTTCGTAAAACTAAAACATTTTTGGGTCGTCGTGAAGCACCTTGTCGGACCGCAATACAGAAATTGGTGGACAAATTCGAGCTATTGGGACAAGTTAGTGATGTGAAGAATAAAACCCGTGCACGTCGCTCAAGAACAACTGAAAATATTGCTGTTGTAGCCCAAAGTGTTGAAGAAAACCCAGGTTTGTCCATTCCTCGTCGTTCTTTGGAATTAGGCATTCCACAAACGTCATTACACCGTATTTTGCATAAAGACTTGGGTCTTAAGGCTTATAAAGTTCAGTTAACACAAGAACTCAAGCCGGCTGATCATCAACAACGTCGTGTCTTTGCTGATTGGGTCCTTGAAATGCATGTTGACTGATGAGGCCCATTTCCACCTCGGAGGCTACGTCAACAAGCAAAACTGTCGCATCTGGGGCTCGGGAAACCCAAGAGTTATTGTTGAAAAGCCTCTCCATCCTCAACGCGTGACTGTTTGGTGCGGTTTATGGTCCGGCGGGATCATTGGACCTTACTTTTTCGAAAATGAGGCTGGAGCAACAGTTACGGTCAATGGATTGCGCTATCGAGAGATGATTAATGATTTTTTATGGCCGGAATTGGATGGTATTGATCTGGACAACGTTTACTTTCAACAAGACGGCGCTACGTGCCACACAAGCAATGAAACCATCGATCTTTTACGGGAAAAGTTTCCGGAGCGTGTTATCTCTCGAAGAGGTGATCACAATTGGCCACCGAGATCTTGTGATTTAACACCTTGCGACTTCTTCCTTTGGGGCCACGTGAAAGATAAGGTCTACGCCAACAGCCCAACGTCGATTCAAGACCTCAAAGATGGAATTCGTGAGGCTATCGAAGACATAGGGCAGCCACTTTGCGATTTGGTTATGGAAAATTTCTTGAAAAGGATATGGTCCTGTAAGCGTGGTCGTGGCGGCCATTTGGCTGATGTTGTGTTCCATTATTAACGGCATACCTTCCTCTTTATAATGAAATAAACATCCGATCATTTATCTCAAAAAATGCCATTTTTCTTTGAATATCAAAATAACACCTCTTATTAGAAAACCCTTTATAATATCGATATTTTATGAAATTTGTTTAATTTAATAAACGCAGGGTGTAACCCATGAAAATTAGACTTCCACCTCGAAAAAAAGTCCGGAAAAGCTGAACTTTGTTGGAGAGCTTAATTTGTATGTGTAGGTACACAAGGGCTTTTGTTTTTGTAAGGTGAAAGGTAAAAATTTAGTTTTTTTTGTGTGAATTCCTCAAAAATTATCAGATTTATGGAATTCTACAGAAAAAAGATTCTCAAACTATTTTTCGGAAAACAATAGGTTTTAAGAAAAAAACATGAGATTTTACTTACTTTACTTTCCAAAACATAAACCTAATATATGTGCACAAGCTTCCACCGAAGAAGCTGAAGACCCTAAAAAGGAGGATTTTTATGACCTGCTGGACGGAGCCTACGGAGTTTTATGTCCTTGTGCTCGGGAACTTCAAATCTAAAGTGGAAAAAGAAAACATCTTCGGCAGATTATTTGGTGAGCATCGCCTCTACGAAACGGCATCAAATATAACGGTTTCCGATTAATAGAATTTGCAGCAGCACTTGATACCGTGATAATTAGCACTAGGTTCCCAGGGCTAAGGATTCACAAAGCAACCTGGCGCTCTCCAGACGGTCGAACCGCCAACCAATTGGACCATGTGCTAATCGACGTATAGCACGTATCTAACATATTGTAGAAGAGTGTACGTCTCCGCTGACCATTTCCTTGTTGTGGAAAAATTCATAGCTGGACTGTCAAAAGAACAAAAATTGCGCAACGCCCAGAAGAAGAAATTCGAAGTTAAACGTCTTAACCTGAGGCCACACGAGCGAGTAAGCGATAGAGAGTTGCTTAACACTCAAATTTGTTGCACAGAAACCTTACCAACTCGCTAGCTACTCGCTCGTCACCTAACTTGTTTTTTTCGAAGCCAGTTGAGGCAAAAACAAAAAGGATTTTGGCAGCTAATGTATGCAGCCAACTCGCTCGTGTAGCTTCATAGTTAGTATACCTGGAGTTGCCATAGTCTACAGAAAGCATCAGAGCGAGAAGCTCTGCTATGCATTCATATAACACAGACAGACATAGAAAATCAGCTGTCCCTGTTTTGCGACGTCATTGCCCAGATAGCCGAAACCACCGTAGGCTTTCAGCCACCCCAGAGAAAAAGAAAAAACCCGTGGTATGATGATGAATACGTGCACCGGAAAAAGGTGACAGAAGATGCAGAACAAGAGCAGCCAAGAATTTTGTATCGAGCCAGGAGAAGTGATGAAAAGAAAAGTGAAGCAAAAGGGCATACGCAGCCTCCCAGCTAAACGAGGTAGAAAAGTCTCGCGATCGAAAGCAGCAACATGCTGCTGGTCTTAAGACCGGGACGCAGGCTCTTCGAAACAGTGAAGCTAACCTATAGTCACCGGAGCACAGGGTATAGTAGACATGTTCAAGCAACATTTCCAGCAGCTGCGAAATAAAAATTATGTAATGCGAGTTATAGGACAAGAAAAGAACCCATGTTCAATCTATGAAAATTTAGTTCCACCACCAAGTATAAAAAAGGTCGAATTAGCTATAAAATAGCTTGATAACAACAAGGCTGCCAGTTCTGCTAGATTACCAGCGGATCTCTTCAAGTATTTTGGCGATATCTTGATAAAGCGCCGGCCGTAGGTGGAAGGAAGCATGTCCGATGCCTAGACGATCAGCTCCATGTGCCCCATCTACAAATAAAGGTGATCATATGTCTTTCAAGAACTATAGAGGCATATCCCTGCTAAACTTCTCATATATGATCATATCCAAAGTGCTGTGTGATATTGATCATCCGTTCTGCAACACTTTAATCATCATATATTACTAGTGAACGAATTTCAATTCAAGGCCCAACATCTCTTCATCGATTACAAAGCCGCACATGGTAGCATTCAGTCAATTTAGATTCCGAGTAAAATCAACAATTTTTTTTTTAATTAATTCTGGATTAGCTGAAAAGATATACCAGTTAAAAATTTATTCTCCATCAGTGAAAAGGAGTTAAGTGGTATAGAATTAACTGCCTTTAATTTAAGTCTGAGTTAATTGAGCACTAAACATCAGAGTCTAAGGACCATTTGTTACAGACGTGGGTCATCCTCCGGTCAAGATTTCAACCCACCAATTTCACCGAATTAACTGATGTTCAACCAGTGTTCAAGGTTCAAAAATTAATTACATGTAAGCCAATAACTTACTTGAACCCAGGTTAAACATCAGTTAATCCGACAAAAATTCGGTGGGTTAAAATGTTGATCCGATAATGAACCACTTTTGTATGTACAAATGGACCTAAGACAATTAGACATTATTAAGTCGAAATGAGATAAAACATTTTGCAAATCTTTATATTTAAAGCCCTTTTTCTTCCTGCTCACAACTGTGGAATGATTGTCCTTTCGGATTTTTAAAACAATTTTTGCTTTGTAAAAAATAAAAAAGTCACTATTAGGGCACCAAAGCCTCTTATGATCCGGCACTCTATTCGGTTGTTTCTAGCACTTAATAGAAAACAAATAGCTACCTGCTGAAATAAACATTTACCAATACATGTAACACGTTAATTTAATTTCCTGACTACATGGGAAAACTTTTGTTCAATCTCTGATGGTGTTGATGATGCACTCATTCCCACGTCAAACTATGGCAACCAGCATCTGCCGCGCCGGCCGCTCTGCAAAAAGTTTATCAATACCCTTTCCATATCTTCCCATTCAATGAGTGTGTTCAATTCAATTAGTTCGGAATGTCTTTTACCAACGCAATTAAGTATGTAATGCACTTTCACAGATTGCACTCAACACAAATAACAAATGAACCCTATTTAGGGTTGATCTGTGTTCCATCCAACCACCAACACGTCCATCTAACCCCAAACACATTGGTGGTGAAGGTGATTGTGACCACTAGATACAGATTTCCAGAAAAGATACCATCATTTCCTACGTCGGCGTCGTCGGTCTTCGTCGAACGTCTTCGTCAAATAAGTTTTCCAAAAATAAAAATAAAGATTTAAAAAGCCACTGCGAAAATTGTTCGGTCAGTGATATAGGTGTTTGGTGAATTAAGATCAATTTAAGTTTAAAGAAGAAGGTGCTCTGCACGTTCTATTGTTCGTCATGGTATATCTTTGAGATACTTTTAGTTTGAAATTAAATATTTTATTTGCGGGCGAGAGAATTGAATGCTTTAGAGATGCAATTCTTTGAACAAAGTTCACACGAACAACTTCCCAAAAGTACCTACATACGAATAAAGTTTGGCATTTGAAAGAAGTGTTAAACGATTTTCTTTTTCTACTTTTCTTTGTTTTTATTGATTTATTAGAGGTTCTTTGTGGGGGGCTGCTGTCGTAATTAATCGTTACAAAGGTCTGGTAAAGATGAAAAAGAAAATTTCCGTAAGACTTCTGTTATACGCCTCGTCAATATTCATAGGAAAGTAGTTAGAAAGGGAACATTTTTTAGTTGTTTCACCTCTTACACTAGTGCCTTTTAACGAAATGAGGAATGTGTCGAGTTGTAGAAAGGAAAAGCTTCAAAAAATTTGTTAAATCAATGGCAACGTAGTCCTCAAGCTCTAAAGAGGGGCGAATTGGGTGTTTTTGTTCAAACTTTTCTATCTAAGAAAGTTAACCTGTTATCTAGATAGCCTAGCTTCTATCTAATGTTTTTTAAGCGACTCTGACTTATGTACAAATTTGGTTAGATGAAAGTATGCTGGATTGATGAAATCTCACTAAAGTGTGTCCCATCAGGACTGTAAAAGATTGCAATCTTTTGCGAATGTAATCTTTAATTGCAATCATTGATTGACTTCACTTTGTGACTTTGACTTCAAATTATAATATCAAAATTCATTTAATCATTTTACAGTAATCAAATTGAATGCAATCTTTTGGAAACTCATGCATTCTTTTGCAATATTTGCAGTCTTTGCATTCTTTTACGGTCTTTGTACTATTCTTTGCATTCTTTTGCATAGTTCGAATAATTGAAGGGGTTAAACTAAATTATATATTATGTTGATTGTACATTTTATAGACATATGTCAAAGTCCATTTTATCACTTTTTGTAACTAATTGAATTTAAATGAGCGTAACAGAAATTATTGTAAATTTATTCAAAGAATGGAATTAAGTTTATGAACTCGGAAAAGATTACATTCAATTAATTGCTGTAAAATGAATGAGAAGAAAAACGATTGCAATCTTTTTGATATCAATTTGAAGTCGAAATCGCAAAGTGACACAAGAATGGAGATGCGCTCTGTGAGCTGTGCCAACTACAAAAGAATAATTCTCCTGAAACTCGCATAGAAAAATTTTTCGGCAATCAGTGTAGTTTTGGGCAGGCAAATCAGCTCTCGATCAAAATTTCATACTCCGACAGATTTTGAAAAAATACCAACCATCTCTTTATTGATTTTAAATTCACGTATGATAGCGTGAATGCGGACGAATTATACAAAAACATAACGGAATTCCTGCCAAACGCGTCCGCTTGTGCCGCATCACGATGGAGAAATCTGGCTGCATCGGCAAAGTCGACGAAATCTCCGCCAAACCAGTTGATATCGAGAAAGGAGGCAACGCGTTATTATGCAACCTCTGCATGAGAGGTCTTGAAACAATTGTACGCAATTCAGCAAGAAAGCTTCCTACAATTTTTAAAAAGTTCGCTCAACTATCGGTTAATGCCCTTTCCAATCGCTGTTTTTCTCGAGCAAAGAAGCCCTCTAACAAAGAAGAAAGCAAGCCATATCATAAAAGATGTTTTTTAGATGTGTGGTTTTCAATCTGGCAATACTTTTTTCAGAATTGGTCTTATTTATAGCTGCCACTTGATTTATCCTCAGTTTGGTTTGCCATTTCGGTAGCATAATAGTTCGTTTCGCGCGACGCATCTTGCGCTCCGTCCAATATTCGGTCGACATAATCGCTCAGCAGAGTCGGTAATTCAAGCAACCATGGATCGGTTTCGTCCCACGTTGACTCTAGTGGATAATGCGCACTAGAGCAGAGTATCGAAGAAGACCCGAATGAGTCCATCCGCCATCGCGCGCCATGATTAATGACTTTTTCGTGCCTGAATTGGAGGATGTTGATATCGAGGACCTTTGGTTCCAACAAAATGGCGCTACATGCCATACAGCCAACGAAACATTCAATTTATTGAAGGAAACTTTTGGTGAGCGCATTTTATAGCTTCTTGGGCCTGTGACGTGGCCTCCAAGATCGTGCGATTTAACACCGCTGGACTATTTTTTGTGAGATTATGTGAAGTCGCTTGTCTAGGCAGATAAGCCCGAGTCGATTGACGCCTTGGAAGATAATATTCGACGCGTTATTGTAGACATACGGCCCCAATTGCCGTAGTGGTCGAAAATTGGGCCTCTCGGCTGGAATTTATTCGAGCCAGCCGCGGCGGCTACTTGCCCAAAATCATTTTTAAAACATAATGGTAAACCCTTGTCTTTATAATAAAGCTAAATTTTTGGCCATGACATTAAAATATATGCGTTTTATTTCTTCCTGAAAACCACACGTCTAAAAAAGCACCCTTTATAATACCTTAATCATCACGATCCTTCTGTATGGCATTATAGCATGGACCTTGTCAATAACGGATTTAAATTTGCTTTGATCGAAAGATTCCTCGGGTTTTATTTGATATCGATAGAATGTAGACGAGAAGATTTATTAAAATGTAAGCTTAACGTGCTCTGGATCGACCTCGAAGAGTCGTGGTTTTAAAGTTTTTTTTTTTCAAAATTTTGAGTTTGAAAATAATTTCTCAAAAACTGTTCACTAAAACAACATTATTGAAAAAGAAAATAAAACTAGAAATTTCTGGTTTTCCAAAAACGGACAGCATGGCGTTGTAAGTGTTACCGTTGTTTTTTTTAATAATTTGTATTCTGTTTTCAGTATTTTTTTTTTTTTAAGAAAATCGCGCCTCCCGGCTAAACGAGGGGAATAAACCCCCTCCCATACGATTTTTTTCTTATCTCGAACCAATCTACACGCTGTAGTTTTTTGTCACACCTTATGCGAATCATCCTGTAGGCACATATATATTATTCCCCATTTTTTCTCCAGTTTCATATTTTTAAGCAAACAAAGCCTTTTCACTTTGAGTATTCGCCTATAATTAAACATTAATAGCATAATTTTTTAAAAATTGTTTTCCCATCTCGTTACCACCCCACAATAATTATATCGAAACACGGATTGATACACATTTCAATTATTATTCTGAAAATAATTTTCAAGTACCACGTGTGACACGCAAACTTCATATTATAACATTCCATTAGGCTATTGACCCCAATACCATAGAGCCAAGCCAAAGACTGGATATGATGGATATTGCCTTTGTTATATATGTATATATTGCAATATGTCCAATTAAACTTTGTGTTTGACAAGTATAGCAATAGATACTCAGCTAATGGGCAGCGCTTCCACAGAGGGAGCATAAATCTACATGAAACTCATTATTGACACAAATGAAAGCAATTAAATTCCATCACAAACAGCAGTGGCTTTTTTTTTCAATTTTGAAAACGCAAACAATAAGTAGCAGCACAAAATAAGCATATTTACAAAGTATACTCGTAAAAACAAATTAAATATTAAACCAAATTTTTAAAAGACTAAAATAATATTGGATAAAATTAAACAACAGAACTACAAAACAAATAAATTAAAACAAAGTGATAGTTGACAGATGCGGCTTCGTAATTAAATTATTTAATTTTATTTTCATTTATAGTGCTTCGTCGTACGTCCGTACGTCAACATAGGCTATAGCGAGGCCTTAAATTACTTTGACTGCAGATGCAGTATTTTACAATTGAACTGCATATAACTGAGTGCTAATTGATTAAATTTTAAAATTGATCATGAGCACACAATGTAAGCTATTTTAATAGGTTCACTTGTCCAGATGTTCGATGGCCTGATAAACACCCGGCTTGCTTGTTGTGTTTGAAGACTCACATTAATTTTCAACCAACACCAAAGCCCATTTTTTCTCAACCCATATACGACAGTGGAGTCGATTTCATTATTATTTTTATTATTAAATCAAAAATAAAAAAAAAAGCATTAACTTCGAATTCACATTGTGCAATCACCATTCATTTGACATCAAAAACATTGCAATCATTTATTTCCCCATTAATTTTCCAGCTATCAATACTTTGGCATTGCTTTTGCCCTCCATAAATCTTATGTGATCTGGCCCCATTTAACTTTTTCCCCAGTTACATGACATCACCTCACCTGCTATACCTATAGTATTCTATATGACCATTTGCACAAAAATGTAAAGAATGCAATCAAATTCAAAGAATGCCCAATTCCCAAAAAAGATTGCATTCAATTGATTGCTGTGAAATGAATTTTATACAAAATAAATGCAATCTTTTGGAGATCCAATGAATTGTGATTGCATGATTTGAAGTCGAAGTATGAAAGTAAAGATTGGGAGATTTAATAACGGGATACAACACGATCGCACAGCGAACAAAAACTGTTCAATTATTTTTGGAAAATGGCCGGTCAATAATTTACACAAATTTACACATTTCATGGTGTTCAAAATGTTGAAACTTTAATTTTTTTCCTTAGCTTTTTCAGTCGAGGATGGACTACGGTCTCAACTAACAAGCCCTTCCAGCCAGCTCGGTCCCTAGCTATCTGCCTCCAGTTACGCACACCAAGCTGTTGGTTGAGGACGCTCTCCACTTGTGCGCGCCACCTAAGGTGGGGTCTCCCTCTGTTGCGCAGGCCATGAAGGGTAGATTTGAAAACTCGCGTCGGTGTTCATACGCTCCATGTGTCCCAACGAGATGGCCGCTGTATTTTCAGCTTTTTTGCAAGGTCGACGGCGACGTCGCTTTAGAGCCCGCAGAGTTCGTCGTTGAATCTTCTCCTCCATACTCCTTTGACACACCCGGGACCAAAAATCCCTCGAAATATCTTCCTTTCAAAGCACCCAAGCAGATTTTCATCCGTATTCGACAGAGTGCATACTTCTGCCCATACAGCAAGACCGGGAAAACTAATGTCTTATATAAAATCTCCTTAGTGATTCTTCGTTTGATCTCTGCAACTGATGCCATATTACGAAGTTCTAGTGGAGTGGAGTGGAGCTCAGGTAGACTAAGTTCTTAAAGTTATATCTATCCATCGTGACGTTTTGTCCGAGTCGACGATGTTGAGATTCCTTTCTCGATGACAGCCTGTTCTTCGTCTTGTCTTCATTAACAGCCAAACCCATTTTCGCTGTTTCCGTTTCAATACTTGCCAAAGCACCTGTAATCGTCAACAATTATTTTCAGCGGTAGGGAAGTCACCCCGACGCACAACCCCGAATCTAGAGGACCAAAACCTTAGTATAACTGCTAGGGTGCTGAGCCGGATGAACCGCTCCTTAAAGACCTGAGCTCCGAGTATGTCGTAGTAGCCCATATAAGGTGTTCACCAAGTGTCAGAGTTTTGTTATTGAATTACAACGTAATGTGTGACACGCAATATGACACCGTAATTTGTGACACGGAAGATGGAACGTATTACAAGCTCACGTATTTAGTTTATCCTATTGCCGCCGGCATAGATGTTTTCACATCAAATAGGTGTATGAATAGGTAATTTTCTAGTTTTTGAAAAAAAAAAACTCAAAATAAAAGAAATATGAAGCTCTAATGCTAAATACTCTAATGATCCCATTTTCACTACGAAGAAGCATCTGGTTTTTATTAGACCAATTCCAAAAATAAGACCAATTTCTCAAAAAAACGTAAAAAACGTCCGTTATATGAATTGTGGGCAAGAACCTGAAATGTATTTTTCTTACAATTGACTTGGTTATTACAGGTACAAAGTTACATCAAGTCGTTAAAGCGTCTTTCAAGAAAATTTGAAAAAAAAACAAACAACAGTGCACAGACCGACGCGCGCCGCGCCGCCGGCCGACGGACGGCATGACGAAACCCATATAACTTTTTTTTTTATAATCTATTTTATTTTCCATACAAAATTTTAAAAAATGTACAGAATAATAAATAAACACGAAATACGAGTACGAGTGACGTTTTGATTTGAATATTTTTTTAATTTGACATCATCTCTTATTATTCTATAGAATAATTATCTTAGTATTTTTTTGATTGAAAAATTCCATGCTGTTATCTGACCGTTTAAGAGTCTAATAACTTTATTCCTCTGACAGTTAACTGATGATTGAAAAATCGGATCTTTCGAAATTTCTTTTCTAAAGGGAGTTTTTTTTAGACGCGTGGTTTTCAAGAAGAAATAAAACGCATATAATTTAATGTTATGGCCATGAATTTAGCTTTATTATAAAGATAAGGGTTTGCCATTATGTTTTAAAAATGATTTCGGGCAAGTGGCCTCCGCGGCTGGCTCGAATAAATTCCAGCCGAGAGGCCAAATTTTCGACCACTTTTTGGAGCAATTGGGGCCATATGTCAGCAATAACGTGCCGAATATTCTCTTCCAAGGCGTCAATCGTCTCGGGCTTATCTGCGTAGACAAGCGACTTCACATAACCCCACAAAAAATAATCCAGCGGTGTTAAATCGCACGATGTTGGAGGCCACGCCGCACAGTGGTGCGAGAGCGGAAAAAAGTCTTTTGAAAAAGTCATGTCTATCGTTTTAAACTTTATGTTTAAGTACTCTCAGATAACCCGAGCGTATGATTTAAAAGTATTTTTTAACATATATATTGTTTGTTCTGATTTACAAGCCCTCAAAGTTGAAAAATAATTTTACTCAAACCGCGAACCGTATTTTCAACAAATTTTGAGATGTTTTTTTTCGAAGTTCCTGTAGATAAATTCTCTAGCTTTTTAAATAATTTAATTGGTATATTTTCGATTATCTAAAAATAAAAAAAAATATTGATTATTTATAAAAGATACCTTCTATAAGTAGCCTGAAGCTTTAGTACTAAGAAAAAATGATTTTTTTAAAAACTTTTTGATTTAAAAAAACAGCTCCAAAAGATACCAAGAAAGTAAGTATGCCACCATATGCTCCATACATTCATGTTAAAGCACAGAAAAAATCAGCTGCAGATACGTGCAGATGTGGAAGTTATGCTCAAAAATGTTTCACTTAATCGGATTTCAAAAAACTCCGTCTTGACGGTGGTGTTTACCAAAAAGTTTGATTACTTCGGTATTAATTGTCAGAATGAACTGGTTAAGCCCATTATCTTAAGAAAAAATGTCAAACTTTATTTTTAAAATAAAACAAAATTAATACATTGTCCCAGGTCTGAGAATTTTGATTTTTGCGAAACCATTTATTTCTGCCTGGAAAATTTTTCAACTTTCAACTCAATTTTCTTGAAACAAACACACGAAAAATAATATAGTTTTATGATATTTTGAATTATATGACAGAGCTTAATACAAAATAAAGAAAAGGATTAGGGATAATAATTTATTTTTTTTTTATCTTTCGCTAAAAGTAGGGCAGGTAAAATAAAAAAAGTGTTTTTTTTTAAGTTTTATTGCTTTGTTTTTGTTGTGTATGCTCAGAAGAAGAAAATTCAGCAGGAGTTTCGTGAAAAGCTGGGCATCATTGTCGATCTTGTGAAACAAGGTACGGGGACAAGTAATGACGGCAACACCTCCAGAAGATTTTTTGCAAATCCAACCATGACTTCAGAAATCACTGGAGTTAGTCAATCCCTAATTTGGCAGTTTACTGTTATCCTTGAAGTAATAACGTCGAATGAAAGATTAGACTTAAAAAAATATGCAGCTTACACGTGGGAAACTGCTGAACTGTTTGTGGAGAAATATAAATAATACAATATGCCAGCAACCGTACATAAGGTTTTGATCCATAGAGAAGAAATAATCAAAAGCTGTGCATTCCTTCCTCTCCGAGGAAGCCCAAGAATGCCGAAATAAGGATTATAAAGCCTACCGCAGGTTTCATTCGAGAAAATGCAGCCGAATTGCGACGAATGAAGATGTGATGCATCATATACTCATATCCTCAGATCCAATAATACAGGTTTAAGGCCACAGGCAAAAAAGAAAATACTTCCAATCAGCGCAGACGCTAAAAACCTCATTTTAGCATTATAAAATTACTACTTCATAATTGTTTTTTATTTATTTTTTATGTATTTATCTATTTATTTATTTAATTTGATAATATACATAGTTAATAATAATATTTTATTCAAAATAAAAAATTAAGATTTTACTAAAAAAAACTTTTATTTAAATATAACATCAAAACCCTCAAATTTTATAAAAATGTCAATAACTTTTTTTCTAATAATTTTTTCTTGACCAAATTTTGACCAAGCATGTATAAGACTAATCTTGACATGTGTGTCAAATTTCATTAAAATTCGGAAAATAGTTCAGATTTTACAGACTTTTTTCCGCTCTCCCATACAAACATCAAAACACTCAAATTTTAGAAAAAATGTCAATAACTTTTTTACTAATGATTTTTTCTTAGCCAAATTTTGAAAAAATGTGTAAAAGACTAATTTTAAAATGCGAATCAAATTTCATCTTAATCCATTAAACAGTTCAGATGTTACAGATTTGTTTTCCGCTCTCCCATACAAACATCAAAACCCTCAAATTTTAGAAAAATGTCAATAACTTTGTTTCTAATTGTTTTTTTTCAACCAAATTTTGATCAAATATGTACAAGGCTAATCTTAACACGTTTGCCAAATTTCATTTAAATCCGTTGAACCGTTCAGATAAAACAGACTTTTTTCCGCTCTCCCATACAAACCGAACCACTGTGCGCCGCCGCGCCACAGGCCCACGACACGACACGAGATAATGTCCTCACCAAAAGTTTCCTTCAATAAATTGATTGTTTCGTTGACTGTATGGCATGTAGCGCGCGCCGTCTTGTTGGAATCAAAGTTCGTCCACATCAACATACTCCAATTCAGGGACGAAAAAGTCATTAATCGCATGGCTCTACAGCGTTCCCCATTGACTGTAACATTATGGCCGGCTTCATTTTTGAAAAAATATGGACCAATGATTCCCTCTGCCCATAGAGCACACCAAACAGTGACCTTATGAGGTTATAACGGCGCCGGCGTCTCAACAATGGATTGTGGATTATGATCACTCCAAATACAACAATTTTGCTTATTAACGTACCCACTCAACCAAAAATGAGCTTCATCGCTAAACAAAAGAGCTCCCTACTACACGGATATTTAAAAACACGGATACACGTGTTCTTATAAGATTCAGATTTAAATCCGTGTATTTTGAATATCCGTGGTTATTTTAAATAATACAGTTTGTATACAGAGGGGTACTTTTACGGGAATTTTGCACTATAAATAGTAAAAATACGCCAACAACGTCATTTAATTCGAATTTGTTGGTGGATTGAAGTTAAGTAGGTACCTACCTGAAGATATCATTCAATTTATTAAGATTGTGTTGCTTGTAGAGCACATACAATAACGTGTGATATATGAAAATAACTGTTACTTTATTTACTTGTTCATTAAGGAAGAACCAAATCAACCCATGCAGACACTAAATATTTACTAATTGATTACTGTACGCATTGTGAAACTGTGATTGTTAAATATTAAATTAGAAAATCAAATTTTTCACCAAAAGTATAAATCAATTAGATTTATCATCACTTAAAATTTCAAGCTTCTGAGCCTATCTCTTAAAAAGGTACAAATCAAAAACCAATCCGTGTATTGAGAATACGTGTAATTAACATCCGTGTTTACTTAACATCCGGATAATAAGCTAATAATTATAATACACATGTGTCAAGAATATACCTAGGGATCTTAGTTTGGCGTGTTATAACTATACGGATTCCGTGTAACCGTACCGACTCGTGGGCTCTAGTACCTACATAGGTATCCAAATGGAAAAATTTATAAATACCCATTTAACTTCTTACTATTTCCCATAGGCTTCCCTACTGTGCAATGGCCTATTAGTTACTCACTTATCGATTGAGGCATTGAACACGACCAGTGGGACAATTTATTTAACTGGAATGAAATCGAGTGTAAAAGTATTTTTTTTTTTGTTTTGTTGCTTAAATGGGGAACCCCTTCGGGCGCCAATGAATTGACTTGACTCCCTAAAATACATCCAAAGATTTTCGAGTTTTATGTCGTCCCAAAAAAAAAAGAAAAAAAAGGAAACTAAACTAAACAAAAAGTCTTTCACCCGGGGGCTATAGGTTTTCTGACATTGAAATTATATATAAATCCTTTCAAATAAGTGTATAAACTTGTATATGACTGACATCAGGATTCAGGAGTATTAGAAATCCACTCATTGGGTATGTATGTATCTATATGTAACTATACTGATACTCGTATACAACATTAAGTCCAAGTACATTGATTCGTTGAACCAAAAGCTGATGTAGTTTTATTGTCGGCTTTTTATCATCGCTCGTTATCGTTCGAATATAGGGGTTTCGGATTTATTGTCAGGTTGTTGGGAATGAATCAATGGATGGATGGAGGATTTATCTTATTCATTTGTTTTCTTGTGTTGATGTGGTAATGCTGTTATATTGTCCTTTTTTGACCTTTTGAATCTATACCAAAATACACTACTTTATGACTTTGGGTAAAGTTTGTTTTTTTTTTTGTTTTTTTTTTTTATATATTTTCGAATGTAATTTGTTGTTAGGCATTTTAAGAGCTGTCAACTAAAATAGAATTGTTTGGAAAATGTATATTTAGTTGTTTGTTTTTTTTTAGTAAAATGTTAACTTTCCAGACATAAAAAAGGTCAATAGTAAAGGTAAAATAATCCCCGATAACGACGCATGGAGAGAATTTCATTTGTGACCTCTACTTTCTTGGTCCACTTTTCTTTATGTCTTGTCTTTATAAAACCGATAACATCATCAATGACACAAATTTCAAACCTTCTTACAGATGTATACCTATACACTGACTGATGACCTAGGTATCGCATGCAAAAGACTAAAATTTATTTTTTTTACGTTGTGTCAGGTGTGACAGTATCTGTCAGGGAATATGTAAATGTCAGTATCCTTAACAATTGAGCTTCATTTTTGGTCCCATATTGATCATTATATTAAAATACTTCAGGTAGCGCTGGTTGCGAGAAGGGAAAAGTCTTGGACCAAACTACCTCCAATGTCTCGGTGGCGCGGAGGTCGAGGTCGAGCAGAAACGATTAAAACTTATCTAAAATGCACGACTTAAACAGGTTGTTTTTTTTAGACGTGTGGTTTTCAATCTGGCAATTCTTTTTTCGGAGTTTTTCTTTTTGACAGCTGGATAATTGGATACGTCAATAAAAAAAACTGCCGTATTTGGAGAGATGATAATCCTCAAGTGTATGTTGAGATATCGTTACATCCACAAAAAGTCACTGTTTGGTGACTTTTTTGGGCAGAGGGAATCATTGGTCCATATTTTTTTCAAAAATGAAGCCGGCCATAATGTTACAGTCAATGGGGAACGCTGTAGAGCCATGCGATTAATGACTTTTTCGTGCCTGAATTGGAGCATGTTGATGTGGACGACCTTTGGTTCCAACAAGACGGCGCTACATGCCATACAGCCAACGAAACAATCAATTTATTGAAGGAAACTTTTAGTGAGCGCATAATCATCATATGCAGATAAGCCCGAGGCGATTGACGATGGAACCAACACAGTTTCCCTTCGATGGATCTTAGGACACCGTGATATACATGGGTACGAAAAGGTGGATGTATGTGCCGAAAAACTTCATGTGAGCCAAATCGGAATGCCACTGGTTCAAGAAAAGAGTAGAATTCACCAAAGTTTACTTGAAATTGCAAAAGACAGATGATCCACCATTTACACTCGTCGTCGGGTTCATAGAGGAACCTTTGGCTGAGTCTAGATAAGAAAATATAAGAACACTTACCTACTCAAGCTAAGCAGGCCTCAACTGTCCCTCTTTGTTTGGAATCCTAACAGATCACAACTCAATGTCAAGATGAAGAGGAGTAGGAGGGCTCCTATCACTCCCTTTGTTAATGCACCAGACTAGCATCAATGAGAATGGCGGCCTTCGTCGATTCTTTTTTCGACGAAAGGGACGCCGCGACGTCTCGTTTCTGCAAACGCTGTAAACCGTATGTGAGGGCTGGAGGCAAATCTGCGGTGCGAACTCTTCCTTTCAGATAAGGGGGCATTTTTCGATCACAGAAGTTGCTTCGCTATATTGATCATTAATCACGTCTAGAAGAGACTTGTGTGGATGAGAGATGGGGCATCACAAGTATTTTTTTTTTTACTAATATAGTACACACTTCCTTCCAAATCATCGACCCACAAGTCAAGTGCTCGTTGCAGGTATGTAGGATCTTCGCTTACGAGGGCTCCAAAGAATAACTGATGCACTTTCTGCAATGAAGAGGAAAGGACTAAGTAGGCTTCCTTGGTGTACACCAACAGTAATTTTAAATTTTTCGGTGACGGTAGCTGGATGGACACCTTACTGCTCTCTCGTTTATATCCAAGACTATCCGCACATAGGTTTTTGGTACTCCTTATTGCCTAGGGGCTTCATTTTGCTAATTGCGATTCAATTGAAACTTTCGATCCGCGTTTGTCTCAAATTTTGTTTTGAATTTTATATTTTCCGAGTTGTTGTACCTACCTACTCCGCGGTGAAATGGTTAGTGCGTGGGACTGTTATCACGTCACTGGCTGGTGGTCTTGAGATACAAGATAATCCACCTCAAAAAAAAAAAAAAATATGTTTTTTCTGAGGATAGGTACTGCCTATTTCGAGGAAGTGACACATCCTACCTATATCACTTTTCAAGAAAAAGTGTTTCCCATCTTAGCCGTTCAGATTCATTGGGTTGGGATTGGTTGGGAGTTGTGAGGCACTATGCTCTGTTTCTCAACCAATTAATCTAATTTGATTTGTGGTATGGCCCGTACCGTTATTTAAAAATCGCTATTTAAAATTAATTCGTTTTTTAAATGAAAATGAAACCTCTATTGGTTACAATTTCAATTAAAAACTTTTCGAATAATAAATAATGAAGATAAGTAGGTAGCTACATCATATGATTAAGTCTTAAATTCAAATGTTTTGCAGGTTCTTTACCAAATCCTTTTTAGCATATTTTTTTTTTTCTTTTAACTTAATAAACTCTTCCGTATAAGAATACACATTTAAGTGAATATCGAAGTTTATTTGAAAACCGTTATTATACAGAGTAATTCGCATAAGGTGTGACAAAAAGCTAGGGCGTATAGGTTGGATCGAGACAAGGAAAAAATCGCATAGAAGAATCTAGGGAGCGGCAATTTATAAAAAAAAATTGACTTCAAGAAGACAAACATAAAGGGTGTTTTTTTTAGACGTGTGGTTTTCAAGAAGAAATAAAACACATATTATTTAATGTTATGGCCAAGAATTTGCCATATTTGAAACAAGGGTTTGCCATTATGTTTTAAAAATAATTTCGGGCAAGTGGCCGTCGCGGCTGGCTCGAAAAAATTCCAGCCGAGAGGAATAATTTTTGACAGCTCCAATCGTTGCGTGCGAATGGCGGATGGACTCATTCGGGTCTTCTTCGATACTCTGCTCCACAGCAGCAAAAGCGTCTTCTGTGCGCACTGTACGGCGTCTCTGAGGATGCGCATTATCCACTAGAGTAAACGTGGTGCGAAACCGATGCATGGTTTCTCGAATTTATCCGATTTTGCAATTATGTCGACCGAATATTGGACTCAGCGCGCGATGCGTCGCGCGAACCGAACCATTATTTTGGTAATAAATTTGCACGATTTGCAAACGTTGTTCAGTAGTAAGTCTATTGATTATGAAATGGCAAACCAAACTGTGTATAAATCAAGTGACAGCTGTCAAAAAGACCAACTCCGAAAAAAGTATTGCCATATTGAAAACCACACGTCTAAAAAAAAAACCTTTATATATGTATATTTTGGTCATTCACCCACTCCCAAAACTTGCTGTCTGCTCCTGTAGTTGTAAAATTTACCCAGCACCTCCTCTGATTCTTATAGAGCACCTGCTCTGAGAATGTGCTCCATTTTATTCAATCAATGGATCTATTGAAATACGAGTGGGGTGATATGGCTTGCCACTAACCTATGTAGGTATCTTACTTCCCACTTCCAGTTTCATTCTCTAATCATTCTTAACTAGTACAAGCTGTGTTCATTGCACAGACCATTGCTTCAGGTTCTGCTTCTATTTAATCTTGATGTAGGGAAACTATTAAGTTTAGTTGTTTTGTTTTTATTTAAAAAGTACCTATATTAATCATGGTTATTGTGAATTTCCTTTCTTCGACCAAGGGCCGTATATATTCTCTTCTCAAGAAGCTTTTTGTTAGATATTCCAAAATCTGAATTCCGTTCTCCATATTGTGATATTGATTTCATTTATATATTAAGTTTGTAAAGAAGACCTGGCAAAAGTCTGCTTCCCCACCCACTGCTATACTCGTATTTTGTGCGCTAGACTTTCTCTCTCATTCAGTTTAAATGTCACATCTTTTTCAGCTTTAAGAATGTTAAGCAACATTTATTTACTTCTAATCCGGCTGTCTCTGTTCGTACAAATCTGATTCTCAATTGCATTGAAAATTTCTTGCCACAACTGCATCCCATTATCCAGTCAAAGCTATAATTTGTAGCGAGAATCCCTGTTCTTGTTCCTCTTTCGCTATATATACATACATATGTATGTTGTATAGTGTTTGCAATCCTTTAGCAGCACTGAACCAAGGATAAACATTAATCATCAACAACTCCTAGACTTCGACTATCCGCAGCAAACTTACTTATTTCTGCGCTAACATTTGAACAAATCCCATTTCGAAATAAAAGCCGTTATGAACATTGTTGTTGTAGGTACCCCATTATAAAATGAAAAAAAAAAAAAAAAAAATCTCCTCAACACACACTCTTTCATCCAAAAAGGACTTTTACTTCTTCCCACCCCCAACCCCCTATGTTTTTGCTGGAGGTTTAACAGAGCTCTAATATTTTCCTTTGTACTTTATGTAGTTTGGTGTTAAAAAGAATCTATAAACTGATCTCACTGTTTCGTTTTTTTTTTGTGAACTTTTTTTAAGGATTGAGTGGGTAAATAAAATCTTAGTTCGACATCAAGGACCTCCATTGTGCTTCAAAGTAGTTAAATAAATACGAGTATAAATAGGACGTTCAACTTAGGTGAAGACCTCTCTTATGACATTTAATCATAACCACCTATAGACTATAAGAGATTTCTGGGCTCTTCTGAAAGTGTTGCCGTTGTTTTTTTTTAATATTTTGTTTCTGTCTTAAGTCTTTTTTTTTTTTTCAGAAAGTTGCCCCTCTCGGTTGGCCGGGGTAAAGACCCCCTCATATGCGATTTTTTTCTTTTCTCGACTTTTTGTCAGAACTTATTGGAATCACCCTGTAAATGGTGTTTTTTTTTTACAGGTATAGAACTTTGAATCAACCTGTAAAGGGTGTTTTTTTTTTCACAGGTATAGAACTTTGAAATGGAATAAAACAGAGATAATTTAATTTTAAATTGACATGCAATTTACTTTATTCGAAAGATAATCTTCTGGCATTATACTTTAAATATGATTTCTGCCATATGACCGCCACGGCTGGCTCGGACCTAGTCATATCTGGAGGTCCAATTTTCGATGACTTTTTCCAACATTTCTGGCCGTATATCGGCAATAACGCGGCGAATGTTGTCTTAGAAGTATGGTCAATCGTTTCGGGCGTATCGGCGTAGACTAGCGACTTGCCGACTTCACAAATCCCCACAGAAAAAATTCAAGCGGCGTTAAATCGCACGATCTTGGAGGCCAATTAACGGGTCCGTAACGTGAAACTAAGCGGTTACCAAACGTTTCCTTCAATAAATCAATTATGGCACGAGCTGTGTGACATGTTGCCTCGTCTTGTCTTGAAACCACAGCTGCTGCACATCATGGTTGTTCAATTGATGAACGAAAAAATCAGTAATCATAGCTCTATAGCGGTCACCATTGACTGGAACATTCTGGTCAGCAACGTTTTTAAAGAAGTACGGACGGACCAATTATTCCACCAAACCATAAAGCACACCAAACAGTCAGTTTTTGTGGATGTAACGGTGTCTCAACATACACCTCAGGATTATCATCACTCCAAATACTTTAGTTTTGTTTATTGACGTATCCATTCAACCAAAAGTGAGCTTCATCGCTAAACAAAGTTCACCTATGAAAATTGGGATCAATGGAAATCTTGTTTTGGGCCCATTTGGGCAGAATTTGGAAGCGTTGTTCAGGCGTCAGTCTATTCATGTTGAAATGCCAAACCAAACTATAAGTAAATCACTTGACAGCTGACAAAATGGATAAAATAGTTTTGCCAATTTAAAGTTCTATTCCTCTAAAAAAAACAGCCTCTATATCGCAAGTAAAAATTATTAAAAATCAAAAAAATAAAAAGATATCTTCAATCCAACCCATTGTTGGCAAATAAAGCACACATATTTACAAATTAAATTCTGAAACGTTTTCAAATAGATATTCGAGTGTTTTATTTTGTCTTTATTTTTCTATTTACAGAGTGGCGACAAGGGATACTCGAATTGGATTTGATTTTTTTTTTAAAAGAAAAATTGTATTACTATAGCAGCAACCAGCATATCATTCTCAATCAACCTGCACCAGCGCTGCCATTTGGATTCATTTCACAGCACATCAGTCAAAACTGTTAACACGTAAGTCTCTGATTGTGTTAGACCTTTTTTATATATATATATTTTATCCTATTAGAGTTCATTTGAATGTTAATACAAATTTAATTTAAACAAGAAAAAGAAAAAAAAAAAAAAAACAAAAACAAAAAAGGATCTTCTTCGAATTTCCACCCAATTTGATTGATTCTTAAGATGTTTACCTTGAAGTATACAAAAAAATTTTTATTCATTGAGTATTTTGGGCACGTAACTTGATAGGTGGGTAGATAGACTCGAATAGATCATTGATTCTTCATAATCAGGTTTAAAAAAAAAGGACTGTACTTCAAATAAAAAAAAAAAAAAAATATGGGAATTTTAAGCGAAGGGTTTTATTTGATTGAATTATTTTTTGCATAATATTATAAGCAGATATAAAATGTTATATTTGTAACCTTTGAAAGGATTTTAAAACTTATTTGGAATCTCATCTTCAGAAAAATAATAGTATATCAATAATTGTTAAAGGAGGGAACGAGAAATGTTAACGTATTTGAATTTTATTTTTAAGTATAAGAAGTATAAAAGAGTCTTACTTGCGTATTTTTGTTACTTAACGGGCTCCCGAGCCTTAAAGGGTCTCCGCCTGAGGTACGGCAGCTTTCCATCCTCCACAATCCCGATTATCTATGCTCTGCTTGCAGTTATCCAGACCAAGTGCATCCGCGATGGCTTGGTCTCTAAATCAGAGGTTCGGTCTTCTTTGTCGCCTCTGAAACCTGGGGACTTTGTCAAGGTATTTTGACTTTTTGGACTACATCCACACGTCTGTAACCATAGTTCATTGGGTTCGCTGTTGTTTCTTCCCGTATAAGTTCTCCTTTTCTGCTTATTTTCCAGCACTCGGGGCTATCTAGCAGGACTAGGAGTATAACGTTGCGCGTACAGTAGTGCGCGGATTAATGCGATGCGATAAGCGTTCTATTGCATGAAAATGGTACAAAACAAACAACAACAAGAAGCTTGGACTGGTGGCACCAAATATCGCTCCACTGAGCGCACCATGTGAACACTAGCTCACATGCAAACTTTTCTCGCCTCGCTTCTAGCATCGCATAGCTTCTCACACTACTGTCCACGCAACCTTGGTTTTTTTTTTAAAGCGTCTACTTCACCTTACGCGGGAATTGAATTGAATTGAATTGAATTGAATTGAATTGAATGTTTGAACTCATTTAATTCGCCAAACCGATGTAGCAGGGTTTGCAAGGGTAATTCTTCGCCCTGAAAGACTATAACGGCATGTTTGTGAGCGGCCGCGAGTATAAAGTTGGACAGATCTGTAGAAGCTAGTATTTTCTGTGTTAGCGACTGCGAATTGTACAGGGTGTTTGTTTTAGACGTGGAGTACCTACTTTAAATTGGCAAAACTGTGTTCTGTGATAGCCGATTTGACAGTTCTCTGCTGTTTTGAGGTTGGTTTAGTTTGTCTTATATTTAAGTCTTTTTGCTCATTTAATCATCTTAGAAAGCAAACATTTTGAAATTAGCCTCTTTAAAACTTCATCTATGTCGCTTGTGTAATTGTTTTTGCCCACTGGCACGCCCACTTAAATTCTTATTATTCTTTTATTTAAACCCTCTAGAAAACTAATCATTTGCCCTTTTAATCTCTCTTATTCTTTAAATAGGACTGGAGTATTATTTTTCGAAAATCCACCTACCACCACACCCACTTTTCTATAATGTCAATGTTTTCCATATTTAAAATCCATAGAGAGTTGAAAATTTGCCACTAAGCTCTATTGAACCTTAATAATTGTGACCTGTGTAATTTTTTTAAGAGTCCGCATGAACACCTACTTAGATAAAAACACTCTTTTTGTGAATTTATTCCATCATCTAAACTCACAGCACGTTTTGGTATAAATTGGTTATTCAGTAGCAAAAACAAACCGAGATTGATTCATAATTTGGTAAGTGTCACATTTGTAACATATATATGTAATGTTTTACTACGGCAAAAACGAATTTTTTATCACACTGATAACTTGAGAAAGTAAATTGATTGATAAAATTGTTTGTGTCACACCCGTCACAAAGAAGTGTTATGTTTTACTACTGCAAAAAAACGTTTTTTTTTTTTTAAATGGTAACTTCAAAAAGTAAATTGTTAAATAAAATGGTTGGTGTAACACTCATCACAAAGGTATGTGATGTTTTTATCACTGCAAAACCAAAATTTGAATCAAACTGATAACTTTAAGAAGTAAATTGATTAATAAAAGAGTTGGTGTCACACCCGTCACAAAGAAATGTAATGTTTCACTATTGCAAACAAAGTTTTTTTTTATCAAACTTGTACCTTCGGGAAGTTTATTGTCAAATAAAATGATTGCTGTCACAGCCGTAACAAAGATATGTAATGTTTTACTAGCGAAAAAATAAATATTTTTTATCAAACTGATTACTTGAAGAGATAAGTTTATTAATATAATAATAGGTGTACTACACCCGTCAAAGATATGTGATGTTTTATCACAGCAAAAGCAAAATTTTAATTAAAATGATAACTTGAGGAAGTAAATTGATTAATAAAAGAGTTGGTGTCACAACCGTAACAAAAATTTGTAATGTTTTAGCACAGAATTATCAAACTAATAACTTGAAAAAGTAAGCTGATTGATAAAATCGTTGGTGTCAAAAAAATGTTATATTTTACTGCTACAAACACGAAATTTTTATCAAGCTGATGGTTTGAGTATGTACGAATAATATTGTGTCTTATCATCAGACAAAATTTCATTAAATTAAAAAAAAAAAAAAACACACCGAACCAGAATGTAATATAGAACTTTAAAATGTGTCACACCCGCATTTATCTAAACAAGGTTTGTAAGTATAAGCGTCACACTCATAACTAAACAAGTATCTAACGTACAACAGCATTACTGAAGAAACGTTTTTTCTCCATTATAGTTTATAGAGCTTCCTTAACCAGTTTTCAGACATTTCACCAACTTTCCCCATCTCTCTTACTCTCATCAAGTGCAACATCTGCCTAAATCTAAGACTTGAATTTGTTTGACAAGATAAAACGAAAACACTTTTCATTCCCTGAAATTACACCAGAAGAAGCGACTTCTATTTCATAACTCACATCAGTACCAGCTTTGTCAATAAATTCATTGAAATTTTCTTCTTTCAAAATGTGCACTTGAAAAAATTTATCACTTAGATACTTTTCTTTCTTTTTTGTTTCCTTTCACACGTGTTGGCAGATAAATATTACCTTTGAATGGAAAATTAAAACGAATGCATTAAATCTTCCATTCCATCTTAAATGAATGGAATATTTTGCATGATGCGAATATTCATTTCATCCTTCTCTCTCTCTCTCTCTCTTACGCTGTATTCTATAGATCATCTCACGTCACTAGACTTTTGCTTCCTGAGTTCCAAAGTGAGCTGGGAGAGTAATAAAGTCCTTAGATAAACCATGGATCTCTAGATTCTGTATTTGATGAATCCTTAAAGAAATAAATTTTCATCTCTCAAAAAGGTTTCGAATGAAAAGATATAGGGCGTACCGTACCGTATCATACCGTACACACGAACGACACATTGTGGGGATATTCTGAAAAAAGAATGGAAATAACGATGACGAACGAATAAAGCCCACTCCAGATTTATCCTTCCTTACTGGAATTATGTCTATACCTATAGCTGAGTTTATGCTCTTATTTTTATTATTATATTTTTTATATAATGCCAATGCACAGAGACTTATGTAGGCCATTTTCATTTCTTAATTGGTTGCAATATTCATTTCCTTCCTATTCATTCCTTTTCTGCATCTGTAATCCGTTATGTTTGAACCTTATTCTTATGCTAGGATTGCGAGCGTTGTTGAAGGATTCTGTGGAAACAGAAAAGTCACTTTGCACAGGTAGCATTGTTACGTAGGTACATATAGGTATAGGTACTACCAGAGTATCTAAGGCAAGTTATCCATTTAATTTGCAATTCTACTTATGCAAAATGCTTAATTCAAGGATTTATTATCGCCAAGGAGTGTTTCTGCATCGTAAAGGATATTATTCCACGTTTAATTCTGCGTATTTCCCGTTGCCCCTTTTATTAATTTTTTTTTATTTCAATTCAAAAATAACAACAATGAAGATGAAAATATTTGATCGTGGGCATTTAAGTGAAGGAACTTAAAGGAAAACGTGCGGTGCTTAAGTATCTACCCATAGAAAAATAACTCAATACATTCCGCCTTGTCTGCCCCTAACGACAGATCCACTGCCAAATAGGAATTGCTTCTGCTCCTCGGTGATATCTTATTTTGCAGTTGTCTATATAGGGCCTCCGGTAATTGTTCAGCTTCACGTGCTTTATTAAAGCCTATTTTTTTCAGTGCGACAAGTTTGAAGGATTAACTACGTTAATTGTTCAACTGCACGTGGCCTATTAATACCCAGTGTTTAGTGCGAGATTAAACTTAAACTCGAGTTAACGCACTAAGTTTTAAGGATTAACTCCGCTCGATACCTAATTGTTTAGCTGCACATGGTTTATTAGGCCCCAGCTTCTGTCAGTGTGAGATTAAAGTTAAACTCGAGTTAACCCACCAAATTTGGATTTGAATTGTTGGGCTGAACGTTTCCAATTAAGCCCTAGTTTTCAGTGCGAGATTAAAGTTAAACTCGAGTTTACACACCAAGTTTTAAGGATTAACTCCGCTCGATAATTGTTAAGCTGCACATGGTTTATTAGGCCCCAGCTTCTGTCAGTATGAGATTAAACTTAAACTAGAGTTAACACACCAAGTTTTTAGGATTAACTCCGCTCGATAATTGTTAAGCTGCACATGGTTTACTAGGCCCCAGCTTCTGTCAGTGTGAGATTAAAGTTAAACTCGAGTTAACCAACCAAATTTGGATTTGAATTGTTGGGCTGAACGTTGCCAATTAAGCCCTAGTTTTCAGTGTCAGATTAAAGTTCAACTCGAGTTAACTCACCAAATTAAAAGGATTAACTCTGTAAATTGTTCGGCTACGCGTGGCCTATTAAGGCCCAGGTTTTCAGTGCGAAATTATAGTTAAACTCGTGTTCACTCAGCAAATTCGTATATTTAGGCACAGTTTTTTTTCAGTAGGAGATCAATGTTAAATCGAAGTAAACTCACCCAATTTGACGGGTAAACTCAATTTAAACTCCGAAACTCTGATCATCTCTCGCTGAAAAATTGGAGCTAAGGGGCCTTACCTATAGATATGAAAATATTTGCCCCAATTTCGTTTGTTTGGTTCGTCATCAGTTAATCCGCCCGTAACCAAGGCTTGGTCGGGAAGTCACATTGATGCTGACGGAACGACCCATAACTTGGGATTCCCATGCCACCTGGCTAAAAATAGAAGTGTCAAAGCGGAAAGACACATCTCCCTCTCTCTCGTTTGATAGTCCCAATTAAGGTTCCAAAGGTATCGAAACCGAAACCCAATCTCCCAGTTGGGGTACATGGCACATGGCACCCGATGTAAGTGAGAGTCTATTCAACAAAATCAAACTCCAACGATACTCTTCTCTTTATTGACTCAGATGCTGCAAAATAATTCATGAACTTGTACTGGGGTAAATAGATTCCCTTTCAGTTTTTTGATCGACTCAACCTTCTTTTCGAAAGTAAAATTGAATGCTTATCTTTGTATACTAAGATTGTTCTGTACCCCAACACACACAGCATCCTCTTTGCGGATTTAACTTAAAAATACCAAGCTACATCAGCATGAACATCATGTCCCTCACACGGAAAATAAATATTCACTACCATTTCAAAATCATTGAATCGCTCGATTAAACCAACAAAGTTACTCGCAAAACATAAAAGATGTACCTACATATACCGTTTCCAACTGGCCTTCTCCGATAAGTCGAAAGAGGGAGAGAGAAAGAGATGCTATCCTACTGATACTTTTCATGATTTATATGTAGCAGCCAAGCATTCAATCGAGGGAGAAACGTTGCATTGCAAATGAAACGCAACCAAAGGACTTTTATGTCCTTCTTTTCAGATTCAGAGATTTTTCAATGTAGGTAGATATACGAGTAGGTATATACAAATTGCTGTGTTTGTGCGCATTGAATTACAGGACAGCAACGGTGGCAGGGTCAGAACTGAGCATTCAAATGAGGACCTGAATGTGACGAATTTATGTCTCCATCCTTGACACATGATTACTAAACTGCCGTTTCACGGATAAGAGACTTAACGCGTGGTTGGCTCAGCTGAATCGTGTTGGGTCGGGGGAGGGGGTAGTCGGTCGTATCGTTTCGTTTCGTTTGGCACTTTGCCAAAACTTTCTACAAAGGACCCCCATCATGTGAAGAATTACGGAATCCATCCGTCAAAGACGGGGAGCTTAAAAAATGATCAATTGAAGAGAACAACCGAACGCCATACCTTCATTTCACCTCCACAAAAAACAAACATCCTGGCTGAAAAGTTTTCGCCAGGATTCCCGATTTGGAACAACCGAAGGTACAGGTAGGTATACCTATGTGAAGTGAGATGAGATCCGCCGTAGAGATTCATTTATTTGTATGATGATGCTTTGTCAAGGAAGGCGCTTCTCTGCAGTTATATGTATGTTCTGCGGTGATATATACGCCCGCGCTTAAGGAGCACAAAAGTGTTATGGCTTGTGAGTTTAGCGCTGCTAGGATTTCTTTCCACCACTGAGCATACAAATTAACCTCAAACAGCGGAAGGATTTGCCCCCCAGGAAAGGGATCAAACTGCAAAAAGGTTTCTAACGAAAGTGGTTGCACTGTACATATGGGTGGTGGTGATGCTGATGATGGCAGCATCGCGTGACCTATGATTTATCTAAGGTTCCGCCTACACCATACACACACTCGGCCACTTTAGGACGCATAAGTGCTCTTGAAGGCAAGGGAACTTCATCTTCGTCGTCGTCGTCGTCGTCGTCGTCGTCATCATCGTCGGTCGTCTGTCATCTGTCAAGCCTAAGGGGCAGACAATGCTTCAATTACTATAAAGGGGTGCTTGTTGGGGTTTAAGGAGGCGTAGGTACATAGCATCACAGAGCACAGTGAAACCTATAAGACGTTGAGAAATTAAAATGCGGCACTTGTGTTCCTTGACACACAACACACAATACAAACACGCACGTTAACATTGCACGGTGGTTTGGAGTTTGTTTCGAGAAGAGAATATACGGAACGCATTGTCACGTCGTGTATTGTTCCCTCTGTATGTGAAATTGTGGGAACCTTTTAATTACAAACGTCACCGACAGATGATTTAGTGCAATTTCAAAAGCACACAACGATATGGCAGGATAAATATAGCATATATATGCCGGAATTAGATAGGAAGGAGTATTTTATTTGTATGCGGACATGTAGCATCAGAGATGCTGATGGTTTTGGATATGCTATTTGGCTGAAAAATGGCACAAGGGTTGTAAGTAGATTTGGTGGCGGAATATACTCCTAAACATACATATATGGCTATTAATTTAATTTGAAATGAAAGTGTTGACCTCTTGTGCGTGTGTGTGTGGTGTGTTTTGAGTGGACGTGTGAAGTATCGTGTGTGAAGCTTTTTTCGTCAAGGGTCCTTATTATGTCTGGAGGCATTCTTCACTTAAAATGACTAATTTAAGTGTTAAGGGATTTTTTTTTTGATTGCAATTAAGGAATTTCGTGTTATACATTAGTTACCAGAAAAAAAAATGGCAAAAAATATACAGATGAAATATTTTGATTAAATTTGCGAGGTTTAGGTCGTTTTAAAGCGGTCCAGTAACCCAAAGGTATTTTTAAGAAAAACATACTCGAGATTTTGATTAAACTTGACATTAAGATGATAAGAAAGACGAAAAGGTGGTCTGGCTACAACTAAACGGATGGGTCGATTTTCTTTATCCTTAAACTTGCTACGTTTTTGAACACACCTCTGACACTTTTCTTTTGAATTTTTTAAGACCAAAAATAATAATATAATAATTTCTTTGGCTAAAAAAGAAAATCTTATATTTCTCAGTTAATTTTAATATATATGGATCTAAAGGGTGTTTGTTTTTAAACTTGTGGTTTTCAAGAAGAAATAAAACGCATATAATTTAATGTCATGGCCAAGAATTTAGTTTTATTATAAAGATAAGGGTCTGCCATTATGTTTTAAAAATGATTTCGGGCAAGTGGCCGCCGCGGCTGGCTCGAATAAATTCCAGCCGAGAGGCCCAATTTTCGACCACTTTTTGCAGCAATTGGGGCCGTATGTCAGCAATAACGCGCCGAATATTCTCTTCCAAGGCGCCAATCGTCTCGGGCTTATCTGCATAGACAAGCGACTTCACATAACCCCACAAAAAATAGTCCAGAGGTGTTAAATCGCACGATCGAGGTAATGCGCTCACCAATAAATTGATTGTTTCGTTGGCTGTATGGCATGTAGCGCCGTCTTGTTGCAAACAAAGGTCGTCCACATCAGCATCCTCCAATTCAGGCACGAAAAAGTCGTAAATCATGGCGCTATAGCGTTCCCCATTGACTGTAACATTATGGCCGGCTTCATTTTTGAACAAATATAGACCAATGATTCCCTCTGCCCATAGAGCACACGAAACAGTGACTTTTAGAGGATGTAACGGCGGCGGCGTCTCAACAATGGCTTGTGGATTATGATCACTCCAAATACGACAATTTCGCTTATTAACGTACCCATTCAACCCAAAATGAGCTTCATCGCTAAATTGGGATCAACAGCAATCTCGTTTCGAAATAAATCTCCACAGCATGCGTTGTTCAGGCGTCAGTCGATTCATGATGAAATGGCAAACCAAACTGAGCTTAAATCATGTGACAGCTGTCAAAAAGACCAACTCCGAAAAAAGTATTGCCAGATTGAAAACCACACGTCTAAAAAAAAACATCCTTCACGAGCTGCGTTTTAGTAAAAAAGGATACCGAAAAATAGTTATTATGCCTAGGCACTTTCCATTTTTTCTTATGAAGATTGATTTAAGAAAAAAATTCGAATTAGAGGGATTAAAAATAGGCCAAGAATCGAAAGAATTTCTTCGAGTTAGAGGGAGTTTCGACTTAAACAAGAGTTTTTAAATCAATTTATTTCTAACACAGCTTGATTGCGCATTTTATTTACAGATTAACGAGAACCTACCTGTGACTAGTCAGTGGTGCAAAAGCGCCAAGTAAAAAAGAACAAAAAAAAAACTGTCACACTTTTAGTTTTTCCAATGTTTTTTTTTTTTTTTGTGTTACTAAATGGAAAATTACTGTCGAAAATAGTTGTGTTCTTTTTTTTGGACGCTTTCAAAAAGTGCATAGTAAAGTTGTAACTGGATTCATTCATTAAATATGTTTTCCGTATATTCCCCTATTTTAATATTAACTAATTCAGGTTAAGTGAGTCGAATTATTTACCAGTACAACGGGGTAAAATTGAAGTGTTCTTCTTTCATATGAGTAATTTGTATTTTTTTTTTTCTAAATAGAAAGAGATGTGTTAAAGGGTGTGGGGGGTGTGTGTTGTGGGGATGCAAAATATTCTAAATTAACCAAGCAATGAGTTGCTAGCAGGTAAATGTATATTTTTGCTTTTTTCGATACAATTTAATTTTATGCTGTGTGATGAAAATTCAAACATACAAAATTTACAAAATAATTTAAAATAGAAAAGTTAACATTTATATCACTTGACTTTCTCTGCATTTGGTAATATTGAAAATAAAATAATTTATCGCACACAAACTATTATTATTCACATCGATTACAGAATCCGTCAGCTAGAGTCAGGCTCACTTTTGCACACATCAAATCTATGAATCCGCGAACTATCAGCACGGTATGTAGATACTTTTTTGTCTCCAAAAAAAAAATACTTTACTTATACAGGGTGCTTCAAAATTAATGATAAATACTTTGTTAAATGATTTTTAGGCATATTCCTTAAATGAATAGAAAAATATTTGAAAACCAAACAACGGCAACACTTACAATATCATGCAATCGCATTTTTTTTTCTCACATTATTTGTTATGTGCTATCACAATGTGGTTCTAAAGTATGGATTAATTTGGTTATGGGAGCCTATATTGTATCCATTTGCCAAAAACTGCTTTTTGGCCAAGTTGAACAAAAATCGACCTTGTCGTTTTTGAAATATCGAGTTTTCAAAAACAATTTCAAACATTTTCTTAAAACTCAAAAAATACTTTATTTTGAAAATTATGGTACCCAAAATTATTTAAAATGTATCAATCATTCTTCATAAAAAAATTTAACAAAACCAGTTGAACCGTTTTTGAGAAAAGCGAAAATCAAAAAAAAGTTTTTTGCGAGGTGCCAATAATAATCATTTTTCAAAATCATTTTTTTTACGCTTATAATTTTAACTATTAAAATTTGATTTTTTTTTTTTAATCTGTCAAGCCGATTTTGAGAAAAATAAAATTTTCCATTTTGGCCAAACATTTTGTATGACAGGTACCTATACAAAGTTATCGTTTTTTTTTTTATTGTTCTAAAAAAATGAAAAAAGTTTCGGGGGAATGGCCAAGAAACGCCAGGTACTAAGTTTAAAGAAAATCGACCCATCCGTTTAGGCTGTAGTCGAACAGACAAACAGACCGACGGACGTTTTTGCGAAACCCACTTTTTTCGTCTTCCCGATCATAGTAATGTCATGTCTGATCAAAATCTCGAGTTTAGTTTTTTTACGAATCCATAACTTGCCATAAATAGTACCTAAATATCGAAAGTAAAAACAAAAGACTGAATTTCTGGCTTAAAAAAAAAAGTTATTGCATGATATTGTTGATGTTGCCATTGCTTTTTAATATTTTTCTATTTATTAATTTTAACTCGAATATTTTAGAAAATTGCGTAAATGACCTCCTTACTTAACGATTTTATTTCTTACAAAATGCCCAAGAATCATTTACCAAGTTATTGTTCATTAATTAGGAAACACCCTGTAGGTATAGCTTGCATTTAGCAATCTACCAATGCTTTAGACAAAATATCATTTTTAGTAGAATTCTACCTATGAGCGGCCAGTGTGTTGTTGTAAGTATTTCCCGCAAAGCTTTACCAATCCATAATGACATAAAAAGTCAAATGGTACGAAAAGTTTAACAGAAATGTTGATGTTGACCCTAATGATTTTGTCTATTGCAATTTTCTCTTAACCTGCTCTGTGCAAAATGTGAAATTCACAAGCAACAAAATATCTTCGTGTAAAATGGGTGCATTTGTTGTTAACGTTTGGTAGTAGCTAGGTAGGTAGGTAGGCAGGTAGATATGGCGGCCAAAGAGCCGACCAGCTCGCCGACCCAATTAGCGCAAAAAGCGCCGTTTTGATACCATAACTCATCGTCTGAACCTCGGGTCTAAAGCCCCGAGTTAGACAGCTAAATCCCGAATTTCGCCTAAGAGTCATTTCGTCGCGTTTAAGAAAGAGATCAAGTCTTTGATCTTCAGTTCGGAAAAAAACGTCAAGGTCGTCAAAAGAAAGCCCTTCCAAGTGATTTTATCTTTAAGCGGGCTAGAGCAGGGCATTTACAGAGGAAGTGAACTTATCTTTCATTTTCCTGCTGGTTCGCACAGCTTCGATAATGGGTGTTGTAAGAAATACCCAGTTTCGCCGAATGCTCTCCTATGGCAATGTTTTGTCTTGGTGTACACATTAGATCTTTTGTTTGGGATTTATTATAGGCGGGCCACATCTTTCTAGATATAACACAGTTGCTTAGACTTCTCCACCTTCGATTGGATTCAGTGAGAAAAATTGAAAGTAAATTTCCCTTCATAGTTCCGAGTGGAATTTAAACTCTTTCCGCAAGTGAGCTATGAAGGGCTGATCCTTGCCTACCTAGTTCGTCTGCCCGCTCATTTCCCTCAATGCCACAGTGACCTTATATCCAGATAAGAGTGACACTAAGATTGATATTCAGGCTTGCAAGCTCATCCCGGCATTGCTGGACCAATTTTGAGGATGATGTAGCCGCCTGACTGTCTGTTAGAACTGCAGTATTTCGAATTTGGTTTGGGTCTTGTTTGAGTATTGTGCATGCTTCACTCATAGCCAGTTATTCTGTCTGAAAAACGCTAGCATAGCCAGGAAGTCGAAAAGATTTGGTGATATTTAAGGACTCTGAGAAGATTCCTGAACCTAACACCACACTCCATCCTTGAGCCGTCAGTGCAGTGTAGATAGTTGTGTCGTAGTCTCTCGTCACGACGTCATCCTTCCAATCCTCTCTAGATAGAATTTCAACTTTAAAATCCCCCCCGATGCTCAAAGTAGTGGTGCCGTAGTCCGTAGGAGTCGAAAACATATCATTGGGAATCAAATTTGCGATATTGCCATGACCATAGGGTTTTTTGCAAACCAGCAATTGGATTCTTTCAGTCCTATCGCGCTGCAAGATACCAGATATTTAATGTGTAAATTGTTTGGAAGTAAAGGGTCTTTTTTTAAGAGGTATATAACTTTAAGTTGGCAACATTATTTTAACTAGCGGCCATTTTGTCAGCTGTCAAGTGATTTTTTTTAAGTTTGGTCTGGCCTTTCAACATAAATATAGACTGACGCCTGAACAACGCTTCCAAATTCTGCCCAAATGGGCCCAAAACAAGATTTTCCTTGATCCCAATTTTCATAAGCGAATTTTGTTTAGCGATGAAGCTCACTTTTGGTTGAATGGATACACAAAACTGCCGTATTTGGAGTGCTGATATTTCTCAAGTGTATGTTGAGACTTCCCTACATCCACAAAAACTGACTGTTTGGTGTGCTTTATGGTTTGGTGGAATAATTGGTCCGTACTTCTTTAAAAACGAACGTTACAGTCAATGGTGACCGCTATAGAGCCATGATAACTGACTTTTTCGTTCATCAATTGAACAACCATGATGTGCAGGAGCTGTGGTTTCAAGACAAGACGAGGCAACATGTCACACCGCTCGTGCCATAATTGATTTATTGAAGGAAACGTTTGGTAACCGCTTAGTTTCACGTTACGGACCCGTTAATTGGCCTCCAAGATCGTGCGATTTAACGCCGCTTGAATTTTTTCTGTGGGGATTTGTGAAGTCGGCAAGTCGCTAGTCTACGCCGATACGCCCGAAACGATTGACCATACTTCTAAGACAACATTCGCCGCCTTATTGCCGATATACGGCCAGAAATGTTGGAAAAAGTCATCGAAAATTGGACCTCCAGATATGACTACGTCCGAGCCAGCCGTGGCGGTCATATGGCAGAAATCATATTTAAATTATAATGCTAGACGATTATCTTTCGAATAAAGTAAATTTTATGTTAATTTAAAAAAACCATCTTTGTTTTATTCCATTTCAAAGTTCTATACCTCTAAAAAAAAACACCCTTTACATAATATAGACAAGTTTAAACATAGCTTTTGGATATTTCGATTAAGCTGAATTACTAACCAAAGACCAAACGTCTTGCCACAGCCACCTTTATTTATAAATACAACGTGTATCGCTTATATTGAGCATGGTAAACTTTAATCTGCCTGTCGCTTGATTGATTTCGATCAAAAAGTTCAATACCTTCATGCACTAAGTATACCTATTTAACTAAACTTTAAATAAACCTACAAAAATCTATGCGAACATAAAATTTTAAAGTCTTGACTGTGAAAAATATATTTATTTAGTGAATGCCTGTAGGAAATGGTATCTTATAGGTCTTACTTCTTGACTTCCATGGTTTCTTTTTTTGATAAACTTCTTTCAAATAGTTAAGGGCAGTTTAAACTTTTCATACAACTTTTCCAACACACTCAACCTCGACCGACGGCGACGGCGACGGCGACGACCACCCGTTCTTTTCTGAGTTTCGAATCTATGCTTTCTTTTTTGTTGCCTGTTTTCCGTTTTTTTCTTTCATCTCGCAAATACACACACAACTTTCATCATTTTTTCTCATCAGCTTGTAGCATTTTTGATCAAAAGAAAAATATCCATGACTATATTGTGGCTTCTTGTAACATATGAAATTCATCTTCTTCGAGAAACAACGCCAACAGCAAAGTTTTTAGTTAAAAAAAACACTTAAAGTATTGGACATATTTAAGCGTGACGCAAGTTAAATAGTGGAAGCAGCTAAAAAAAAAAAAAAAACAAGAAAAATTGAAAAAAAATCTTCTAAAATATTTTGGTATTTTTTGTTGTTGTTCGGTTGCAGCCCAGCATCTCTTCTAAAGAACTAAAAAAAAACAAGAAGAAAACCACAACATGACACACTCCCAAAATGCTCGGTTTCGTCTTTTCATGGTGGTTGTTGTTGGCCCTGTGTGTGCGCTCGCCAAGGAATTCCGAATTCCGAAATGCATAGTGCCCACAGCGACAGCAGCTGAGAAATTCCCGGCTTTTCTGGAATGCACACGTGGTAATGGTTAAAGGCTTACACACATACGTTCACCACGGTTTGGCAGCCGCACAGACGCTTTATTTTTTTGTATATTGCTTCCGAATTCCTCCTGCGCTCCCCTCGTGGCGTGCAAAGAAAATAACAAAAACAAAAAAAGTAGGTAATAAATCCGTGGCGTAAATGAGCGTGGGTAATTTTTCATCGACCTTAATTTGCTTATAAACACGAAGGCGCTTACATACAATAAAAATAACAGCAACAACAAATTCAAATGAAAATTTTCCATTAGCGTTTGAGACTCTCACAGTCTCAGAGTCTCGCATAGCAAATATAAATGTACCCACACAAAAAAATAACAGGAACACAGAAGCAGAAGCAGAATGAAAGGCGGCAACAGCAACGGGCTGATGGCAACAATGTTATTAAGGCCGAAAGCACCATTAAGGTGCTTTCACAGGCCATTACGGGAAAAAACAATTACAGCGCGAAGCAGTTATATTTTTACATCGTAATTGTTATTGCAAGTGAAAAATCCTTTTGTCGAAACGATACAAAAGCCATGTGATAGTGTTGGTGTTGTTGTTGGTGTTGGTGATGTCGTTGCGGATCCGATGAAAACGGAAGGCAAAAGGTGCCAGGCGGGACTATGCTATTCCGCACAATCCGCATGAGAGATCCGCTGAGTTATCCTGGCAACAATAACATTGAGTCCAACAAATGAATTGTTTATAAAGGTATTGTCGTTTGGATTTACCTATGTATATTATATCTACCTGTATACATATATAATGTATACATATTGTAGAAGGGTTGGCAGACAAAGGGACTGGGTTTAGGGCTTGATTGGTGGTTCCGTATCTAGATGGCTTACTACTTCCAGTCGCAGAACACAAAACACAACAGAGTGTGTTCAATTTGGCAGAACGATTTTAGTTGGAGATTTATTAATAAAGAACATTTAGAGAGCTACACCATCACTGTTTAAGTGGTTTCGCAGTAGTCATACAATACTGATTATAGGGGGAAATTAAGGCGGGCCTTTATTGTTTACAGTTATGGTGTTGTTTTGTTACTCATTATTGTACAGGCGAAACTAATAGCATATGGTTCTAATTGTATTTCTTTTTTTTACTATTATTATTATTATTATTATGATTATTATTATTACGCTCGTTGATCCTTTCCGAGTGTGAATATTAAGTAGATTAAGTTGGAATAATAATAATAATAATTGGGGTGCTCGAAATTCTGACTAAAATATTAATCTTTTGTAGGTAATAGAGTAGATTTGTTATGTGAACTTAAGGACACGTTGGATTTTAGTTGTAGTTTGAGGTAAACTTTTATGATTGTTTCCAATTAGCTTTTTGCCATTAGCATATCTTCCTAATACCTAATATGCATAACTGAGTCGCACATAGTTGCTCTTGTAGTTCAAGTCGCTTTGTATTTTTAACACATTTCCGGCAAATTTTGCGAAAACGTAACGTCTTACATTTCGACGACTTAGTCCAGGCAAAATTGTAGACGTATGTAGGTAGGTACTTCTATTGCAGGAAAAATCCAAGTCATTATTTGTAAAAGCAAATCATGTGCGCTCATAAAAAATTATTGAAATTCAAATGTTGAAAATATCGTTTTTTGGCATAAAACTTTTAGGTATACCTATTAACATCAAATGCTATCGAAAAGTACTCCACATGCAAAACTTGTAGATCATGCAATTATATACATAACATTTTTAGCATTTTTCTTCCTTCGACTAGTTAAGAAGATATGGTCATTGTTCCGCGTTTCGAAAAAAAAAACTTTTTCCTAAAATTTGTAACTACATTATTTGTTTTCTTAAAGTCGCGCTTAAACCATTGACATGGTCACGAAAAAACAAAAAAATAATTACTTTAATTTTCAGTTGCAATCATCTTCTTGATCTGTCTCTGTCAAATCGTCTTTTTTCTCGCCGACGCATAGTGGGGCAGAATGCCATAAAAAGTAGCATCAAATCAGCCGTTACAGCTAATAACCTGAAATTTTGCACGATAGCTTCGGAGACTAGTCCTGAGATATTTTCAAACCCGACCACCTGAGACGCCCACTTAAACGCCCACTTTTCTGAAATGTGTCTTTTTCAATATTAAAAACTTAAAGAAGATTTATTGAAGATCTAATTTTTGTCCGCTAAACTTACCCACTTCAACGCCTTTTATAGTGAAGGAAAACAAATAAATGAAACGAATCTTAAATTATTCATTTATTTATTCAGACTTAGGTATAGTTAAAAAAAAAAATCCATTAAATTTGCCCATTTATTACAAAATCAAACCAAAAATTTGTATTATAGGTATCCTTTAAAGTCATCACCTCATCACTATCATCATCATTGTCATTCCTGGACATTTGGCGGTTTCAGCAAGTTGAGAGCTTCTTTGGGAAAAGACTGGATTTTTTGTATGCAATTTTATAATGGGATCCGAGCTTAGCAAAAAAAAGTTAAGTTGAAGTAATCTTTTTGATGTAATGTCAAGCATAGCTTGAAGACTGACTTCGGCACTTGTAGCTGTAATTTTCACTTGATCTTTGTTGGGATAGCAATCTATTTTTGCATTCTGCAACTCTTTGTACGATGGAAATTTTTCAGGAGCACTCATTCTTATCACATTATATTCGTGGCGTGAAAGTTTCGCTGCGACTAATACTGCCAAAGCATCTTCTCCTGTCATACAACTTTTCTCCTGCGCCTGCTAAATGCTTTTGAGGCTTGCAGTTGCTTCTTTTAAGAGTTTGTAGGCTGAAAACTGTCTGGAAGCTCTTAAACTCAGTTGAGTAGCATAATTGAGAACATTAAAATATACCGAATCTCTCAAGTCCTGCGTTTTGATCCTTTTTGTTCGTTCAGAAGAAGTCTCAAAACTCACTTCGGGACGACCACGTTTTTTCACTGAATCTGGTGCTCTATACAATACAACTGTTTAACCATTTTTCATTAGCTTTAAAAAAATTTTCTTCGATCCTGCAAGCTTTGAGTCACCGTGTCTTGAAATCAGTTTTGAAATGCAAGAATGTTTTGCTTAAAACTTCTATTTGTGCCTTTTCAGTGCTTTTTGTTATTTTAATAAGTGTTTCTTTTAAAAAAGATGAACTGTTCTTCAATAGTTATGCTCCCGGAGCATCTCATAGTATCAACTAGTTTACTTCTTGTCCTAAGGCATTGAACAAAAATGTATCAACCGAAGGCACTATACAAAAATCCAAATATCACGAAAAGTGCAGAAAAGTAGCAGGATTTTTTGACGAAGATACAAAATACACATCACACTCATTCAAACGACATAAAAAAATAAAAACTCGGACGAACCCGGAACCCAACTTAAAGTCTACGAGATTTAAGAAATGTTTAAAAACACACTTTTTAAAATCTGATCACAGGACATCAACTCTATTTTAGAATTCTTTTTTTTTTTGTTTTTTTGTTTTTATGCCTTACACGTTTTGACATACCTGAAGTTGAAGACTCCATACCAAGATTCTAAAATTATTTGCAGATCATCGAAAATTCAGCCTCTATACAAAGAAGAAAAAACACCAATTTTTTTTTGAGTTAACTGACGAATAATCAAGCCAACCAACTAAGCTGCGCTGTGATGAATTATATAAGTGAAAAAAAGAAATAATTTGGATTTTTTAATAATGTGGATATTACTTGATCGAAACAAAAAAAAAAATTATAGATATTCTCAATTTAGTTTTTTGAATTAATGCCAGTTTTTGGACCATCTTGCCCCACTGTGAGGACTGTATTAATTATTTCCTGGTATTCTTGAATATATACCGTTCAGGAATAAACCTTCTATTCAGTAAATACACTTTCTAAGTCTTTTCGTTTTGGCCTGATATTGGAAGATTTGTAGTGTATAAAATGTCAGGCTCATTAAATTCTTCGAGGCATTTTACTTGATTATAAGTGCGGCTAAAATCCAACGTGTATGAAGGAGAAGGTATTTCAAACTGCTAATATTGAATATGAATAGCTCAGCCACACAAGACCTTCTAACTGGTACTAGTTATGCAACAAGTCGCTGAAGCCACAAGAAATCTTTAACAGCTTGAGATGCCGCTACATACTCCGACTCGGTAGTCGACAAAGCCACACACTTTTGCCTCTGCGATGCCACAGCGATACAGGTCCACCGCGAAACATGATAATTAATCCAGAGGTAGGTCTTCTTGTGACAATGTTACCCGCGGAATCGGCATCATTCAGGATCCTTTTGACGGCATTTACATGCATTTGAGTAGGTGCTTCTATGTATCGGGATACAACTCCCACTGCAAATGCAATGTCTGGCCGGGTATAGCCACTGCCAAATACATGAGGCATCCTACTGCTTCTCTTTATGAAAATCTTACGCCTTTTTGAGATAAATCGTCTGCACTTCCGATGATTTCAGCTGGTGTTGATACTGGCCTACTTTCGGTCATATTGAATCATTTCAAAGCTCGCTCTGCATAACTGATCTGGCTTACAAAAATCTCTCCATTTGACGTCCGTGATAATTTCAATCCCAAGAAATATTCCATCTTCTTTCTTCTTTGCTGCTATTAGCCCATCATCGATTAAGATTGTAAGAATAAGACGGCTATCAGCATCGTTTCCAATGAAGACGCAAGGATCCATTTCACAAGCTCTTAAGTTGAATTTCTTCAGCACATAGGTGAATTTTTCGTTCCAACAACGAGAAGCTTGCTTTAAACCGTAAAGGCTCTTTCGTAACTCACACACTTTTTCAGAACCATCATCGAATCCCAAGGGTTGGCGCGTGTAAATGTCCTCACTCAAATCTCCATTTAAAAAGGCTGTTTTAACGTCGAATTGAACTAAAGACAAAAAGCGATATTTATTTTGCCCATGACAGCTTTCACAATAAAAGGCAATAGCAAAAACAGTTTCTCTCTCATCGGAGATATACAATTACTTATTGAGGATTGAAAAAATATCATTTGCTCCTCGCATTCAATCAACTTTGGCTCGGAAGAAAAGCATACGCATTATGAGTTCCACTCTCATTATAAAACGCGTATTTTCTTGAGAAATCAAAGAGCATACTCTAAGTACCTATGTGGAATGTTTAGAACTTTTTGCAGGTCAAAGCCAGCACAGACAAATGATGAAGGGGAATCCTTGCCTTTTTCCTGATCTTCCATACACCATTTTGGGCTTGTCTCTTTCTGCTGAGAATGTTTTGACACAAGAAGTTTCTGTTTCTCATCCAATTTACGGTCTTTATTGGACTCGCAAAAGATACACTTATCTTTTTTGGGAACATGGATTCCGATATATTGAACCTTTTAAAAATTCCGCGAAACATTTTTTCAGAGACAGCATTTTTGCTTTCCTCCATTTGTTTATCCTTTGCAGTTCCTGCCTGTACAGATTGGAAATACTAAAATATTCGGTAGGCAAATAAGTTCGATTGCTCTTAGAACGGAAATAGTGGGATGGAGCGTTTGGCAAGCTTTCAATAAAAGTGCAAACTGCTACTTTGAGAACATCGGAAGTAGCATTTGCCGTGGTTGCTGGACTTCTTTTGTCTGCTCCGTGTGAAGGAGGAGGTGCTCACTGGTTGGAGTATAATTTTATTCATACGAAACAGGAGTAGGTACTTTATTTTGTAGAACCTTCTCTGATTCTTATGGAGCACCTGCTTTGAGTACGTGCTCCGTGCAGTAGGAGCTCCAATCTTAATTTACAATTTATTGCAAGAGAACGGAGAAACGGAAATTTCTATCAAACATGACATAACGATAATAGAGATCACGTAAAAAGTGGGTTTTGCAATTCTATCTGTCTGTCTGTCTTTACCTTGACCTACCAGTCTAAACCACTGAAGTGTAAGATATTGAAAGGTTTTCGTAGCTATAAAATAACGGTAACTGCCATAAAACAGTCATAGAAAAAAAATTTATCTCGGAAACGACTCTAACGATTTTGGTAAAAATTTGTGAGTGAACAATTTAGTTTGCAATACAATGCCTTTCGTAGAACCGTTTTATTTTTTTCATTTTCGCCTTTCTCGTTACCGGCTTAACTGGTTGTAATAAAAAAAAACTTGTATGGGAAGCGTGTGGCAGGCACGTTGTTTTTGTGACATCTGTTGTTTATTATTCAGTTACCGATGACAAATCACCATGACAAGTTACACGATTGAACAGCATGTCCAAATGATAAAACTTTATTATCAAAATGAGTGTTCGTTAGTGCAAACGTTGCGTCCATTTTACGGTAGACGGGTTGCCCTTCACATCAGTGGTCTCAGGAACGTTTGGTTGTCAATCAGCCTACATTTGAACTTCAAAAGAACGGAAGAATATCGGCGCGGTCAGTGAAAGTGTACAGCAGAACCAAAGGCAGTCGATTCCTTACCGTGCACAAGAACTCGGCCTTTCGCAGACTTCAACTTGGCGAATTTTGCGTCAGGACTTGGGCCTACACCCGTAGCAGATTCAACTGAACCAGGAGCTCAAAGTTCATGACCATAGAAAACGCCGGCCGTTTGTTCGTTGACTATGGGCTTAAAACTGTTTGGAAGAGGACCCCAATTTTGGCCGAAAAATCATCTTTAGCGATCAGGCGCATTTTTGGATGAATGGCTATGTTAACAAGCAAAATTGCCGTATAAGGGACGACACCAATCCGTCCGAGGTTTGCCACGTGGCAATGCATTTTCAAAAAGTTACCGTTTGGTGTGCATTTTGGGCCGGTGGGAAGCGGCGGCGGCGTCATTGGTCCGTACTTTTTCGAAAACGACGTTGGTGAGGCAGTCACCGTCAATGGCTAGCGCTATAGAACGATGATAACCAATTTCTTACTACCCAAATTGAAGCATATAGATGTAGGATGGCGGAGGTGCTACGTGCCACTTAGCGGACGCCACGATTGACATTCTGCAATTTATCTGATTCTCTTTATGATAAGAGTAACCAGAAATTCGATCGTGCCCTTGTATACGACGCCGCACCATCAGCAGAGATACAAAGATTAAATTAAGATCAATACCGAAGATCTTTTTACAACACCTTTAATGACTTAGACAACTTTCTTTTGACAACTCTAATATCTTTGAACCGGAAGTAAGCTTTGTAGGCAGGTACATTTTTCTTAAATTCCTAAAATTTCTGTCAATGAAAACGTTTTCCCTAACAACAATGTTTTCAGAAATTTAATTTCTTTGACACACAAACTCATCATCGTCATCATCCTATGGGTGTAAAAGACCATGAAAACGAAATCTAAAAGCAAAGCCTCTTGACCGGATATTGACACGATTTTTCCTCCATAGAATATACACACACACAGATAATATAAATTATTGAAGCATTTCACCAAGGGAACTCTGCTGTCAGTGCACTCGTGGATGTAATATCTCGAAAAGCTTTCTTGAATGGTACTTTTCATCTGCTGCTGCTGCTGCTGCCGGTACCATCAGTTACATATGTACGTACCTGTACATATAGTATATCTATATCCTGCCATTCTCATGCGGGTAAAATGCAAGTGGGCGCACGCGTACACAGGCATACAAACATTTGTATCAAAAGCTATGTACATTTATATCAAAAGCTGAATCTTAAAGAGCGCATTCTATTGCTATAATTGGATGAGTCAACTCATTTTCACAGTTTCAAGTCCTGTCGGCGGAAAAAGTAAAAAAAAAAGAAATCACAAATAGAGAAATGACAACAGAAAGCAAAAAAAAAAAATAAAAAAAAAAAAAACAGGAGGAAAAGATATGTAAAATTACAGGAAAAAATAAAAAAATCACAATTGTAAAGATGTATACTCTAATGAGATGGTTCCTCTTTATCCTTTGTAGTTACAGTTGAGGAAATATTCATCTAGATGTGTGTTGGTGTGTGTCCTATGGCTTGACTATGTATGTGGGTGGTTGCATTTAGCAAAAGCAACTACATTATCTGTCATCTGTAAAAGCAAAGTGCAAGCAGCGACGACAATGAAAACAAATCCCGCTGCCAGCTCAAAGTGAATTTACTTTCTTAAGTGGGTTGGGTGTACAGAACATACAAATATGTAGGTTTGTACGATTATGTGCCAGGACAATCTATGGAAGTTCATCTATATTCTACACTCCAAGGATGAAAGAGCAAAACATACGAGTAGCAAAAAGAAATCTACAAGCAAGTGGATGGTATCAAAAACTGAGAAATCTGGTATTAAAATTGAAATGTAAGCTTACGAAGGATTCTTAAATTTACATTAAAAGTAAACACTAAACAGCTCAATTACGAGATATTATTGTTTGTGATGTAAATTACTCGGAAATAGATAAGTATCTACAGACATCTCCAATTGAAAGTATGTTACGGGAAAGATAGATTTTAATGTGGAACGAAATATAGGAAAGCTGAGTTTTTCATACCCATACCCCATAAGGAAAGAGGGCAATATGAGAAGCTCAAGTCTAGATTTTAGCGACGAACGTCACCATCGCCATTTTGAGAAAAAAAAAAAGAATTTATCTTTGTTGCCGAAACTTTTTGTTTTAGCGTAAAGGGTGTTTTAATTAGACGTGTGGTTTTCAAGAAGAATAAAAAAAAATATGTGAGTGTGGCGGGACTCACGGTTAAATAATGGGTGATTTTTTAAGAGGTTTAGAACTTTTTTAAAAAAAAAAAACACAAAAAAATCGAAAAAATGAATGAAATATTTATTTGAATCGATAGTTTGAACCTTGCAATTTAATGTTTAAAGATAATTTCATGCAAATGTTGACCGCGGCTGCGTCTCAGGTAGCCCATCCGCTGAGTCCAATTTTGGCATACTCTTTCACACATATCGGCCGGTATCTCACGAATGAATGCATGGATGTTGGCTTCCAGTGCGCCAATCGAAGCGGGCTTGTCCCTATAGACATTAGCCTTGACATACCCCCACAAAAAATAATCTAATGGTGTCAAATCGCACGATCTAGTCACAATCACATGTGTAAACATCAACGTTTGTAAAAGTGCCTAATTTTTGTTACTGAACTTCATCAAAAAAAACATATTGAATAATTAACACTACATTACCTATCTGTAGGCAGTGCTTAAAAAGCTTAGTGTTGAAAGAACTTCAGCGAAATACCCAGTTAGGGAACCGCTGTAACGAAATTTCCAAGCACTAAAAGGCTGGTGGTGAAGTGTCCAACGAACGGTGAAGGTTCGGTACTGAAAGGTCCTGCTTCGTAGTTCACTCTCAACTTTAAGATGACTTCACATTACACATGGTTATTGTTTATGGTAATCACTCTCTGAGCATCGACAAACAACAACTGTCAGCGGAGAGCTCTAAAACCGTGGTTTGAGTTAAATGACACCGTATCCAAATTCCAAAGGAACTTAATGGTTTGACTGACAGGGGCCGAATTAAAATATCCAGTTAGAACTGTCAACGAACTTGCAACCTTTATGAAACTCCATCTTTCCATAGAGTAAAACTTACAAAAAGTTCAGTCTTAATTTTATACTGAACGAACCTCAAATGAATGTCACTATGAGATAGCCGGCGAATTATATATCTTGAGTTTTTAGAATATTTAGTTGCAGTTGTTGTCAGTGGAAATCACTAAAATCGCAGTTTCAATCGATTGACACCATCAATCGCCTATAGAATTGGACGCTGTGATTTTTAATGAATGTTAACTTTGTGCAAGTACAAAATTAGCCGATAACTCTGCAATTTGTTCAACCTCAGCTATTTTGTATATCCCAGCCTCCTACGTCCCTCGCCTACGTGCCTAAAAATTGCAAGAAGAAATTGACTCGTTTAAAAGCAGTATAATGTAAACGTAGAATTTAAGTTCAGATTTGTATCACTGAACGCACCCGATATCCTACCATACCTACAGCCATTGACCTACCATACCTACAGTCAATTGTCAATCCCTACAGCTGACTATTATTATTTTTGTTTTGATTTTGTTTTCTTTTTAATTACTAGTGTCGCGTCCATTTTGTTCGGGGAATAATTAAAAATTAAAGAAAAATATATAAAAATATCAGTGTTAAAATGATAAAATCGTCGGTCGCGCTAAAAACAATTTGCTTTCGTCGTTGGCAAAAACAATATAAATGAGTGGTCGCGATAAAGTACAATCTAATTGTCGGTCGCGTTAAAATCAACGTAACGTAACGTGCTACAACGTAAAGTGCACGAAGTAACTTTGCACACGAACGTTCACGTTTTTTTTCACTCTACCGCCAGCATAGATGTTTACACATCAAAAATTCCAGCCGAGAGGCCCAATTTTCGAATGCTCCAATTGTTGCGCGAGATGGCGGATGGACTCATTCGGGTCTTTCTGCTCCACAGCAGCAATAGCGTCGTGTACGGCGTCTCTGAGGATGCGCATTATCCACTAGAGTAAACGTGGTGCGAAACCAATCCATGGTTGCTCAAATTTATGCGATTTTGCGATTATGTCGACCGAATATTGGACGCAGCGCGCGATGCCTAGCGCGAACCAAACCATTATTTTGGTAATAAATTTGCACGATTCGCAAACGTTGTTCAGGAGTAAGTCTATTCCAAACGGAGCATAAATCAAGTGACAGCTGTCAAAAAGACCAACTCCGAAAAAAGTATTGCCAGATTAAAAACCACACGTGTTAAGTGTTAAAAAAAAACACCCTATATATTGCATAGTGGTAATCAAATTCTATAAATTTTTGTTCCTAAAAGCAAATAATTATAAACACCCTATGTACAGGCAAGCTATACTACAGGTCTAAATTGTCTCTCTCTCTCTCTCTCTTGTAAAGGGTGATTTTTTAGCTGGTTTGGTTTTGGCAACACTGGTTTTGACAGCTGACGTGTGTTTAGTACCTTGTGTCACTGTCAAACAGCTTCAGTTTGGTTTGCAATTTAACCATGGATCGTCTTACAAATGAACAACGCTTGCAAATTATTGAATTTTACTATCAAAATTCGTGCTCGGTTCGAAATGTTCGAAATGCTTTTTTATCGAAAAATTGTGTTCAGCGATGAGGCTCATTTTTGGTTGAATGGGTACGTAAATAAGCAAAATTGCCGCATTTGGAGTGAAGATCAGCCAGAAGCATTGCAACAGCTACCAATGCATCCCGAAAAAGCCACTGTTTGGTGCGGTTTATGGGCCGGCGGCATTATTGGGCCATATTTCTTCAAAGATGATGCGAATCGCAGCGTTACTGTCAATGGTGAACGCTACCGAGCGATGAAAACAAACTTTTTTTTGCCCGAAATGGAAGTTCTTGACTTGCATGATATGTGGTTTCAACAAGACGGTGCCACATGCCACACAGCACGTGAAACAATGGCGCAATTGCGAGGCGAGTTTGGTGAACAGTTAATTTCACGTTTCGGGCCTGTCAATTGGCCGCCTAGATCGTGCGATTTGACACCATTAGATTATTTTTTGTGGGGGTATGTCAAGGCTAATGTCTATAGGGACAAGCCCGCTTCGATTGACGCACTGGAAGCCAACATCCATGCATTCATTCGTGAGATACCGGCCGATATGTGTGAAAGAGTATGCCAAAATTGGACTCAGCCGATGGGCTACCTGAGACGCAGCCGCGGTCAACATTTGCATGAAATTATCTTTAAACATTAAATTGCAAGGTTCAAACTATCGATTCAAATAAATATTTCATTCATTTTTTCGAATTTTTGTGTGTTTTTTTTTTAAAAAGTTCTAAACCTCTTAAAAAATCACCCATTATAATAAAATGTTTGTTCTGTGGTTGATTTAGCTAACGCTTTTTGGAATTACCTTTATTCGTTTAGCTTTGCCAAATTATTCCACAAACGTGATCAAATACAAGCTTATTTTGGAATTGAATGAATAATCCTCGATGCTCAAACGAACCGCACTAAATAGTTTGAAAATACCTTCCGTCGCAGCTGCTGCTCTGGTGGTGTCATAGATTAGGTTTAACACACAACAGGATACAGATTTGTATCGTTTCTACCTAAAATACGATATAAAAAAGCCACCGTGCGTTTTAAATACCATAAATACTATAAAGGTTTATGTAGGTTTATTGAAAATGATTGTATATGTAGTATATATACCTATCTCTATAAAATCCTATGAATGTTTGTGATAATTTTATTTTCAAAATAAATACCACTGACGAGGCTCAGTTAAAAAGGGTTCTATTTATGCGATGCCAATAAGCAGTGGCGCAAAGTGGTTAACATTCAATGAACCTCGTTGATTTACACTGTGACTGTATATTATTCCAACGAGAACGGAAACCATTAGGCTGCTCTTTGTTGTTGTGTTAAAGTGAGTGTGAGTATAGGTATAGTTGTGTGCGATTGCATTGCCTTGAATTACCTACCTCTTGTGCGGTGCCTCTGTCGGTGCCACACATTTATATGCCTTCCATCTTTTGGCCACAATTTTATAAATATCATGCAAATACATATACATATACCTAAAGCCACTATAGGTATAGGTTCCCACTTTAAAGGGTGAATTAATGCTTTTGCCAATATTTGTGTAGTCAAACGATTGCAGCGCCGCCGCCGCTCGTCGCCTGCCCTACTCATTCCCTCCCCCTTCCGCCGCAAAATGTTAAGCTTTGCACCGGATACGCTTCGTTGTGTACAGAGTTTGCAACGAGCAGCGAGATAAAACAGGGACATCTCTGAAGCTTACCAAAATGAGAAGTTATTGAATCGTACACACATAGGGTGGCAGTTTTGTGGAGGTCGTGCGTCGTCGGTCAGATCAATGCGAAACTTTAACCATGTTTATAGTAAGGCAACAAATTGGAAAACTTTCATGCTTCAAAGGTCTTCCACTACCTAGCTGGGTGTAGCACCAGTATACCAATATACTTTGATTTCACATTTCTTTTGTGGTGACCATGTTTCTTGAGTCACATTATAGTATTGAAGACAAAAGTCAAGATAGGATTTTTTTTTTGTGTTAAATTAAAGTGTATGGTCCTTTGAAAATTAAACCATCCCTCAGGTTTGTAGTCCAAGTCGAAGACTTGTCGGGCTGGATCCACGTGTCCCAGCCATTTCATCCGCTATATTTCCAGCCCTTTGACCGTAAGGCTATTCGTTGAATCTTCTCATCGATATACACAATGGAGGACTCTTCCTCCCAAATCAACCAATCGAATCATCATCAGTTCTTGACAAGGTCTATGCTTCAGCCCCACTCAGCAGGGCCATCAGGATGATAACGGTTTTGCATAGGGTCTTGGTTTCTTCAGAGATAGCTTAATGCATAAGACTGATGAAATAGCGTTGCCAATCGCTTGATTATTGGTTTGATGACATTATGCTATAAAAGTTTTGCCTATGTAGACAAAGTCCTTGACTGCTTCGAAGTTGTTTTATCCATCGTGAAATTTTGCCCCTGTTGGCGATGTTGAGATTCCTTTCTCGATGACAGCATAGATATATGTTCTTCGTCTTGTCCTCATTAACAGCCAAACCCATTTTGCAACCTCCGATTCAACTTCAATACATGCAAATGAGCCAGAGACAGCTGGCTTCATTCTCCTGTAATGTCAATATCATCGTATAATATTTGAACGGACTTTTGAAAAATTGAACCTCCATTGTTAACTTGAGAGTGGTTCCAAGACAACACCTCCAAGACCTTTCGAGACATCAAAGGATTCATTAGTTTTCTTGCTGAACGTGTTTATGCTCCCTACCAAGTCATTTACCGTTGCTTTGAATTGTTTGACCAATATGTCATTCCCAACAGCAGTGTTTTACGTCTTAAGTTTGGATGTCGCTGGTCGCGGTTCTTATTGATCGATTGGGTGGAAATTTTAGACAACATCATCCAAGTTGAGTGTACTGTTCTGCCTAACAGTGGAATGTTGAGAGTCTGAAAATATGTCCCTTCTAGATCCATAGCACCGAAACCGTATTTACTGCCGTATTTCCACTCTTATGCCCACAGGCTTCTGCTCTGGCCTTTTAGTGTTGGGGAGAACTTCCGCACATTATCTTAGCCAAAAAGACTATCCAGTACCAATCAATCAATCATCTCTTATTCCCACTACCCAAGCTGGATTCATATTCTATTGCGTTCTCCATCGAGTGTAGATTTGACGAATCTTCTGGTTTGTCTGGTGTTTTCGTCCATTAAAGATATTTACATTCATTTTAACCCCTGTATTTGCAGATTTTTGACTAGGTCGACGTGCGTCGCTGGTGCTTTTTAAGTCTAAGTGTGAATAAATCGTCCTAACACCTACAGAAACTTTGATTGCCAGAGTGAAGTTTTTTTTTATTTTACCAACAACTGTCGAAATGTAACAAATTCGTTACACAATATCGCCAGCAAAATTTAATAAGCGACATTTAAAGACTTGTTGGACGGATTCAATGCCACTAAGCCCCATCTTACTGGAATCATAGCAAGCCCAAGTACGAATCTTCAATAGCCTCCGTAGCGCTCTCCATTGAGTATAAAGTGGTTGTCATGGAAGAAATATGAGGTCCTCGTGCTTCGGCGCACACTTTCGGCAACAATTGCATTTTTCTTCGTTGAGCGCACATGACGAACAAGGTTGTATTCAGGGTTATCAATCAGCCAAACCAGTCGCACCAACTTCATTCACAAACTTGCCTATAGCAGCTGCAGTTGGTGTATTATTTCAAACGAAATTTTAATTAAAAATTTGCACTTTTTTAGTCAACACAGCATCGGCTTTGGAAGTAACATACAGTCTGCAACAATAAATGGAGACATATTTGTGGCACTCTCCATTGAACCTAGCATGTTCCATCTGGCATTGTATTCATGAGGAACGGTAAGATTTCTCATCTTCTCTGTACTGTATATGTCCTGGTCTCTCCCTAAGACGTAAGCTCCAGCTGGGAGATCTGATCTGACACACTCAAGAATCTCGAAATGTTTTAATAAATTTAGAAGAGCTTTCTGTTTTTTCTAATTTTTAAGATAAAATTTTTAAGAAACGTATCATTTTTCATATTTACCAGATAAAAAAAATTAATAATATTGAAAGAATCACTAGAAAACTCTCGAGGGTCATTTTCGGTTGTCCGTTCATTAGAGAGTAATGTCTGTAGGGATTTTAATATCACGAGTGCACTTGTAGAGTTTTATGAAAACTAATTACTTTCACTAGAAATTTTCGGAGAGTTTTCTCATTAAAAATGCCTGTCCATTTCTACTTAACTCTCGGGCATTTTGACATTTAAGTTATTTTTATTTTAGATTTTAATATAGTGAGTTCTTCTGTAGAGTCTTTTGAGAGTTAATTTCCTGAGAGTACTTTCATACTTTGTCCTTTTCTTATATTTTTTCTGCTAGTTCTAAGTTCAAGTATACAAAGGTTTGTAGAAACTTTTACACTGCTTAAAAATAAATTTAGAATTCATGGGTTCAACAACAGGTAGACAGTATTATCAAATTCAAAGCGAGGTCTGCCCTTAAAATTATTATCTTACCTGTTTTCTCAAATTATGAAATTTTCTTTCTAGTTAACTTTCAGAGCTTAAGAAACTGACTGTACATTAATTTTTTGATTCCAATCCTCGTTTTTATAATCTCAAAAAAAAAAAAAATTAAGATGAGTATTCGAAACTCAAAAAACCAGGATCATTCACTTTAACTGGTTCTAAGGTAAAATTCTAAAAGCATGACTATTTCGCTATTGATTGATTGGTTTCTTTTGAAAATCACCGTTACACCATATAAACCGTCGACAGGTAATTGTAAATTACGAACAGTGTTGGAAATCTCCAATATTGATCAAAACATGTGCCAACTTGCGAGTAGCCATCAAAAAGATCAAATGTCGGGAGTAAAAATGCAACACTTGCTACTTTGTACCCGCGAGTGCCCCGGCAACTCTCCGTGAAGTGCTCTCAACACTATGTCCATTTGCAAGTTGGCTCTTGAGAGTTGCTTGAGAGCTACTCTCAGTGTTCTTACTCTCAAATGGACACGGACCTTAAAAATGCAATTATTCGCAAGCTACTCCTAAGATAGTGCCCGCTTGCTACTTTGCTCTCGAGAGTGGCCTGAGAGCTACTCTCAGAGTTTTTACTCTCAAAAGGACCTTAAGAAAAAAAAAAAAAAAAAAAAAACCTACATTTTTTAAACTAAATCTTCCAATTCTTTTGCACGAAACAAAACACAGAACAGATGGTAACCTTATTTCAACGTTATTTAGGTCCTGCTGAAGGGCAAGTTATGTGGAGAAATGTTAATGGTGGTCGTATAATTCCGAAAGTGCGACCTTTTAAATTGCCTACTTTTAAGAACTTATTACAGAGTTCGAACATTTGCAAATTCATTCGAGCGTACCTTCAAATATAAAGTATATTATATCCACGGTATAAGCCATATTGTCAGCCTTGAGCTGTGTCTCTGGTCTCACCCTGTTATATTCCATTTGTCTCTCTCTGTTTGGGTTGGGTATCGTATCGTAGTTGTATACGTGTAGTTTCACGCTTAATTGGAAATGAAATTGCAAACCAAGTCGACTATAGTAAAAACAGTAAGTGGGAGTTCACCCGCTGATGCTGTCCGCTAATGCGTTCAGATGCCAATTTTAATAATTGGCAAAGAGCTACTATATATTTGTATATGACTATGAGCGCTTGTTGTGCTGGTAACCTAACCATACTGTGTGCAGTTTGTGTTGACTGCGGATTTTGGTGGTGACTTTTGAAGTGGATTTTAGTCACGATGGTCATTGCAAAAACTACAGAATTACCGCGGTTTATGGTCTAGGAGGGTTTTGTCCAGTATACTATGCTGCGCAGTCAAAATGAAGCTTAACTATAAGCTTGATATTTTCCCAGGTCTCTGATATTTGATTATTTATCAATGAAATGGAAATTTTAAATCAAGAAAGCACCAACCAATAATGGTGGATTTACATGTACATATATGTGCATTTGATTTGAGCTGCTTTTTGTAATTGAATACTACATACTGAGTTTTAACCCACTTCAAGTTATGAATGGCGTAATTCGTAAAAATATGATCATCTGAGTAAAACCTTTATTACTTTCCCAACGTAGAAAGAATTTTTTTTTATCAAAAACAACTTTTTTGTGTTTATCCCATTTCACTCTATAAATATCAATTTTTTTTTTAATAATCTCTTCAAGACAAACAGAATTTTCGATATATTATAGGTACCACTTTTCGTTTTTACCCCCTTTCACCCTATAAATACCAAATTTTTGAGTAAAATATTAGTAATGCCATCCACTCAAAATAATCTTCTTTAATCCGACAATTTTTTTTTATTGTTACCCCATTTCATCCTACGAATTGCAATTAAAAAAAAAATAATACTTGAAGCCATTTCTCAAGAATAACCTTTCAAACGCAGGTAGAGGTTTTTTTAATCGAATATGTCTTTTCCATTTCACCCTACAAAGTGATTTTTTATTTTTATTAAAGGTGTTTTTTCTAGAAGTGTTTTTTTCAAGAAGAAATAAAACGCAAATAATTTAATGTAATGGCCAAGAATTTAGCTTAATTATAAAGTAAATGGTTTGCCATTATGTTTTAAAAACGATTTCGGGCAAATGGCCGCTGCGGCTGGCTCGAATAAATTCCAGCCGAGAGGCCCAATTTTCGACCACTTTTTACAGAAATTGGGACCGTATGTCAGCAATAACTCGCCGAATATTCTCTTCCAAGGCGTCAATCGTCTCGGGCTTATCTGCGTAGACAAGCGACTTCACATAACACCATAAAAAATAGTCCAGCGGTGTTAAATCGCACGATCTTGGAGGCCACGCCACAGGCCCACGACGCAAGATAATGCGCTCACCAAAAGTTTCGTTCAATAAGTTGATTGTTTCGTTGGCTGTATGGCATGTAGCGCCATCTTATTGGAACCAAAGGTCGTCCATATCAACATCCTCCAATTCAGACATGAAAAAGTCATTAATCGTGGCTATGTAGCGTTCCCCATTGACTGTAACATTATGGCCGGTTTCATATAGAAATATGGACCAATGATTCCCTCTGCCCATAGAGCACACCAAACAGTGACTTTTTGAGGATGTAACGGCCGGCTTCTCAACAATGGCTTGTGGATTATGATCACTCCAAATACAACAATTTGGCTTATTAACGTACCCATTCAACCAAAAATGAGCTTCATCGCTGAACAAAATTCGCTTATGAAAATTGACCTCAACGGCAATCTTGTTTTGGGCACAATTTGGAAGCATTGTTCAGGAGTAAGTCTATTCATTATGAAATGGCAAACCAAACTGAGGATGAAACAAGTGACAGTTGTCAAAAAGACCAACTCCGAAAAATTTATTGCCAGATTGAAAACCACATGTCTAAAAAAAACACCCTGTATTAATAAGAAATTGAATAAATTGGTGAGCTGATGTACAAGAGTATAAACGTTTAATACCTTCAATTCATAGCCTATAAAGCTATTGTTTTGTAAAAGTATCTTATATGCTGTATCTTTGCAATTTTGTCCTTTTTATAAATCAATTCAAATAGCAAGACCTTTAACAGATACCTGCACTCAATTGCAATTTAAATAAACATTCAAAATAGCTTTCTAAATTTTGTAATTCAGTTGTAAAACGAGTAGATTGAATTTTATTTATTTAAGTTATTTAACTTATTTTGTAATTCTCTCTCTTACACGAGTACCTTGTTAATGGACATCCGTTGCCAATTTTAATCGAAACTTTTTTCTAAAAGCACGAAAACATTTATGCTTTTAAAAGTAGAAAGAAAAAAAAAAAGAACATTTACTCGGCCATCCCGGTAGCGTAAAGTCGAAATTTACCTATAAATACATACATACCTACCTGTATACACTTTATGAACTTTTGTTCTGTGCTAAAAAGAACAAACTTCCTCTTCGGTATAATACTCTAACGGAAACCATGCATTAGAAATACCCATTCCGATTAATTCGCAGAAAAGTACACATTTCCTGTTCCGTGCACTCAACAATAACAACAACAATCCGAACACACAAAGAGGGCAACCTAAAAGCCAAAAACTGAACAAAATAAACTCCTTATTTCTAAAATATAGAATGTTCTTTTTTTTTGATTTTGCAAAGGAATGGAGTTCGTTTGTTACTCTCTCCCTTTCCTCTCTATTTTTCTCTTTTCTTTCATTTGACTCTGCAAACAAAATTAACGCTAAACAAATTTGTTTATTTATATATATATATTTATAAGAACTATAGCATCAGTATAAGTACTCCTGTGTCCTGTATAGAAGCGCACATAAGCTAAAAAGTTATCCCGCCAAAGCCGAACTTTTGTTGATCCTAAGCGCGTCCATCAAAAGTCTTATGAATGACATAATTGATGGTTGTTAACACAAGCAGCAAGGATAAAAGGAATTTCGTTCTAGTTGTGTATAGTGTGTTTTTAGGTGTGAACATTTCATAGTTCAAGAGGGCATTGGCGAGAAGTACATTAGTATTAATCTCTTAAGTACGATAAATTGGACACCACCTCCTAATCTGCTCACATCCTTCGGGGGCATAGTGTATAGGAATAAGTAATGGTTCTTGTTGCTCATTCCATGACAATGATTATGGTGGTTTGCATGATTGTGTTTTGAGGGATAATATCCTTGTCATTATTCATCTTGGCATTGGAAGCCATTTTGATAATATGACTGTTCGTCGCCCTCGGTCAGTCGGTGATAAATAATAATACCTATCATTCCAGAAGCAAAAACAGGTCCATCAATATTAATGACTGGCCGACAGCTGAAAATTGTTTCGAATGCTGATTGTAACTGTTATGCATATTCTGTGTATCTAGTTGATTGTTGAGCGAGTTCTGTCTTTATCTTGGGATGAAAATAAACAAACCGTGAAAAGCCGAATAACTAAAGTTCACTGCCAGTGGTGGATTTACAGCAAACTACAATATAAGTTGGTTTAGGCGGTTTGTGGTCAGGTTAATTAGTTGAAAGTTTACAACCATTTTGACCACGAAAATCGAAAAAAAAAAATCGAAAGAAAAATCAAAAAGCGAAATAACTTTTATAAAGGGTCTTCCAATAGGGACTTCCGAACTTTGACAGTTGATAGCGGCCATATTGTTGAGGATACATCTATCAAATTGGCTGTCATTTATTCAGTCTGTTTTGCCAAATCACCATGGATGGATATAGCGTTCAAGAGCACGTGGAAATGATAAAATTGTTTTATCAAAATGGGTGTTCTGTTCGGGCAACTTTCTGCGTGCTTCGGCCATTTACTGTCATCTTCAGCGATGAGGCACATTTCTGGATGAATATGGGAACGTCAACAAACAAAATTGTCGAATTTGGGACGACACCAATCCATATGAGATCCAAGAGCGTCCACTGCATGCCGAAAAAATCACTGTTTGGTGTGGATTTTGCGGTGGCGGCATCTTTTTCTTTGAGAACGACGTTGGCCAGGCCATCACCGTCAACGGCGAGCAGTATATAGGTCGATGATTACCAACTTCTTTCGGCCTGAATTGGATGTTATGGACACCAACGACATGTGGTTTTAACAGGACGGCGGCGGCGCTATGTGCCACACAGCTCACGCCACATTGAAAATTCTGCACGAGTGATTCGAGGGCATGGTCGTCTCACGTGGAGGTGATTTAAACTGACCACCGAGGTTGGGCGATTTGACCCCGTTAGACTTTTTCTTGTGGGGTTTTCTGAAGTCGCAAGTTTATGCGAATAAGCCAAAAACCAAAGCCAACTAACCCATGCCATCGGTCAAATTCAGCCTGATTTATGCGACATCAGAGTCATTGAAAATCGGACATTTCGGATTCGCGCCGCCACCTAGAGAAGTCGCGGCGGACATTTGGACGATGTTATATTCCATACATAATGACATCGATAGGACTTTCAAAAGAATACAAAATTTCGATGATATCTGACACACACCTTGTTTTATTTAAATTTTAAGATAGGAAGCACTTAATGAAAGACCCTGCAGTTAAAAATTATTAAGATTTTTTTTTTAGTACGTGCATTCGCCCAAAAGTAACGTTATCTACCTGTCAAACGAAATTTTTCGGCCATAAACGAAAATCTGATTTTTCTCAAAATCAGTTCCACAGATTTTTTTTTTTAATTTGTTTATAAATTTTATTAGTTATATGCTGCCATTTAGTAAACAAAAATGGTTCCATTTTTTTTATTTTCGTTTTTCTTGAAAACGGTTGAATTGATTTTGATCAATTTTTTTGAATGAGATATGATTGATACATTTAAATAATATTGTATACTAAAATGTTCATACAATTATTTTTCGATTTTTAAAAAAGGTTTACATTTTTTTTTTTTTTTTGAAAACTCAATATTTCAAAAACGATTAAGTTGCTGCGAAATAACGGAAACTAAAAAAAATAATGCTAAAAAATCTTAAAAACTTTAGAACTTTGGCTTCATAGTAGACACCAATTTTAACAGAGACACAGCTCTTAAAAAAAAAAAAAAGAAAATAAAAAAGGAAAACAAGATGTTTGTTCTCTTAATTTTTACACATCCACAATTCGGTTGTGGAATCCACTTCAAAACAGTGGTTGTCGAGTCACAACTAGTGCAGTAGAATGAACAGACATTTTTTTTTCAGTGTACTCAGTAGGTACTATCTTTTTAACATTTAATTAAAGTTAAAATCACCAAATGCCTATTTTATCTTTTTCGTATCATCATCCTTACTCCATAATGTCATTTTAAACAATAAAGAGTGTTTTTTTTAGACGTGTGGTTTTGAAGAAGAAATGAAACGCATTTAATTTAATGTTATGACCAAAAATTTAGCTTTATTATAAAAAAATAAAAGTTTGCCATTATGTTTTAAAAATGATATCTGTTAAGTGGCCGCCGCGGCTGGCTTGAATAAATTCCAGCCGAGAGGCCCAATTTTCGATCACTTTTTGCAGTAATTGGGGCCGTATGTCAGCAATAACGCGCCGAATATTCTCTTCCACTCAATAAATAATCCAGCGGTGTTAAATCGCACGATCTTGGAGGCAACGCTACAGTCTCAACAATGGCTTGTGGATTATGATCACTCCAAATACGACAATTTGGCTGATTAACGTACCCCTTCAACCAAAAATGAGCTTCATCGCTGAACAAAATTTTCTTGTGAAAATCGGGATCGGTGGCCATCTCGTTTTGGGCCCATTCACCGAACGTAAGACCCGCTTGATGGTCGTTCGGCTTCAATTTCAATTTCAATTCGTGAAATGGCAAACCAAACTGAGTATAAACCAAGTGACAGCTGTCAAAAAGACCAACTCCGAAAAAAGTGTTGCCAGATTGAAAACCACACTTCGAAAAAAAAATCACCCGTTATAAGCGTGAAAAATTTAGGTATGTTTGTTTACTACTGTCACTGTTCAGCTGGAGATTATTAAGATAATAGTTTTAGCATGATACTAGTTTAAAGTTGTTTAAAGCTATGAACATTTTAGTAAACAGCTTTAAAGTTGAAAAATTGTGTATTAGTATCATGTTAATATTTTGAGATCAAGCTGACTAAAATTTTGCGCCAATCCTTTTAACTATCATCAGTAAATTTTTTTGTAATGAAAACAACATTTTGTTAAAGATTCAACCACAACCTGTACCATCAAAATAATAGCTCAGACACACCTTTATAATAAAACCAAAAAGGTGTCGACGCTATCGTACTTTTAAAAACAGCTCCCAACGCTGGGTGATTTTTTAGCTGGTTTGGTTTTGGCAACACTGATTTTGACAGCTGACGTGTGTTTAGTACCTTGTGTCACTGTCAAACAGCTTCAGTTTGGTTTGCAATTTAACCATGGATCGTCTTACAAATGAACAACGCTTGCAAATAATTGAATTTTACTATCAAAATTCGTGCTCGGTTCGAAATGTTCATCGCGCGCTGCTTCCATTTTATGATCGGCGTTCTCGACTTTCTGAGCAGTCTATTCGGAAGATTGTGACCAAATTTCGCACCAAATTTACTTTGTTGGACATTAAACCACCAACACGTTTACGTACTGTGCGTAGTGAAGAAAATATTGCGGCCGTATCAGCTAGTGTGACAGAAGACCGCGAAATGTCGATTCGGCGCCGTTCCCAGCAGTTAGGCCTTTGTAACAGCACTACGTGGAAAATTTTGCGGAAGGATTTGGGCGTAAAGCCTTTTAAGATACAGCTGGTGCAAGAACTAAAGCCAGCCGACCTACCACAACGCCGAATTTTTGGTGAATGGGCTCTTGGAAAGCTGGCCGAGGATCCGCTTTTGTATCGAAAAATTGTGTTCAGCGATGAGGCTCATTTTTGGTTGAATGGGTACGTAAATAAGCAAAATTGCCGCATTTGGAGTGAAGATCAGCCAGAAGCATTGCAACAGCTACCAATGCATCCCGAAAAAGCCACTGTTTGGTGCGGTTTATGGGCCGGCGGCATTATTGGGCCATATTTCTTCAAAGATGATGCGAATCGCAGCGTTACTGTCAATGGTGAACGCTACCGAGCGATGATAACAAACTTTTTTTTGCCCGAAATGGAAGTTCTTGACTTGCATAATATGTGGTTTCAACAAGACGGTGCCACATGCCACACAGCACGCGAAACAATGGCGCAATTGCGAGGCGAGTTTGGTGAACAGTTAATTTCACGTTTCGGGCCGGTCAATTGGCCGCCTAGATCGTGCGATTTGACACCATTAGATTATTTTTTGTGGGGGTATGTCAAGGCTAATGTCTATAGGGACAAGCCCGCTTCGATTGACGCACTGGAAGCCAACATCCATGCATTCATTCGTGAGATACCGGCCGATATGTGTGAAAGAGTATGCCAAAATTGGACTCAGCGGATGGGCTACCTGAGACGCAGCCGCGGTCAACATTTGCATGAAATTATCTTTAAACATTAAATTGCAAGGTTCAAACTATCGATTCAAATAAATATTTCATTCATTTTTTCGAATTTTTTGTGTTTTTTTTTTTTAAAAAAAAGTTCTAAACCTCTTAAAAAATCACCCATTACAAGAAACTCCTTTTTAATTGTATACTTTTTTTTATTAGAATTAGAGCCGTTTGCTGACACGAAACATAAATATTTATGTTCAACTTACAACGCTTATGTTCTACTTTTTCCTGTCACATAAGATTTATTTTTTTATTTCTTCTTGAAAACCACACGTCTAAAAAAAACACCCTTTACATTTTGTTTATTTTAGTAATCCACTTTATTGCAAAAGATATGCCATTGGAATAATAACTGCGTTTGGTCAGTAAAATATTTAAATATACCTAACGTACCTGCGCACATTTTTTAATTTTCTTTTTTTTTTAATTCAAATATTTTATTACAATTTGCTATAATTAACAAAGACTTATGACCACTGTTTTTGTGTGCAGAAAAGTCTTAATCCGCCTATGGTCAAAATGATTCATTTAACACCACCCGCATTAACCATCGCAGATTCAAGTGAGTATAGGTATCCGTATTTCGCCGCGTCGCCGGTCGGCCGTTTCGCGCCATTAGCCATCCAGAAGTAGGTATGTATATAGTTGTTTACTCATTGAAGAGGAATACAAGTTTGCCATTTGCGGATGGGCGCCTATTTTTGGGTTGATTTAATGGAACCACAACAGTTACCAAAGTTATATAATATAGAAGGATCTTTGTAATTGAGATGTTAACGCATACATTAAATGTAAAATAGTGAGCCATTTCGTGTTTGTGCGTCTTGATGTGAATAACCAAAACAAGGTCTAATGAGATTTTTGTTTTCCCTAATATTTTTATCATGACATTCGGGGGTAGCGCAAGGAAAAAGGAATATTTTAAATAAACCCAAGAATACGGACATAGAACTAAGATTGAAAAATAAAAAAAAATGAATTTGTTTAAAAGGTTTACAGGACGAATTTGTACTGAGAAGGAAGTGCGGGTTTTATAGGAATCGTCTTTCCTATAAAAAAATAAAATAAAATGCACGACTGCGAATCGCAAAAATTTGTTCTTGTAGTTTAAAGCCTTAAAACGTGCCTAGATATTGAAGATGTATGTTAATGAGTTAATAATGGAATATGTTGCTAACGAGAAAGTATGATACTATGAGAAAATTTGATTCTTTTGTTTATGAAACGAAAAAAATATGCGTGACTTGATCGCACGAAGTTGCTCTTGTCGTTAAATACTGTGTGTAACCCCCTCAAAAGAGTCAAAAGCACTAAAAAATTGATTTTTGTTTGTTTTTTTTGTTTACCTAATGTTTTTGAAAATTTTTCAATGCATTTTTTTTTTTAAACTATTGAGAAGCATAAGATTGCAATTATAACAAAATCGGTTCAACCATCAATAAAATATACGCGAATAACCCAAAAATAAAACATATAAGACAAAGCAATTGGATACATTTTTAAAATGCAATATTATTTAAACTACTGAAAAGTACGGACTGCAAATATATTACTTAATCGTTTGGGTCGCTAACAAGATATAAATGAATAACCCACAAATTAGGCAATTATCTAAAAATACGTCAATAAGTGCAAAGGATTTCTGTTTTGCGAATTGAATGGCAAAAACCTATAAAATTCCTGCTTTATACACTACGAGTACAAATTTTATGAAAATTCTTACAGCCGTTTTCGAGATTTTTGAAGAAAAAAAAACGAAATTGTTGTACGATAGCTAACCACTCTAGATGAATTACAATAAAAATGTGGAAACTTCCCATCTGGGTTTCACGGATGAAATTTCTCTGAATTTTGAATCAAATCCTTCCAAACGCATATAAGCTATTCCGGGATCTTAGCACCTCATATTAGATTTAGATTTAGATTTGTAAATACATTTATTTCTTGGAAATGAAAATACAACAATTCAAATTATTATTAAATAAATTAATAATAGAAATAAAGTAGTGGCATTTTATATTTAAAGAAGAACAGTACTAAATGTCACTTTGAGTTATACAAAGTTATCAAAAATAGTAATTTGGGTGGGGTGACCCTTATTCAAGAAAATTCAAGTACATTTTAAAAATAAAAATTTTTTTAACAATTCAAAGTAATTATAAAAAACCCAGATAAATTTAATTCGTTTGCGAAGTAAAAAAGATCAGAGAACAAACTCTCCTTGAAAACAGTAGAAGATATAGACGACAGTCTTTTATATGACAGGGGACAACATCTCTTCTAACTCTTCAAAGTTAAAACTTAACAACCAGTCCTTTACAAGTTTCTCAAAACGATTTGGTAATATAAGTGATCTTATCATAATAGGAAGTTTATTAAATAAACGTGGAGACGCAACAGAATAGAAATTACGGAAGGCGGTAGTGCGGAAGATAGGAACATGAGCCATACATTGGATGTTACCACGAAGGTTATGGTTATCTATCTATTCTGAAATTAAGATTTCCTGAGCGCTTAAAGAAAGTTTTAAGGACTTTATAGCAGTATAAGTGTCGAACTGGAAGAATTTTCAACCCTGTGAATAGTGGAAAACTACGGTACAATCGATGTTTTGTGCTTATTTTTCTGATGACATATTTTTGTAGTGTCAAAATCGGTTTAATTTTGTTTAAAAACATTCCACCCCAACATGCTATACCATATTGTAATTTAGATTGAAAGATACCATAGTAAATTTTTTTTAAGCAGAACAGGTGAGCATACTTTTTGGAGGTAGACAAAATGCCTGAGTGTGGAGCGGAAATACTTCATTAAATTCTCAGATTGATTCCTAAATGACATCTTAGAATCGATTAATAGACCTTGATATTGAAAAATATGAACTTTCTCAATTTTGAAACAATGATCACTACAGTTGAAGTTGTGAGAGTAGGTAATCGAGGTTGGAGAATTTGTACAATGGCAATTTACCAATTTGAATCTTTGGCATTCAGGCTCATGAAAAAGGATATCTGGTTCCACGAAGTTCTGTTGGGTAAGACTAAAAAACATAATTTTGGTTTTAGCACTTATGAATAACTTATGTTTCGCGAACCATGACTTGAGAATATGCTGAGAATATGTAGATCCCTGTTAATTTCACAAACTATCAAGGAGACTTTCAGCACCAAATGCACAACCAACGTCATCCGCAAAAGCAGTAACATTTGAATAAGGAACAAAATTGGTCCTAGCACTGAACCTTGTGGAACCCCTATATTAGTAAATTTGAATCCACTCCTAACATGTCCAATTCTAACTCGTTGTGGTCTATTATTAAGGTAGGATCTAAAGAAGTCACTCATAAAGCTTCGTAGACCCAGATTTTCAAGTTTAGTAACCATTATATCATGGTTCACCATATCGAACGCTTTAGTGATATCAACGTAAAGCCCAGCTGTGAACTTCTTATTATCTAAGTTATTAAAGATATCGGTGCAAAATTTCAGAAGAGCATCTTCCGTCGATTTTTTTTGCTGAAAACCGAATTGCAGGGGATTTAAAAATTGTTTTTTATTTAAAAAATCAATGTCTTTTTTTTTTAATACTTTTTTCGAAAATTTTGCTTAGTGAAGAAAGAATTGAAATGGGTCTGTAATTGCTTAGTTCTTTGTCTGAACCTTTTTTAAAGATTGGAACAATATTTGCACATTTTAATGCTTCAGGAAATATCCCTGATAAGATGGTTCTATTAAATATAAAGGCTAAAACATCTACTATGAAACAAGCAATATTTTTAAGCACCATTGATGAAATTCTATCAGGTTCACAAGAATTCGAATTTCGAAGACTTCCAATACATTTAAGAAGCTCTAAACCAGTTATGGATTCAAAGAAAAACGAATTTTGGGTCAAAGGATCACCACAAATAATAGCAGATCTGCAAGAAGTACATGTAGAAGAAAAAGAAGACTGTAAGGTGTTTGTTACATTAACAAAGTAATCAATAAATGCACTAGCAATACTGTTTTTATCAGATACCACATTTTCATCAATTTTGATGGTAATATCCTTTTTGGTAGACGTATGTGGGATATTCGCAAAAAAAAGTATGCCATCTAAATGGTCAGTATCCCTTATTGGTCAGAAAAGGTCAGCTCGTGTAATAAATTGGTCAAACACAGTCAGCTAGTTTCAGAAATTGGCCAGCCATGTGTTTTTTTAAATAGTTTTTCTTTAAATATTGTCAAGTTTGTAGAGATTTTAATTATCTCATTTGTGGCATATTCGCAGAAAAAGTATACCAACTAAAAGGACTGAGTGTAAAGTCTTTGGCTTACTAATTTCCAAAACTAGTTGTCCTTTCATGGTAGGTATATATTTTTTTTTGCGAAAATCCTACAAATGAGATGCTAAAAATTTCTACGACCTTTAAAAAATAAAAACTTAAATAATTCACTAAACATAATCTATGGCTGACCAATTAATGAAACTAGTTGAACTTTTATAAGCATTTACTGACCTTTCACATTTTATACTACGAATATCCCACAAATAAGGTGCTTAAAATTGCGGATGACATTGAAAAACTTTAACCATTGATTAAAAATTATATACGGCTGACCAATTTCTGAAACTTTTTGAACAATTACTGACGTTTTTAATGCCGTACTTTTTTTGCGAATATCCCACATGCTTAAAGCCCGGAGCACATTAATGTTGAAGAAATGTGGTTTCAGCAGGACGGCCGGCGTGCATGCGTGCGGCGCCACAGCGTTACCTACAATTAATTTACTGACATCTGAAGAGCCATTAAATTTCACGAAATGGCCCTGTGAACAGGTGAGCTCGTTCGTGCGATTTGACGCCGCACATGTCCGAAATCATATCTAAACATTAATTCCATAAAATTATCTGTCAATTAAAGCCAATTTCATGGAAATTCAAAATTTCGATTTGAGCTCTCCGCCTTCAACACAAATTTTTTTTACAACTAACGGGTGTTATTTTTAGAGCTGTGGTTTTCAATCTGGCAATACTTTTTTCGGAGTTGGTCTTTTTGACAGCTGTCACTTGATTTATGCTCAGTTTGGTTTGCTATTTCATAATGAATAGACTGACGCCTGAATAACGCTACCAAATTGTGCCCAAAATTGCCCAACACAAGATTACCGTTGATCCCGTTTTTCTTAAGCGAATTTTGTTTAGCGATGAAGCTCATTTTTGGTTGAATGGGTACGTAAATAAGCAAAATTGTCTTATTTGGAGTGATCATAATCCACAAGCCATTGTTGAGACGCAGTTACATCCCCAAAAAGTCACTGTTTGGTGTGCTCTATGGGCAGAGGGAATCATTGGTCCATATTTCTTCAAAAATGAAGCCGGCCATAATGTTACAGTCAGTGAGGAAAGCTAGAGAGCCATGATTAATGACTTTTTCGTGCCTGAATTGGAGGATGTTGATGTGAACGACCTTTGGTTCCAACAAGACGGCGCTAAATGCCATACTACAGCCAACGAAACAATCAATTGACTGAAGGAAACTTATGGTGAGTGCATTATCTCGCGTCGTAGCCTCCAAGATCGTGCGATTTAATACCGCTGCACTACTTTTTGTGGTTTTATGTGAAGTCATTTGTCTACCCAGATAAGCCGGAGACGATTGACGCCTTGGAAAAGAATATTCAGCGCGTTATTGCTGACATACTGCCCCAATTGCTGCAAAAAGTCGTCGAAAATTGGGCCTCTCGGCTTGAATTTATTCGAGTCAGCCGCGGCGGCCTCTTGCCCCAAATCATTTTTAAAACATAATAGCAAACCCTTATATTTATAATAAAGCTAAATTCTTGGCTATAACATTAAATTATATGCGTTTTATTTCTTCTTGAAAACCACAAGTCTCAAAAAAAAAAACACCCCTTGTATAAAAAACACCAACGAGAAATGGGAAATGCAAGTTTTTAAATTTCAAATTTTATGACATAGGTACCCATATCTTAGATCTTGCTCACTCTTACTAGTGTTTTTTTTTTTTTTTATTTTAAATAATTCATTTAAATCAAACCCATAGATGGCGCGCTCGCACATAAGTACGAAAAATAACCAAAACCTGACAGAGTAAACTCACGAATTCAGTTTAGGATACAGTTCGTGACCAGCCATTTCTCGACTATAATTTAGACGTTGTCTATAATAACCCCTGGGCGAAAATTTCCAGCTTACCTAATGATTAATGAAATTGGATTTTTGGTAAAAAATTCATGTAAGTTGAACTGAACTTAAAAAAAAATGCATCTTGAGAAGGCCCTCACTAGTCAACTGATGAGTCCAAGTGAGATCGCCGGGATGAAAGGCCAATTTTTATGGACTAAAGACCGTTAAAAGTTATATTGAATCTATAACAACATATTCAAGAACTTTAATGCAAACAAAATTTCGAACCAAAAGATGTCCAATGTCCATCATCTAACATACAAACTTCTTTAAACCTTTTAAAAACGTGTTCGTTTATCCTTCAAGCAGGCGAAAAAATGTCTTCAGCTCTAGAAAAAGAGAGAGAAAAAAAAAACACAAAATCAAATAAAATACTTCCTTGATAATCAAAATGCAAGTCATCCCTCTATATAGTTTGATATCTTGTATACCTAGAACAAGACAAAACTTAATTTCTATCTTCTTTCCTTTGCTATTCCGTTATTGCTTCCGGCGAGTTTTGTAACTTCTATTGGCAAAGAATTCACTTTGAATTTGCATTCTATACATACAATACCTATGTTCATACATACATATCTACATATATCTATTTAACAGAACATTGAAAACTTAGTCTTCGTCTTCGTTTTTGTTCAACTTCAACGCACACAACATCGAATATTCTTCTATAACTTTTCCTCATTCGGCATAGAAAACTTTCAAATATTCATCTTCTGCAAAACGACAGTGACATAAGCATATCGTGTCTTCTGCAGTCGTTGCGTCCTGCCTCGTCGCCTCTGCCTCTGCCACCGCCAACGCCCTGCTGCTGCCGTCTGACTTAATAAGTCCAAAACTAAAAGTACAACACCATATACCAAACCATCACCGTTAGCTCCGTTTTCATCAACTATACCTAGATATACCCCTTTGGCCGTAATAACTCATAACTCGCATAAATGCGAGAGTAAATTTAGCATGTTTTCCCTCGGCTAACAATCAACTCTTTTCCCCAGTTATTTGATAGTAGCATTCCAGTTGCACAAATTTACATCATGAGCAGGAACAAATGAGAGCGGGGGAGGTGGTGGCATCAGATAAAGTGAGATGAATCCATAAGCACACCCTTTTGTGTTTTACAGTCGATTCTCAAGCCTGCCGTTGCCATCATCACTCCCATGCCAAAAAAAGCCTCGACCGAGGATATGTGTTCAAAATAATGTTGACTGACCTACATATCCTTCGATTCAAATCGAATCTCGCTTCTGCGTTATGTGTTGTGTATGGCATTATCACCATCTCAATTTGTCTAGCTCGACACGAATTTCATAAGTCCATAATATCTGACGTTTGATTATGTCATGGTTCTTCCTTCTATAGTGCAGCAGCAGCTTTATGCGTTTTATTTGTTCGTATGTATATCATGCGAATGCACATTCTCATCCTGAGCAAGAAACAAACAACCATAACGACACTTGACTCAACAAAACGGAAGATATATGATTGCTCCGATTCTGAACTGAGTCTGGGTCGGGTCTGGAGAAACAACGACGGAGCCTAAGCCCAAGGAACAACTTTGGAACTGGTTGGGCTTTGTAGATTTTCTAAATGATTCACCCGAACAATATGATTTCTGTGTAAAAAAAAAAAAACTCTTCGGTTCGGGGGGTAGATACTATGGCTTGGATTTGCTCTAGAAAGATATGTACTTGTACATGGAGGTCTTGACTTTGGGGAGTGTGTAGTGAAAGGCCACAAAAACCAAGAAAACATGGCACAATTTTAGCTGAAAATGTTGTAGGGAAAAGCCAAGAGAAGACGATGATGCTTGTTTGAAAATTAAAGTTTTGTGCCAGGAGAAATATATGAGAATTCATTATTAATACGCTTTTGATATAAAGTTGGGAGATAGTTGGATTGGATGTTCATTATAAATGGACATGCTCTACGAATACCAATCAACTCAGGGACATTAGGTACTATATTACCTCAATAAAGCTTTTATCAATTGTTGAGAACAAATATCCAGGCATACCTACTTAAAGCCTGAACCACACTACTCTCGTGTGGTGTGTTGTGGAGTAGTGTGTCATAGATTTCAACACATCACACGATACAAATATGGCTCTACGCATATGAAATACATTAGAGCGATAGCGACACACTACTCCCCATCACACCACACGAGAGTAGTGTGGTTCGGGCTTAAGATACTACATCGTAGCCCTTATCTATCTATCTGAAACATATAGTTAACTATTGATTAAATCCTACTTAAGGTGGTGCTACAAACGGCTATTTCCCCTTTTGTAGGAGGGAAGGGCAATTTTTAGAAAAAAAAAATCATTAAAAACAAACGGCAACACTTACAATGCTATGATGTAATCTTTTTTAAAGCCAGAAACCCATTTTTAATTTTGTTTTTAAAACCAATTGTTTTAATGAATAGCTTTTGAAAAAAATTAATTTTTAAACTCAATATTTTGAAAATAATTAGGTTCAAAATTTTACATAATTACATAGTATTCTTTTTTTTTAATATTCAAAAACCAGATGCATAAATGTCTTCTAGTTATTGATAAAATTGATAATAACTAAATCTACCTTCCTACTTTCATAGTGGAAATAAGATCTTTAGAACAACTTAGGTACAGTCGACTCCGCTTATTTGTTCCAACACAAAAAAAGCAAAAAATTTGTTGCAATTAAACGGAGTTTTCATTTAAAAGAACTTCGGATATATGTAACTTTGTTTAAGGGGGAACTTATTTCTGTTATTTAAAATTTTCCCAAAAACTAGAAGATATTTAAGAATCTTGTTTATAATATTTGACTAAAATTAAATAAGAGAATTGAAAAAAAAATTAAAAATGCTACTTAAGATGCAGACACACAACAGAGTTCTAGAAAACTGTAAATGCTATATATAGGGTGTTTTTTTAGACGTGTGGTTTTTAAGAAGAAATAGAAAGCATATAATGTAATGTTATGGCCAAGAATTTAGCTTTATTATAAAGATAAGGGTTTGATATTATGTTTTAAAAAGGGCAAGTGGCCGCTGCGGCTGGCTCTGATAAATTCCGGGGCCGTATGTCAGCAATAACGCGCCGAATATTATCTTCCAAGGCGTCAATCGTCTCGGGCTTATCTTCTCAACAATGGCTTGTGAATTATGATCACTCCAAATACGGCAATTTTGCTGATTAACGTACCCCTTTAACCAAAAATGAGCTTCATCGCTGAACAAAGTTTTCTTGTGAAAATCGGGATCAACAACGATCTCGTTTCGAGCCCATTTTGCACGATTTGCAAACGTTGTTCAGGAGTAAGTCTATTCATTATAAAATGTCAAACTGAGCATAAATCAAGTGACAGCTGTCAAAAAGACCAACTCCGAAAAAAGTTTGGCCAGATTGAAAACCACATGTCTATAAAAAAAACACCCATTTCAAGAAACCTAATAAACAAGGCACTATACCAATCGGGGCTACGGAGGTGGTCCTCACTGTCGCAGTTAAAACTGGAAATGGTCATGCAGTTCAACACCACCAATGTTCATGTCGTAGGTTTTTGAAGAGTAGCGGCTGAGGAATATTTATCTTTTACTGAGCTACTTGTTCCACTTCTGACATTTTCACATAATTTGGCCGTAAAACGTGGCCATTGCAATGATTGTCTTTCCATTTAACAAAATTCAATTTTGTTAAGTCCAAATAATCTGAAGCATAGTTTTTCATAGATTCTACCCAAATGATTCTCTCTTCGTTAAAATTTTGTTGGTGAAATGGATTTTGTCCATACAGGTGGTGCAATTGACTTCTTCAACTCACACAACGGAATATCATCATCGCTGTCAAATGCTTCGTCATATGCCGCTAAATAAGATTCCACAAAATTCTCAACCTCACCTGGAATATCTTTTGGTAACTCTGCTGTCTTTATGTTGTCTTCATCCATGTCCTCTTCATCTGTAACATAGTCCACTGGTGGAGGAATCGTATTATAATGCATTTCTTCAAGGCCACAATGGAGATTGTGAAATCGTTTTCCATAAAACTGATTAGTAGGAATAAGTTTGAAAATCCATTTTGAATACTATAAATATAAGGTTTGCATGAACCCATCGTACTTTTTATAGGTAGTACATCTAACTTTAGCTTTGTTTACCTCCGTATCTATATACCAAAATTTGTAAAGACATGGGGGCATATTCATAGTCACTTTTAAACTCCAGTTTATCTTAGACCTGGGTTTATCCTATCTTAATAACATTGAATAAACCCCAGTCTAAGATAAACTGGGGTTTAAAAGTGACTATGAATACGCCCCATGATGTTTTCAAACTTTTATGTTTATTTTAAATGAATATTACAAAAATAAGTACAATATTTAGTTTACCGAATTTTTTGTGCATATAAAGTTTTTGATGGAAGCAAAACGAACAATATTTTAAAATAATTTTCGCAAAAATGACAACTGGGCAAAAACCGAATGCAATTTAAAAAAAAAAAAATTGTTTGAAAAAAATTGAAAAATGTTTCATAAAGTAAAGAAAAATTTAAATATGTAATTTTCTTTTCGTACCATACTTTATTATGTCTATGAAGTGAATTCATTTTACTGTACTTGTACAATGGGAGATAATGGGTTAACAGACTAGACGTGCAAAATCATAGACAAGTAAATGTATCTCGTTTTAAATAGCTCAGTATCAGGGTCATCATCAGGTGCTTACTGGGACGCTATAGTTAAAGATATTGTCACTTCGATGACAGAATTATTGGTTTACGTCGTTGTCTAAGTTCAATAGTTCAATCTGCCTCACAATGGAGTTTGATTCGTGATCGATGTTCGTATAGAAATTAATTTTTTATATCCGTATAATAACTTACGCGTCTACTACTATGTACATATTATGTTCCCTCGATCGTCTTTTCAGGATTTGATTTGGGTCCTGTAATTTCAGGGAGTTCCTTTTACCTTTTGTTAAACTATCAGAACCTCATTCCTGCTATGGCCGGCGCGGTGCGGCATCCCTCTGGTTCTTCGATCGCGCTCATCTCACGCCTTTATTTTCATTCTGAGAGGGCGGTGTTCCTCACTCCGCTTCTGCTCGTAAAGCTCGCGAGTAGCTCCTCTATAAGCAGCACAACTTTGTATGCCCCTAATTTTGCTGCTTATGCTTGCCATAACTCATCTTCAAACCATATGTTTTTTTTAGGTGGTCGTGATGTACAACTCAGCACGTCAGCAGCGGCATCTCTAATGGCTTCTTGGAATCTTGTCACTATGGTTCTCAATACTTAATGCTGGTAGCATTGGACTTCTCTAGAGGTTTCAACACTCAATTAGAAAAGCACATAGAGATCTTTTACAATTACAGGCGTCCGACATCAAACTTCCTCACAGTATTTTCCTGTTTTTGTAGTGGTTCGATTCGGACATACATTTTAAAAACAAGTGCCTTGACCGTGACATGACAGTTGACTATGCAAGAGATCTCCATATGTTGTGATGTAGGAACTGTGTACTAGCTATCAAAATGTTTTGCCCCGGAGCAGCCTAATGTAATGTAATGTAACATAAACTACATAACCTCAAATTCTGTAAACAAGCAACAAGTTAATTGGACTACTTGAGGGTTGTAAGTCACGTCTTCTCCAAGAGCTGTCGCGCCATAAAATTTAATTATCTAACCGCATGACCTTATTCAACATTTGCCAAATCCATTTCTGATTATTTACTCGTAAAGGATGTGGTTAATGTAGCCGCTAAAACCATAGCCCTCTCAGTCGTATAATCAAACAGACAAACCACATTTAATACATTGACTGGAGCTTGAGAAATAATTTCACAAACCGCAGTAATGCATCGGCTGGTCAGGCCACGTCAATATACACACATCCCTTTATTTCAATATATCCCTTTCAATAAATTCATTCTAACGTACTTAAAACAAAAAATGCTCTTTTCTTAAGGTTAATTACAAAATAATTCGCTTCTACAAAACACTTCATCAAACTGAATTCCGCAGTGTATTAAATCTTTTGTTGCTGCGGCAGCCCTCAACAAGTGTGAAAGCTAAAAGGCTTGCTTCTTTAATAAGAAATTAAAAAAAAAAATAAAAAAAATATTCTTCTCGTCGTAGAAGGCGAAAGCAAGAACCCACAGCTTGGCCATATATACCTACCTAGTGTTGGAGCTACAAACAATATCCTTGGCTCTTGCTGTCCGACCTGATTTAAATTGATTGCATTTTAATTGAACCCATTCACCCCACTTTTGTGCTCTCTTTTCAAAAGCTTATGAGTTCAGCAAAAAAATGCGCCATGTTGTAAAAACAGAAAAATATAGAAAACGAAAAAAATAACTTACCCCAGAAAGATCTTTATAATCGAGTTATCCTTACGAGAATAAATTGAATTTCAACAGGATTTATTTTTTTCTCATTTAATCATAATTTATCCCTCGTTTTCATGTTTTTTTTTTTTCTCTTTTATTTTCTATAGATTCAACTCGCACACTCATATTGATGAGCGAATCCATCAAAGGCAACATAGAACCAGCACTCAGGACATTGGACATCCTAAGCAGCTCACATCGTCGTAGATAGGAAACCGATTCTATTAAGTAGTATTTAGTTATTTTTGTACTTCTTTTTGTTTAAAAAAAGACATTTAAGGACATTTAATATTAAATCCAAACAAAATGAAGAACGACGTTGTACGATGGACTTCTTCGTCCTCACCACACAACTCAGCTACTGTGACTGTGATCGAAACAGCATCAACGAGGACGACTGCATCAAAATCTAGCAGCTCAATAGTTAAGCATCACATAAGTCCTTGCCGAAATTTATCATCATCGTCCTATAATTCCCTCTCAACTGTAATGACTAACACCTCCACCAACAACACCACAAATAGAAGAATCTTAACCAATTGTGATAGTGCGCAGCTTGCTGTATCCAAATCAACCACAAAATCAGCAACAAGTAAAAAAGCGTGGCGGCAACTTCGACGCATAGAGCCAAGGAGGGCATCAACGATACTTCTAAGACCACGAGGCTTTTTCGTAGATAAACGGACTGATTTCACAAAGTTCTTAGTTTTATGTCTGCAAATTAGTGTTGTGTTGTGTTTGTGTAGCGCGAATGTTGGCGTTGTCGCCGACGATAGTGAATTGGAGGCAAATCCATCGACGGCGGGTGGATATTTTACGCATACGTGGGCTGTTCATGTGCCGAACGGTGACAAGGAAGGACTAGCTGATCAGGTGGCCAGCGATCATGGTTTCACCAATTTAGGAAAGGTAAGTGCAATTTAAATTAATAAAATTTTCTAAGGTTTGAAAGTTGTTGAGAGTGTCAATAAAGATTTTACAGATTCACCATATTTAGCTCTTTATAGCTTAAGCTGGCCATAGACGATCGAGCCAATCCAATTTGACAAAATAAATAGACAAAAGCCTCTGGGATCATGCAGGCTGGTTTGAGATTGAGAATAGAAAATAAAATGCCTAACTGTGCTGCATAATCTTGCTGAACTAGTTGGAAGTGACTGTGAATCTTAAACATTAAATAAACATAAAATTTCAATTATCCTTCTCTAAGAAAACACTAAAAAACTTTAGCCCGAAGTTTGAAGAAAGTCAGTGGTTTATGCTGTAGATCGAAGTGTCCATATCATCCAGCTTAGTTCAAAAGAAGTTGTATCGTCATTTTTGAAGAATCGAACCCAGAATCGTTATGTTGACGTAAGAGTGTTGGCTGATATTTTACCGAGTCGATCGACTTGGTAATTTGGCCACCAAACTTTAAATATAGTCGAATGCACCGCGCGCATTGTTGTCACAAGAGATTTTCATAATTAAGTTTTAACATTTGCACATGTTACTCGTCGCTCAAACTTGCCATGTTGATTTGTCTTTAGTATTCGAAAAATAAAAAAAAGCGAAATTGACAACACCCAATGATCTGACAAAATTGACAGGTCCCTGTTGGAACGCCCTTTAAAAAAAAAAATGATAGTCACTGGTAGTTTTATTATTTGTCCAAAACGAGCAGACTTAAAGTTTGCATAAGCTTTTCCATTTCTACAATTCAATTGATCGTCTGTTTCTTTTAATGGTTAGCAGTTGATTCTGTTATCAATTGCTGCTTTTTCGTGGTGGAATCGTTTTCCTTGCTCACTCACTCACTCACTCACTCACTAACTCACTCACTCACTCACTCACTCACTCACTCACTCACTCACTCACTCACTCACTCACTCACTCACTCACTCACTCACTCACTCACTCACTCACTCACTCACTCACTCACTCACTCACTTAATTTTCCAAATTTTAGTCCAACGGGTGTCGAAATTCACAGAGTGCATACTTGGTGAAGCTCTACTCCAGCTGTCGTTCCACCAAACTTATTTTTTTCTTTTGATGTTTGTGATGCAAGGTTTCATTTTTTTTTTACAAAATAAAAAAAAAAAATTGAATTCACACAGCACCAGGACGACTCATAAACAAGACGGAGCTGTGCCTTTGAATGTGTATTTACATATTGACAAAGCTAATATGCCAACATAGAAGGTTGTGTGCATGACACTGGGTAGTAGGTATATCTAATTTGCTTTTCTATTTTGTTTTTAATTATTTGATAGCTCGTTACGGCCATAAATAAAGTTGAGAAAGCTACAAAGTTCCTTTTTTTTTGTTCTTACTTTGCTTCTAGTTGGGGTAAATAAACCATTGACATCAACCGGGAAGAGGAAACTAAATAAAAATTTGAAAAGAAAAAAATGTACATCTTTTGAATAAAACTTATTTCATATAGAAAAGATTGAATTGGAACTTGTGCCAATATGAATGAAAATGTGCTTTAATTAGGTTGTGTTTTCTAGTTAGGGTGTTTACTGAGCCATTTTTTTTAATTATTCATGGCTAGCATTTTTTAATTTTTGTATATAACTTTATTAGTGTCTGTCTGGTTGAATAAATTCTGCAGGTCAGTGCATTCAAAATATGTATATCTTTGGAATTATTTTGTTTTATGTTTTGTCAATAAAATTGTAAGAAATGGTTTCTAAATATGAAAAGAGGAAATAGGCAATCTACTTTCTTTAAAGCTTATTGAACAAAGCTTATTTTTTCTGGATGAACGTTTTTTTTTTGATGGAGTATTGTGTAGCCTACAACCTATTACGTCTACTTAACTTGGTGGATGTAGTCCAATTTGGATCACGGGCTCAACTAGCGAGTCATTTCAGCCAGCCCGGTCCCTAAGTAGCTGATGGCTACTTGTTACACGCCACAAGTTGGTTGAGGTCGTTCTGCATCTGTGCGCACCGCCTAAGATGGGAGGGTCTTCCTCTGCTGCATAGTTCATAAAGGGTAGTTGGAAGACTCTTCGGGATTTTGCGTGGTACGCTTCACGTGTTCCAGCAATCTCAGCCTTGGTTCTTTGAGAGAGGGCTTTACTGCCTAAATGTCTCCTTAGCCCGAAAGAGTTGTTCTTCATTTGATATCTGCATTGATTTCGTTTTAAATGCTAATATTAGAGCTGGCAGGTAAAACAAGTATTTGGATACTCCGAAGTAATTTTTATCCATCAATCGTGACGTTTTGATGCTAAAAGGTGTTTTTTTTTTTAGAGGAATAGAACTTTAAGTTGGCACCACTATTTTATCTGGCGGCCATTTTGTCAGCTGTTAAGTGATTTATTTTTAGTTTCGTCTGGCATTTCAACATGAATAGACTGACACCTGAACAACGCTTCCAAATTGTGTCCAAATGGGCCCAAAACAAGATTTCTGTTGATCCCAATTTTCATAAGCGAATTTTGTTTAGCGATGAAGCTCACCTTTGGTTGAATGGATACGGCAATAAACAAAACTACCGTATATGGAGTGATGATATTCCTCAAGTGTATGTTGAGACACCGTTACATCCACACAAAACTGACTGTTTGGTGTGATTTATGGTTTCTAGTCGCTAGTCTACGCCGATAAGCCCGAAACGATTGACCATTTGGAGGACAACATTCGCCGCGTTATTGCCGATATACGGCCACAAATGTTGGAAAAAGTCATCAAAAATTGGACCTCCAGATTCGACTACGTCCGAGCCAGCCGTGGCTGTCATATGCCATATTTAAATTATAATGCCAGAAGATTATCTTTCGAATAAAGTTAACATTTCAAAGTTCTATACCTTAAAAAAAACACCCTTTATAGGACATAACCTAAATCGAGTCCTTGCTATGATGACATTTTGTCTCGCCATAAAGTCTACCATCCTGAGTCTTTTTCTAGGAGTGTTATCGTCCAAACTGTGTCCTCCGACTATCGAACCAAAGGTGACCTCTTTTCCGATTTTTCCGTTGAAGTCGTCAAGAATAATTTTGGCGTAGTACTTCGAAGACATATTAATTATATATGTTCTCAATAATATCGTTTAATACTTCCTTTGATATCTTTTCCATCTGTAGGGGGTGGGCACAAATTGAAGTAATATTTTTCAATTTGGCTTTGATACCGATTGTGGCCAGGCGCTCGCTAACATTTCCATAGACCAAGACCAAGACTTCATGCCTAATTCTCTCCTTATAACAAAACCACAATCAAAAAGCCGCTGACTCTGCTCCTTGCAGCACTGGCCGTAGCAGATATCACACGATTTCATCCTTCGTATGCCTCCTCCATCCCATTGCACTTTCTGGATGGCTGTTACGACGGCCTTGAGCCTTTCCAGGTTCCTCACTAATTGTTGGGATGCACGTGGCCTCTTTAAGGTCCGGAAATTTCACGTTTGTTTCGGAACCACAGACAAATTTTGTCTATGTTAGTAAAGCTACCCAAACGCATAAGCCGCGACCTTGAGGAATAGACCCAAGGATAAGGAGCCGACAAAAAAAAAAATTGGTTTCCAATTCTCTAAAAGGATAAAACAAGTTTTTTGGCTTGAAACGTGTGCTGTATCATTATAAATTGAAATTTCCTCCTTCCCAACACTGGTGAATTATTTTATTTCAAAACGGTTTATCTTCGTCCAAGGGGAAAACAAACCATTTGTTAATAAATCCCTTTCGGATTCTTTTGATAAAGTAAAAGTTTCCTTATCCCAACAATTTGTCAGCTTTTGACTTTTATTTGCAAACGCATATCCTATAGCTGGGATATCACCTCGGGATAACCGGAACACCATTCATCATTATCTCAAAACGAATATTCCAAAAAAGGAGAAAAGGACATTAATATCACCTCTCGTAAAACCGAAAATTTACCCTTAAGGGCTTTGGTTGAGTTTCTTTAAGACACTTTCCCTCTCATCCAATCATATTAAAAAAAAAAAAAAATTAGTAGTAGTAATAAAAGTTCCTCCTGCTCTATGAGTGCTTGAAAAAAGTTCTCTCTACTATAAGAATGTTGTGAGTGTCCTTTATGACTATGACTTTTAAAAAAAAAAGTCAACTGAATTTACTATACCAACACCTAACCAAACTTTCGTGGTAACATGTCACCATCACCGTCTTTATCATCATCATCATCATCATCATCTCGAATGGCCTCTTAGAATCATAAAAAAGATTTCACATCCTTATGATCATATCCCCTATCGTCATCATTGTAATATCCTTGCACTCTCATCTGAAAACTTTTATTTTCGGATACAAATTTCTTATGTTGCTTTGCTTCGAAAAATAAAGGATGAAGGACGAAAAAAAAATAAACGAAAGTAACATTGAAACTTCCTAACAAGATATCGTAAAATGTGACCACCCAACTACACCACCACCACAACCAGCACCACACACAATTTTCTCCATATATAGTTGGTTCCAACACCTTTCACAATTCCCATTGCCATCGAGATTAAGTCTCACAGGATCTTTATCCTTTAGATCCACTCAACTATATACTCCATCGTATTCTTTTGAAAGTTTTTGTGTTCATTAAAGGACTCTTTCGCCTTTTGTCAAAAAGGATAGAAAATGCAATTCTCTTGCTGATTGGATGAAGGGAGTTTTTTGGTACCAATATCGTATTAGGAAATAGTAGAAATAGAAAGCATATATATGTAAAAGCATTTAAATCAGATTTCGGTTTCTGTCAAATAAATCACAATGATGGTTGCCTAACAGGGTTAGTCTTTTCAGTCTCGTGTGCGTGATTGTGTCATATCATAAGTTTTTGGTTCTTACTTTTTGAGATTTGTACTGAAGAGAAAGTGCATGTCAGAAAGTAAATATGTTATAAAATAGTTTCTTTTTGGTAAGCAATGTTGACTAGTTAGTTGTTCAGTCATTAGGGTTGCGGGATGCTTGCTCGAAGGATGGGGGTGGTTGTTGTCCCTTTCCATGCACTTTCCACTCAGACAAAAATGGCGCCCAACGTGGGGGCCTGCATCGCAACACATTTTAAATGTCAGACAGTTGTCATATTCATATTTCTGTTGAAATGGCTATGTATGCAAGTTCTGGGTCTACCAGAATTAATTCTTAAGCTGTTCAATAGGTGATGTGTACAAAGGGTTTCCGACTTAAATTTTTAAACTTTTTGAAAGCATTTTTTTATTAACTGACAACAAAAAAAAAAAAAAAAAAAACGTCTTTTGTTTAAAAATGTATGTTATTAAGTACTAAATTGGGTTTTGGTATTCAATGCTCTTATCAATTTTTTGTTAAAATTCTAAAGAAAAAAATAACTATTAGGCTTTAAAGCTTCTCCACCATGCCCCTTCAAAAAAAATGAAAGTTTTACGAAAGATTCCTTAAGATATACAGCAAATAATTCGTCCTTACATACTTTTCTTACTTAAAGGGCTTCCGCCATGTCAAGGGTAAAAGCCTGAGACACGTCAGATTTCCATCCTCTACGATTCCGATCCCGCTCTTCTAGTCATCCAGACTAAGACCTTTCACAGGAGGTTCGGTCTTCTGAGGGCTGACTTTTCAAAGACTTTTATTTCTGAATGAAATTGAAGAAATCACATAATAGCGAGTCCCCTCTGGTAAAACCCTTTGCTATACCCTAGTTCCCTAGAGACATGCGACACACCTGGATCGGTATTCCCAGGATTCGAATTCAACCATCGCTACATACAGCTCCTGACGAAGAATGGTAACCCATGTGGGTATTTTCCTAGATTTGTTTTAGTGTGAAGACTAGTCAATGGTTGATCGACCAGGAAGCTTTCCTATTTTTTTCCGACTTCAGCTTTGCAGAAAAACTTGAGACGCTCACACAGTTCGTTGGGTTGGATTGCATTACATGTGAAGTTTATCTCAGGGATCTGCCTCAATAGTTCATGCAAGACATAGGATCGGCTTTTTGGTGGATGGGACAAATGGAGCCGATGATGGTCTTGTCGTCGAGCAAGCTTCATTCTACCCAAACTACGGTCTCATTGTTGTCAAGCTGTTTCTACTTATATAGCTTAGCCTGCCTCTTCTATACTTGTTGGTAGAACTGGTTCTTTAATGACGTGAAGTGGAATTTTTTTATTGTTCAATGACTCGCTGTACAGAATATCCATTGATTAGCGGCTAAAAATGATGCCTTAATACATCTACTTACTATTTCCTATACTTTGGTGATTGGTTCAGTTTGACTCTCGGGAAGAGCTTGCTTTCCGGTCTTTAAAACAGAAGTTAAGATTGGTCTTATTCAGTCTATGTCATTTTCTATCCACTGTGCCAACTCGAAATTGTAATCAACTAAACTAAAATTTTTGTATCGAATGTGTTTTGAGCAGGAAAATATAATATGAGATCTCTGGCATTTTTGCTGTGTCAATAGAGCATTGTATGTAGAGTTGCTTACTTATTTTATATTTGATTATTAATTGTGGATTTAAGAGGGCGCGTATACAGTCGAGGATGAACCATGGCCCCAATCAACAAGCACTTTCTGCCAGTTCGGTCCTGAGTTAGCCGCTTCCAGTCACGCATATCAAGTTTTCCATTTGTGCGCTTTAGTTTATTAGAGATAGATTGGAAGACTTTCCAGGCTGGTCCACACGCTCAACGTGCTCAGCCATCTCAACTGCTGTATTCTCAGCTTCTGATTGACGTTGCTGTATAGCCTATAGAACACGTCGTTGAAAATACTCATATGTTGAAAGTAGAATAATATGTGTATTTGAAGATGCAGAGCAAAAGTCAATTATACTGATTTACTTCATCTAATTTCGTCCACCTGTAGATCCATCAATTTATAGTTCCAGCACTGTCTGGAGCCCGGGCAAAGCTTTTTTATATACATATGTAAGTAAATTTAAGGGGCGGCGTCCATTACATATATTTCTTACCAAGCAAACTATGATATTTATAAAATAAATTCACCGTAAAACTAATCCAAAATAAATTGTGGTTTTGGCTAAACCGTTCCTAATTGAATTCCTTCCTGCTTACGTTTTCATATAATTTTCTATAATTTTAAACGTCTTATGAGATTGCTTCCTTCGTTTAATAGTTGTGCAAGTCTTCGTCGTCGTACGTTGGAGTATAATGTGTCTCCCTATGGAACTAAATATAATTTGCTTTTCCTTTAGGAAAACATATTCGAAATTTAATTATGAAAACAAGAAGTCAGAGACATCTCTTTTGCTCCTTTGTCGTTGTTAAAAAATTCAAGTAGAACACAGAGAGCTAAGGAAGGAGTCGTCAGCGTGTCTTTGGCGTCGCCGTCGTCGTTGATCGTCGTAGCATCGTGTAAGCAGCGAAACTATACATTCTGCGTTTTTTTTAATTGGAACTTGAGCACCTTGAGCAAACCTCATTACGTGAATAATATTATAGTGAGCTTCTCTTCCCTGCCCGGCATCATATCACCATCACCATCATAGTCTTCGTCCTTTTTTCGCTGTCAAAATGCATGCCGCCTGACTGTGCTTTTATGTGATCTTCTATAGAAGCTGCAGCAGCCATTGAAATATGATTCTTCTCCCGGTAACCGGTAAATGGTTCAACAAAATAAGTTTGCCATTTACCGTACTGTTTAATTAAAATGCACATCGGGTTTCGAGTTGGCACGTGTATTTACCTGCTATTACCCATCTAGACCCTTTGAAGCAGACATACCTACATAAATATATACGAAATTAAATCAAACAACGATTCTTTATAATAAGGCTATATTGAGAGAGCATATGAAATTAAATTTCATTCAAGGGCATCAGTAAGAGAAAGATTATTATTATTCAACTGCAGTGGCTTTTAATAATTCTTATACCTATACTCAAGTCGTCCTTTTAGATTAATTAAGTGCCGCGCCGCCGCCGGCCGGTTGACTCCATATGCATGTAAGATACCATTACTTAGTGGAATATCTGCGTATCTCGCAACCTTCATTGAAAATAAGGGTGAAGTAAATGAGATCTAAGATATTAAAAGCTGTTAACTGGACGAATAGACTTAACTGAAAGTTGATATAACCACTTCTTTAAGGCTTATGTAATCTTCTTAAAAGACAATTGTTTTACGAGTGAGCTACGTAGGCTAGGTTCCTTAATGTAGTTTACGGTTAATCTTTGATCCAGATTGTTTTCAAACTTATATCGGGTTTTTCAATAAGAGCGCTGCAAAAGTTTGGATATCAATGAAATTCTTTATTCCTGTGAAAGTACGTTCGATGCCATTATGTATGAAACTCGATTTCTTTTGCATGGCCACCACGGGCACGCTTGCAGAAGTCCAGACGCTGAACCCAATTTTCGACGGTTTTCAAGCATAAATCGGCCGATACTGCTGAGATTTCACGTTCGATATTCGTACGAAGTTCATCAATCGTCGCTGGCTTGTTGGCATAGACCATAGACTTGACGTAGCCCCACAGGAAATAGTCTAACGGCGTCAAATCGCACGACCGAGGCGGCCAAGCGACTGGACCATTTCGTGAGATAACACGTTCTCCAAACTTGGTTTCCAATAACTTGATTGTGACATTCGCTGTGTGGCTTCGGTTATCATTTAACGGTAGCGATCCCCATTCACAGTAACGTGTCGGTTTTGATCATCACGGAAGAAGTACGGCCCAATGAGGCCGCCGGCCCATAAACCACACCAAACCGTAATTTGTTCGGGATACAATGATGACTCATGGAGTAGGTGTGGATTGCTGCCTGACCAATACCGCATATTTTGTTTATTGACGAAGCCATTCAGCCAGAAATGAGCCTCATCGCTGAAAATGATTTTTCGATGAAAATTCGAATCATTTTCAAGTTGTTGCTCAGCCCAATTCACGAACATACGACGCTTCTGGTGGTCAAGCGGCTTCAGTTCTTGCGTCAATTTAATCTTGTAAGGATTTAGGCCAAGATCTTTTCGCAAAATTCGCCACAACGACGTCACAGAGATGCCCAACGCTTGAGAACGACGTGTGAGAGACACATTTGGGCTTTCTGCAACTGAAGCCTCAGCGGCTGCAATATTCTCGACACTACGGGCACTTCTTTGTCTCACTGGCACGGGAACATTTTGTACTGTGCCTGTGGATTCAAATTTTTCCACTAGACGCTCAATTGTTGATCTGCTAGGACGATTATGACGGCCATAAATTGGACGTAGCGCTCTTTACGTTGAGGCCACTGACTTCGAATTTCGGTAGTAAATTTTAATAATTTCGACTCGTTGTTGGCTCGTATATCTTTCCATCATGAAATGGCAAACTTTACTGAAGAGAAATGTCAAAAGAGCGGCAAGAAATATGGCGTCGTTTGCTGTCCCTGTTGCTCTACTTTTGTAGCGTCCCTGTTGAAAAACCCTTTATAATAACAATATCTAAATTCAGTAATTTATTTAAGCTAATGCTTATGATAATGCTAATGCTAATGATAATGCTAATGATAATGCTAATGCTAGTGCTAATGCTCAAGTTGTTTGAAATATAAACATGACGCTTTCGAAGCATAACGCTACCTTGAATAAATAATCTTGTTAAATCAAAATAAAAATTTAAATAATTTAATTAAGTTTAATACAAACAAAAAACTCCCATAAGATTCTTTTATATCCTATTGCTATACTTAAGAATAAAAAACTGAAATTCGTCTCACACCATTTTTATTGTAAGGGCTATGCATTTTTTTAAATTTCAAAGTACTTAAATCCTATATATATATGTAGATCTATTTAAGTCTTATAAGAATCCCTTTGTGAAATTAAAACACAAAATGTCATTTTTAGTATTTCTAATAACACATCGAAAAACTTTATCCATAAATATGTTTTTTTTTTTCAAAGATTGTAAAAAGAGCTACGACTACGACGCGACGTGACGCCATCTTTGAATGTCAAAGGAACAGCTGTTTTAGTTGATTTATACAGTGCGTTCTTTTTGTTCACAAAACTTGCTTCTGTTCATGTTTCTATCGGATTGGCTATTTGATTGGTGGTGACATTTGTAATCGAAGATTTCGGTTAAAAGTTTGATCGTTTTCGTGGCCAGCTAATTTCTTCGGTCGATTTTGTGTTCGCTTTGTTAATTGTACCTAATTTCGGGACTGTGGTACTGTTAGTAGTGAATTTGATCATAAATATTATAACACAAATTTTCACCACCGAAATACACCAAAAAAAAAGCACACATCTCAAACTGACGGTAGTAAATATTATTGGTGTCAGTAAAACTGCCGACAAAAAAAAAAACTTTCACCAAGTTTGACAGAAAATTTTGAAAAATTGTGAAAATTTCACGTTACCTAACCGACCTATTAAGACGACGCAAGTAAAATGACAACATTAAAAGTCAGTTGATGTTGTCAGTTTTTTTTTGACAAAAATATTGGAACATTTTGGAACGTTTAAACGAGATAATAATAAAAAAAGCCAAACAAATATTAATGGTAATCCGTTTTCTGATAATAAATAAATACAAAATAATTTAAATATCGTCGGGTTATTGCGAAAACTCATTAAGTAACTTTTGACTGGTTTGGAGATATTCATTAATTAAATTTCCAATTACCTTAAACAATACTACATTAGCGTTTTTAATTTAAAACTTTTGTTTTTAGAGATTATTACTGTGTTTTCTAGCTAATACAATAGAATTTTATATTTTATTTAACAATAAAAAAAAAATACAAAATAGAAAGAACTCCGCACTAAGTGCCTTTTTGCACGCTAGTTTTCATCGAATCGTATAAAAAGTACGACAGTAACCAACAGTAACCGACAGTAAGTAAAAGCAAAATGAAAAATATTCGTTATAAAATTGTTTTTATTAATTTTCTTTAGTTTTTAATTTAAAGACAATTTTATGCTTCCGAGTATTTTTCGTCGTTGTCTTCTAGTCCTGGTTCCGCCATGCAATCTCTTTTGCTTGAAGCTTAAGTAGGTCCTGTGTTTCTCTCATCACTGTAGTTTCATTATTTTACATGATAAGGGTTGACATCCTTCCATTTCCTAGAGCTTCTAGCAGATTTCATGATATTTATCCTGGCCATATAATGGTGTAACATGACCTGCATTTTTTTCGTTTTCGATTGCCGAGTGCATACTGTCCACCTCCAGTTGTGAATGTCCAGATTCGAGGTATTTTTGTTCAATTACTTCCAGACTTGTGGTTTTGACAATAAACCGAAACAGAACTGCAACGTCCTGGTTTCTGTTTTGACCCTTGGAGGTGTCAGAAAATAATGACAAATAATTCACTTTCTGAGTTAAATCATCAATCCAATATTTTTATGGCAGACCCAATTTTGCAACTTCCCCTTTTGCCGTCGAATTGGGGGTTTTTATAGTCGGATTTTCCAATACCGTTCTTTCTCATGAATGAAAATCTCCCTGCTTCTATGCTACGGGTTTTCGACAACTCAGGAACGTGACAGTTGATTGTCGGTTTTAACAACTGTGTTTTTCCAATTCTTTCTTTTGACAGCAAAACATTACGAAATTATGAGCCGAAAGTAAAGATTTCTTAAGGGCCGGTTTTAGCGATCAGGAATCGTTTTCCGTACACAATTTTCATCAGGAAAATTAATAAATGTTTTTTTAAGAAAACAATCTTTGCCCCAAAGAAATTTTTTTTTGCGAAAAAGTTATTTCAAGTGATTCCTCATAGATTCGTATCATTTTCACTTTTCAAATTGTAAGTTAACAAATTCAATTATCCAAAATAAATTGTTTTCCTGGTGAGTTTTCCTGATTGCTATAACCGGCCCTTTACCGAGATTTTTGTTCGGTGTGCTTACCACTTGGTCAATAAGTCGAGTGCAAAAAGTCACTAAGTAGGTACCATAGTAACTGAATTTCGCCGCTTACTTTTAATTTTTTTTCAATGCGAAAACTCACTAACTAACTTAATGATTTTTCCCTCTATAAAATCAGTACTTTTTGGACTTAATGAAATCATTTTTGACGTTTAATTTAATTTGTGTTGTATCTATGCACAAAAATACTTTATGCATCGGTAGATTTAATCGAAACCTACAACTTTGCATACTCAGATTAAAATCGACCAAAAGTGTTAGTGACTTTTCACAATAACCCCACGATATGTATAATTTTGGAATTTGTTATTTTTCGAAGCAAAATGTGAAAATAAGAAGATGCAATTTTAATTGTAACAAAGAACTTAGCTTACATATTCCATTATTTTCACAAATATTATCTGTCGATTAACTTGATGTGAGATAAATAAACTCGGACCAAAATACTTCTAAAAGAAATACAAAATGCAAAAAATATATTTTTTTCAAGTTAAAAGTCGCTCCACTTAAACAGAAGAATTTTTCTTTTCAAATTTTCTTCATATTCTATTTAACAACTGCTGTAAGAAAAGACGCACCTCTTAGCAAGAATTCACAAAGTTTTATTAAACTTATAAAGCGGCGGCGGCGTCTATTCGCATAAGAAGAATAAAACTCTTGCTAAAGGCTTAAAAAGCTCCCATAACTAGGCCATTTAAGGCTTTTAACAGTCTTATTACAATCTAGAAGAACTCCTATAGAGTGCATTTAGCTCCCATAAATAAGTCTAGTATATAAGGATGAATTCACGTGGAGACTTGTTATTTTGACACTGCTCACCTCTGCAGTTTACCTGACCCTTCGAACTGGTGGATATGTTACACGTGCACAATTTTATTTCAGCTCACTAGTGAAATCTTCTCGGTGTTTACTACCTTAGAGCTGGAGAATAGTTTGTATTCAAAACATAAATCACAAAAAGCCATGTCCTAATGAAAGTAACAAAAAACAATCACGAATAAGACTCAAATGTCACTTTTCCGCCTACAATTAATTTATTGATTCTGTGCGAAAAAAATCTGCAAATAATCTGCTACAATTATAAATTTCGCTCGTTGAACAGCGTATTCTCTAAAACGAAAAGCAATGTTTTATTAATTAACAGCCTAAACTAAAGGGTGTTTTTTTAGAGCTTCAGAACTTTGAAATGGAATAAAACAAAGATGATTTTTTTAAATTGACGTGAAATTTACTTTATTCGAAAGATAATCTTCTGGCATTATAATTTAAATATGATTTCTGGCATATGACCTCCACGGCTGGCTCGGACGTAGTCTAATGTGGAGGTCCAATTTTTGATGACTTTTTCCAACATTTGTGGCCGTAAATCGGCAATAACGCGGCAAATGTTGTCCTCCAAGTATAATCGTTTCGGGCTTATCGGCGTAGACTAGCGATTTCACATTTTCCCACTGAAAATAGTCAAGCGGCGTTAAATCGCACGATCTTGGAGGCCAATTCAAGGTTCCGTGACGTGAAACTAAGCGGTTACCAAACGTTTCTTTCAATAAATCAATTGCAATTGTGGCACGAGCTGTGTGACATGTTGCCCCGACTTGTCTTGTCTTGAAACCACAGCTCCTGCACATCATGGTTGTTCAATTGATGAACGAAAAAGTCAATAATTATGGCTCTATAGCGGTCACCACTGACTGTAATGTTCTGGCCAGAATCGTTTTTAAAGAAGTACGGACCAATTATTCCACCAAACCATAAATCACACCAAACAGTCAGTTTTTTGTGGATGTAACGGTGTCTCAACATACACTTGAGGATTGTCATCACTCCAAATACTGCAGTGTTGTTTATCGACGTATCCATTCAACCAAAAATGAGCTTCATCCGTAGGTATACAAAATTCGCTTATGAAAATTGGAATCAACGGCAATCTTGTTTTGGGCCCATTTGGGCGAAATTTGGAAGCGTTGTTCAGGCGTCAGTCTATTCATGTTGAAATGCCAAACCAAACTGAAAATAAATCACTTGACAGCTGACAAAATGGCCGCCCGTCAAAATAGTGTTGCCAACTTAAAGTTCTATACGACTAAAAAAAAACACCCTTTATTATCGATGTCTACGACAAGAATCTTACATTTGCCAAATAAACCGTCATAAAGTTGTCAATTTTTTTTGTCCAATGAAAAGAACTCCCTTTGGTAATGAACCCCTCCATTAGTTATTTTTGATGGTACTGCAGAATCTTTTTTTATAAGGTCAATGCCGCTATTTTCTCTAATGGCTGTAATGTTCCAATCATAAAGGGGATTATATCCACAAACTAAAAAGCAATTTACTGCGTCAACAAAGCTAACAAGCAAAACCTTTTTCGACATAGAATTATTATAATTTTTTTCTTTTTTTTTCCCCTAAGATGTGATGCTTGTTTGCCAAGCAGAAATTATTCAGCGATCCCAGGGTTATTACAAAATTTAAATATCACAACCTTATTTACTTCAATATGCAAAAAAAGGTTTACCCGCTTTTATAAATCTTATAGGTACAACACCTATCTTCTAATGCTATATAATATAGGTGGACATTACCATCTCTGAAATTTGCTCAAGGCATCACCTTTACTGAAAAGTTTAAAGGTCTTTTGGGAAGAATAGTTGATGTTAATATTACTTTGTTACAAAAATAAATTAAAAGCCCTTTTTTTTGTTGAACGAGATAACGTTGCGTTGGTATGCATAATTAGAATTTTCAGTTCAGTCTATAGAGATAAAAAGAAAAATACGAAAGCAAAATCAAAAGTGTCCTCTCTTGCTTCCATCGCACTTAATAATTTTGCCCAGAAGAACTTTAAAAATGCAAACGAATTAAGCCGTTGAATTCTTATTTATTTTCTGAAACGTTAAATGCCAATTAATTAACCGCTCCACCAATTGCCCCGGAAAAGCACTTTTTTCTTCTTCTTCTTTTGTTTGGTTGTAGTATGGCTGAGCTGAAACAACTTACAGTGGCTTCATTTTGCTTGGGAATTTTTTTTTTAAATTATTTTAATGGCTGCCTTATTTGTTTAATTAACTCCGTTTGGGTGATGCTGTTTCTGACTCACATAGCCGTTCTCTTCACTCTATCAAAAAGGGCTTCAGTTCACACTCCAGTTTTTCCATTATTGTCTATAGGTCCTGTAGTTTAGTCCTTGTCGCTGCTTTACGGGTACCGTAGAGGGATCCACAACCTTCGTCGGAGCGAGCAACTATATACCTACATGTGGCCTATACTACTTAAAGTTTTAAAACTGCTATTAAGGCTGTCGTTTGGCCTCAATTCCAAGAGTTTTTTGTGTTAAATGTAAATATAATTAAGAATAATTTTTTTTTTATCCAGGGTTTTCGAAGGGAAAACAACCAACACATAATATGTTCGGTGTGTGCGCTACTTATTTCAAAATATTGTTCTCGAACTGATTTTTCCATGATCCTAAGATGGTGAGGGAAACAGTTCGAATGTTGTTGTAATGCTTGAGCTCAGCAATGCTGCGTTGATGCTGTAGCTTTGCGTTTTCCTAAATGATAACTTAAAAACTTTTAAATTTTAAAATTATGTTTCAAAGTCTGGTGATAAATTTACCATGAAAAATATCTATGCGTTGGCATGGTGGTAAAAGTTATTCGTTCTTTTTCTCGAAAATTGCTTTGATAAATGAAACCTTTGTTTTAATTTCTGAAGGAAATTTACAGAAAAGCTTTCTTTGTTTAAACCAAAATACAAAACAAATATATAAACAAAAAAAAATGAAAACTTTTTAACCTGTAAGATTTTCCATCCGGTTTTGTTTATCGAAGAAGTTGCATTCATGGTACACTCTTGTGGGATATTTTTTTTTTATCAACGATAAAATAAGTACATGGGGTGCGTAACTCATATGTATGTATATACAGACGTTGCTTTTAAAAATGTAGGTACCTGGATGTACATATGTATAGAAAAATGTTGGAACGCCTATTTAAGGAAGGTATACAGCGTGTCCAACATTCACCGCTACAGACTAAATCTACAATTTTTTTTCGGTGAAATGGTAGATCGTTCTTATATATTATAAGCTTAGACAAAAATTTTAATCAAAATCGTAGAAGTCATTTTTGAGAAAAGTAAGATTCCCCTTACCTTATGGTTTTTAAACAGTTGAATAGTAGAGGATGTTTTTTTAGACGTGAACCATTATTTTGGTAATAAATTTGGAAAATTTGCAAACTTTGTTCAGGACTAAGTCTATTCATTTTGAATTCATTATAAATCAAGTGACAGCTGTCAAAAAAAACCAACTCCGAAAAAAGTATTGCCAGATTGAAAATCACACGTCTAAAAAAAACACCGTTTAGAAGGGATTAGAAAAAAACTAATTCGTTCATCAGTTTATTCCTTAACGCCAATGGTACCATTGAAAACGCTATTTGAAAAGTCTACATTTACAACCGGAGAATACGCATACATTGTTTACGTTGATGGGCTGTGCGATGGAAATTCAGTTCATGCTCGACAAAGATACCTATCGTAGGCTTCGAGAAACGGGATCAGTTGCTGGAGTTTTTGGGGTATCTCTACGAGTATAAGCAGAATTTCGGTTGATGAAAGAATGCTGAAAGCTGTTACATCTGATCCATCAATCAGTATCAGACGTTTAGCTTTGCAATTCAATGTTTCCAGACGTAAAATTTCTCATGTACTGCATATGGAGAAGGACTTCTTCCATACCACCATAACCAACCCTGTGCAAGAACTGCTTCCTGAAGATTTCGAAAAGAGAATTGTTTTTTCTAACTTGTTGCTGGAGCTGAGCATGGATGACAACGATTTTATTTATAAGCAGAATTCTTTGGACAGGTGTAATTGGAAATAAATTAATCGGCCCCTTCAAACTACCAACCAGACTGAATTCTACAAACTATCTGGAGTTACGAAAACTATTGGAGGGCATTCCACTTATTCAACTGGCTTCATCATATTTCCACTATTTGTGTGCATTCCACTTATTCAACTAGCCTCATCATATTCCCAATAGGATTGAACTCCAGCCCTCTACCATCGTGAGGTTAAAATTTGGCTAGATGAAGAGTACGGTAATCGTTGGATAGGAAGAAATGGAAGATATCTCGAACCTACTGTATTGGATGTTTTTGTATCGGGAAGAATAAAAAAAATTTGTTTATTTCACTCAAATAATAATTTTAAACGAATAAGAAGGGCGTATCCTTGGAGTGTCATCAAAAGTGCGACAGTTGTTAGAATCAATAAATATTCAACGTGAAATCCAAAAATGGGCTCTAAGATCCATACAAAACGAAGGGTGACACTTTTAGCACCGGTTATGACTGTTTTATTACACATTTAAAATAAAAATTATCTTAAATCGTACAAAATCATTTTTGATTCGGTGTATTTGCTGCTTAAGGTAAAAATCCCTTTTTTTATAATTTAAACTGCTGCTGGTTTTCCACAGTATCATAAAATCTATGAGTTTTTCCACGATCTTGTCGTTGATTTTTATTTGTATTATTGTAACGCTCACAAGAAAAAAAATTGTAAAACGCTATGTTTGTTACGCATTTTCTGGAGAAAATTGACTCCGAAGTAAAAAAATTAACATAAACAGGAAAATGGAACAGGCAGAAATTGGATATCTTAAGACTGAGAAAAGATATTAAATTTTTTCAAACGCAGTTTTAAAGGCTAGCATTTCTTCTAAAAATTAAGTCCTAAATGAAAATTTTCTACCAAGAGAATTAGCAGAGAAATTTTTGATAACATTTGTCAGGGTACACCAAAGTAAGAGTTTTTTTTTTTTAAATCCACGATAAATAGTGTCAACAATGGAGATACACCCTTCCTGTAGAACGATTTTTTTCTAAGAATATACCCAAGAACCACACCCTAAAATACTTTCAACCAAAATATAGTATGGGGTATTTAGATTTCATTATATGGTGCTCTGAGAAATAATTTTGAAACACATTTTGACTTCGATATTCAAAAGGATATTAGTACACGAGCCGAAAACCGCATTTTTTCACAGTTGCACCTAGTGTCGTTTGGCCGCCATTTTGTTTTTAACGGTGATTTTGATTTTCACACGTAATTTGCGTATTTTTGATCCTATAAAAAAATTGTATGACAAACTTGTAGCAAATTTAATTTCCTACAAAATTTGTTAAGTAACTTTTTTCAAAATTCACTCGCGTTAAAAAGTTACAGTGCATTTTTTTTTGAAAAAAGTAAGAGTAGATTTTATTAAAGTTGTAGATCCTTCAATTATCTATATATTTTGTCTTGACAGTTTTCTAATACCAACTCACGGTTCTCGCTCTGCAGCGCATATAAGTTGGAGAAATCCATATTCTAATGAAATAACAAAAAAACCGAATTTAGCCTTCGTTTTTCGAAATATCGAAATGGTATCACCAGTTGATTAACTCATTTTATACACAGTTCTTCAATATAATTTAAACCCGTCATTTTGTTTTCAAAGTTTCAAGTTCATAATGTCATTCTTATTTTGCATACAAAATATTCTCTTGAATAAAATTTGAAGAAAACAAAGCTTTAATCCAAGAGCTTATTGCATTTCAGACCTTTAAGTTACAAAAATCGAGAAATCAAAAAAAAAATCGAGAATAAAAATATGCAATTTATTTCTTGTGTCATAAAAGCATATTTCAGCAACAACATAACATTATCGTATCGTTAATCTAAGTTTTTTTTATTCAAGTTTTATGCTTTGGAAATCCCCAGCCACGAAAATCCTTGTGACGACATTCTGTATCCTGCACTTTGAGAAATTTAAATTCAATGCCATAGTTTTGATATACAGCACGAGTTTATTCCACAATAAATTGAAACAAACCAAATAGCATATACACAGTAGGACCTATAGTGCACAAAGTTTATCGCAAGTTTGCAGTGAAATGCAAAACTTTCATCTTTTCCGCCATTCGCGGATTCATTGCAAAAAAAAATATATAATGTATGTACATATATACAATTTATAAACTCAAAGAAATACAAAATTATGAAACGAAAGTTACTTACAAAAAAAAACTAAAACTAAAATCTTGTTGATTGATGTTTTGATGGAAAGTTTTTTAATAATTTTTTTTTTTCTTTTTGATATATTGTTTCTGCGTTGTTTTGTTGAGTTGAGAAAAATAAAAAAAAAAATAATAATTCCCCACAGCTGCAAACCCCACACATTGTCTATTATTTTATCCACGTGACGGTTATATCCGTCATGCCTGATTCACAATGCGACGAGGAAACGATACGTGAACGTGACGAGAACCGCTGGCATTTTTTTCTAGTTACAAAATCGTCGCCCAATTCACAATGAAGCGAACGTTTTACGACAAAAATTCTTTTTTGGAAAAAAAATTCAATAAAATATAAACAAAATAACTTAAAAAACAATAGACTTATCAATAACTTTATTTAATTGACTACATCTTTTGTGAAAAATCTGTAAATCTGTAACAAAATTGTAAATTGAAAATCGTCGTCACGTCGCGTTTTTTTTCAATTTTTTCAATTCTTGGCGTGGCGTGACGACGAGAAACGCCGCATTGTGTATATCCAGGTATGCTTTCATTGTTTGAATTTGGTTTGACAACTACAACGAGTTCTCGTCACGCTGACGTCTCGTTTCCTCGCCGCATTGTGATTCAGGCTTCATATCCGTGCCAAAAATCTGTGAAACATTCGGAAATTTGTGTGTTTTCTTAATGATCAAAAAAGTAATTTCAAATTTTGAATAGTTTTGATAATAATTGTGGGAAAACATTAAGGGGTTTGGTTCACAATGTCTGATTAAAGTTCTAAGTATGCAACTTGGAACTTATTAGGCAGTTCTAAACTTCACTTCACAAAACGTGGTCGAAAATTGGACCTCTCGGCTGGAATTTATTCGAGCCAGCCGCGGCGGCAACGAAATTATTAATGATTTTTTTTTTTGAATTTTCCATGAGTAAAAACTATTTTGTCTATTGAAAACTGGAGAACTAATTGACACATACATTCATTATTAAGATAAATAATTATAAAACGCAATGTTTTTTTACTGGAAGGATTTTTAATTTTCGGATAATTAAAATGTCGAGTAAGTAATCAGAACTTTACAGAGACATTTTGAAACAAACCCTTAGTCTTGGGAACTTTTAAGATGATTAATTTGGAAAAAGTTGATTATTCTCAATTTTCTCTAGCTCAGTGATATTCCCTCTTAACTTGGGTATTCCATTAATACCTTCCTTCTTCCGGAAAATAATTAAAGAACCATCACAGTGGGCGCGTATTCTGAAAAATCATCAATAACGCTCCAAATATCCTCTTCCAAGGCGTCAACCGTCTCGGGCTTATCTACGTAGACAATCGACTTCACATAACCCCACACAAAATAGTCCAGCGGTGTTAAAACGCCAGATCTTGGAAGCCACGCCACAGGCCCACGACGCGAGATAATGCGCTCACCAAAAGTTTCCTTCAATAAATTGTTTTTTTCGTTGGCTGTATAGTATGCAGCGGAACCGAACATCAACATCCTCTAATTCAGGCACGAAAAATTAATCACGGATGGGCACTGCTCCAATTGTTGCGCGCGATGGCGGGTGGACTCATTCGGGTCTTCTTCGATACTCTGCTCCACAGCAGCAATTTCGTCTTTGGTGCGAACTGTACGGCCGGCGTCTCTGAGGATGCGCTAACACTAGTGGTGCGAAACCGATCTATGGTTGCTCGAATTACCGACTTGCTGGGCTATTATGTAGATGCTTCGCGCGAACCGAACCATTATTTTGGTAATAAATTTGCACGATTTGCAAACGTTGTTCAGGAGTAAGTCTATTCCAAACGGAGCATATATCAAGCGACAGCTGTCAAAAGGACCAACCCTGAAAAAAGTATTGCCAGATTGAAAGCCACACGTCTAAAAAAAAATACCTTCTACTTTATGGGTTTTATTTTAACCCACTTCACGTTGTGAAAGGCTAAATTTTTTAAAATATGATCCTCTAAATCCAACCTTTATTGCTTTCGAAACACAGAAAGAATGTTTGTATTCGATAACCCCTGTTTTATTTAAATCCCATTTCACTCTAAGAAAAAATAGTAACATTTTTTTTTTAAATAACATTTCAAACAGAATTTAATGAAATCGGAAACCACTTTTAGTTCTTACCCCCTTTCACCATATAAATAACAAAATTTAAAAAAGAATATCCCTACAGCCATTTACTAAGGTAAATGTTGCCATTTATGAGGTGAAATCGATTAAAAACAAAAAGTGTTATCGGATTTAAAAAAAAAAATATTAATTTTGTGTTTGGAAGGTTACATTTATTACATTTGTGTTTGGAAACATATATTCAAAGAATGGCTTAAGGCTGAACATTTGTTTAATAGCGCAACAAGAGCATAGCTCCTCCGAACTTTTACACACACGCTTAGGGTATCGGCATTCTCGTCCTGTAGAAGTAGTGCGCTGAAATTCTTTCAAAAAAAAAATCTTCTACGCATATTTGCTTATGTGTGGAAAGAGGACGTTAGCTGAATAAAAAGATGATAAAATGTGCTACCGTAGTCTGAAACGTCAAAACACGTAGGCTATACATTTTCACTCCCTGGGGATCCCAATATATTCGACCTAAAAACTAACTTTTTTTTCTACGGTACTGCCTGTTGCGAAGAAGGGACAAATCCTGCAAGGTTTATCACGTTATTAAAAAGTGTTTTTCAACTTAGCCGTTCAAGTTCGATAGAAAATTGTAGGTCCCTTCCGTTTTCGCCGACTTACAGCATATATGCACAGAAGAATGGTTGCGGGTTCTAGTCACTAGGCCCTGATTCTGCACCAGCTGTCATGCTATCAATTTATGTGTTTACAGGCAATGATGCTGCTATTAATAGTCCTTATGAAGGTTAGGTTAGCTGTAGCTTTAAGCTATAGGTATCTCCAGCCTAATAACTGGGTGGTTGCACACCCAAGATGTTGGTGTATCTTTTAAGCCTTCAGGGAAGAGGGTATAAGATTTTTCATTCTTATTGGTTACTTTCCCATTTCATTCTTCAGTTTTGTATTTAAAAAAAAAAAAACATCCTAATCATAGCTGAAAATCAAAACAAAATCTAATACTAAAAATACTGCTTAAACCATATCTACAAATCTGCATCTATACACTATAGGTACACCATAGAGGTACAACGTTATGAATATAAAATCGTTGATTATAATTCAGTGTTACTTCGTATTTCTTATGATTATCCTCGCTCTCTCTCTGTCAATCTATGTATATCATCGCTTTAGCAAAAATCTGTAATTCATACAACACCTCTCACTCGACCAAAAACCCCCAAGTCCGAAGCCTCGACTCAGATTAATATTGAGTCTAACTCCTGGGTTACGTGAGGTAATGATGCTGTTGACATTTTTGAAATTTTGACCAAACACAGGACATGAATTCTAAAAACTCTGACATGAATTCCTGCAGGTAGGTATGTATATGGATATAGAACATTCCATCAGTCTATATAAGTCCTCCATCTACCATCGTAACATCTGTGTATAGGTATACCAATACCAATACCATCGCACCCCCGTCATTGTTATCATCATCAAGAGTCAAAACTTTGTTGTTTACAATTTGACTATAACCAAGAGGTGCTACGTGACCAGAGTTTCTGCCATTTTGCATGTCAATTGGTGTTGAAGTTGCTTGCAGTTGTGCCATTAGTCCATCAACCAACAATGTCCTGATGGCTTCCTTGTTTTCTTATCTCTTCGTACTCGTCACTCCTCTCCCTTGCCAAACTTTATGGATTGTTGTGTTTTATGTCAATTCGACATTAGTATGCGTTGCTTGTCATTCAGGTCCTTGAATTGGAATAACAAAACACCTCAGTGCTATTGATTTTGGGTTTTAATTTTTTTTTTTTGTTTTCCCCACATACTAAATAAGTGTTCGAGTGTGTGTGTGTGTGTGGGGGGGGGGGGGGTAAAATTCGGGTGCAGTAAAATGAGCGCTTGTTGTTTTAACCTGTGACATAGTTCAAAAATGATTTTCTTGTTTTATGAGGTTTTTCATCAAAATCAAACTTCGTAGAATAATTTCCTAATACTTAAATTTTGGTTATGTTCTTTGAAATGATTTTAACTCTCTCTTTAGGGCAAGTATTGGTTTCATGTCAAAAAAAATAATTAAAACTCAAATTACTATGATCGAGGTGTCCGAAAAATTGGGTTTCGTCATGCAATCCTCCAGTCTGTGCGTCTGTGCGTCCACTATGATTTGAGCTAGAACCTAAACGGGTCGGATACGATTATTGAAATTGTTTCGTTGGCTGTATGGCATGTAGCGCCGTCTTGTTGGAACCAAAGGTCATCCACATCAGCATCCTTCAATTCAGGCACGAAAAACTCATTAATCACGCATGGGCACAGCTCCAATTGTTGTAAATTTGCACGATTTGCAGACGTTTTTTTAAGGAGTAAGTCTATTCATTATGAAATCCTAAACTAAACTGAGCATAACTCAAGTGACAGCTGTCAAAAAGACCAACTCCGAAAAAAGTATTGCCAGATTGAAAACCACACATCTAAAAAAAAACACCCGCTTAGTTTATAAGCGGAGAGGTTTATCGCCATTAACTAAGCCTAATTGTTATATTTTTGGAAAGCAGATATACATGCACTTAAAAACACACATATTACTGAACTATTATAACATATTATCTCCTGCATTACAGTTTTTTACCACTTGAACAAGTTCGTACAATCCAGTCGTGCATATTTTTTGATAAATGTTTTGATTACCATAATCAAATATTTGAGGAAATTTGATGATTTTATATACATATGTGTGTACTAATATTGTAGATTGAATACCTAATCAACTTACAATACTTTAAAAAACTTGGAAATACCATACAGTGATTTGAGGTTTCCTAGAAAACCGAACATCATTTCTGCTTCGTAAATACTTCCAAGAAATGACAATTACGATATTCAATAATGTAGATTGGGATATTCGTCCCATTAAGGATTCCAGTTAGAATTCTTCGTCCTCTTTATAATCGTAAAAACATACTTTATTGTTGGTCCTTTATACCTGTAAGATTTTTCAGTTTGGATATCGTCATTCCATCTGCAACACACTTGTTGTAAAGTTGAAGGAGGAAGATAACAATTTCTTTACGAATGAATAACTTCAATATAAAATTTGCCTCTTAGTTCCCATTTATACAAAATGATCCAAATGACGCGTACATCATTCAATAGTTGGAGGAGTGAATTTTCAGCAACAAGCTTTCTATAGTATAATTTGGTGGCTCTGCTCAGTGGAAAATGTATAAGTTTGGTGGCGCGACAGCTCGTGTGACTTATAACTCTCAACCATTCCTGTGTGCGTGTTATTGCAAATCTTATGAAAGGTTGTGGTCATTATCATCGTAATATCTAATGTACAAAGTCATTTGTTTGTTGCTTCGCTTTAATTGTATCTTTATTTGTGTAAAGTTAAAAAAATAAAGTATTTTCAAGTGACCTTTGGTTGACTTTCTCATTAATCAAACAAAATACCAATTTCTCACCCTCTCTTTGCCTTAAATGCTCACCAACCTACTTACTAAACTAAACAAGCCTCATTTCCATTATTTTTAACCACAAGACCTAATACTGCGAAACCTACATTTAGCTTAAAGGCTCATTCACAAAAAGGTATAATGAAGGTTCCTTCATTAACTATTCTACTAAACTCGAAAATCTTATTTTAATCTCAATTAAAAACAACTGTTGGCATCTACATAAAGTTGAACAGGGTAGTTCAGAAAAATTGCCCCATTTCAATTACACTGTAGTTAAATAATAATAACGCAGAATCTTTAAGATGACAAGGTAATCATTCGAAAAGTTTGAAATATGAGGCAGTATTTATGGCATTTGAATTATACATAAATATAAACCTATAGTCTATGTAAGTCGTAGCCCAATTAAAGTCAGCGGATGCCCTGTGTGCGTTGCTACCCATCGAAAGGCGCAAAGGGTTGAATATGTTGGCTGGCTTTGGACAGCAATTCGGCAAAAAGATTCAAGGTGGCTTAAAATGTTTCACCCTATCGAAAGATGAAATGAATTTTGCCAATAGCGGCAACTCTGTCAGCATTGAAGGGTTTGAATGAAACAACAACCAAACCACTTGATTGAGGTACCACCAAGCTATTATATGGTAGATTTATAGCTATTTTAAGCCGATCGTCAGTCTTGTTTTGGTATTTGTGAAGTAAAAAGATGCAGAGTACACGTCAACAAGTATTGAATCCCCACTAACAAACAATGAACTATGAAGAATCCCTATCTATACTTCTGAAGACATCGGAATTCTCGTGACTCGTCCATGATATTGGGGAAGTTTGAATTTCGGGGCTGATCTCCCAGCCATTCTTCCCCAACTGGCCAAGCAAAATTTGCACTTCGGCGGCACTGAGAAAGTGAGAATTCACGTATCATTCACCAAGAGCCATTACATCCACTCAAAGTCACTGCATGGTGCGCCATTTACGCGGGAGGTGTCATCGGGTGTCATTTTGCTGGGATGCCTTTGGTAACGATGAACAACGAGTTAATACTTCCGCAAATTAAAGAATTGAAACTGGAGCAGTACTAGGAGATCATGGAAAAATCCCTTTCTCTGGAAACTTTAACCTCTAAGGGAACAAAGGGAAAATGAACATGATAGGAATAAACTAAAAAACGATTTGACCGTTCGAGACTTCTTTCTTGGGGTTTTTTTTAAAGACCCTTTGCCAACAAGACACAGACTCTGTGGAAGCTCTCAAAGCGAATATGCGACAAGAGTGGGAGAATTTATCGCATGAAGTTCTCGCCAAAACGATTGAAAATGCTGTAGAAAAATCTAAAATGGCCATTAACCAACACTGTATACCAAACAACATCGGATTAGTGTTTTAACCTGAAGAAAGGGTGTTTTTTTTTGTATATAAGTTTGGTTGATAAACGGGCAGCACTTTTTCTTGGGACGGTACATTTTAGAGCTGATAGATGATTTATGCGAAGTATGTTTTGCTATTTCACCATGAATAGACTTTGGCCAGAATAACAGGTGAAAATCGCGTGGCATTTACCGTGCCCTGCGTCCTTTTCACCGTCGGCATAATTTTTCGTCTGAGTCAATTATTAAAATCACCCTGAATTTTTTCTTTTGTTTCTGCTGCAGATCATAGTTTTGAGGAGAACCGCAACGCTTTATTGTACCGTCGTGCCTGCGCAGCAATTGAACCTGAACCCATCCACATCCAATGCGTCATCCAAACGTTCGCTAAATGGGCGGAAAACAATACCGCGATTCATCCTAATTTTCAACTTCCTTTTTGGTTTTGAACGCTTACGTCAATAAGCAGAACGCTCATATTTGGAATTTGAAAAATGTAGAAGTGTTTTTTGTATATAGACGCTGAGCCAGCCAGACAAGTGGGTGGAATCATTGGCCCATATTTTGCCCGAATGTTACATTCAATTGAGGGGTACAAATTTCGTTGACTTTGTCGCATGAATCTAGGTGAATCTGATGGATGGCGTTCTATGGGTCGGAAATTGTCCTGTGGCACGAGCTCGGTGTTCAGTTCACGTAGCCTACACAACCATGTCTTCAAATTGCTCGTTCAAAGTAGAATTTCCATTGGGGCATTCATTGTGAGGCTCGTAGCTCCGCCCGCCGGGGCCGTCCTGTTGAAAACTTATGTCGTTCACACATCGATGATTTTTTTCTGTGGTGAATTTTGGGTCAACTTCCGAATGATCCAGATCCCAATCAGCAAACACACGGCTATGGTCGTTTATCTTAGTTGTCTGCGCCAATTACTGGTGCAGACCCGACTGGCTCAGATTACAGCAGGCCCGTTTCGGTGACGTACAGGTGTTAAAGAAAAAAAATTAGTGGCGGGACAGCTCATGTTGACCTTGTTATGTGTTGTGTTATTGGCAGGAATCGAAGGTACCTACAATTTTCTGTCGAACCCGATCGACTTTTGTGAGAGGCACAAAAAACATTATAGTTTTTGGTGGACTAGGCTGGGAATCGAACCCAGACCTCCAGCTTAACAGTCTCACCATTATGCCATGGGCTACTACGACCTATATGTGTTAGTTGATTATTATTTATCGAACCGGTTGAATCGAATTTGGCTATATAACAAACGTTGAACAGTCGACTTGGCAGGGCGGTTGTGTGGCGAGGAAAAAAGTCACGAAATGCGCAAAAAGTTTTCCGAACAGAACCCTGATTTTGAAATTCATCTTCCATGGTGAATTACCATTGCCATATACTACTGAACAATTTAAAACAAATTTGCTTTTCAAACATAGGAGCATAGTCATGGAAAATTGGACATTTCGGATGCGCGCCACCCAGAGAAGCCGCGGACATTTGAACGATGTTATATTTCATACATAATGGCATAGAAAGGCCTTTCAAACGAATACAAAATTTCGATGATATCTCGCACTCTTTGTTTTATTTTAAATTAAAGATAAGAAGCGCTTAATGAAAGACCCGTTACATAAAAGCTTAAATTACTCTTATCTCTCTTAAGTGACAAGGCTCAATGCGACCTATAAATAAGTTGATATTTTGTAAACTGAATATCATCCCCATCCGATTCGCTTTTAGATGAAAAGCTATTTTTTGTGTGTAATTTTGTGAGTCACCCTGTAAAACTATATCAAGCAAAATCTCTCACTTATATACATATATACGAGCACCTATTTCCATCCCGATTATCCTGGGATTATTTATTGTTTTTTGATTGAAGGTTCAAAAAGACCAGTGACTCTTAACTTCTGGCCCTCATTTGTCTATCCGGTGCGGGCGATGTTGTCGACGACCAACGACCGACGATGACGTGCGGTAGGGTTCGTCATGTCGGTTGTTCTCGTTTTGTGTGTTTGTTTAATCCGTTAAATGTTTGGAACTGATCCCAAAAATGTTTTCATTAATTAATCAACTCTTCTATCGTTCATTCGTCCATTAAAATATATGAAAATAACCCTAAAATAGGCCATCGAGAAATAAACTTTCCAATAAAGGTTCAGTTTTATTTTGAAAATATTAGGCTTTGGTTTTATGAGTATAAAGCACCAATACATATAGAAAAGAGAAACAAACTATAATGAACGTAATAATTAATAGATATAACGAAATGGTTGTTGTAGAAGTATTATATATGTATGGCCTGAACTTTTGTATGGAATAATGTCTAATAAGAGTTTTGGGAATTCAAAAGGCTTATTATCATAGAATATGAATTAATTTATAGCTTGAAGCGAAGAGATACACAATAGTATTGGTCCTTTAACTTCATTTAATTAACTAAGTTTTGTCTAAAAAACCACTGCGAGCGTTCGGAACATAAACTAGGATTTAAAAAGAGGTACACAAGCTCATGTCTACATTGATTATAAAGTTCTGAATATTAATTGGAATAAAACAGAGCCAGGTAAAGCGTTCCACGTTCGTGTAAGTAGGTAAGTAGTAATAACGGCCACGAGCAACATATAGCCGGATGAACCAATCAGCGCTGGAGTTCGTCCTTTTGAGACTACCTATAACTTGTTTGACCTGAGATGAACATGGAATTAAGATAGGGCTTTGTGGACAATCCTCTAAGAACATTCACTCAATTTGATTGCCATCCGCTCCCGAACACTCTGCCATTATACTATAGGGATTTTGCTGACTGGTGCTGAAACGAAACCTATCTACTTGTGTTATCACCCAGCCATCATAAGCTCCGCTGGCTTGTGTTTTTGTAAATTTGACAGAAAACACAGAGGCACCGAATATATCAAAGTTCGTTCTAGAACCATTTTAACGCGTTCTTCATGTTCAGTTCGAAGAGTTCACTAAAGTCGTCAAAAATTGTCATTCCAAGTGATGTTAGCCTCATTCTGGCCAGAGCACAACATTGACGAAGGAAATGCTGCCTGTGCCTATTGGTCTCACGACAGTATTCAGGAATGCCCAGCTTCTCTGCATGGTGTCCTGTTGGCACAGTGTCCAGTAAAGGTTGCACCTATCTCTGCGATATCTTAACTAGGTCTGCATATTTTATGAATTGCTTGGGAATTAATATAGGTCGATCAAATCTTTTAAGATGTACCTGATGCAGTTCGTCAAACGGTTCCACCTACGATTTGATTGGACAAAAAAAAAATTAAGAATTTATACCCCCAAGTTAAGCAACCTAATCCTTACCTTGTCAGTTTGTCTTCCCGTTCATTTCCCTATGACCCCAAGCCCAATTAAGAGTATTCTAAAGGTTAATATTCCGGATTGCAAGCTAGCAGCTGCCTGGTCTGACTGTCGGCAAGGATGGCACTTTTTCGGTTGTGGTTTGGTTTTTGTTTCAGTATTTTGCTCATATTACCAGCAATTCAGCTTGAAAAACTGTATCAAAGCTGGATAGCCTTTAAAATCCAAAGACATTTAAAGAATCAGTTTTGCAAGCTTTAAATAAAAAAGTCTTCAGAACGATGGGTGGGATAATATCCAGAATTCGTCTTACAAATCGTGCTAGGTTTTTGTAGGTCAAAAGGTAAAATGGCGGTTCCAAGAAAACCTGTTCCCGAAGAACCAAATTAGCTCTGTTATGCCCCGTTTTGATACCATAAGTCGTTCGACCTCATTTATTTGTTGATATGGGGCTAGTGTTGGTAATCTAAACAGAGTTGCTTAGGGGACTAGGTTATGGTCTTCTTCCTGTGTACTAGGTGAATCCGCTAAGGTTGAGATCCGACCATATAACCCTTCACCAGATCTACTCGTGACTGAGCCTATTGCAAACTAGGTAATACCTACTAGGCATATTTCCAATGCTTTAAGGCTTGCGCTAGTTATAGAGTAAGTGATTGTCTGAAAAGTTAATTACGAGTTTGTTGATTGATAGGGTCTAGGTTTTGGTCTGTGCCCTCGTCTTCAAGGGAATGTTAAGCTCACACTGTGTGCCAGGTAGTTCCATTGGGGTTGACAGCCGGCCATATACCCTATTACTAGATCTACTTGTGGTTGGGCTTTTTCAATGGCAAAGGCAAACCAACCTAGGTTTTGGCAAAGCTTTAAGCCCTTCACCAGTTATGGATCAAGTGGTTGTCCAAAAAGTTAGTGACAATTTTTGTATACAGATTTTATATTTGTAGTGTTATTACCTAATTTTATGAGGCCAATAATAGTCAATCGAGAATCGGTTCGATGCAGAAGTCAATAGCAATACAGTCCATGCCTTCCGATCCATCGAACCTCGGTAGACTATTGCTAGTCCTTACACCTCGAATGCAAGTGTTGAGGTGAAGATATTGTTTGATCTTTAAGATCCATCTGGTTCTGTTTTGGAAAGAGATAAAATCGTTTATCCTTTTGTTCAACAGAACGTTTTGGTTATCGAGAAAACTGCTTCCAAATGCCAGGAAGCGAGACCTGGCGAGGGCTTAGCAGTTACAGAGAAAGTGTGAGACGGTTTCTTTCTCTAGAGGGTTTTTGGCAGCTACGGCAGAAACTATTAAAAGGTATGCGTAGCTTAGCCGCATGATATCGGCCCATATTTCCAGATATATCTGGAACCAATCGTGGTAACGTTTTTATCAAATTAGAGAAAGCTGGTCGGTAGATGGTGTATTCGATATGGCTTCTCGAATCGGGATGTATAGATTGAGAGTTCCAAACGGAGTTTTTGCAAGAGGGAAGTGCCACTGTTGTATTTTTAACCTGGTTATGAGTATATGAGCACATGTTCATCTATAAAACATCATTTTTTTCAGGGGTATGTCCAATTACTAGTTTACTAGTAATAGGTGTCATAACCGGACACTGTCTAAGAGAAACCATGCAGCCAGGCTTGGAGTATTTTCAAACGATTTCTGCAGGAGGTGCATGGATGAGGAAGAGGAAGAATCGATGCAATTCCCCACCTTCTATGTACACGTCTCGCTCTATCCCAAGAACATAAACTCCATCTTGGAGATTACTATTGCAATAATCCCAGTGATCTGGTAAATATAGATGTAAGTAATCTGGCACGCTTAGTAAGGAGCTCTAAGGATTCTTGTGGTATCACAATGGACCAACTCATGGTTTATTTTTGTGAAGCTATCCTGCTTAGAGCCACGTTAACCTAACTGAGAGACTTTGTAACCCTAGGTCCCGCTATCACCTCAGGCAATGATATCTTGCCATTCGCAGCTTTTTCGGGTTAAAAAGTCTTTGCTCCTCGAGCAACTAAAGTGTCCCTTTAGAAGATGCTAAAAATCACAGTTTTCCCATATGGTTAAGAGGCAAGAAGCTTGTCAAAATAAATTAGAACGCTTTTCTTGGTTTTGAGAGGAAGATTCTCCGGGTGATTTTTGGACCCATCTGCATAAACGAAAAGTGGAGGAGAAGATACAACAACGAACTGTAAAGGCTTTAAAACAACCTAGCCAAAAAAGTAAAAAGCCAAAGGCTGATTCTTTTAGAGGCAATGAACATCAAAGCCGAAGAGTTTTTCAATCAGCCCCCGAGGTACGGTGCAGTCAACCTCAACCAGCTTTGCCTGCGAAATTGGAGACAGCTAGCCAGGCACCAAGCTGGCTGGAGGAATGTTGTTAGTAGAGGCCCTGGTCCGTCCTTATATTTTACACCCCTCCCCAAAAAAAAAAAAACAGAGAGTTTTCCGTGTTCTTTGAGCTTAGCTAATACAACTTCAAGAATTCAAATCAAACGAAATCCCTTTTTCATCAATTGGAAAATTGAAACCATTGTTAATCGGAATTCAAAGTATTTCTCCTTAAGTAAACCATACTGACACAACCTTCAGGCATGATTCTGCCTTAGTTTACTATTTTTGTGTTTCCCTTTCAGCCCACCTTATTTTTTGGTCTTAATCATGAATTTTTCCCAGATAGACCATATTTTTATATACCTAAGCACGTATATGTATATGTAGGTAGAAAGGAAAATCTCTGCTGTGCCAAATAACTGGATTCAATCGGGCTGTGTCCTATATCCTCTTCTTTCCTCTGTCTATTTTTATCCTTTTGATATTGTTTTTTTTTTTTTTTTTGTCCTCGTTGCCTCAACAAAAGCAATCAAGTAGTGCAGAAAATTCAAAGATTCAAGGTAAGTGATTTTTTTTTTTAATTTTTTTCAGTTCCATCCCACTGAACAAAATTTCGTCCTGGAATATATTTATATCCTTCTTTCATTTAAAATGGCTTTTCATATCTGTAGAGCTACCTAGCGTATCCTCAATTCTCAGTTTTAAATAATTTTTATTCCATCTATGCGCTTCAATCTTTTACTTTTCGTTTTTTTTTTGTTCATCTCTCTCTCTCTCTTTCTATCTCTTTATGTTGCTTCAACGGGTTGAGAAAGCCACCTAATTTTTACAGATGGAAAACTCCAGATAACAATGTAGGTACAGTTTGAATAAGGATTTCAGTAATGTGGTGCAAACGGAACTAGAACTGGGACCTACAAATCAGTTGGCAGCGACCTCTTAAATTTGCATCAAAAATTTAAATGAATGCGAAAAAGATGTTCAGCTAAAGTTGTCCATCTTTTGTCTGCCTGGCATCTGTTCAGAAGTCGGGAGAGGCTGTCGGGTCTTTTTTGTCGGCTGAAATAATTCCTATTCAAATTTCTAGTACGATGTCAAATATGAAATTATTAGTAAATAAAAAAAAATGTGTTCAAATTTTTGATTAGAATTAAATGAACCTCTGAATAGAACCTCTTTTTAAAAAATATGGTCAGTACATACAGGAAAGATAGGACGTTAATTTCTCAGGGCCGGTTGCATTGGCTGGCATAGGGCTACAAGAAAAATAAATTTGGTGCCGCAACAGCTTGTAGAGAATCAGTGCCTATAGTGGCTTACAACTCTCAACAATTTTCTTAGGTGGTATAAACTGAAACGGATCCGATCTAGATCTTCGGCATAATAGTCCAACCTCCAAAGCGCTATGCTAACCATTTTACCAAGTGACACTCACACTTTTCATAAAGCCCTCCGTCTTTTAAGCTCTCACAGAGTTTCCGGAGATTACATCGCGGCGAATCGAAGAATTCTCAAAAACTTCAAAAAAAAAAATAAAACCGAAAGCTCTTCGAGGAAAACCTCTAAAAAAGGCCTAACGATTTGTTTACAATTGGGAATAGGTAACTAATGCTACACTCAGCTAAAAAAAAAAAAAACATCATGTTAAATTTAACCAAATATTTATTTGTTATTTTTCAATACAGTTCATGATTAAATTGATCAAGATACAAGATTTGGCATGGTGTGTATATAATCAACGTTCGCTAGTTACTTAACAATATTTTAAGCTTTATACTAAATTAACTGAGTAAATCTTTTAAAATAACATGACGATCTAGATAAATTAACTCGTTCTACTGCTCAACTGACAGAACTCTGTGCCTGTGTTATCTAAATAACTCAATGTTTAACTAAACTAGGAGCCTATAATCGTACTTCTAGTTATATACATCAGTTTACGGATTTACTCTAAGGTACATAAATTCTTCGTTAGCCGCACTACACGAATGTGGAATGCTTTACCTGTCATAATTTCTTTAGTACTCGCAAAAATTTGGAAAAAAAAATTGTGTGAGTGCCGGGACTCACGGTTAATATGTGTAAACATCAACGTGCGCGGATCCAAAACGGACTTGTTTTTGCTTGAAGGGGATCTTAAGATTTTTTTCACTGAACGCACCCATCCTAGTATGCAGATCGTAACGTTGCACACCGTAACGTTGCACGACGTAACGTTGCACACTAACGTTCAGGTTTTATTTTCACTCTACCGCCAGCATAGATGTTTACACATCAAAAAGGATAAATTAACATGAAACTGTAACATTAACAATGTTCAAATGTAAAGTTTACATGACTGTGTTAATTTCAACTTATGGCAATGTTAGCTTGCACGAGATCAAAGATGAATCAGAATGGCACACATTATAATTTAATTCACCAATGGAATTTCGCGTCGCTCACAAGAACTCTTTCGCAGACCACAATTTGACGAATTTTGCTTCGTGACTTGGGCGTGCACCCGTACAAAATTCAACTTAACCATGAGCTGAAGATAAACAACCATAGACAATGACCATAGCAGTTGAAAACTGACCCTAATTTTCATCGAAAAAAATCAACTTCAGCAATGAGGCTCATTTCTGGATGAATGTGGGTACGAAAACAAACAAAATTGTCGAATTTGATCCAAGAGCGTCCAATATATCCCGAAAAGTCACTGTGTTTGGTGTGGATTTTGGACTGGCGGCGTCATCGGCCCACTTATTTCTTTGAAAACGACGTTGGGCAGGCCATCACCCTCAACGGCGAGCGCTATAGGTCAATGATTACCAACTTCTTTTGGGCTGAATTGGATGATATGGACACCAACGACATGTGGTTTCAACAGGGCGGGGTGCTCTTCGTTCCCCACAGCTCACGCCACATTGGAACGCCACGAGCGCTTCGAGGACATGGTTATCTCATGTGGAGGTGATGAGAACTAGCCAGGGCCACCGAGATTGTGCGATTTTGCCCCGTTAGACTTCAGGTTTTATGAAGTTGCAGATCTATGCGAATAAGCCAGAAACCATAGCGGCCCTCAAAGCCAACATAACCCACGCCATCGATCGAATTGAGCCTGATCTATGCGCCAGAGTCATGGAAAATTAGACATTTCGAATGCGCGCTTCCTAGAAAAGCCGCGGTGGAAATTTGAACGATGTTATATTCCATACATAATGGCATCCACAGACCTTTCAAACAAATAGCAAATTTTGCTTATACCTCACACACACTTTTTTTTATTTAAATTCAAAGACTGGAAGCGCTTAATGGAAGACCCTATAGCTGAATTATTATAGTAAGAATTAATTAAATTAGCCATGTTATTACAATAAATATATCTTAAAAATATTTTAACAAGACCGCAGTGTTAATTTTTACCCAAGTTTATGTTATTTTAACAATGTCTCTTGTAAATTTCAATTTCACTTAATAGCCCTTTGCCTTGAAGTTTAAAATAGTTATTTATTTTTACAATTTTTTACTTATTACGCTTAATATGATATTGTTAAACTAGCGTTGTATTGATTCATTAGAACGCAAGTAACCAGATCATCTTGTTGATGTTTAAACTTTGGTATTAATCTTGTCCCCTCTTAATCTGCTCACAGCCAGCGTTGACCTTCGCCCGCATTTGTATTCGGTGGGCATCCAGAGTTTTTTTCAAGTCGCGCGACCGCGAAAAAACTGTTATAACTGTTATAAATTGGCATGACTCTAGTCTCGTCCTTTTAAAAGATGTCCCTACCTTAGTTCTTAGATTTCACATTTTAGTTCCTAGGATAAAAGGTATGTATAGATACTATCAACTATATACCATTCTTTGTATATTTTCGTCCTCGTCAACCCTTGATAATGATGATGATGATGGCAATGTTTATTCAGGTATATTTAACTCTGTTTCGGTTTCTTTTGAAAGCATTACCTTGGTGTTTTTTTTCTTTATTTTTATTTTTTGAATGGTTGACCTTTCTCCCAGTAACATATATTCACTGTAATAAAAATCGGGTCCTCGACGACTATACCATTCATATTTTTGCCCATTAGTGCACAGAAATACATACATGTGCATACATATAGATACATTTATGTGTATAGGACATGAATGATCGCTCGTGCGTCCCGAAAAACCCCTCATAATCTTCATACCCTACGCTCCTTCATATATATGCATGTATGAATAATGTATGTGTGTTTTTTTTTTAAAGAATCCATTAATGGCGTTCGTACTTTGTTGGTATTCAATATTTAACCTCACGAATGTGATAAACAAAGCAGATGCCTCTGCTCTCTGCGGCGATGTTCTATACACTCATACACACGCAAATATTTCTTTTTTAATACGAAGTCAAGTGTTGTTGGTTTTATGTGAAATTACGACGTACGACCTTCACCTTATTTGTTTTTCTTTCGCTTGGTTTTTTATGAATGACATAAGCCATCAACATGTCAAGGCACCTTAGGCGTTTTTTTTTTTTTTTTTCGTTTTTTTCCACTACTGAAAGAGGAGATTTACTTTGAATGGATTGCCTGCTCCCACAGAAGTTACTGCGTCCGCACGCCAAACGTTTACAAAGTTAAAGTGAATGATTGTGATTGTGGTATAGGTATACCTATAGTCGTAATTTTGATGCGGCTAACAACAGAATGGCCTTATTTCGGAATTTAAGCAATATATTGTTATTTGTATATAATGGGGGGCCTCAATTTATAAAACAAAATTCACATGTTGTATGTAGATAATATGTGAAAAATATCAAGATTAATTTGCGCTTTCAAGTTAAGCTTAACTATAAGCTTTTAAGTAATTATTTTTCAATTTTAAAAAACAACTTCTTCTTTGTTTCTTTTTGTATTTATTAATACAAAAATATATAATGCTTATGACCAAAAATGTTGACATACAAGATTTTGAAAGCTCTAAATTTTGAATACTATACTATGGCAACCATGGCTTTGATAAATTTCATTGGAAAATGTTCAATTGAATTAAATCACCTGCAAAAACTCAATGGGAGTCACTTATGACTATATCGTTGATATGACAATCAAATAAGCTAATGTCACACTTGTAAAGGGTGCTTTTTTTTTAGCTTAGGAAAACTTTAAATTGGCAACACTTTTTTCTGTGACAGCCGATTTGACAGTGCTCTGTTCTTTTAATGTAGGTTAAGTTTGGGTTTGGCAATTCATCATGAATAGACTTATGGTGCGGGGCAACGTTTCGAAAAACTCTTCGGACATTACCTACGTGCATTGTATGGTGCTCTGCTCGTAATAGGTTTGTTCATTTACATTAGATACAATTTTAGTCCAATTTAATTATTTTTATATGAACCTTGACAGAACTTTGGACTAAAATCGATAGAAATTGACTGTTTTGGGAAGTAAAGGAACAGAGGAAACAGAACAGTACTCGTTTGGTTAAATGGTTACTGCCAAGATATAGCCTAATTTATTGCGAAGAGTTTGTGAGAATTGTGCCTCCAGATTATACGCAACTGTTTGTCGATTTGAGTCTTCAAAGCCGTTAACTACCTTTTTCCAATTTCATTTAGTGTCAGAGTTTGATTTTGTGTAATTTTGTTCTTCAGTAGGAAATAAAAAATTGAATTCTATGCACAAATAGTTTATTATGTGTGATGAGTGACATTCGTCACAAAAATTTATTTTATTTTTTCACTCAAAAAAGTTCCAGTCAGTCTGACGATGACATAAGAATACTGAAATCTATCATTACAGTCAAATTTTGAAAATTATAAAATAAGTATACAGATGTTGTGTCACTCACGTAACAGGTTGGCATTTCAAAACATAAACTATCTGTTTTTCTACTCATTTTTTTGGGTATTTTGTTCATTTATTGATAGTTAATTCCTACATGCTTTAATTTAATCCAATTTTAGTGTATATCTTCCCCACCTTAAAATATTGAAGAATAAATCCCCATTGGATTGAGATATGATTATATTTTGAAGTGATAAAATCTTGAATTTAAATGCCGTATTTCTGTAATTACTCAGTAGCTAGTATAGCTACTTGTTTTTGTACTTTAATTGTAAAACAAGAGTAAAGCTTAGATCACACGATTTGTGTATACACAAATATTTGTGTATAAATTTGTGTATTATTGACAAAAAAATACACAAATCGTCTGAACCACAAATTTGATGTACACAAATGACGTACACAAAAGATTTGTGTATCATTTGTGTATTCAATACACAAATCGAATTTGTGTACATTTACAAATCGTCTGATCGGGTACCCAAATCATTTTATGACTATTTGTGTATATTTGGGCACCATTTGTGTATGTCACATCATTTGTGTATTCTGAAAATTTAAGCATACACAAATTTCGTGAGAATACACAAATGGTTTTGAAAATTCAACTGAATATTTAATATCAGTCGAGTCAGTAAAGGTTTTTTCTTCGAATTTTAATGTTCAACTGTGATTTTAATGATTTGTTTTGTAAAATGGCACCATAAGGACATGAAGGGTGATTTGTATTAGATAAAATTAACACATTTACGTTAACCCAAAAATCGTATCGGAGGAGTGATATTCGATTTGTTGGCGTCCAAATTGGGCAGCTCATGGAGACAAAACTCCTATTGGGTTCATGAAATCGTCTACAAGAACTTTGTAGATTGTATCCAGCACTTCTGGAATAATGGTGGAAATTGTATTCTGTGGAATGCGGAAAAGATACTGGAGCGAGCGAAAACTGTCACCAGATGCCAGAAAGCGCAACGTCAAGACTAGCCGCACAGATGGCGGAATACTGGGGCGCATAAATGTATCGGCCTTCTCAATATATGGCGTTACCAAAGCCAGCAAATGATCGAACTGAGCGGCCGACATTCGTACGAAATTTCGATACAATTGCTGCTCGTCGGCACTTAGTTCCACAAGTAATTTTGCGCAAAAGCCCTCCGTCTTACGGTGGCCAAGCCAATTTTTTCTCCAATAAGTTCGCCGCTTGCGTACCATTTCTACGACCTGTTGTTGGCTTTCGTCTTCTTCTTCACTTTCGAGTAAATACGCGGCCAAAATATTGGCAAGACATTTTTTTTTTGACATTGTTTGATTGAAATTATTTAATTTAACCGGATACACTTCAATTCACTATCAAATAAACAGAATGACATAAACACAAATGAGTACACAAATTTCATTTGTGAAGAAATACACAAATCGTCTGAACCACAAATTTGTATACACAAATTGATTTGTGTATAGCATATTTGTGTATATCTTTAAACAAATGAAATTTGTGTTAAGTTAAATCGGGCTTTTTTGGTCACTTCCTTTTATATGCAAATAAAACTTTATTTCATACTTTTCCCTACGTTTCGTCTTAATTTCTCGACTTCATCAGGGGTAGTTTATTAAATATGAAAAAAACTTTTGTTACATTTAATAATAATTATTGAACGATGACAATTCTTAGTTTTTGAATTTTAGCACAGCACTTTAAAAAAACTAAAAACTAAATGAAAGTAATTTTATTAATTCAAATGAAATTTGTGTTTTTTTTTAAAAATAAGTTTTAAACGAAAACTGAGTAACTACTATGTAACGGCTAATATTTGAGGTGATTCTCACACTTCTCGTGAAAAATTATTCGACTTTTATCAAAACTAGTTTCCCTTTGAATTTCGGATTTTTATGTAATAAAAGCGTTAAAATCAAAATTGGTCACAACCGTAACATTAATTTGTCAGACCCATGACAATTTGAAAGTACAAATTTCTAAGAACATGATTTTCTGTACCGACGTCAAGGTCAGAGTCTACAAAGGGCAGGATTTTCCCCAAAAATAAACAAAAAAATAAAAATTTGGTCGCGCTACAGCTCGTGGAGAACTAGGGCTTAGTGACTTACGACTCTCAACCATTTGTATGTGCGTGATATCGGAAGGAGTTAAAGGATTCAAGAGATACTCTTAGGGGCTTGCAGTACATGAGTTAATTACGAGTTAAACCAGACTTAGTTAATCCAGACTTAATCAATCCCGCTCGCAATCGCACACTCATATGATCGGCTTGTGAGCGTGCCTTTTCAAATGAGCACTTACCAGATACGCTCGCCAATGAGCCATCATGTTTGAGCACAATTAGTTTCCATTGTCATCGTATACCCATCCTTCGATTGAATTTGACATTTAATAGATTGACAGATAGGGGACAAATGAAGTTTTATTGCTATTGTCCATGAGTGGGGGTTTCCCTAATGCTGTTTTCGCTCTCGTCCATGAGCGGGCGTTTCCCTATTGAGCTTTTGCGCTCGCGAGGCGTACGCTCGTGGGTAAAATATGAGCTGAGAACGTTTCAGTTTAACAAGTGCAACAGTATAGATATCAACGTTTCGCTATCGAATTCGAGATGGCGGGCGCCACTATAGAAATCACCCTTTCCATAGTGACACGCATCCGTCAGAAATACTTTATTCTGTTAATCCACAGAGTTAACTCAGCTAATTTTTTGAGTTAACTCGGAATCAAAACTGCCTGCTGAAAAACATGGTTCAGGAGTCAAGTCGGGCTTAACCCAGGCAAGAGCAGCTCTGAAAAATTAGATTTTAGATTTTAGGTAGAAGTAGCTTGGTTTCGATCCCAGACCTCCAGACGCACTATATAAAGTGTCATTAATTTTTCGGTTTCGAAACTAAAGCTAAATAAAACACACACAGCGATACATTTTTGATGAACATTTTATTTCGTTATAAAGTTTGAACTATGCCTTTGTACCTCGGCCATAACTTGAGTAATATTGGTTTTTAATACGTCTAGTGTTCGGGAATTATTTGCGTAAACACTGTTTTTTTTACGTAGCCTCACAAAAAAATCGAACGGTGTCAAATCGCATGGTCTTGGTGGTCAATTGACGTCTCCAAAACTTGAAATTACCCGACCAGGAAACTTCTCACGCAATAAAGCCATAATTGGGCGTGTTGTGTGGCTTGTTGCCCCGTCTTGTTGGAAACATATATCGTCCAAGTCATGATCTTCAATCGCCGTAAAAAAAATCGGTTTATCATTTGACCAATTGCTGCCAACGCCGGGAAATCGATAAATTCGGATCATCAGCAACACTTGTACTTGCAGCAGCAATATTTTTGACTAAGCGTGCATTGCGATGATGCCCAGGCCTTACGACATCAGTAACGCTTCCACTCTCTTCAAATTTCTTCACAATTTTACCGATTGCTTGCGTAGTCGGTCGATTATGACGACCATAATCCTCGAGTAATGCGCGAAAAGTGGCTACTTTTGAATCACCAATTTTGTATAGTAAGTTTTAATAATTTTAACGCGTTGTTCGATTTTTAAGTAATCAATAATCATAAATGACAAACATTTAACTAATATTATGACACTTCAAAAGACAGCTGAGTTTGACAGATGTCAAATTCCAGCGCTACCAACTTGAAACCACGAAATTAATGACCCTGTATTAAGCCACGGGCTTTCTTTTATATTATTTAAACTTTTTCATTATCACAAACAAATATAACATATTCATTTTATTTTATTTTAAACACATGATTTAAAAGTAAAGTATCTACAGTTGCAAAGGTTCTTTAAGAGACTTTTGCTGTCTGCAGTCACAAAAAAAAAAAAAAAAAAACGATAAAGAAAATAATATGAAACCGCCAGACGAAAAAATATCGGTTTTCAATTTTTTAATGGAACGGGCATATACTAGTAGGTATACGTATGTTTCCATGGAAAGTCAGAAAAGAACATGATTTTCTATATACTGACTCCAAGGCCAGAGTCTATTAGCTCAGCCATGAACAACCGCAAAGTATTTAAATAAACATTTTACGACTCAAAAGTCTTACATACATATACATACATATATCTAACAAACCTATACCTACCTTTCTCTCTATGATGCCTCGCTGTAGGTACCTATAGCTTCGTAGGTAGGTGTTTGACTTCTTCAACCATCAAATGTTTCCAATAAAAAGCATTTGCTCCAACCACAAACACTTTCTTCGCCTTCGTCTTCTTCCACTGATGCTTTTATCATTTAATTCTGATTAAAGAAAAGTGCAAAAAAAAAAAAAAAATTAAAAAGGAAACAGCTGCCTCTCAAAGGCAACTTTATGGTATTTTGGCATCTTTTCAGAAGAAGGCGAGTGCGCCCACACATCACCGAAGACCGAACACGTCTTCTTCTTCTAATGGTATTGGAGGAGCACAGGACTTTCGGTGAGATCTTTTTGGTAAATTATGTTTCTGTTGGCGTGTTTGAAAAGCTCATCTTATTTCGTTGCTTTCATTTCAAATACAAAAAATAAAAATGTTTAAAAAAAAAAAAAACTTTTAACCTCAAAATGAAAAAAAGCATAGGGGTGGTGGGGTATGTGGGGTACATTATGTGTAGCTAGAGCTACCTATCTATGTATAAAATTATCTCTCATGAGTCGATGAAGCAAAAGCAAATATATTAACGAAGTTTTCGCAATTTCACATTCACAATTCAGGCTTCTTCACTTTCATCCCAGAAAGGTCTTATTTTTTGTTATGTAGGTATATTATTTTTTGTTCATTTTCTCCGGCATTTTGTTGCTTTGTTTGTTGAGGAAAAACACAAAAATCATATCGTGCTTTTATATACCTGCAGTAATCATTTGTACGAATAGCAATATGCGGTGAGATTTATTTTCAGATATCAATATACATTTTTCATTGTCAAACAAACCAAAAACGTAATAAAGCCATAGGGAGGAATCGAAGTATTGTTGGTGTGTAGGGTGGGGGGGGAGGGGAGAGAGTGAGGGTAGTCATGCCATTGGATTGGTGATGATAGGAACTTGTTGCTCTTTGTGATCGCTTTGATTGTTGTCATAAAATTCGAGCTATCATCAACTGTGGAGAATCATTAAATTGGCTTCGGATTTATTCGAAATTTATTGTACGCATCAGCTCGTTAAAGATCATCATTGACATCAAATAAAGATTACTTGAGTTTGTTTTTAAATAACATGAATGGGGCAATAAAAATGCCTATAATACGAGTAGGCACTAGATAGAAATACATAGTGTGCCAATTCCATTCCTCATAATGACAACATATAGCTTATTTATGTATTCCAAAAAAACAGAAGATTATCTAGGAGCTGAACCAAGAATGAGGCCGTATCCACTTCGCTTCATCAAAGTGAACTATGCCAGCCATTGACGGCTAATTAGAAATGATTCTGTGTTCTTTAAAAACAGGGATTTTTATTCAATTCTCAAAATATTCCATTTTATTTGTTACTAAAGGGCGTTTTTTTTTTAGACGTGTGTTTTTCAGTCTGGCAATACTTTTTTCGGAGTTGGTCTTTTTGACAACTGTCACTTGATTTATGCGCAGTTTGGTTTGCCATTTGAATAATGAATAGACTGACGCCTAAACAACGCGTTCAAATTGTGCCCAAATGGGCCTAAAACAAAATTGCCGTTGATCCTAATTTTCATAAGCGAATTTTGTTCAGCGATGAAGCTCATTTTTAATTGAATGGGTACGTTAATGAGCAAAATTGTCGTACCTGGAGTGATCATAATCTACAATCCATTGTTGAGACACCGTTACATCCTCAAAAAGTCACTGTTTGGTGTGCTGTTTGGACAGAGGGAATCATTGGTCCATATTTCTTCAAAAATGATGGTTGGTGGATGTTCATGTGGACGACCTTTGGTTCCAACAAGACGGCGCTACATGCCATACAGCCAACGAAACATTCAATTTATTGAAGGAAACTTTTGGTGAGCGAATTATCTCGCGTCGTGGGCCTTTGCCGTGGCCTCCAAGATCGTGCGATTTAACACCGCTGGACTATTTTTTGTGGGGTTATGTGAAGTCGCTTGTCTACGCAGATAAGCAAGAGATGGCCAAGTGAGGCAGAACGCAGAAGTATTTAAATTTTTTGAAAATTCCTGCCTCACTTACCTCACATTCTCTTTCTTGCCAAGAAATAGGGGTGAGATAAAAAAAGAAAGACTTCAACATGACTCGAATCACTCGAAGTTTGTCAGAACATGGACCTATACAATTCTAATGGTAAATTTTTACCCCATTTCACCCCACAAATAGAAAAATTTAAATAAAAAAATATCCTTGAAGCCATTTCCTAAGAAAAACCTTTTAAACAAAGGTTGAGTGTTTTCCATCGGATACTTTTTTTTCATTTTACCCAATTTCACCCTACAAAGTGAATTTTTCCGATATATTAATAGTTATTCTGCTTTTCGGGGCGCAGACGAATACAATAAATCAGATATCAATAAAATCGGTCCAAACGTTCTAGATTAATAAATGGTGTAACTCAACCGACTTTGTTTTATACAGGGTGTCCTGTAAACAGTGGATAACCTTGTAACTGAGTAAAGCTGAAATTTAGACCTTTCAGAAAAAAAATTAAAATAAACAAAAATATTGCCATATGTTATGGCATTATTTTTCAAAAAATTTCAAAGAATTACGACTTTACTCAAATATCTGTATTTTTATTTTTAAATGTTCTGGAAAATCTGTACTTATAGTAAGGCAGTCAAATTTTACATATTGCATTTTTTGATGTGTAAACATCTATGCTGGCGGTAGAGTGAAAAAAAAACGTGAACGTTCGTGTGCAAAGTTACGTCGTGCACTTTACGTTGTAGCACGTTACGTTACGTTGATTTTAACGCGACCGACAATTAGATTGTACTTTATCGCGACCACTCATTTATATTGTTTTTGCCAACGACGAAAGCAAATTGTTTTTAGCGCGACCGACGATTTTATCATTTTAACACTGATATTTTTATATTTTTTTCTTTAATTTTTAATTATTCCCCGAACAAAATGGACGCGACACTAGTAATTAAAAAGAAAACAAAATCAAAACAAAAATAATAATAGTCAGCTGTAGGGATTGACAATTGACTGTAGGTATGGTAGGTCAATGGCTGTAGGTATGGTAGGATATCGGGTGCGTTCAGTGATACAAATCTGAACTTAAATTCTACGTTTACATTATACTGCTTTTAAACGATGCAATTTCTTCTTGCAATTTCTAGGCAGGTAGGCGAGGGACGTAGGTGGCTGGGATATACATAATAGCTGAGGTTGAACAAATTGCAGAGTTATCGGCTAATTTTGTACTTGCACAAAGTTAACATTCATTAAAAATCACAGCGTCAAATTCCATAGGCGATTGATGGTGTCAATCGATTGAAACTGCGATTTTAGTGATTTCCACTGACAATAACTGCAACTAAATATTCTAAAAACTCAAGATATATAATTCGCCGGCTATCTCATAGTGACATTCATTTGAGGTTCGTTCAGTATAAAATTAAGACTGAACTTTTTGTAAGTTTTACTCGATGGAAAGATGGAGTTTCATAAGGGTTGCAGGTTCGTTGACAGTTCTAACTGGATATTTTAATTCGGCCCCTGTCAGTCAAACCATTAAGTTCCTTTGGAATTTGGATACGGTGTCATTTAATTGAAACCACGATTTTAGTGCTCTCCGCTGACAGTTGTTGTTTGTCGTTGCTCAGAGAGTGATTACCATAAGCAATAACCATGTGTAATTTGAAGTCATCTTAAAGTTGAGAGTGAACTACGAAGCCTTCACCATTCGTTGGACACTTCACCCCCAGCCTTTTAGTGCTTGGAAATTTCATTACAGCGGTTCCCCCACTGGGTATTTCGCTGCCGTTCTTTCAACACTAAGCTTTTTAAGCACTGCCTACAGATAGGTAATGTAGTGTTAATTATTCAATATGTTTCTTTTGATGACGTTCAGTAACAAAAATTAGGCACTTGGACAAACGTTGATGTTTACACATATTTAACCGTGAGTCCTGGCGCTCACATATTTTTTTTTTTTTAAATTTCAGCTTTTAAAATTAATTTAAAATTTTCAAATCAATACAAATATGTAAAAATATTAATTTTCACCAAAGTTTGACCATCTCTAAAAAAATAAAAAGTGTATGAGTGCATATTATGTGGCCAATTAATTTTTAAAAGTTTATATTTAATGTACTTTCTAAAACGGTACCACACATACATATTTGTGTTCACAATAATTACCTTAAAGTAAGCTTTTAATATACATACTGTAACTAAAGAAGCTTTTTAACATTTTCAAAAAATGAAAATTAAGTTACAGTGAATAGTCAATTATTTGGCATATAAATGTGCAAAAATAAATCTTATTTTTTCTCAAAATCGGCTCCACGGATTTTTTAAAAAAATTTCATTACGTTTGTATAGGCAGATATAATGTATAACCTTTCAATAAAAAAATTATTTCTCCCAGAGAACAATTTTTTTGATTTTCGCTTCTCTCGGAAACGTTTCAACTGGTTTTGATCAATTTTTTAATGAAGAATGATTGATACATTCCAAATAATATTGTGTACCAACATTTTCCAAAAAAAATATTTTTTGGATTTTTAAAAAAAGTTTGAATTTTTTTTTTTGAAAACTCAATATTTCAAAAACGACCTATTTAGACTTGGCAAAAAGCTATTATTTAATATTTTCTAGAAGATTTTAAACAAAAATTATTCTTTTAATACAAATTAACAGTATAGGTAACTCTCATACAATTGTTTAAAAAACGTTAAGGAATTGTTTTTCCCCAAAAACGACCCCTACAATTTTGATAAAATTTTTGTGAGTATCGAAATTAGTACGGTCTAGCATTTAAAATTATTAAGTTTTACATTTACTAATATTGACAGAACCTCTCATAGAACTGTTTTTGATGTGTAAACATCTGCCGGTGCGCGTTAGAGTGAAGTGACAACATAACCTAACAATAATCTTTTCAATTATAGGTCATATTACCACTTCTACACTCATCAATTGATGAAAATTTATATTCTCATGAAACCAACATTCGTTTTATGTTTTGAAATGTGTTCGGGTGCGTTCGAAGGTACCTTTTTGCATTTAATGTCCAGTGAACAGTCAATTCAAAATGTGTTAACGCTTTTGGTTCAAATTGAATTTAGAAAGATTGATTCTTCTTTTCAGAACAAGGACAGTAATTCCGACACCAATTGTGGTTAATGTAGACTATGAAGCAATAAACTGTAAAATTTAATTGAAGGATGGCTACGATGTCAAAAGATTAAAAAACCCGTCAAAAATCCGAAAATTTATCAATTTTATTATTTGCTGCGAAAAAATGCATTTTCAGGGCAATCCGTTGACATTTGGAACGAAGTATTCACGATACGATTAAATACAATTTGTCCTCTATCTGTTTAGCCATCAACTGTCAAATTTCATCCAAGGATGACTACGATGACGATGGATTAAAAAAAAACCTCTAAAACTCCAAAAGTTTTAAGATTTGATTTTTTTGAAAAGGGCAATTTTAGAGCCTTCTGGTGTTTTTTGTACCAAAATATTCGTAAAAATAAAGATTGTCCACTATCTGTCAAGCAATGTTACGTTTCGTATAAAAGTGAATTTTTATTTCGAAATGAAATGCCTCAACATAATACACATGCCTGAGAAAAAAGTATATAAAGCCGACTTTTTTTTACCCGGGATGCATTTAAGAACACATCCCATTGTAAGTCAAAAAATCAATGGTTACCAACCATTCGGAGACGAAAAATTTCTTGCATACGAATTAAGCGCCACCTAAACATCTCAACATTTCAACAGTTTATATCCTCTCTCTGTTTACTCTGATTACTAACCTAATTTGTTGTTGTTTGCGTGTAAAAATTTTCTAATCTAGCTATTCACTTTATCAAAAAAAAAAAAAAAAAAAACACATCTTATATAGGCTCCCATATAAATACAAATTAATTCAGACTTAAGAAGCACATTTTGGTAGCATATAAAAACAAGTTCGTGCAACCCAGAGCCTGAGAGTATTGGATAAATTGAAAGGGTCAAATAGAGCACTTGTTTCTTATTGTAAAATAGAACATTGCAAAACATTTTACTTTTGAACACCCAATTTCGTCGAGCCAACAAAATTTAACGAACTTGATTTCAGCTCGAAAAAATAATTAAGAAACGTTTTCCACAATAAAAATTACTCAGTTTTAGCCAAAATCAAATGTTTCCAAATTATTTGGTTGATATTTTCGTCTTTAGAATTTTATAAAAACGGATCTAGATATCTCCCATTTTAGATTATCCAACCAAGTGAACGTTTTCTCAAATGAACCTAAATTTTTATAAATTTTTAAAGCAAAAGTGTTAATAAAAATAAAAACTTCAAAATGCCTAAAGTTATACCTTCTCAGTCTCATGCCAAAAAAAAACCTACAAATAAGTCTGACTGAGGTATCTATCTACCTATACATATATGTAGGTAAATATACATATATGGGAAAGCAATATTCTATAAAACATTTCGCCGCAAAGTTCATTTCGTATACCTCAAACTTATATCCTTCAAAGTTATTGCTTTCGCTTTCGTCTACCGTTATAGGTCTATACATTTAAATACTCATACCAAACCCAGGTATTTGTATTGTAGATACCTGTACGAAGGTTCATAAAGCACTCCTCAATACGGTAACGGTTACTTTCCCTCTTACTTGTAATGCACAATAAATCATTTAAGCACGTTCAAGCTTCCTTTATAAATATTATTTGATAAAACTCAATGCTTGCTGCTGACAGCTAAATTTCCCTTGTGCATATTATTCTTCTTTATAGTCTTATGCTATGGTATGGCTGTCGTCCTTGTTGCAAGAGCGGTTGTAGACGGTGGGTGGTGTGCTGCGGCATGCGTCGCGTACAATTCCTGCCTATGTGCTCTGTGCTGTGCTGTTAGTTAATTGTACATACGCTCTAACTTGATTGCATAACAAATGGCTTTTTGTTTAATTTCCTACAAACAAAAAACAAAATAACTGACTGAATTTGTGCTTCCGTCGCCACAGTGCGTCCTCGTCGTCGCACCCGCACAACGGGACTTCTGTGTATAAAATTGTGTGTACCGCTTTAGGGGAAACCATTTTAGATTTAGAAACAACAGTTTCTTCTGCGCGCTTTTGTAACGTAATGTTACAAAATGTAATATGTGCCTAAGTTCAAGTTTGTGTACTTTGGGTAAATTAAATTCATGTCAATGTACTTCCTCTATTCCGACGGTTGTCGTTGTTGACGTTGTCGCTAAAACCGTTGACATGTCGTGGTTGTTCTAACATCCTGGAGACTGGAGTTTAATATTTCCTAACTACGTTAGGGCCGCTTATGTCATATTAATGAAATAAACATTAGCTACTCTGGAAGGGCTGGCTGACTTGTTATTTTCTTCAACAAAATGACAGAATTTAAATAGGTATTTAAACAGCTTATGCATTCGCAAAAGAACAAAAGGTCCATGGAGGCTGCGAAAACCTAAAGAAAGAAAAGTAAATTACAAGGATATGTACATAGTGATGTGTATTGTGTATGTATGTGTGTGTGTATGTTTTTTTTTTTTTAATACACATTATTAAATTTGATGTGACTTCTGTTTATGCTTGAAGTGTAATTGGACAAAAACTGTAATATAAAAATATAATTTTTAAAGAAATTTAAGTGATATGAGTTTTGATGAGTCGAAACCACTCGGTGATATTAGATTGTTATATTTAAATAGCGTTTAAAAGGGAGTAAGTACATCATGTGCTATACGCGTCAAGTTCACGGAACTAGTTTTTTTTTTTAAGTATCGTGTTGGATTTCTAGAAAGTTTATTTGATAGCTTAATCAAATTGTTTAGGCAGCAAAACGCCTAGCCACTTGCGAACTAGTCAATAGAAATGCCATGTTGTTTTAGCGGCATCTTTGAAATCTGTTCTTTATTATTCAGTCACTAATGCTAAATCACCATGGAAAAAAACACGATTGAGCAGCACGTTCAAATGAAACTTTAATATCAAAATATTTTGTTAAAATGGTTTCCCTTCCCAGTCGACTTTTCAGCGTTTGGTGGTCAAATTCGAGTCAACCGAGATTGTTCACTGATCTGCCAACATTTGTGTTCTTACCACTAACAATATTTACTTTGTCATCAAACATTCTCATATCTCAATCTACGGTGATGCACGATGCAAAGTTTTTTCAAGGCCATCTCTTGAAGACGTGATTGTAACCTTTTTCAACTAGACCTGGACAGGAGTTAAAATAGCCAAATGCCAATCAATCACTCTGTGATGCGTAAACGCATTAAATCACCTCCCTGTACTTATCTCCGCGGTAATCAACGACCTTGGAATATTATGTGGCAACTCAGAACTTGGGGATGTCACCGCCCACGCGGGCCATCAATTCGCTGCCCTTTCAAGTACTGAACTTGGAAGCTTTTCTTGCCTAGCGCAATCGACTAAAAGCAGCCCGGTTTTAAAATGCAAGCCGTTGAATATTAGTCTGTGCCTCCATCCATCTTCCCCAATAATGGATTCCTCCAATGCCGACAATTCGTCGAAACCAAGAGGAACCTGAATGTACTTCCTTGGTAGAACCGCAATTCTTATACTCTTGACCGCATTTGCATAAGTCGCCGGAACCAGTACTTGCGCTGCTTGGTGCATTAGCTACTGTAGCTGACGTGCTGGGTTTTCTGGCTTCTTGCCTTAGGGGAGGGGTTATATTGTGGCTCTTCCTCTTACTTCGAACGAGGCGGGTTTTAGGTCGATGATTTGGATCGGTCTTCCTTTCGTCTACTTCCTTTCCGGCATCCTTCGGGGAACCACAGGTATCACCTCGTAGCCGCACCACTTAGTCCTCTCCTTAGTGGGTCATCCAGGCCACCTGGTCTCCCAATTCCATAAGTAGACAAGTAGTGCACTTATGTTTAATTGGTGGCTTCTTTGACGGTGTGGAAGTAACTTGCAATGGTGTCTTCCCATCACTGGTGCCTTTTATGGCTTTGGCTACATCTTTTATTACCCCACTAGGTTTTCTCCCCTTGCTAGTGGCATAGTGGCTAGTGTGCTTGGAGTTTTGTCTTCTATTCGCCTGGGAGGTAGTCTTAACTGGCATCTGGTCGAGCGACGGTCCTCCTTCAACTGCCTTGTGATCGGTTTTGGATCATCACGGAGGTTATTCTCCATGTTGCATTCGCGATGACATCCGGCGTAGTGTTGAATTTATTGTGGTTTTGTTTGTTTAATATTTAAATCTAAATCTTAGCTTTTAGTTTGTGAGTTTTTAAGTAAGATTAAGAAAAAGCTTGCATAAAGCACTCCTCTCCTTATATTGATACATCCTGGGAAACATAATGGATCCGTTTATGCGGCTTGCAAACAACCTTCTAAAGTAACTCTAACAGTGGATGTGACTTTCGAAGTGTCGCACCCGTATAACGTCATGCTTCATGAATGAACCATCTGATTGGACCAGATATCCAATAGTATGTCTTGGTGGAGAAAATCTTGGAGGCTGAGACACTGACCACTGGAGGCCGAAACAGCCAACGACTAAGGTAGCTGGACATTTACGGACACCATCATCAATCATCTTGGCGTGTGAAGCTGGAGGAAAAGCTTGATGGTAGAGGCCCTGGGCCACTCCGAACTAAAGGGTGATAGTTTTATACGTGTGGTTTTCAATCTGGCAATACTTTTTTTGGAGTTGTTCTTTTTGACTGCTGTCACTTGATGTATGCTCAGTTTGGTTTGACATTACATAATAATAGCCGAACGACCATCAAGCGCGTCGCAAGTTCGGTGAATGGGCCCAACAAGTGGTGGCCATCGATCCCGATTTTCACAAGAAAATTTTGTTCAGCTAAATTGTCGTATTTTGAGTGATCATAATCCACAAGCCATTGTTGAGATGCCTTCGTTAAATCCTCAAAAAGTCACTGTTTGGTGTGCTCTAAGGACAGAGGGAATCATTTTTCCATATTTCTTCAAAAATGAAGCCGGCCATAATGTTACAGTCAATTGGGAACGCTATAGAGCCATGATTAATGACTTTTTCGTGCCTGAATTGGAGAATGTTGATGTGGACGACCTTTGGTTCAAACTAGACGTTGCTACATGCCATACACCCAACGAAACAATCAATCTATTGAAGGAAACTTTTGGTGAGCGCATTATCTCGCGTCGTAGCGTGGCCTCCAAGATCGTGTGATTTAACACGGCTGGACTATTTTTTGTTGGGTTATCTGAAGTCGCTTGACTACGCAGATAAGCCCGAGACGATTGACGCCTTGAAAGAGAATATTCGGCGCGTTATTGCTGACATACGGCCCCAATAGCTGCAAAAAGTGGTCAAAAATTGGGCCTCTCGGCTGGAATTTATTCGAGCCAGCCGCGGCTGCCACTTGCCCGAAATCATTTTTAAACATAATGGCAAACCCTTATCTTTATAATAAAGCTAAATTCTTGGCCATAACATTAATTTATATGCGTTTTATTTCTTCTTGAAAACCACACGTCTAAAAAAAACACCCTTTATAACGCCACAGAACTACAACGTGAAAGTTTAGCTCTGTTATACCATTGCAGCATGCTACTACCTAAAAAAAAAAACAAGTTTACCACCTTAAAGCTTAGATAATAGTTCAGTAGTTCAATTTAGGTCACATTGGAGAATATTGTTCGAACAAGGTACAAGATAGGTACCATCAATAAAAAGCTAAAAAAAAAGTCCTTGCTCATAAAAGTCTCAAATTCATAAAAAAGTGTTTATGACTAACTAATTACTGAAACCTAATTGACCTTCTGTGACTATTTTCTGACCTTTCACATATAAGGTGCTAAGATCCCGCAGCACAGTTTGATTACGATCAGAAATGGGATCCATTTTGCAAAGAAGAAAATATATTTTGATAATGATATTTCTTCAAAACTGTATAACTTATGTTTATTCTTTTATATATCTTATCAAATGTCTCTTTCACAATAAATAACCTTTATAACTATTCTCAAAAGGCTTTGATAAATTAAATTTTCGAAAACTTTTTAACGGTTTAATATAAATTACTAATTAGACCCAACTAACACTAAATAATTGCCACGTCAGCCATATAATCCCCAGACAAATAATAATCTTGCAAGACAATACAAAACACCACACAAACTTAAGCCCTTAATCTCTAAATGATATATTGTTGCCGTGTAGCTCTACTCGTATAATATGAGGGCATGTTCAAAGCGAAGTCCTATATACATCGGAGATATCCTTCGTAAGCTGTATCCTATCCACAAAATGAGGTTTCATATCAATAGTACCTTAGAAGGAGCCTCAGTAGACAGGGTAGATATACCTTATTATAGGTAGGCCACAGGCACATCGCATACCTATTTTATCTATAACACAAAAGGATCAAAAAAGTTTTTGTATTTTAAAATACCCCACCGACAAAAAGGAGATTTGCAAAAACACAAACTATAAATCTAACTATATAGAAGAACCAGAAGGACGAGAATAGAAAGATTTCCCATGATGGCCACCCGTCCGACCGACCGCAGCGACGTTGGCGTCTTCTTCTCCGTCGAAAAAAAAGCGAAATGGTTATGGTTGGGAATCTTCTTCACGAAAGTCAGCATTATCAAGAATATCTTTTAATTGGCCTCATCCTTCAAGTAAAAAAGAAAAAAAAAATAAAAACTGGTGCGAAAAAAGGAGGAAGTTAAATGTTCTCAACTTTACTTCAAGGGGGGAGACACAACCGTATGTATTTGGGTTGAGGGTAGCTAAATGCATTTCTACCTATATATACTTGCCACATGTATCAGGATGAGGGATGGAAAAGTGTATCGTACTGTTTTCATTTTCAGGACAAGGAGAAGTGTTGCACTTTGTTGTGATGTTTTTTGTTGTTGTTTATTTGCTTCATTCTTGCAGTAAATTTCACTTGGGGTTGGTTTTTTTTTTTTTGTAACATAAAGTGTTTCAACACTCTTGACATTTTGAGAGTCATGGGCGAAGTTATGTCTGTATTGCTATTTATCCTTGGGCCTCGAAATGTGCTAGAAATTCATAACCTGGGTTTTTGTTTGTAGGTTTCATAAAATACCTGTGTGAGAAATGTATGTACACTGAAGCATACAATGGTTGTTTGTTCTTGAACCCTAAAGGTTGCTCATATTTCCAAATCATTTACTTCTTAAAATTTTTTCTTTCACATCATAAATAGAAAAACAGATGAAAATTAAAGCTTTAAGTAAGTCTGATGATAACGAAGAAATTAAGATTCAAGCGGTTTGAATTTATGCAAGCTTTAAAGCTGATAGATGACAGATCAATTTCCGAAACTTTTGTTTCGTTGGAACATCTTTGAAAGGTCTCTTGATGCCTATCACTGTTTTATCGTAATTTCTTTAAACGATGTTCTAGTGAAATAGCCAGCTGCTTTCCTCACCTTAAACAATTTCCCCGTATTATACTCATTCTGCCAAGAATGCTCATTAGCATACCCTTGATCCTTATTTTGGACGTATTGGTAAATGCAGAGATGCTTTCTTTAGCCGAACGACACGAATGTGGAATTCGTTACCCAACTTTGTTTTTCCTTCCCATTTCAATATCCAGACATTCAGGACAAATGTAGGTACATCGATTGCTCCTATCTATTTCTCCATCTATCTCCTCAATTACCTTAACGCTCGCACTGCGTTAAAAATATCATTTAAAGGGTAGTCATAACCCTAACCCCTTGAGTACGTGTTTGTTTAAAAACAAAATGAAATTTTTTAGTTATTCAACTTGAATCTTAATATTAATCCATTTTATTTTGTTTCTTTTTTTCAGGTGAGTTCGATGATAAAAATTGATGTTATGATTCACAGTAAGTTTCTATTTAATATAAAACTCAAATCGAAATCCAACGGGATTTAAATCCGCTTGTTTCGGACCAACACAAGAGCGCTACAAAAGTTTATTTTTAAATACAACAAAAACGGTTTTGGATATCAATGACATTGTTTATTCCTTTCACGTTCGATATTCTTACGAAGTTCATCAATCGTCTCTGGCTTGTTGGCATAGACCATAGACTTGACGTAGTCCCACATGATATAGTCTAACGTCGTCAAATCGCACGACCGAGGCGGCCAAGCGACTGGACCATTTCGTGAGATAACACGTTCTCCAAACTTATTTTAAAATAAATTGATTGTGACATTCGCTGTGTGGCTTGTGGCGCCGCGCCGTCCTGTTGGAACCACATGTCCTCCAAGTCCATATTATCCAATTGGGGCCAAAAATATTCGGTTATCATTGAACGGTAGCGATCCCCATTCACACTAACGTCCGGTTTTGATCATCACGGAAGAAGTACGGCCCAATGACGCCACCGGCCCATAAACCACACCAAACCGTAATTTTTTCGGGATGCAATGATGACTCATGGAGTACGTGTGGATTGCTGCCTGGCCAATACCGCATATTTTGTTTATTGACGAAGCCATATTCAGCCAGAAATGAGCCTCATCGCTGAAGATGATTTTTCGATGAAAATCAAGTCCAATTCACGAACATAGGACGCTTCTGGTGGCCAAGCGGCTTCAGTTCTTGCGTCACTTTAATCTTGTAAGGATGTAGGCCAAGATCTTTTCGCAAAATTCGCCACAACGACTTCACAGAGATGCCCAACGCTTGAGAACGACGTGTGAGAGACACATTTGGGCTTTCTGCAACTGAAGCCTCAGCGGCAGCAATATTCTCGACACTACGGGCACTTCTTTGTCTCACTGGCACAGGAACATTTTGTACTGTGCCTGTGGATTCAAATTTTTCCACTAGACGCTCAATTGTTGATCTGCTAGGACGATTATGACGACCATAAATTGGACGTAGCGCTCTTAACGTTGAGGCCACTCACTCCGAATTTCGGTAGTAAATTTTAATAATTTCGACTCGTTGTTGGCTCGTATATTTTCCATCATAAAATGGCAAACTTTACTGAAGAGAAATAAAAAAGAGCGGCAAGAAATATGGCGCCGTTTGCTGTACCTGTTGCTCTACTTTTGTAGCGTCCCTGTTGAAAAACCCTTTACTTTACTTAACGAGTTCTAGGTTGTAGGGTATCTAACGGAGACTTCCTTCCGGCCTCGAACCTAAGAGCTGAAATTCGAAGGCTGCCCTTCCTGAAGCTGGATGGTTAGGTTATCCATTCGCTCGACAATAGTAGTCAATATAGTCGACCATCGCCACATAGAGCTCCTGATAATAATTAATGTTGTCGTGTGCATCTTTGAATTCGATGAAAAATCTTGCTCTCTGCTTGAAATTCGTTGGCATGGTCCAGTATTTGCTACCGGTTGATGATTTGGTTTATGATGAATCTGCCAGGCCGAAAGGCACACTGGTACTTAACAATTAAAGCTGATTGTATTAGCCAATTGAGATCGCCTTTAAAAAACGTTTAGGTCAAAGGGCGTCCTCTGTATTAGGAGTCCGTAATCTGCCGAAGCCTTTTTCGAAATTTTTGAGTACTCTTTCGAACATTGTAATCGGAATTTGAGCGATTTCGGCCCGGAAGTTATTTTTTAGAGCTGCTACTATTCTACGACGATTTAAAAAAAAAAAACATAAGTTTAAGAAAGCCACACAGATAAAAATCGGTGGAGATCCTGCAGACCGGTTGAGATCGCCTCGTGACTAGTATGTTTTCCCTAGAGATTTAGAATTGTCTGGCTTCATAATCCGGAGGATGATGTTCACGCACGATCCTATGATTGGAACGTCTCGAAATAGCTTGTTTCCGAACAGAGCACCTGGGAAATTGTTCAATAACAGCCTGAACTCTGTCAATGTTTTCTGAATTTGTGACGGTCTTCTCCGTTACCGTTCTTATCGTCAATACATTTCTAGACCTATTAAATTATTCAATTCATTATAGTTCGATTGCAATTTTGAAAACCAGTACGCCTGCCGTGGTCTCCACCAATATGTTTTCTGATATTATGGGCAATTTTGATCGGGCTGTAGGACACCAGTAAATTTTTCTCTTTAGGTGTCATGAATATGTTAGTTTAAGCATTTGACGCGGTAGTACATCATTTTATCAATAAATATAATACCTGCAAAATCAGGGATTCAAATTACACAAGTAAACTAGGTTAACGAAAAAGATTTAAATTTACCCAATGTTTCGGTTTAAGTGTACTTAATTTTATTTAAATACTTCTGGGTTATTTTGTTGGGTTTCAATAGCCTGTTAATGTAGTAAATGAAACAAATTTCATCACCTAAGTTAACCAATCTATTCAGTTCCGCTTGCAAACTTATTTAGTTGAGTTAGCAAATCGTCTGGGTTATTGTGTTTAGTACTAACACGGAATAACTAATCTATTTGGCAGTTTCAACATGGCAAAGTAGTTAGCGTTACAAACTTATTCAATTGGAATAAGCAATTCTCTCGATTGAAGAAGCCAATTTACTCAGTTGAAGTAGCCTATTTACTCGACTCAGAGCACCGAATATGCTATATAATTTACAAATATGCACTAGGAGTGGCTAATCTACTACGTTGCTTTAACCAGCTTACTCATTTTGATTAGCAGATCTACTTGCTTGTAGTAGCTTATCTCTTCTGTTGTAGTAGCCTTTTTACTCACTTGAAATAGCTAGTCAACTCGGTTGCTTTATATAACTTACTCTGTTGAATTAGTCAATGTGTTCAGTTGACTAACTGAATTGCATCAGGCACCCTACTTAGTTATAAAAGCCAATCAACTCGTTTGAAGTAGCCTATCTACTGACTTGAACAAGCTTATTTACTCGGTGTTTTTAGACAACTGACTTAGTTGGAGCCAAACTACTCGGTAAGATGAGCTAAACTACTCGGTTAGATGAGCCAAGCTACTCGGTTAGATGAGCCAAACTACTCGGTTAAATGATATAGGCTCCTTCAGCCGAGTAGATTGGCTATCTCATTTAATTAAATAAGGTTTTTGGTGTTTGACTGAAAATAAATAACGTAACGTAAAATTTTGAACAGAATCAGTTTGAACAAAAACTTTTAATTTTTTTTTTTTCAAAATTTTGAGTTTGAAAATAAATTTTTCAAAAACTATTCTCGAAAACAGCTTTATTTAAATACAAAATAAAAGAAAAGATTTCTGGCTTTACAAAAAGGTGTATCATGGGCATTGTGAGTGTTACTGTTGTTTTTTAATTAATTGTATTCTGTTTTAATTCATTTTTTTAGAACATTGTCCCTTCCAGCTAAACAGGGTGGAAAAGACCCCCCTTCCCGTACGATTTTTTTCTTGTTTTGACACAACCTACACGCTCTAGCTTTTTGTCACACCTTATGTGAGACCTTATGTAAATAGACCAATTCGAGTTATCCAATCAAGCCTGATTTCTAAATGGTCCTGGCGTTGTGCCGAAACCACAAAACTTATATTCATCTCATCTTTCAGTTACATGAAAAAGACAGTCTTCCCATAAATTTCGCTCCATTAAAAGTCTATCTTTCCGGTTCTATTGTTCATGAGGCATTATTTCTAACAATTCCTAATAAATTATCTTCCAAAAGAACATAATAGCTATTCCATCTCAAATAGAAAATAAATGCTCCCCCACCCCAACAAAAAAAAAGGAAAAAAATCTACAGACTTATACAGCTTTTAAGACAAACCCAACTCTTTTGAAAGGTATAAGGGTGGTATCTAGTTATAAATGTTTTATCGCAATTTAATTTTTGAATAGGATTTTAAGAATTTGTCATACTTTCAGTCGCAGTAGAGTTCCAGGAACAATGAAACACACAGTAAAGCCGTAAACTTTTCAAACGACATAAGTCCCCTCCCTATAAAGAAAAAAAAAAAAACTATGGAAAAAAGCTATGGATTCGTTTTCGTCCAAGGTACTCGACGAAACTACCCTGCAAAAAATAAAAATAGGAGATATTTTTTAAATATTTTCTTCTAAGAATTTATTTTATGGCTGAAAGGTAGGTATATAGCTTGGTAAACTTGGTGAAAAATCTGGCTAACCTTTTCTATGGAATTGTTCACTTCGAATAATTCATTTTTACATCAAAGCAAACATACTTGTCCTGATTCTGTAGATGCATGTCTCTTGTGGATTTTTGGTTTGTGGATCTCATTAATTATTAAAGGTGTTTTTTTTTTTAGACGTGTGGTTTTCAAGAAGAAATAAAACGCATATAATTTAATGTTATGGCCAAAAATTCAGCTTAATTATAGAGATAAGAGTTTGCCATTATGTTTTAAAAATGATTTCGGGGAAGTGGCCGCCGCAGTTGGCTCGAATAAATTCCACCCGAGAGGTACAATTTTCGACCACTTTTTGCAGCAATTGCGGCCGTATGTCAGCAATTACGCGCTGAATATTCTCTTCCAAGGCGTCAATCGTCTCGGGCTTATCTGCGTAGACAAGCGACTTCAGATAACCCCACAAAAAATTGTCCCTCGGTGCTAAATCGCACGATCTTGGAGGCCACGCCACAGGCCCACGACGCGAGATAGTGCGCTCACCAAAAGTTTCCTTCAATAAATTGATTGTTTCGTTGGCTGTATGGCATGTAGCGCCGGCCGTCTTGTTGGAACCAAAGGTCGTCCACATCAACATCCTCCAATTCAGGCACGAAAAAGTCATTAATCACGGCTCTATAGCGTTCCCCATTGAATGTAACATTATGGCCGGCTTCATTTTTGAAGAAATAAGGACCAATGATTTTTCTGCCGATAGAGCACACCAAACAAAGAGTGAGGATATAACGAAGGCGTATAAAAATTGGCTTGTGAATGATGATCACTCCAAATACGACAATTTAGCCTATTAACGTACCCATTCAACCAAAAATGAGCTTCATCGCTGAACAAAATTTTCTTGTGAAAATCGGGATCGTGGCCATCTCGTTTTGTGCCCATTCACCATTCAATTCTTGAAATGGCAAACCAAACTGAGCATAAATCAAGTGACAGCTGCCAAAAGGACCAACTCCGAAAAAAGTATTGCCAGATTTAAAACCAACCGCACGTTTAAAAAAAAACACCCTGTATTAGACCAGAGACAACAAATTTTTAAACTTCCTTTTCGATTGAATTACCCAATTTTTATAATCTTAAGTTGGATATTTTTAGGACAACGAAAGTATTATTTCATGCACCTGAGAGAATTCTTTGTTACTCAAATTCCTCAGTGGACTTTTGGACAGCTCTAACTGAGTACATATAATTAATTATTTACTAACAACAACAAGAAACGATAACAACTTTCCACAAAGCTAATATGTTCCCATGGAAACTTAATTTTACACAATGGAATTGAATCCAATTAGAAGAGTTTTCTTTTGTCGAAAGCCCTCAGTTTATGCTGCTGGGGCAGTGAGGAAATGCGAAATGCACTTAAGTTTACTTAAACATCGTACACTGCGTTGAATTTCATATGACCATGTGTGTGTACATAAGTGTGTGTGTGTGTATGTGTGATGCAAAAGTTAACCCGGTGTTGCACTTCAAGGATGATCCAAAGGATGACAGCGTGTTAATGGACCCGCGGATTGACTTTCCACACGACACGGCCGGCGGCCGGCCGTGACGCTAAAAGTGATATCTAATTGCATACATGTGTACGTGTAGGTGATTTTAAGAGGTTGCAAAGTTGTAGCTCCTGGCTGAGTGGCACATCACAAAGAAGTATACCTACAGTGCACTTGACACAAAGGAGAATACCGACACCTATATCCTTTTGTGTATCCTCGGTCGTATGACACTTAGTGATTGGAATTGTACCGCTTGCCTACTGTAGGTTAAGAGGGGCCAAGTAGATGCATATTTGTATGGAGAAAATAAATTGTATGACTGTAGTTGTAGAAAATAAATATTCAACAATTTCTTCGTAGATTTTTAGTGAAAACTCGAAAATGAGTGATTTGTTTTTTTTTTTTTTGTTACAACGATCAACGTAAAAGGACAAGATGGTCGAAAAATTTAATTAAGACTTCTTCTGAAGGTGTCCTAGTTTTGGATTCAGTCCCATACCTTTGCCAAGGGACAGTACAGTAAGTCAACTTCAAGACTAGAATGTTCCATGTTCAACCACCAGAACTAGTTCTTCTGTTTTACCCTGCCTCTTAGGTTCCGATTTGACACAGATCTACAGAGCCTAAGGCACCCTATTCCACCCTTTTTGAAAATCTCCCGACTGTTAAGGAGTCACCTATCTACAATTCTACGTTCGATATGATATTAGAGTTTAGATAAGCCATTTTATCTCGAACCAGTAGTCCTGGACTGTCATTTAAATAGAGGAATACATCGGACGAAGTATAAAACCACTTAAACAAACACTCCCATAATATTCGACTTTTTAGGAGAGTGAGCCCAAACATACAGCATTTCATTGAAGACATCACTCTTGCAATATGATCCCGAATCAGTCATAGATCTAACAATTATCTATTCTAATTAGGTTTTCTTGAACCTGATTTGAATAGGAACCGTGCGTGTACTCCGACTATATGGTTTTGTGTGTACTCCATTAGACCTTCTAAAATACTCACTCTCAAATAGCTGAATCCCTTTCATTTGAGATGGGAAAACATTGAATTTTACCGGGCATCAATAGGCAACCATCAACTTGACAAGTAGCAAGTAACAAATCACCATCCTGCTGCTATAAAACAGAGCAGTTTTGTCCATAGTGAAAAAGCTATCTTGGGCTAGTTTTTTCTCACTTTTTCTTTAAGCTCCATGTGACTGTTAACAATATCACAGAATCTGTTCGAAGTCACGCTGCAAACATATCTTGCTGTCCTCAACCTTTGGAGCTGCACTGTAAACGCGATTAGATCTTTGGCATACGCAATTTTCCGAGTTAGACAACCGTAAATCAGATCGCTGCCTGGTGTAAATGCTAAACATGATTGACAAGTTGATTTACTCCCTGCTTAGGGTCATTTCGTCTATCTAAGACTATAGGTATTAGAAGTTACACATTGCCACATTGACAACGAACTTTTGTATACAAAATAAATACTCTTGGTGTAGAACCAAGGCTTAGTGACTTTCTATTTTAATTATGCCTGTGTGCGTATCTGAACGGCTAAGGTGAGAAGAACTTACTATAACAATAGATAATCTTCTTGGATTTGTCAATTTCTCAAGAAGGCAGTGCCCGAGAAAATAAAGGGTTTTCTAATAAGAGGTGTTATTTTGAATAGCCCGATATTTCGGTAGCTGTCACTTTTGAAGCTGTCATTTTTTGACATTTGACAAGTAGAAACTACGCCATTAATAAAAATGGAACGATACACGCTTCAACAACGCATTGAAATTATTAAAATTCACTATAAAAATGGTGAAAATTTGGCAGAGACGGTTCGTAAAACTAAAACATTTTTGGGTCGTCGTGAAGCACCTTGTCGGACCACAATACAGAAATTGGTGGACAAATTCGAGCTGTTGGGACAAGTTAGTGATGTGAAGAATAAAACCCGTGCACGTCGCTCAAGAACAACTGTTGTAGCCCAAAGTGTTGAAGAAAACCCAGGTTTGTCCATTCCTCGTCGTTCTTTGGAATTAGGCATTCCACAAACGTCATTACACCGTATTTTGCATAAAGACTTGGGTCTTAAGGCTTATAAAGTTCAGTTACAACGTCGTGTCTTTGCTGATTGGGTCCTTGAAATGCCTGAAAATGATCCGGAATTTCATCGAAAAATCATCTTGACTGATGAGGCCCATTTCCACCTCGGAGGCTACGTCAACAAGCAAAACTGTCGCATCTGGGGCTCTTAAAACCCAAGAGTTATTGTTGAAAGGCCTCTCCATCCTCAATGCGTGACTGTTTGGTGCGGTTTATGGGCCGGCGGGGTCATTGGACCTTACTTTTTCGAAAATGAGGCTGGAGCAACAGTTACGGTCAATGGATTGCGCTATCGAGAGATGATTAATGATTTCTTATGGCCGGAATTGGATGGTATTGATCTGGACAACGTTTACTTTCAACAAGACGGCGCTACGTGCCACACAAGCAATGAAACCATCGATCTTTTACGGGAAAAGTTTCCGGAGCGTGTTATCTCTCGAAGAGGTGATCACAATTGGCCACCGAGATCTTGTGATTTAACACCTTGCGACTTCTTCCTTTGGGGCCACGTAAAAGATAAGGTCTACGCCAACAGCCCAGCGTCGATTCAAGACCTCAAAGATGGAATTCGTGAGGCTATCGAGGACATAGGGCAGCCACTTTGCGATTTGGTTATGGAAAATTTCATGAAAAGGATATGGTCCTGTAAGCGTGGTCGTGGCGGCCATTTGGCTGATGTTGTGTTCCATTATTAACGGCATACCTTCCTCTTTATAATGAAATAAACATCCGATCATTTATCTCAAAAAACGCCATTTTTCTTTGAATATCAAAATAACACCTCTTATTGGAAAACCCTTTACATTTCTGCTTTTTTATTTGCAGAGGCTGGGGTTTGATCACCAGACCTTCGGCGTGATATTCCTACGCTGTATAGTCATAACGCCACGAATGTTTCATTTAACAAAGTGTTCTACTTATGGCAAATTTGTTGATTTTTAGATGGAGACCTTCTAACCGTAGATCTATCTTCAAATCAAAAGGCAGTATTTTTGTACCAATAGAGGGAACTGACATGGGTACTGACTCCGCCGCTTTATTTTGACGTCTCAGTATATTACCAAGCTTTAACTTTTTTTTATAAAATCTAAAGAATTCTTCTTCGTTAAGCTTCTTCACTCAACAATCTCTCAAAATTAAAAAGGAACTGGGGCCGTTTCCCAAGTTTTCCTCGTTAAACCCGGTAAAACCACGGGTCGCCATTGCGGAATGCCTTGTACACTTGCTGTAATTCAATACGAATTAAATGAGTATTGTAGATGAAAGAATACATAGGCACATTAAAGTCCTTCAACTCCACAACCTTGTTCGAAGGCTGTATAAAGGCGAAGACGGCTCTGCATCTGCAGGGGTACCCATCGTACTCGATGGTTTGTAAAAAGTTTTTTGGACCCAACATATCAGTAATTGTCAATCTTGAGTCTATTATAGCATTAGAAAAATATGGATTGTAAGTCAACTCTATTCCAACGACCCTTGTCCAACGCCCTAATCATCACGCCAAGGGTCACTACCCAGCAGTGTAGTAGGTTTAAAGTGGGGTACACAACTGTTGCGTTGAACTAACGTTGGCCCGATCAATGCACCTAGTACACACCTCATAAAACCGGTCTACCCAAATGTCGCATTACATCTTGTGAGTGTCCACAAGCTGTGCAACCGTTTATTATGTAACCGTAAACCTAAGCAATCACAGCTTACGGCTGCAATTCTGTCAAACGATTATTCGACAGATGTGTCCTTTATTCGCTGCTTAGTGAGATAATTTTTTAAAATTAATTTCATCGTTAACTTTTATCCCACTTTATACCCGCTTAATAATTACGATTTGTGTATTTGATGGAGAAGGTGGTTAACATTGATAATCACCTTGATTGCGGGAATAAAATCTTGAAAATATGTCATTCCTTTGCGTGAATAAAAATGAACTCTGGTTTGTTTTATTGTTTACGAGCTTAGTTTACATCTTAGCCTACAGATCCAGTGTTGCTTCATGTAAAACCTAGCCTACGCTCAAGCTCCCAATCCTTGCTAAATGCACCCTATGAAAGTGTCAAATAATTTTAACCTAACAATCAAATTATGTTCCTCATAAATCATGTAGAAACTAACAACAGACCACACTAAAAAGCTTCTATTTTGACGGTGGTTATCACAAGTTACCACCAAATAAATGTATGCATATTTCAGAAATTAAACATTATGCTGAAGGTGATTTTACTTTGAATAGGTAAAACATTAACAAATCAACAAGGACTCAGATAGTAGAAGAAAACTTCAACATACCATTTCCACAACCTAAAGAAAAACTTGCAAAATATCGTAAAAGCAATATTTTAAATATCAAATTACTTGACATACACTCATACCAATGTAACTGAACATAGGCTTGGATGTATTCATTTCAGTTTTAAATAAAATCGATAGATGGCGTGGATACACATTACAATGAAATATTAAAAGGTGGTCTCAATAACTAACCACCTATTGGTATACATAGAGACTTCATCTGACCTTTGATCTTCACATTATATAAAGGGTGGTTAAATTTTAAGGGCCGATGTTGATTTTGAATAAAACAGAAATTATTTAGGAAATTATTGACATTTCTTTTTATTATGATAACATGATATGATATGGTTCAATTATGTATGGAACAAAATATCGGCCAAAAGGCCGCCGCGACCTCGGCGGCACACCTCTATCCGATGGTCCAATTTTTCGATGACGCTGAGGCATAATAGAGGTTCTATGCCGTTAATGTGCCGAATTATCTCATCCTTTAGCTCTTGAATTGTTGCTGGCTTATCGACGTACACCTTTTCTTTCAAATAACCCCAAAGAAAGAAGTCCAACGGTGTCAAATCACATGATCTTGTCGGTCAATTGACATCCCCACCACGTGAGATAACACGGCTATTGTCGCGCAAAAGAGCCATTGTTTCGTTAGCTGTGTGGCAAGTGGCACCGTCCTGTTGAAACCACATATCGTCCACATCCATATCTTCCACTTCGGGCCATAAAAAGTTCGTTATCATCTCACGATAGCGAACACCATTCGCAGTAACTGCCTGACCGGCCTCATTTTGGAAAAAAAATACGGCCCGATGATGCCGACAGCCCATAAACCGCACCAAACAGTCACTATTTGTGGGTGCATTGGTTTTTCGACAATCACTCTTGGATTATCATTCGCCCAAATGTGGCAATTCTGCTTATTGAAGAATCCACTGGGGAAGAAATGTGCCTCATCACTGAAGATGATTTTCTTCGAAAATTGATCATCATTTTCATAATAAGCCTGAATTATTTTAACGTGTTGCTCGATTGTATATCTTTCCATGGTTCCAATTGAGTATGAAATTGAGAAATGTCAAATGTAATGCAGAAAAAAACTTGACGTTTAGGTGGGGTTCACATTCAACATAGGCCCCTTAAAATTTAACCACCCTCTATCAGAATGTCTTAACTGCCAAAACGTTGAAATTCGAATATTTTAATGTGATATCTCATACCAGATCCTTTTTTTTCTAAGCCTGTAGCTACATTATACCACTCAGCACTATCGGTTTTTCATCTAGTACTTAAAGCTTAATTTTTAAATTTTTTTTCCAAGTTTGCTATTCCATTCCGAGGCTTCATAGGTAGTTTCTCTGAATTCCAACAAATTATTCAATAAAATTTTTCATGAATTTTGAGGGTCGGATGATTTGGTTGAAGGCTCATAGGTAAAATAGGTATGGGTGCCTGATAAATATGACCAAAAGCGAACGGAAGTCTGATTCTATCCTTCGTCGACACAAATATGAGTGAGAAAATTTTACTAACCTAAATACGTGAAAGTTAATTAAAACTTCTTTCAAACTACTACTGCATTTTTTATGCAAAAGTTATACATCCACACACTTACACCTTTTTGTCGTCTTTTTTTTTTTTTTTTTTTCTTAATTAAGATATTTTCTCTTTGAAGTGCAAAATAGAAAGTTTAAAATTTTTAAAATGTTTTGCTTGAAAAATAGTTCATCTACAAATACATACATATAAAATATCCCCTTGCAAGAATCCTGGTTTGAATCAAACAAGACCACGACTTCATCTTGAGGCTGGAGGCTAAGTCTTTGTTATATTTTTTTCTCTCTTAACAGGGCCCTATAGTTGGCAAGAAAAAATCCGGAGTCAATTGTATAAAAAATCGACGAAGCTCTAGGGTTAACTTTTTTGCGTATTCAATTGACTGCTAGTGGGCAAAAATTCAAATTTTAATTACATATTCTTTTCGTCCTTTCGGCGCGACATGCTGAGTATTTTTTATTGAATTCCACAAAAAAAAAAAAAAAATGGAAAAAGATCTCATTCAGATAGGTTCTTATCGTTTTTACTTGAAAAATTGTTGAACAGCGTTTTCCATTATCCTTGGAATAATAAGCCCAAGGAGGGATTTCGGAAAATTAACATTTTCACACAATGATGTCTCTTTCTCATGGATGGAAGACGGCCCTCTTTATTCCTCGTCTATAGAGATGAATTTTAGCACAACGTTAGCGTTATCTATTGGGGAATTTGTCAATATAGTATATGTAGTTGGCAAAATGCGAATACCTATACTACTCATCACCCACTTGGTGTTCGCTCCTTGGCTTATATTCAAAGGATGTGAAATAATAGTTCAATCTATTCCTATACACATTTATATGCAGATGAAGATGATTCTTGGCAAAAACCCGGAATAATTTCTTTTCCACAACTCAAGACGATTGAGCCCTAGAGCTTTTTCTTCATGATGCTTAGCTAATGTGCAAAAAGGATTTCGAGGCACCACCGAGTTTATATAAATCGATATACCTATATGGCAACATCGATAAAAATGCGAACATTATTCGAGATTGCATGCAACACTGCGAGGACTTCGAAGCCTGCATCATATTGATACGATTTTCTGATGGTTGATGGATATTCAAGCAGACACAATAAGAGATACGTTTTGAAGGCTCTTCTGTCTTCTGTCATCTTCCTCCATAGTCCATTGTATTTGTGTGTCGTGTTGTGTTGTGAATGCAATGAATCAACCTTTCATCGAATCCACCCAAATGGCTCGATTTTGTGGCAATTTCACTGATGATATCTTTTTTAAGAGCAAGGTGGACACAATTTGCTGGAATTTCTTCATTTAACCAAGACTATTGTGTTCTGTTCGGTAGGAAGTGAAGTATCGGAGAAAATGATATAGAGAGCGGGTGAATTTGATTTCAAGTTGATTGTGTGAAGGACAATAGACGACGACGAGGAAGAATTTCATCGAAGGAAATTCCATTCCTATACACTTGCTTTGTGAAAAGCCTGATATAGCTACCTGTGTGACAAAATAAGTATTACCTCGTATCAGTTTTGATGAACAAGTACATAAAGGTATTTGGAGTGTCTTCAAATTGACTCGGCTTTTTTGGGTCTATCTGGTCAGAAAGCTATTCGAGCAATAACGTCAATTTATTTTCTAAACTTATATCAGTGAGGTTATTGTTAAAGATAGCTTATATTAAACTAGAAAGCCGATTCTGAGTAAATTAATTCGAGAATAGTTTAGGTTTAATGCCACTTCTTTCTCTTTTGGTCGACCGTCCTGATAAAGTATCCTTACCTTTTGTGGCGCAAGGTGTTCTCATGTTATATACGTACGGACTTGTTGATTCGTCAGCGACGTTATTCTTATGGAAGTGACTTTTAACATGCCAATTATAACAGTTTTGGTTTATAAAAGTAGTGTTTATGCGGCCCCACAGGGCCAGGGCCCGTCGCCGGTGGGCATACTTCAAGCACCCAGAGTTTATTTTTTCAAGTCGCGCGAAGCGCGTTAAGGCACGCCAACTTTTAATGTCGAAAAACTGTTATAACTATATATTATAAATTGTCATGTGTCTAGTCTCCTCCTATACATTTATGTAGTTTTCAGAAATTATTTTTCCATTTCGATTGCAATTTAACTAAAGGATGCACCATCTAACGTTTTTTTTCAACTAGTGCTTATTTCGTGAATGGTAACACTTTAGCTCATGTCTGATTTGAAAGATAATTAGTTTTATCCTTCCGCTGAACGAATATGGTTGTGTATACGCTTCGCTTAGTGGGCCTGCGATCGACTTAGAGAAGATACCGATTTTGCCAAAAAAAATCATCTTTTCAGATTAAGCTCATTTTGATCTTGGCGGGTAGTAAACAAGCAAAATTGTCGAATTTGGGGCACAGAAAACCCGCACGCATACATTGAAAAGCCGATACACCCAAAACGATTCACTGTTTGGTGCGGATTTTGGTCCAGAGGCATAATTGGGCCATTTTTCGAAAATGAGCAAGGAGTGGCCGTTACAGTCAATGGCGATCGTTAGCGGGCCATGTTGAACGAATTTTTGTTCACAAAAATTGAAGAGGAGGATATTGGCAACATTTGGTTTCCACAGGACGGCGCTACGTGCCACACAGCCGAAGCTACACTCGATGTTTTGCGCCATTTTCAAAAAAAAAAGTTATTTGGCGGACCCTTTACAATGTTCCCTTGATTGTTCTTGCACAGGCTTCGGTTTTTGACCTCTAACCTTGAGAGGTTTCTTTTAGCATTTGGTAAAACTTCAGGGCCTCATTTCTGCTTTGTCACGCCTTTTGCTGGTGTTCCTCCTCTGCTCGTAGAGCTCGCGAACAGCTCCAGTGCTTCTATGCAGTTGCCTTTGTTTATCTGCATGCGCTCTCCGGCACTTATGTATTTTCAAACTTTGTGTTTTCCTTGTATGTAGAACCAGCATCTTCGAGTACATTTTGTAAATAATGTCTCTGGTTCTCATTACTTGGTTCTGATTGCATCAAACTACTCAAGAAATTCGATCGGAAAAGAACTTAGCGCAAAAGATTGCATTCCCCGACGTTGAACTTCTTCATAGCATTTTCCTCTTTTTGCCATGGTCGGAATATAACTTGCCTAAAACATGGTAATAGTCTGAGTCGATGTTGACCCCTCTGAACGATTGGACAATCATAATACTGGAAGAGTGCCTTGCGTCAATTGCAATGGGTTTAATCTGGTTAACGTTCAGTTGATCCGGAGATCTCTATATCCCCTTGTTTATTTATAGATGTGAGAGAACAGCGTTCTAGCTATCGCAATTTACCGCAGTAAAGTTGATCAACCTGAATTTGTTATCGGAGGTGGTGTCATGCAAACAGTATCACCAAAGATGTCTTATCTTCCAAGCTTGGCGTTAAAATCGCTCGGAACAGTTAAAATGTCATAGCTAGCGCACTGCTCATATGTCCTATAATATAAAGGACCTCTTGGTGAAGCGCTCATTCACATTGTTGAAACTCACGACATCTTGCCTCTGTCTGGCTCTATAACAACGACAAAGCCACACTCAAATAGACGCTTTGGTGCTGTCGGTCAAATCTGTTGTTTATTATTCCAAATGACCATGGAAAATTTCACGTTTGAGCGGCACTTATAAATGATAAAACTTTAATATCAAAATCTCTTGTCGCAACGATGTGGGTGGTGCGTCCATTTTACGGTTTACATGGTTGTTCTTCCCAGTCGTTTGGTGATCAAATTTGATTCGACCGATTCAATGATAGATCAATCAACACCGCGCGTCAAGGAAACGCTAGATCTATCGCAAACATCAGTGCTATCAACGGAAAGCACTGCCGACAAAGTAAAGGGTCTTTTTTTTTAGACGTGTAGTTTTCAAGAAGAAATAAAACGCATATTTTGTAGTTTAATGTTATACCCAAGAATTTAGCTTTATTACAAAGATAAAAGTTTGCCACTATGTTTAAAAAATGATTTCGGGCAAGTGGCCGCCGCGGCTGCCTCTAATAAGTTCCAGCCGAGAGGGCAAATTTTCGACCTCTTTTTGCAGCAATTAGGGCCTTATGTTAGCAATAACGCGCCGAATATCCTCTTCCAAGGCGTCAATCGTCTCGGGCTTATCTGCGTAGACAAGCGACTCCACATAACCCCACAAAAAGTAGTCCAGAGGTGTTAAATCGCACGATCTTGGAGGCCACGCCACAGGCCCACGACGCGAGATAATGCGCTCACCAAAAGATTCCTTCAATAAATTGATTATTTCGTTGGCTGTATGGCATATAGCGCCGTCTTGTTGGAACCAAAGGTCGTCCACATCAACATCCTCCAACTCAGGCACGAAAAAGTCATTAATCACGGCTCTATAGCGTTCCCCATTGACTGTAACTTCCGGCTTCATTTTTGAAGAAATATGGACCAATGATTCCCTCTGCCCATAGAGCACACAAAACAGTGTCTTTTTGAGGATGTAACGGCGGCTCAACAATGTCTTGAAAATTATCTACCCTCTAAATGCGGTATAGTTTTGCTTATTGACGTAGCTTTTCAACCAAAAATGAGCTTCATCGCTGAAAAAAATTTTCTTGTGAAAATCGGGGTCAACAACGATCTCGTTTCGAGACCATTTTGCACAATTTGCAAACGTTGTTCAGGAGTAAGTATATTTCTTATGAAATGGCAAACCAAACTGAGCATAAATCAAGTGACAGCTGTCAAAAAGACTAACTCCGAAAAAAGTATTGCCAGATTGAAAACCACACGTCTAAAAAAAAACACCCTTTATAACCAATATATTTTAGCCCAAAATGGATGATATGGCTGTGAACGACATTTAGGTTCAACAATACTGTGCTACGTGCCAAATAACGAACGCCACTATTTACATTCTGCATGAACTATATGAGAGTACAGTTAACTCCCGTGGAGGTGACGTGATGTTCCCACCAAGATCGTGCGATTTTATCTTGTTAGACTTTTTCTTTTTGTGTTTTTTGAAGTCGCAAGTCTATGCCAATAAGCCGCAATCGACCGATGCCCCCAAAGTGAACATAACAAAGAACCATCGCTCAAATTTAGTCGCATCTATGCGGCAGAGTCATTTAAAGTTTTACCTCTAAACAGATTAATACCTCACACACAGTTAATTTCATTGCAATTCAACGTCGAAACCTTCTTATTGGAAAACCCTTAACTTGAAAATATTTCTTATTCCAATGGCACAAAACGTACAGTAAATGTATATATATTTAGATGATGAAACTATACAAGATGCATTCTGGCATTAGAACATAGCCTTTTTTACAAAACATCATGTTACACTCGTACTCATAAGTTATGTGGTTATATACCAGTCCACTATACAAAATGAAGTATTAAGCAATCTCTTAGACTTCAAAATATAAATTTGTCCATGTGTCTGACCTATACATACCTCATATGTAGGTACATACATACATTTACAGCCATGGCCAAAATAATAGCAACACTTCTTACTTTTAAGTAATACTGTATGTTGCACTTTAGATAGATGGATGAGTGAAAAAATGTCATCATTATACCAACGGTAATTATATCATCAATCTATTCTTCGTATAATCTTCCGAGTAAACAAAAGGCAACATATTGAAAAAAGCTTACAAAAGTTAGCTTTTTGATTGAAAAAGACAAAATTTTGGTGAGATTTTAGTCTTAGAATAGTTTTGAAATTTTTAGTAATTTTTTTTTTAAATTACACTTCGCAATGGGTAGTGCGAAACACTGAACTGAAGATCAACGTGAAGCCATTTTATCCATGCATAACAGGGGAGAATCTATTAGAAAAATGGCAAACATTCATTGGAAGCTCTGCAAGATTAGTGTTTAACGCTATAAACTCCAGAAAAACCAAAGAAACCAGAGGGCGCTAATGTAAAATGACTGGAACAGATAGAGGCACTTTGGAAAGAAAAGCTTAGGTGAATCCTTTCATGCCCTCTAAAGATCTGCAGCGCGAAATAGAAACGCAAATCAGTGCCAGAACTATTCGTCGTATCCTAAAGGATGTTGATCTTCACGCCTTACAACCATTGAAGGTACCATTGCTAAAAAAAATACGTACCCAGAAGCGGATTTGTTTTTCAAAAATTTACCATATAAAAAAAGATCCCCTTAAGGCCAAGAAACAGTGGAGGAATGTACTTGGAGTGATGAAACTTAAATAAATTTATTCGGAATAGATGGTAAAGAGTTTGCCCACCGCCCAAAGTGTGAGACCTACAATCCGAGGTACAAAAAACCAACCGAAGGCAGCATAATGCTATGGGGTTGTTTGTCTTGGTGGGGCGTTGTTCCAATATTTGTTATAGATGGTATAATGACAACGGTATCGTATTTGGACATACTGCAGACTGTTATGCTGCCGTGGTACAATAAATATAGGCCCCTTAAATCGCGTTTCCAACAGGACAACAACCCCCAAGCACAGGACAAAGTCAATAAAGCTCTGGTTTCAACGAAACAAAATGGCCATTATTGAGTGACCTTCGCAATCTTCGGACCTTAATCCTATTGACAACCTCTGAAATGAGCTAAAGATGGTTATTAGTAAACAAAACCCTTCCAACAAAGCCGATTTCTGGAGAATTGTCCAAGAAATGTGGTATTGGATCCCCCAGGAAAAGTTCCAGAAGTTGGTAGGCTCTATGCCGAATCGAAAACATGCAGTTTTAACAAATAAAGGTTTTTTCAACTAAATATTAAATTTTCTCTGCTAACAAATAAAGAAAAGTGACATTGTTTATCAGAAATTCTTGTTTTTTGTTAAATAAATCAAGTGTTGCTATTTTTATGACCAGCTTGTGAGAAAGATTACTGCAAACGGAATTGGAAATTTTGCAAACCCCTTTAAGTTTTCAAAAAATTTTACATAAACAAAATTAACAAAGTACTTACCACAAGTATACAACATAAACATTTTTGAATATTTGCCTAATATAAGTACTACACAAAATATTACTAAAAATTAGGGAGTGTTGCTATTATTTTGGCCATGGCTGTATATTCATATGATGCTAGATTATTGTTGTTGCCAATTGTAACCATTATCCCCTTATACCTATAGAAGTATATATAGCTACTAGAACTTCTTCGTATTCAGAATTCCCTTTTAGGACTTAAGTTTTCATTGCTCTGTTTCGTATGTACATATGCATATAACTTAAATATCTTGCTCTTTTCCATCTCTTGAGCTTTCGGCAAAGATTTCTAATTGCAAATTCCTCAATAGACATCAAATGACTGGTATATAAATTCGAAGTTTGAATTTGAAATTTCACCTCTCAATATTCTTCTCTGCCGTTCCCCACGATTGCTCATGTTGTCAGTGCTAAGAGATCGTGGTTATAGTTTTTTTGGTTTTTATTTGAAAGATTTTTCGGAGCTAAATGAAGAATTATTTCAATGAAATTCAAAATCGAATAATGCATAGAAAATCTTTTTGACATGGACAAATATCAAGGAGCAACGACAACACGTACCTACACTGAAAACAAAAAAAAAAGAATGCACGACTGGATCGCACGAACTTGCTTTTGGGGTTAACAACTGTAATGTTGCCACACATTGAAGATGTACATGGTGTTTTTTTTAGACGTATGGTTTTCGATCTAGCAATACTTTTTTCGGAGTTAGTCTTTTTGACAGCTGTCACTTGATTTATGCTCAGTTTGGTTTGCCATTTTATAATTAACATGAACAACGCTTCCAAATTGTGCCCAAATGGGCCCAAAACAAGATTGCCGTTGATCCCAATTTTCATAAGCGAATTTTGTTTAGCGATGATGCTCACTTTTGGTTGAATGGATACGTCAATAAACAAAACTGCAGAATTTGAAGTGATGATAATCCTCAAGTGTATGTTGAGACATCGTTACATCCTCAAAAAGTCACTGTTTGGTGTGCTCTATGGACACAGGGAATCATTGGTCCATATTTCTTCAAAAATGAAGCCGGCCATAATGTTACATTCAATGGGGAACGCTATAGAGCCATGATTAATGACTTATCGTGCCTGAATTGGAGGATGTTGATGTGGACTACCTTTGGTTCCAACAAGACGGCGCTACATGCCGTACAGCCAACGAAACAATCAATTTATTGAAGGAAACTTTTGGTGAGCGTATTATCTCGCGTCGTGGGCCTGGGGCGTGGCCTCCAAGATCGTGCGATTTAAAACCGCTGGACTACTTTTCGTGGGGTTATGTGGAGTCGCTTGTCTACGCAGATAAGCCCGAGACGATTGACGCCTTGGAAGAGAACATTCGGCGCGTTATTGCTGACATACGGCCCCAATTGCTGCAAAAAGTAGTCGAAAGTTGGGCCTCTCTTCTGGAATTTATTCGAGCCAGCTGCGCGGGCCACTTGCCCGAAATCATTTTTAAAACATAATGGCAAACCTTTATCTTTATAATAAAGCTAAATTCTTGGGGATAACATTAAACTATATGCGTTTTATTTCTTCTTGAAAACCACACGTTAAAAAAAAACACCCCTTAAGTTAATGGTTCAATAATGAAATGACATCTTTAACGATAAAATATTAAAAAAGTAAAAGATATTAAGAAAATGGAAGTTCGAATCGGCCCACGCATTTAGACTCTAGCTCAACTTATAGTTTACGCACAATTAGAAATATTTTTTGAAATTTTATAAAATTCTATATTAAACAGGGAATGATGAATACGAAACATAAATATTAAAGTTCAATTTGAACACTTCTCAGTTGCTTTTGTTTAACTTTAATATTCAAGTTTCGTTTCATAAAATGGGCCTAAGAGTTAAAGAAAAAAAAAAGGGGAAATTTAAACATTTAGCTTGGGAATTTTCTAAAAATAAAACCACCCAGCTCTGATCCAATTGCCCAGATACACATACATTCATATTTCACTTTACTTTAAAAGCCAATACATTCAGCATTTCTCCCATCACTCTGACTCCAATTATATTTTGATATCGAGATTAAAAAATGAAGAATTCCTTTCTCCTTGAATGGCAATTTAAACCTTAGGTTTGATTGAATAAACGACTGCTTTGAGACTCAGCTGAAGAATTAAATTATAAAAAAAAAAATATAAATAAAATAAAGCTTATAATTGCTCGTTTCCAATATTCAAATCGATTTCGATTAAATTCAATATCTAAATGTCTGTTGTTTATTCGATTCAATTGTTCTAGTTTGTTTCGTTCTTCGAAGATACTTCTAACCACATTCACCTTAGAATTATTGTGTTCGTTTAGTTTTCATAGCAAATAACGCATATTGAGGAGCTGTCGCCCCACCAGATTTATTTATTTATATTGTTTCTAGGTAAAGTAAAAAAATACATGTTTTGAATAGCAAATTCGCGCAAAAAAAAAAACAAACAAACCGCTCGAGAAACAGAAACCTCTAGTTCAACCGTGTGATTAAGTTAATGTTAACATCAGACATTAAAAGTTTTTTTTTGGAAAATCTTCTTTTGCGTTTCCTGAAAAGTTAGGTATATTAAGTTATGTCGGTTTTCTTTCGTGGTGACATACAGTGCTGTTTAAAATGTAGTTTTTTGAAATTTGTACACTTACTGCTGACTTTTTAAATTTCCCAGTGAAAAGAACGGGAAGTCGACATTTCGGACATTTTATTTTCCCCAAACATACCTACATAAGTACTTTTAATCCTGTATACAAATTCAACTTGATACAAAAAATTTTGTGAGTGCCAGAACTCACGGTTAATATGTGTAAACATCAACGTTTGTCCAAGCGCATTTTTGAGGGTCCATTTGGATCCGTATGCGAAGTCGTTCATACGTATGTCGTTGACTACGTGCACGGATCCAAAACGGACTATTGTGCTTGAAGGGGATCTTCAGATTTTTGTCAGTGAACGTATACCCAATATCCTACTATGCAGACTTCCTTAACGTAATGTGATACACCGAAAAGTGTGAACTCGTAACGTCACACAGAGGAAAGTCCACGTTTTTATTTCACTCTACCACCGGCATAGATATTTACACATCAAAATTAAAACTACGAACTTCATCGCAAATGTTCAACGCGATGACTATCTGCCTTTAAATTCTATCCAAAGTTGTCAAGTCATGTGATCGTCAACCCAAACAGTGTCAATACTTTGACAGTTGCGTTGACAGCCGTGTTGACATGAATATAAGAATCAATTTGTGGATTATTTTGTGAGTCCGTGTAATCACCCTGTCAAGGCAGTTAGGACACATTGACAGATTACTCGTCAGCGCATTTACTGTATCCTGACGTTGACACAGCACATTTTTCTGCTGCAACAACGTATAGCCTTCGCATTGTTGAACTTCATTTCAATCTCAAGTTGTTCTGTTTTTTTTTTTTAGGTCGAATTCAACCTTCAAATAATTTTGACAGTTTAGGGCAACAAACTATATTTTAACGTATATTGAATATTTCGATGTTTTTTTCGGAGAAAAAAATGTAATCTCAAACATTTCTGATATTCTTAAAGGTTTTTAATCTATCAGCATCGAAGTTGAGAGAGTTTATAGCTTGGAAGTCTATATTTGCGTCCGTGCGTCCGTCGTGTGATCGTAAACGCAAAAAATGATTAATTTTTGCTCATGTCAACTTCGCGTCAACGCTCAAAGTTTTTGAAAGTGGTCGTCATAGTTAAACAGTTGAGAACAAAAGATAAAAAAAAACTCATTGACAGAGATAACATTTGGGACAGCATTGACCGATTGTCGTCGTGTGATCGTCAACAGTATACCTATTTTTGGTGACATCAAGGAGTCAACGCGTTGATCATTTACGTTGACCGTCTAATCGCATCTTAAAAAATAAAAATTTTTTTAGCACTCTCTCGCTGGGATTAATGCATCGCAAACAAATTTTTGACACAGCACTGTAAACTCAGATAGGGAGAAAACCATACTTCATAAATTAATGTTTGTTTTGAACTAAATAAGATTATACAACATTCTCCGGTTTAAATAAAACAAAAATGTAGCCTTACCTAAAAAGCACCTAAATTTAATATCATTCTAAAATTTGAAATTCGATTAAATTGAAAAGTTAGCGTATATCGCAGTGAACAGGTGTTGTAGTTAGGTAAGCTACCTACCTACATATAAACTGTTTCCAAAGAATATTAAGCAATGATGGTAAAGTTTTCGGTGGTAAAAAAACACTTCAGTGCAAGAGTGTAACAAGTAGGTAGGTAGTTATTTTGTGTTTTTGGGGAAAATTAATCACTTAAATTTAATTAAATTGTAACTTACAACGATGCTAAGGGATTTTGATTGTGAGTAATGGTGGATGTTTAAGTTTATAAAATTGCTTCAAATTTAGTTAATAAAAATAAATTTAATATTATGTAAATAGGAAAGTTTTTTTCTTTTAAATTAAGCTTCTGAAACTCATTTTATAAAGACGAGGAGTACTCTTATTTTGTAGCGGACGGTTTGAGAGGTCACACAGCTGCTGAAACAATGGTGCCAAATATTCAACACCCGAACTCGTCTCTTAATCGTGGCAGTCGAAGTCGACTTTTAAAAAATTAATTTTAAAGTCAAAATTGACTCGAAACGATATTGAAGTATGCTTCAATCTTAATACGTACCTACATTTCCGTAATTTTAACAACGGTTAAAATTATATTTATTTCTTTTAAGTGTATTTTATCCACTTGACATTATGTATTTGTTTGTTTCGTTTGGAAATCAAACGATTGAAGAAGCCATCAACGTTTATTGTTTCAAGTTGGGTGGTTAGTTTAACTAACCAGCGCCATACATGCTCATTCATTTCGTGGTTTCAAATTGGTAGCGCTGGCATTTGACACCTGTCAAGCCCAGCCGTCATTTGGAATGTCATAATATTAGTTGAATGTTTGTCATTTACGATAGTTGATCGCTTAACAATCGAACAACGCGTTAAAATTATTAAAACTTACTACAAATGTGGTGATTTAAACGTAGCAACTATTCGCCATGATTATGGTCGTCATAATGGGGGCCGACTACGCAAGCAATCGGTAAAATTGTGAAGAAATTTGAAGAGAGAAGAAGCGTTACTGATGTCGTAAGGCCTGTGCATCATCGTAATGCACGCTCAGTCGAAAATATTGCTGCTGCCAGTGCAATTGTTGCTGATGATCCGAATTTATCGATTTCCCGGCGTTCGCAGCAATTGAACGTGTCGTTACCGCTTGTTTTTGGCCGGCTATTAAAGATCATGACTTGAACGATATGTAGTTCCAACAAAGCGGAGCAATAAGCCACACAACACGACCAATTATGGCTTAATTGCGTGAGAAGTTTCCTGGTCGCGTATTTTCACGTTTTTGCGACGTCAATTGGCCACCAAGATCATGCGATTTGACACCGTTATATTTTTTTCTGTGGGACTACGCAAAAGACGGTGCTTAAGTAAATAGTCGCCGAACTCTAGACTCATTAAAAACCGCAACATTACTCAAGTAATCGCCGAGATACCGCCCGAAATGTGCGAAAAAGTGGTTACAAATAAATTCCAGCCGAGAGGCCAAATTTTCGACAACTTTTTGCAGCAATTGGGCCGTTGTCAGCAATAACGCTCTTAATATTCTCTTCCAAGACGTCAATCGTCTCGGGCTTATCTGCGTAGACGAACGGTTTCACATAACTCCACAAAAAATAGTCCAGCGGTGTTTAATCGCACGATCTTGGAGGCCACGCCATGCCATGCCATCCACAGGCCCACGACGCGAGATAATGCGCTCACCAAAAGTTTCCTTCAATAAATTGATTGTTTCGTTGGCTGTATGGCATGGACGCGCGCCGGCCGTCTTGTTGGAACCAAAGGTTGTCCACATCAACATCCTCTAATTCAGGCACGAAAAAGTCATTAATCATGACTCTATAGCGTTCCCCATTGACTGTAACATTATGGCCTTCTTCAATTTTGAAGAAATATGAATCAATGATTCCCTTTGCCCATAAACCACACCAAACAGTGACTTTTTGAGGATGTAACGGCGCGGCGTGTCAACAATGGCTTGTGGATTATGATTACTCCAAATACGACAATTTTCTTATTAACGTACCCATTTAACCAAAACTGAGCTTAATCGCTGAACAAAATTCGCTTATGAATATTGGGATCAACGGCAATCTTGTTTTGGGCACAATTTGGAAGCGTTGTTCAGGAGTAAGTCTATTCGTTATGAAATGGCAAACCAAACTGAGCATAAATCAAGTCACAGCTGTCAAAAAGACCAACTCCGAAAAAAGTATTGCCAGTTTTAAAACCACATGTCTAAAAAAACACCCTTTATTTAAAGTAAAGAGAATTACCTATTTTAAAATCTAAAAGTCGCATACGGAACTTCCTCAACTCAATTTTTTGTTTATACTGAAAATTGTTTTTTTTTAAGACAATTGTCACAAGAGCCATAGTTCTTGATGATTAACCAGAGCGAAAGCCTGCTTAGATAATGCCACCAGGGGTCTAGTAGCTGGTGATCTACCAAACGGAAAGCCTCCTGTATCGAATGCCATTAGGTGCCTTGTACCTGCTTATTATGTGCCACTAGGGGCTTAGTACCTACTTGATTTAATATTTCTTTTTTAAAATCAAACCTAGAAACATTCTTCAATTATTCCTGGATAAATATAGGTAATTATTTTCTGCTGATCCTTCAACGTTATAACCGTGTTTTTTGGGATCTTACCTTGCTTGCCAAATGTTCCAGATATTAGTGACAGATACAATTTCCATCAGATTGTTTAAGCTGTATAGCTGGTAGCTTTCAAAAAGGGATAAATTTAGCATGCAGCTAAATGTATAGCTTAATATAAGCTCTCCAGTAATAACCAAAAGCGTACAAAATTATTATTATTTAATTTTTTATTCAAACAAAATACCCTTAGATATCACACAATTTTTAAACCCTACTCTTTATCTCATCCAACAATCGGAATATCTTCACAAACTTCTTATCCACAGTCTCGACAAAAGCCTTTATATCATTTCGTATTATTGCTAATTCCAGCACTGATTCGCCATCTTCGGAGCATTTTTTCGAAGTTCTACTATTCTCATACCAACATGCCACCCCATCGACATAATCATCTACCTTATCCGGCTCCAAATCATCTTCGGCAAACACTATATCTCGCCTTTTAACAAACGAACTCATCAGCAGCTGTAAAAAATCACAATTCCAGTTGTTCAGCTGAAAATAGAAATACTGCAAAGCCTTCAAGTTGTCAAATACACTAACTTTCAAATTATACAGTGAATTATTCGATATGTCGAGGAATTTGAGTTTTGTTTGCTTCTTGAAAATACCCTCGGGGAAATCATGGATTTTCGTTCGACTGAGGTTTAGTTTGGCCAAGCCAATGAGGCGACGCAGGGAGGTCGCCTCTAGACTGGCAATTGGATTGACGGACAGATCCAATACGGTGACATTGGCAGCATTCGGGAAATTGGGTATGTCCTGCAGTGAATTGTTTCGCAATTCCACCTCTTTGACATAGCCGTATATTGTCAGTTTGTGCAATTCACAATCGTTCGCCACCAAAGTGTCTAAAACGTCAAAATTGATGGTCGTTTCAATTAGGGGATTGCCAGAGATGTCAAGCAGTGAAAGTCTTGGATGACTCTTAAAATATTCCGATTCGAATTTTAAGAATTTGTTATGTGACAGATGGATCTTGGTGAGGTTGGGGGTCTTCTCGAATATCCGCTCCGGCATGGTTGTCAGTTTGTTGTTTGAGAGATTAAGCTCCATCAGTTTCCGCATGGGCGAGAATACGGCAAGAGGTAGATTTTCGAGCTTATTGTGTGACAAATCCAATGACTTCAGCTCCTTGAGGGCGTTGAAACTTTGGTTTTGCAGATTTCGCAGTTGATTGCCAGCCAGTGACAGGGTGTTTAAATTGTCTGCACCGAGAAATATATTCTTCGGGATGTCCCGTATCAGATTGTTGGCCAGATATAGACCCATCAAATTGCTGGCTCCCTCGAATTGTGGTTTCTCGAATGTTTCAACCGAACAGTTGTCCATGCGAAGAATTTGAAGGTCGGGAAATGTGTCAAACATCAGATGAGGTATTTTGGCAATAGTCGAATTGACAAACGTCAAAATTATCTGCTTCGTGATGGGTGTGTTGGAGAGAATGACATAGTCATCGCGTGAGATGGTGACTCCTTGGCAAAGACCGCTGTTGCAGTGGTCCTGCACCCAAACGCGTTTCAATTGCCCGCCGTTGACCGAACACCAAAACGATGCGACAATGAGAATGAGAATGACAATTGCGGACTTCATTACTTCGACCGAATGCCATTGAAAATGAAATTGAACTGAATTCTGTTTCTGCTGTTGCTGGCGATGCTGCGCTGCTTGATAGATTTGCTGATTTCTGACACAAGACGGTGGAAAATTAACGATTACAATTTGAAAGGGGACCATCCTACCTATGCTATGCACCGGATCAGTCCGGATGCGAGGGATTCAGAGCCAAGTGAGACGACAACAACATCTCATCACGCATTTTTTGCGCACATTGTCGTCGCAGTTGATTGGAATTTATTTTTATTTTTGTTTTTGTTGTCGTTTTTCAACAATTTAGCCTGGCACTTGTGGCTGGCTAATCCACTGCTTGCAACAGTGGGCTCTGATAGTGATTTATTGGTATCCATTACCATCTATCTTGATTGGTCATCAATTCAATTCAATGTTTTAGTGGAAAGCAAAAAACTAAACCGATAGTGGAGGCAGATGAGCAAAATTAGATGAATCAAAGCTGGAAATTCAGATAAATGTATAATATTGGAAACATTACAGCTGGGACGTTGGCAATAATTGATGTCACTAGGATTGGCGCCGCGTATATACATATGTCAGTTGAATCTCATTATATCTGCGCTGGATATGTGATGCGTGATAGCTTTCATCAATGATTTACACATCATGCAATAATGTTGATTGGCGACACGCTAATTGCGTGCCAATTTCAACTAAGCTCCTCTGTCAACTACTGTACATACACATGCATATTGTAGCTATATGGTTCTTAGCTTCTGCATCGGATTAAGTCAAGTTTCATGGATTAAAAGACGCACATAACTTGCTTGATTCCGGGGAAAGGGTCGCCTGTCATTGTGTTGCTATAGAGCGGTTGATGTTGTGAATAATGAAAGATTCGTACAGAGGGGGTAACAATTTGTGGTAAATAAAAACTGCGATAGGGAATTAGCATTGAGGAAATGGTTTGTTGGCATCAATTCCAAGTTTCAACGTTGAATGATTGTTTTTGTGTGAGCATTAAAATTGCGATATCAAAATAAATTCTAATTGAGATATATAAATAAAATACTTTATTTCGAGGGGCAATGTCTGCGCTTTGATATAAATAAGTTACGATACGATTAACGAAGTAGAAAGACCGTAGTAAGGGATACCGGGCTCCTAATTTTTTTTTTTTTTCGTTTGTTGGAATAACAGAAAACGAAATATGTTCATCTAAAAGATGGGTTATTTATCTAGAAACTGATAAAATCAATAAAAAGACTCAGATACAGATACTCAATTCGATAAAGGAACATTTATTTCATACAATATTTTCATGAGTATCAACTTAGCGAAGCAACATTCACCGATCGAAATGTGGTTAGGTGTAAAACTGTTACTAAATTATCGGTATTTAATGTTTTTTCTACGACAGTAATCGACCAGCGACCGCACCTTTTCTTGGCAGACTGACTCTTTTTCGTCCTTCCCCTTCCAACCACACGATCGCTGCCCTCTCTCTCTGTTTTCCATTCTATAGGGGTATGTATAGGGGTACCATATTGACTCAGGAAAAGGAAGGATCATTTTCTTCCCTCGTGCAATGTCATTCAAGTGGTGGAAAATTTACCGTTAATTAGTTGTGATAGTTTCGAATTTGTTGTTTTCTTTGCTGCTTGCTTGTTGATATTTTGATAAATTTGCCGTAAGTTAATTAGTAGTGACAATTTCAATTTTGCCATGCGATGTTTTCTGTTTTTTTCTGGTAATTTGCTAAAATGGTATGAAGTCAGCGAAGCACCCCATCAAAGAGGGTAAAAATGTTCGTCAGTCGTAAATCAATTGTGATAATTTCAAATTATCGTGCGATGTTTTCTATGTTTTGTTGTGGCACTAGGACTTGTTTTTCTTTTGAACTTCCTTAGAGGCCTGTTCAGAAATAAAAGTGTTAATCGCTCTCCGATGAGTTCTTCTTTTCCAAATACGCGGCATTCTAAATACAAAAAAAAAACATACCTTTCTTGTGGACGAACGTAACATGTTACGTTCATATGGTTTATGTTATCTACTATTCTATATTTAGGAAAAAAATTAATATTTCGCTCAAAATCTTATATTTTTAAAATTATGAGCAGATAAAAAGAAACAATATATTATAGAATGCTTTCGTAGAAACTTACCTTCAAATATTGAGATTTTTTATTTAAAAACCCGTTATTTTTCGCTATGACACGTGTCCATTTCACGACCGATCGACAAAAAAATCCTGGTAAAGAGAAGAGTTAAGTTAATCTGTTAACAAAACTGCATAAGATGAAATGCTTCTACCCTTCAAACAAATGCACTGCCCCAACTTTGTCGGTCTTTCTTGGATCATTGCAAAACGTAGTGTCTCACGCACATCTACAAGAATTCTTTGTGTCTACAGGCATTTTGTTTTTCTTTTCCCCACACTTTTTTTTTAGTTCATTTTTGAAAGTTGCGTAGCTTGAGAATTTTGCAATTAATAATACAAATTTAAATGTTCATCTTTCCTAGTGACACAAAATGTGTTTGTAAATGTTTTCGTTTTCTTATTATAATTGATCAATAAAAGATTCTTTAAATGAAACTCGATTGGAGAAGTAATTTTTTTTGTTGATTCGATTTGGATCCGTTTTGGTTTCAACTTTTACTGACTATGGTGAGCTGTCTTTCTCACAATACATGCACAAGCTGTTGATTCTAATTTCCAGACAAATTTGAGCCGCCAAACGCAGATTTGAGGATCCATATATGTAGATCCGTATGCTAAGTCGTCCAAACGTTGTTGAATACGTGCACGGATCCAAAACGGACTAGTTTGCTTGAAGGGTATACATACATTTATTCACGTCTGTTTATCTATTTGATGGTTTAAATTGTGCTATCTGTGGTGCTTCTCAAAAGTTTTGATAATATTGCATTTAAAATTTTTGAAAAAACAAATTTTCTTTTCAACAAAAATAAATCAAATAAAATATTTGTTGTTTAGTACTTTTGACTCTTTTCACAACACCACTTCATGCATCTCATTTACCACTAGAGCCATTTCGTGCGATCCAGTCGACACTTGCGTACCAAATTAATCTGTTGCTTTCGACACTAAGGAATTATCGTTTGAATAGTCCTCGGAAGTGAATCTGACTCCTGCTTGCATCCGCGCCGCGCTGCCTCATGCAGTAATAGGCGATAAGTTTTTCATTTTCTTGTGTGGTCCCAAAACGGAAGTTTTTTTTCTTCTTTTGTTTTCACGTGACGGAAACCGATGATTCTAACCTTCCTTACTTGCATGGATTTTATTTTCGAAGTATGTAGAAACGTATTTCATCATTTCTTAGCTAAATACCAAATACCTGTATTTCTTCTAACTGCGTACCAAAATTCTTTACCAATTTTTTTTGGAATAATCACTGTTCAAGAACCCAAATTTTACATGACTTACGTGATTACATTTTTAGCTAAAAAAACCTTCTAAAGATGAAAATTCAAACACCGAGAAAAATATGTAGGTACCTACAAGAGTTATGGGTCACATATTTCGTTTACTTGAGAGCTCCAAAATACGATGAGTGAAATTCGAAAGGACTATTTTATTCTAGGCCACAAATCAATACCAATCCCTAATTTGCTGTCGAAATAAATTTATATTTGAGCACCATTACTGTAGGTAATTCAGACACCTGGAAACCTCGTTTCTTAAAACGTGGATAAAATTGCTTTTGGCCGCAATACATTTTATTTCGAAATATTCACCTTTAGGTTAATATCCGATAAATTTATGCAGAAAATGGGTTTCTACGGCATGCTTAACCCCAAAGTTTCTTTGCAATCTCACTGTAAGATGTTTTCCCACTACCTATATATTATGCATCTTGGCCAGATGCATCTTCTGTAGGAGGTTTAGGTAGGTAGGTAGGTATAATGGGAATGTTTTGTGATGGTATATTTTGTTTGAATATTTGAAAAAAGTTATCTAGAGCCACAGCGCAGCAGCCTTCACAAAACAGGAAAATAAAAATAAAATTGCAAACTTCATCTCTCACAAGGAGTATAAAAACTTAAAGTCCCTTTGTGGACAAAAAAAATGAAGAAAAACAAATATACATACGTACATAGCTGTACCTACAACATATATGTGAAGACTGAAGAAACATAAGGACGACGGCCTCAACAGGTAATGAAATTCCTGCATTCTCGCAGTTGCTGTTCGTACTCCTTGTTGGTAGGAAATAAATGTTCTCCACCTTCACCCCTGAACTGCCCTCGCTGATGTCATTGTAGGTACACAGGTACGTATACCATTCCAGCACGTATTGTATGTAGAAAATGCTTTACCTAGTTACACACAAATATACATACATAGCCAGCTACGCCATAGAGATCTCCTCTACACATATAGGAATGAATTTGATAGTGTCCTCCTGCGTCCTTTGGCGCTGTTGTAGTCGTCGTGCCTCGCGTAGCATTCCCATATCGCGGAAAACCAATAAAATGCAGTAGAAAACTTCACCCTTTCGTTTGGAGCAATTTAACGGTGTGTAAGAGTGCGAAAAGTCACATTTAGACTATACGGGCACGTTTATGTGTTGGAATATCCTTGGGCAAGGAGTGCTTCTTCGCTGATACTATAAAGATCTACCAGAAGGCAGGTGTTTATTTGTAAACTTGCGATATATTAAATTTTGAAATTTTATTTTATTTATTTTCTTTATTTTTTTTTTCTTTTGCTTGCCCCTCTTCAGTTTGTGCTCATATTTTATTTTTATCCTTGGGGGAAAACAGGACTCGGGAGACAGCTACAGAGATTACTGTGTTTGGAATTTGAATGAAACTATTGTAAGAAGGGAAGCCAGATATATGGGTGCGAAGAAAAACTTGAAAATATATAACACGAACGTAAATCCTCAATTTATGGCAAAAGAATATGCGAATGGAATGAAAATGTTTGTTTGCTTTTTTTTTGTTTGAATAGATTTTGCGATAAGCTGTCAAAGTAGTTTTTTTTTTTTTTTTTTAAAGAGGTTTTCATTGACAAAAGTACTTTGTGAAAGTGAAAGAAGCTATGTAGCTTGTTTTTTTTCCCTCTTTACCAAGTTTAACTTAAGCAAAAGCTCGCAAAGACACATAGATTTGCTTTAAATTGATACTTAAGGTTTTGGTCCTTCGAGCTGGATTGAGAGGAGATGCTTCTTAAAGTATCCGGATGAGTTGTGGGTCAACGGGACCTTTTTTTTGCAATGAACGTTAGAATATTAATTCTTATTTTATGATATACCTTCATTTAATATTAAACAAAAATATTGCTGTGTGACTTACAATTTTTTTTATATTTTATGTTCAGGTGAGTTTTGAAATACAAACCTATTTGCCCATCAATTGAATTTATAAATTGGTAAGTTTCTCAATAAATAATATTGCATTTCCATTTGAGGTGATCGAGATAATCTAACTTACCAGATTAAGGTGGCCTATGAATCCGATATGAACCTGGGACCCAACCAGAAAATTTCTTCCAGAAATTTCAGACCCTAGTTAACTGTGGTACGATAATCCGGTGTGACCCAGGGCCACAACCTGCAAATTTCTTCTAGCAAACTCGACCCCTGTTAACTGTAGCGTAACAATCCCGTGTGAACCAGAGCCACAACCAGCAAATTTCTTCTAGCGAACTCAGTCTTTAGCAAATTTCTTCTACGGAACTCAGTCCCTGTTGTGCACCAGGATCTTTTAGCGAACTCGGTCTCTAGTTAACTGTAGCGTTACATGTGAACCAGGGCCACAACCAGCAAATTTCTTATATCGTGCTCGGTACCTAGTTAACTGTAGCGTTACAATCCCGTGTGAACCAGGGCCACAATCAGCAAATTTCTTCTAGCGAACTCAGACCCTGTTTTGCATCAGGATCTTTTAGCGAACTCGGTCTCTAGATAACAGTAGCGTTACATGTTGACCAGGGCCACAGCCAGCAAATTTCTTCTATCGTGCTCTTTACCTAGTTAACTGTAGCGTTACAATCCCGTGTGAACCAGAGCCAGAACCAGCAAATTTCTTCTAGAGATCTCGGTTCCTAAAAAACTGTGTCGTTGGAATTTAACTTTTTTTGGCTAGGTTGGTGTCTATTCATTCAGTCCACTGTCGAAGAAACTAAAAATTACCCGACAGAATTTCGTCTCAAAACAGCCCAAATTGTTCTCATCTACATTTGATAAGGTCCATGCCTCTACACTGTAGTAGGACCACGATGATTAGTTTCACTTTAGTTGCTCGAGATAGGGCCTTACTACTCAATTGCCTTCTTAACCCAAAGAAGCAGCGATTGCCAAGAGTTATTCTTCGTTTGATCTCAGTGCTGGGTGGACAAAATCTCTAATTACCTAAATTTAACCGTCTATGATAACCTTCTCTGCAAGTCGTGTTGATTCTGTGTAGGGTGTCCTTTCTTTGATGACAGTATATACTTGGTCTTTCCGTGATTGATTATTATTAATTCCATCCTTTTTTTATCTTTCTTCTCAATAACCACAAAAGCGTCATTGACAGAGCGCTTTTTTCTGCCGATTATGTGTAAATATGTATCGTCGACGTATGCGAGCAATTCGACGATCCTTTTAGAGATTGTACATCTAATGTTGACGGTAGATTGATGTTAAATAAGTAGCATGGCAGCCCATCGTCTTGTTTAAAACAGTTTTTACATCAAGGATATCGCTGAGATCTTCGCGGAATCTGATGGAACATCGTATGCCTCCCAATGCTATCGTCCAAAAACGGACTAAAAATTGCTCTATACAGCTCGTCTCTGTAGATGCTGTCATACGCGGCCTTGAAGTTGATGAAAAGGTTGTCAATTTGAAGTTTTTGTTTTTTTTCAAGATCTGCCGTTTTGAATATTTGATCAAAGGTGGCCGTTCCTGGACTAAATCCAGACGAACGTCTTCAACCGCTAACAAAATAGGGCAGAACAAATCTAACTGATATCTCTGTAGTTGGAGCATGTCAGAGGGTCTTTTTTCTTGACGATCAGTCAAATAATACTGAGGATCCATTCATCCGGCATGCTTTCCTCCAACCACATATTGCAGATAGGTTACTTCCAGTGAAGTCATCCGCTTTTAACAGTTCGGCAACTGCTACTTTATTGGTCTTTACTTCGTTAAGTTCGTGTGGACAAAATTGTTGATCTACATTATATCGTGTAGGTTGAATTGATCAATAAGCTTCACTGTGGAATTCGATTCATTATCGCTTAATGTTAGCATCGACTGCGATTCTTCTACGATGTATCCTTGCTTCATTCCGATCACTTTCCTTTTGAGATATTTCTGTGACATTCTGTTAAAGCTCCACGGCCTTATGCTGCTATTAGATGCCTCTTTTTTCAATCAAACGGTATAGAGAAGTCGGTGTTCCTATATCCTCTTCTGCTTGTAGAATTTACGAGCAGCTCTAGTGCTTCTAGATTCTATGCAGTGACGCACTTTGTATGGTTCTTGTTTATCTGCATGGCATGTGCTTGCCGGAACTAATAGTTAAATTGTGGTGATTGTAAAAAAACAGCACGTCAGAAGCGACATCTCTTATGCCTTTCTGTGCGAATCTTGCCACTGGTTCTCAATAATTGGTGCTGGATGGATAGGCGGACCACTCAAGAGGTTATTAGAGACTCGATCTTGCGATGTCTTATGATTGCAGTCAACCGACACACGTCGAACTTCCTCACAGTATTTTCCTCTGTTACCTTGGCTACGTCACGATAATGGTCCGATTCAGTGTTGGCCCCTTTGCACGTTCAAAAATCGTTGATACTGGAGGACTGCTTTGCGTCGATCGCAATGTGGACAATCTGTTCGACAGTCAATTGATCAGGAAATCGCCATGCCCCTCCTTGTGAATATTGAAATGTGATTTGAACTGCATACTAGCTTCCAAAGTGTCTCGCCTCACAACAAAGGTGAACAGTGTTAATTCGGGTCGTGGCCTTCAGGTCATAGTTTCTGACTGTGCAACCAAAGGCGTCTTCTCTTCCCAAGTCATACAGCTAGAGCACTGCGTATTTGTCTTGTGTAGGATCTCGAATTACATTTCTAAGGTGTAATAGCTCATAAAAAGTGTTCACCCAGTAGTTCAGTACAATTGTAGTTGAAAACACCTATCTAAAGGGTGTTTTTTTTTTTAAAGAGGCATAGAACTTTGAAATGGAATAAAACAAAGATGATTTTTTTTAAATTGACATGAAATTTACTTTATTCGAAAGATAATCTTCTGGCATTATAATTTAAATATGATTTCTGGCATATGACCGCCACGGCTGGCTCGGACGTAGTCTAATCTGGAGGTCCAATTTTCGATGACTTTTTCAACTATTTGTGGCCGTATATCTGCAATAACGCGGCGAATGTTGTCTTCCAAGTATGGTCAATGGTTTCGGGCTTATCAGCGTAGACTAGCGACTTCACATATCCCCACAGAAAATAGTCAAGCGGCGTTAAACCGCAGGATCTTGGAGGCCAATTCAAGGCTCCGTAACGAGAAACTAAGCGGTTGCCAAACGTTACCTTCAATAAATCGATTGTGGCACGAGCTGTGTGACATGTTGCGCCGTCTTGTTGAAACCAGCGCTCCTGCACATCATGGTTGTTCAATTGATGAACGAAAAAGTCAGTAATCATGGCTCTATAGGGGTCACCATTGACTGTAACGTTGTGGCCAGCATCGTTTTTAAAGAAGCACGGACCAATTATTCCACCAAACCATAAAGCACACCAAACAGTTAGTTTTTGTGGATGTAACGGTGTCTCAAAATATCTACGCTTGAGGATTATCATCACTCCAAATATGGCAGTTTTTTTTTGACGTATCCATTCAACTAAAAGTGAACTTCATCGCTAAACAAAATTCGCTTATGTAAATTGGGATCAACTGCAATCTTGTTTTGGGCCTATTCACCCAATCTGGTCCTGTGGCTTCAATTCTTGCAATGCCAAACCAAACTAAAAATAAATCACTTGACACCTGACAAAATGGCCCCCAGTTAAAATAGTGTTACCAACTTAAAGTTCTATAACTCTAAAAAAACACCCTGTACAAAGAATTCTTCCATTACCGTCTTTACGAGAGTATCTTGCTGGGAACACTATTTCGTTGCATGGTAATTGTGACATCCACCTACCTACTCCACTTCAACCTATGAACCATTCTCATTTAACCAAATTATAAATCCCATGAAATGTCCATCCTTAACCTCTAAAAAAAAAACAAAAATTAAAATAAAGTCCTCTAAAAAACAAACAACCAATTAGACTTAAGTATAAACAAAGATTTTGAGGAAGGTTAGTTATTAAAACACTTAACCAAATTAATTTTAAATTCTAAGAGCCTAAGTTCCTTTTTCACCAGCGACCATCCCAGCCAGCTCGTTGCATATTTAAGCATCTTTTAAAATAATTAAAATTCTAGAAAATATGGTGTTGGCTCTACATCTCTCTTAAGGAAATTGCCATGGCCAAGTATTTCATTTGCATTTAAAAGAGTGTTCTCCTAAGTGCATTTAACAAATTTTTAAATGGCAGTATCCTTGGAAAAAAATTGTCCGAGAGAAAAACAAAAAAAAATAACATGCATTTTGATTGTGTGTTGTTTGCGTAATGACAGTAATAATAACCGTCGACGTTCAAAAATCGTTTATCCATAAAACATATCTTTTTGAAGTCTTCATAATACAAACAAAAAAAATTGGTTAAAAATACATTTCTACGCTGTCGTCCCCTTGCTTTTTTTTATTGTGATTTTGTCATCGTTTAAGGCCTTGATACATTTTTTTGTTTGTCATATCCTGGTGTCATTGTCATTCACACACTCATACGTCAGTCAAACAGGCTCTCATCGAAAAAAAAAAGAAGAAAATAACAGATGTATTTTTTTTGTATCTGTATCTTCAAAATGTGGGAAGGATAAATACAAAAATATTTATATAAGAGGGTGCGACACGCTTAAAAGCCTTAACAGAGATATTTTATGGTCCTGTAACAAACTTCAATAACGAATGAAAATCAGCAAAACTGGGAGGCGAGAGGCGATCCTGCTTCGTGAATGAACATATGAATTTTTCAATATTACCCCGATTTATCATCATCCATTCATCCATGTCTATCGCTCGCACTTGGCTTTTACTTTTCAAATGAGAAAACACCGAGGATAAGGATCAGACAGGATACAAACCTAGCGGTGGTAGTGGTGGTGGGAGTGCGAGTGGGAGTGGCTGTATGGATGTATACGCTTCGCTAACCAGAAAAAGCAATAACGAAAAAAAAAATACTTATTCTGTCATTGTGGATTTAATTTTACCTCGCTCAAGGCGTTATGGAAGGACTGATTGTGCTTATTCTATCTACTATAATAATGGTCTATGAAGGGTGGCATATTGCAATATAGCTGCGAGAGAGTGTATCTGTATATGGCAACGCACTAAGATTATATTCGCATGGTGATGGTTCAATTATGTTTAGTATTTTCTCTATTTTTCTATTTTTTTTTTTTCAAAAAGGATTTGCAAGGAAAATCAGCAAATAATAGAAAAATGGACAAAAAAAAAATGAAAGGAATGCATTTTAGGACACGTGCTATAGAAAAATCCCCACTAAAACCCGCATACACTTCTTTTAAATCATTTGATCGGTGAGTTTGCGTTCTGTCTATCCTAATTCTGCTCACGTTTTTAAAATAATTAAATTCTTTCGAAAGAAGTCAAAAGGGAATATAATATATGTAGGTACGAGTCAAGTCTAGCCTAGGGGGATTATTTAGGTATATAAATACATATAGGTATCTAAAGAGTCAGGAACCAACCATCTGGTGTATACTTATGTATGTAGGTATGATGTAAAGAATGAAAACATTGGTTTGACTTTTTGGTAAAAGTTTTACAAACTTTTAATATAACAGCCATCAAAAAATACGACTGCCTCAAGCAAGAATGAGACAAAACTGATGTTGGTAATGGCAATTCAGAAAAAGCAGTTACCTTTTACTATGGTGGTACTGGAAATTTGCTTTAAACACAACAAAAACAAACACAACAAAAAAAAAACTTTTTTAATAGAACAATTTTGCGGAGGGTGATTTTATTAATTTTTTGCTTACTCACCTTTCAAATAAGGGAAGTCTTTTTTTTATAATTTGTAAGTTGTAGTGTTCTTAACCTAACGTATACCTATAGATCTACATTAGTTTTGTATTACATTTTTTTTAATAAACAACGAGGCTTTTGAGGGAGTTGATTGAAGACACTTTAAGGCCCTTGGGTCAACATTTAGGGATATGGTGCTTTTGGCCATCTATATGTCAACAGGAATAACTTTATTTTGTACTTAACTGAACAAATCTTCCGATAAACATTCCGCAGTCTTGGCTTAAGTACGAGCTTTGATAGGTTAATCGCATAAATCTCAGTTCTATACAGGGTGTTTCTTAACTCGTCAAGAATAATTTGAGAAATGATTCTTGGATGTATGGCAATTTATTAATTCTTGGAAAACCACTCTTATTGTTAGAATAAATTTTGCATTTTTTATCTGCTGCAAATTTTCACAAGTACCATAAAATCTATGAGGTTTTCCGAGAAAACTCCTGTAAATTCTTGTTACTGTAACTTTAACAAAAGAATATAGCAAAACATTCAAAGTCAAAAACAACTTAAATCCCCGATAAATGATGTCAACATTGGAGATAAACCTGTGAAGGGACCACACCAGTAGTCATCAAAAATAAATAAATTAATTCAATACTTAAACCCAAATACATACGTCATAGCGCCAGACGACACATAATGACTCAAACACAATATATTCATATTTCATGTTACTTGTCGCTACCTTCGCGAAGCATAACACATCATGTTAGGCATTCGGGTTACCAACCAGCCAATGTGCAGCGTCAGTTTATGACTCTTACTAGGTCAGTATATTAAATGAAGTAATTCAAGAATAGCTGATATGACAGTATGTATCTGAAGTAATTTGGGTTTAATTATTGAATATTATGGAAATTGTAGTTGATCATTTAGGTATAAATACGGAACAATAAATAAAACAAATTGTATTCGATTTTGAATTACCAAACTAAGTGTTTTTTATTTAAGGGCTCTTCAGCTCAATAATAACTCTAGTTGCCATTCCTCTGTTCTAAGCCCATACCTGGCTAACCAAGCAATACTTTGCTTACCAGGTCAAAGCGATTAAGCTTAACTGCTAACGCGAATGGGTTCCTAGAATCACTCGAACCACCAACTTTACAAACCGCCCTTACTGTAATCGCCCTTACTATCATGATCAGCGATAGAAAGATTCAAGATACGTAAGGTAATACTGAATCGAGCAAACACGTCAATAGAGGAACACCCCAGGGTGGTGTTCTATCGCCACATCTGTGGATCTTAGTCGTGAAACAAAATTCTCGTTAAGTTAGATAGATGTGTCGTGAAGACGGTTGCGTATGCGGAAGATTTGATGATATTGGTTTCAGGAAAGTTACCACCTGTGATAAGCGAGATTAGGGAGACGGCTTTATGGAAAGTTAGTAACTGGGTCATGAGTTGTGGACTAGGTGTTTACCAAAGCAAAGCTGAACTGATGCTTTTTACCACCAGATCAAAAATACCAGCCTTCACCCTACCTCGACTCAACGGCGAAGTTCTCCCACTATCTTCCAGTGCGAAATACCTGGGCGGTATTCTTGACCCAAGCTAAATTGGAAACTGAATATTGAAGAACGGGTTAATAAGCCCTGTATAGCCTTTTATACCTGTAGCATGACCTTCGGACAAAAGTGGGTCCTCCAATCGAAGATGATGCTGTGGACGTACACAGCCGTGGTACGACCGATCCTCACGTATGGATCTATTGTTTAGTAGCCTACACTTCACAAAGCGTATAAAGTAAATAAACTTAAGAAGGTTCAAAGAACAGATAGCGTTGGCAACACAGGGGCCATACGATCTTGTCCGCGTCTTTCTGCACCTGCTACCACCTGATTTGCACATTAATTTTTTAGTAGGTATGTAGCAGCGCAATGAGAGAGACACAAGGAGTCGAATAACTGGTTTGTAAAACCGTATGGTCACAGCTATATCACAAGTTTGATTCCTTATGATTTGTTTTCAATGACGACTGACTACTACACTCTGGCTTTAGGTCTCAGTAAGGAATTTAAAGTATTATTTCCATCCAGGAAGGATTGGAATTAAATAAAAAAAGACTTCGAAGCAACTATTTTGACGGATGGTTCTAAGATGGAGTGTGGTGGTGGTTCAGGATTGGTATCCGAATCTTTGAGTATCTCTAGGTCTTTTCGGCCACCCAACTTCGCTAGTGTATTTCAAACTGAATTATACCAGCGATTAGGGAAGCATGCAAGATACTCAAACAAGACCCTAACCTAACAGTCAGGCTATTCGGCTATAGCCTCCTCTAGATAACAATACAATAAATCCCGAACAACTGATCTGATAGGTAGACCCATCAGGCGACATATAGCAAGGGTCGTTGCAACCTGTTCTGGTCTCTGGCCAATAGGAGAACATGCGGAGAAGCTGGGCACTCCCAACAATACTCATTATCGTAGCTGCGGGGGCCAGCAGGAAAAAACAGTCATTCATTTCCTCTTTAAATGCCCCGCTCTACCCCTGAATGAGACCGCAATCATTTGGAAAGGTTTTTCTTGAAGTCTTGAGCGATCTTTCTGAGATAAAGGTCAAAGACATGAGACGAAGTGGGTCTAGGATTAACTTTGGTTTCCCAATACCTATCCTTGACCGTGCGTAAGTGGATCCCCCTTTAAGACGACCCATAAAGGAATATATCCCCTTAATAAAATCACCCTCCATCCACAGGTCAATACGTGTTACGGTATCAAAACGGCTGGTGCACTCAAGCGCTGATTGGGTCACTCAGCTAGGTTGCTCTGGGCCGCCATTTGTACCTATTTACCTACCTACTGTAAGACTATTTTACTGTTAGAATATATCCAATAATCATTTCCTAAATTAAACTTGACGAAACCTTAAGCAGTAAATTACGTGTCGTTCACAAGAACATGCAGTCTATGCGGCTTCAACTTGGCTACAGATGATGAGAATTTTCTTTTTTGCCTAAACTGAATTGATACCGATAACATTGGGTTTCAACAAGACGTCGGAGTTACGTGCCACACAGCGCATGTCACGATATATATATTCCGATGAGCGATTTGTGGGCATGATTATTTCGGGCGAAGGCGACGACGTGAGATCCTTTGAGAGTTATTTCGCTAGTAAATTTTCGAGAGTTACTCTTGAGAGTTAGTTATGTTTTTAGATTTTAATATCGCAAGTTCATTTGTAGAGTTTTGAAAGTTGATTTCCGGAGCGTTTTTTCCTTACCCTGTCCATTTGATATAGGTATTTTTTTTGCTAGTTGGAAGTAGTGAAAGTGGCGCTCGCCAACTTTGAATGCCGGTAGTCTACTTCCATTAGTATTATTATTACCTTACCTGTTTCCTCAAACTATGAAATTTTCTTTTTGGTAAACTTTCAGGATTCAGGAACTGTGTAACATTAAATTTTTTGAAAGTTACATTTTTTTGCTTCCAACCGATAAAAAAAAAACAGGGTCAAATCCGTACACTCAAACTGGGTTCCAACATAAAGTTCTAAGAGCGCGACTATTTCTCTATGTTGATTGATTTATTTCCTCTAAAAACCACAGTTCCGGCATAGAAGCAAGCTTTACTCCGATAGTGATAAAAAGATGTGTCCACTTGCGAGTTACACATATCAAAAAGTTCGCATATCGGGAGTAAAAAGTCAACTCTCTGAGAGCTACACTTCAGACTGTGTTCACTGGGGAGTTTGCTCTAGGGAGTGATCTGAGAGTTACTCTCAGTTATTATACTCTCAAATGGTTATATTTTTGGGATATTCTATGTCTTTCCAATGGTTTGACATATTTTGTTATAATTTTCGAATTTGGTGCTTTGAGAAAGTTTGAAAAATTTAAAATTTGTCAATTTTGACAACTAAATTTTTTAAACAATAAAAAAAAATCAAACCAAAAACTCCATTTGTTTAGTAGGTACATATACATATTTAACTGTTTTAACATTTTCCCGTATTCTGTTATTTTTTCGCGTTAAATTTTGTAATGCGTAAAAGTCAAAATTTCAAATTAACATAGAACAATTAGGGTCACCTGGCAACTTTTTTACCGGCAGCGTTTAGTTGCCTTGTGTTCCCGATCCTGGCAACACGGAGCAACTTAAGTTGGTTGCCCTCGCAACTTTCGAGTACTTTTGGATATTAAACGTTTGTGTTTTTTGTAAATATTTGTGTTGACTTTTGTCACTACTGATGTCGGTTAATGGATTTTTGGAATTTATATTTTTGACGTATAAAGTTGTCGGCAAATAACGTTGAGGCATGCAACTTAAATTTGCCTCTCGTTTCCAGCACACAAACACGCAGTGGGTTAGACACAGACAAAAAAAAAAACATAATTTATCGAAAAAAGATGGGAAACTCCATTCAAGGTTGCCATTCATGTAATGACCCGATAATAATATCTACATATATCTATTAATTTATAGTAACAACTGATAATTAAAATTCATAACTGCTCTTGAATGAGTTCAAATCTCAAAATATCAGTTCGATGACAAAAATTAAATGAAATTTTTCACTTTATGACACAGCTGCGTGAAGCCAAAACCCCGAACTCAAAATTTTTGGGAGGGGTTAATCGGGTTCATTTGTCCATCGTTTGTCCACGTTTGTCCAGGAAAAAAAATCGTTTGTCCACCCTCAGGTTAAAAGTTATTAAGCTTTTTTGTTTTTATAGGAAACCCCAAAAATCAAAACACTTGTCCAAAAACCGCAATTTATAATTTAGGGGGATGGGACAAAGTGCATTCGTTTGTCCACCCGCCAATTATGATTGTCCAACAAACAAATTCGTTTGTCCACCCTCAGAAAAAAAAATATTCAACTTTTCAATTTTATAGCACCAAACAAAAAAATTTCAAAATTTACTTAGCAAAATCAAACCAATTGCATTCGTTTGTCCACCGTTTGTCCAGGCTAGTCCAGCAAGAAAAAAAATTTTCCGACCCTTGGTTCAAAAATTATTCAACATTTCTTTTTTATAGCAACTTTCGCAAAACAAAACATATGTCCAAAAACCGCAATTTATAACTTAGGAGGATGGGACAAAGTGCATTCGTTTGTCCACCCGCCAATTATGATTGTCCAACAAAAAAATTCGTTTGTCCACCCTCAGAAAAAAAAATATTCAACTTTTCAATTTTATAGCACCAAACGAAAAAATTTCAAAATTTACTTAGCAAAATCAAACCAATTGCATTCGTTTGTCCACCGTTTGTCCAGGCTAGTCCAGCAAGAAAAATAAATTTCCGACCTTTGGTTCAAAAATTATTCAACATTTCTTTTTTATAGCAACTTTCGCAAAACAAAACATATGTCCAAAAACCGCAATTTATAACTTAGGAGGATGAGTCAAAGTGCATTCGTTTGTCCACCCGCCAATTATGATTGTCCAACAAAAAAATTCGTTTGTCCACCCTCAGAAAAAAAAATATTCAACTTTTCAATTTTATAGCACCAAACGAAAAAATTTCAAAATTTACTTAGCAAAATCAAACCAATTGCATTCGTTTGTCCACGGTTTGTCCAGGCTAGTCCAGCAAGAAAAATAAATTTCCGACCTTTGGTTCAAAAATTATTCAACATTTCTTTTTTATAGCAACTTTCGCAAAACAAAACATATGTCCAAAAACCGCAATTCATAACTTAGGAGGATGAGTCAACGTGCATTCGTTTATTTATTTATTTAATATTTATTACAATGTTAACAAAACATACATCAAAATTTAAATATTAATAGTATTGAAATGAGTGTAATATAATATTAAAGTACTAAAACACGAAATTTTTTCAGGAAATTTTGTCCAGGAAAAAAATGTTTATATTATATGTATTATGTTATCAAATAATAGTCAAATCAAATATATAATAAAATATAATAAAATAAAATAAAATAAAATAAAATAAAATAAAATAAAATAAAATAAAATAAAATAAAATAAAGTAAAATAAAAAAAAATAAAATAAATTAAATTGTATTTAATACAATTTAATAAATATTTTAATATTTTCAACTGAAATCATTACTGTTCGAAGAGTCGATCAATTTGGCTGCGTAGAATATTTTTGTCTATTGACTTTTGTTATTTCGTTGATTAAGTTGTTTTTTGTTTCGTGATTTACCAAAGTCATTAAATATTTCAATTTTATTGTCATTTTGTGTGCCTAGTTGTTGTAATTATTTATTTTTATATTTATATTATTATTACATCAATTTATTTAAGAAAATGCCTGCCCAGACAAAAGCAAATCCAGATTTTATAGTCGAAGTTTTAAAATGTTATGAAATTTTTAAAAAAGAAATGTTGAATAATTTTTGAACCAAGGGTCGGAAAATTTTTTTTCTTGCTGGACTAGCCTGGACAAACGGTGGACAAACGAATGCAATTGGTTTGATTTTGCTAAGTAAATTTTGAAATTTTTTTGTTTGGTGCTATAAAATTGAAAAGTTGAATATTTTTTTTTCTGAGGGTGGACAAACGAATTTTTTTGTTGGACAATCATAATTGGCGGGTGGACAAACGAATGCACTTTGTCCCATCCCCCTAAATTATAAATTTCGGTTTTTGGACAAGTGTTTTGATTTTTGGGGTTTCCTATAAAAACAAAAAAGCTTAATAACTTTTTACCTGAGGGTGGACAAACGATTTTTTTTCCTGGACAAACGTGGACAAACGATGGACAAACGAACCCGATTAACCCCTCCCAAAAATTTTGAGTTCGGGGTTTTGGCTTCACGCAGCTTTATGACACCTCCCACTAATGCAATGAGTGTATAAATATTCATCTTAAGGATAACAGACTTACCATTTATTTTGTCATGTGGCCATCTAGTACGGAACGACACCATTTTATCAGGAGGCCATTTACCAGAGTTGTAAAGACTGCAGTCTTTTCAGTACTGCAGTTAATACAGTCCCAGTTAATTAACTTAACTTTTGAATGCAAGTTAATACTGTGAGTAAGTACTTTAACTGCAAAGCAAACAGTCAGCAGTCAGTACTAACATTCGGACTGTGCAGTTAAAAAAAAAGTTAATTAACTTTAAGTTAATTAACTGCAGTACTTTTGACTTGATTTTAGTCTTTTAGTCAGTTGAAAGTCATTTGTACTGCGATGGTTCATCTTTTAGTCGGTAAGTCTTTCAACTAAAAATAAATGGTTTTCCAATAAGAGGTGTTATTTTGAATAGCCCGCTATTTCGGTAGCTGTCACTTTTGAAGCTGTCATCTTTTGACATTTGAAAAGTAGAAACTACGCCATTAATAAATATGGAACGATACACGCTTCAACAACGCATTGAAATTATTAAATTAAAATTTAGTTCGTAAAACTAAAACATTTTTGGGTCGTCGTGAAGCACCTTGTCGGACCGCAATACAGAAATTGGTGGACAAAGTCGAGCTTTTGGGACAAGTTAGTGATGTGAAGAATAAAACCCGTGCACGTCGCTCAAGAACAACTGAGAATATTGCTGTTGCAGCCCAAAGTGTTGAAGAAAACCCAGGTTTGTCCATTCCTCGTCGTTCTTTGGAATTAGGCATTCCACAAACGTCATTACACCGTATTTTGCATAAATACTTGGGTCTTAAGGCTTATAAAGTTCAGTTAACACAAGAACTCAAGCCGGCTGATCATCAACAACGTCGTGTCTTTGCTGATTGGGTCCTTGAAATGCATGAAAATGATCCGGAATTTCATCGAAAAATCATCTTGACTGATGAGGCCCATTTCCACCTCGGAGGCTACGTCAACAAGCAAAACTGTCGCATCTGGGGCTCGGAAAACCCAAGAGTTATTGTTGAAAAGCCTCTCCATCCTCAACGCGTGACTGTTTGGTGCGGTTTATGGTCCGGCGGGGTCATTGGACCTTACTTTTTCGAAAATGAGGCTGGAGCAACAGTTACGGTCAATGGATTGCGCTATCGAGAGCTGATTAATGATTTTTTATGGCCGGAATTATGGCATTGATCTGGACAACGTTTACTTTCAACAAGACGGCGCTACGTGCCACACAAGCAATGAAACCATCGATCTTTTACGGGAAAAGTTTCCGGACCGTGTTATCTCTCGAAGAGGTGATCACAATTGGCCACCGAGATCTTGTGATTTAACACCTTGCGACTTCTTCCTTTGGGGCCACGTGAAAGATAAGGTCTACGCCAACAGCCCAGCGTCGATTCAAGACCTCAAAGATGGAATTCGTGAGGCTATAATGAAATAAACATCCGATCATTTATCTCAAAAAATGCCATTTTTCTTTGAATATCAAAATAACACCTCTTATTGGAAAACCCTTTACTATAGATTTATACTTATAACACAACAGGATACAATGAAAATAAATTAAAATGTTTGCATTATTTATTTGGCATTATATGCGTACGGTGTGATATACAAGTGTGAAATATTTTTGATAAAAAACAAAAAACATAGTTTGAAGACTTACAGTTAATTAACTGCAGTTAAAAGACTTACTGACTAAAAGATGAACCATCGCAGTACAAATGACTTACAACTGACTAAAAGACTAAAATCAAGTCAAAAGTACTGCAGTTAATTAACTTAAAGTTAATTAACTTAAAGTTAATTAACTTTTTTTTTAACTGCATAGTCGGAATGTTAGTACTGACTGCTGACTATTGTATTACAGTTAAATTCTTTTGGCAAGTTAAAAGACTTAAAGAAAAAATTTTTTTTATTCAATTAACTGCAGTACTGAAAAAACTGCAGTCTTTACAACTCTGCCATTTACTATACGGACTTGCACCATTTTGTCAGGTGGCTGCCTACTACGGACGTTCACCATTTTATCAGGCGGCCGTCTACTACGGACTTACACCATTTTATCAGGCGACTTTATAGAACGGACTGACACCACTTGATTCAACAAAAGCAAAACGTTTTCAAAAATTACTTACCACCTCACTGTTGTAATTGGCATCAAATTTCCATGCCAGTAATTCATTGTTAAGCTGACAAGGATGAGCTGCTGCTGTTGCGATGGTATATTGCTATAGCAAGGATTCCAGGACTTCTATATAAAGTTTTTGTTTTGTTCTCTCCTTTCTTGGTTGAAGTTGAATTATATTTTACAACAACCGAACTCATATTGCTTGTAAATTTGCAAGGCAGGTTAGAGATGGCACAGCCATATATAGTATAGTATAGTATAGTGTCATCCGAGCGCAACGCACGTGAAATGTTCGGTCCTGCTCCTGATTTATGCTTATTTATTGGTTTTTAACCGAATATCCCTTGGATAAAGATCCTGTTTCTTTAAATATCGTTAAATGACAGTTCTATGTGGCTAGGTATAGGTAATAAAATGCAGGAGAGAAGATAGGTATAACGCAAATCGAAGAACAATAATTCGAAAAACTTTTCTGGCTCGGCGCGGCGTGGGAACATAGGGGTGTGTCAGAAAAAACCAACTTTTTATTTCTTCATAAATTAAAACCATTAAAAATTGTCTGCTCAAGCGCATCTAAAAATATGAGCACTTAGTATTCAGAGTTACTAATTATTGTCTTTCGTAATTTTGTACCTATTTCCTCTGTATATATGGAGTTTCCGTTGTCATAAGTGTGTCACTCATATTCATGATTTTATAAATTATTCACACAATACTTTAAATTGATAAAATAAAATTTGGGTAATCTATTAACCGTGGTATGTGGTATAACTAAATTAGTTGACGGAATTTAAAAACTATATGGTTACTAGTTACATAACGGGTGTGACATTAAACCAGTGGTGATTTAGATACCATTTAATGTTCATGTTTTGTACAATATTTTACTCTTTTTTTTTATATTTACTTGAAACCTCATCTAGTGTGTCAATTTAATTTAAAAATGTTGTCAAATTTTAAGTTTGAAATTGTTACGGATGTGACACAAAAAGTTACGGATGTGTCAAAGTTAATTGTGATGAGAAATCATTGTAATCGCATTCCTTACATGAAATAAAAAATACTTTCGTTTGAAAGTTAAGTTTTTAGCACTTGTGAGTAAAATATTTTCACACTCCTATAGAACTCTATTTGATTTTCGTTTTAGTGAATTAAATGACAATTTATTTAATTTACACCCGTGAAATTATATCTTGGGATTGTAAATTCCATATCAAAAACTATCAGAACTCCGAATGAGCTTAAACACAGAAAGATTAAGTTTTTGAATATCAACCTGTTACGGGTTTGACACAACCTTTAAAGTATAAATTTTGGTATTATTTTTAAATTCTGTAAAGATCACAGTAGTAAAAAACTTCACCAATTTATCAGTTTGATGCAAATTCCGTTTTTGTGGTATTAAGACATGCATCTAAATGTATATGTATCTAGTACATATACCTACATATTTTGTGTTACGTGAGTGACAATTATCACTTTGTGAATAAACTACGGATGAACACATTTTGAAGTACACTCAAAAACGTGTTCTGTGCTTCGGTTAAAAAAAAAACCGGAGTTGGACGAAATCCGGAAAACCCAAAAACCCAAAATCCAGAAAACTCAAACTCCAGTCTTATCCCGTCATTAAAATTGAAAACAAAAGATTGCTTCAAATTGTCTTCTCTGCGAAACTTCTATTGAACAAAAACAAAATAATCATTTGACAAATAAAGGAAAATTGTGTAACACAACTTAGAAAAACAAAACTGTGCACGACCAATACTTCTCAGTAAAAAACTGGATAATGTGTTTTCGGGATTTTGGATTTTCTTGAATAAGTTTTTTTTGGGATTTTCTGTATGTTTGAATTTTGGGTTTTTGGGATTTTTTGTTTTGGTGTTTTGGAATTTTTGGAATTTTCGGTTCCCTGATTCTGACCCCAACCCAAAATAAACTCTTTTAAAATTTGAATTTTATTTAAAATAAGGAATAAAATTCCAAATACAGGAAGTCCAACTTGTGTTCCAGAAAATTACTTCTAGAGCAATAAACTGTTAAGGGTGGAGAGTTCTATTTGTATGTCCTATGCATTTTCTTGAAAGGCCCATAAATTTAGACGCAGGTTAACATTCGCAGGGGGGTAAATGGGGTTGAAAGGTGGTGTTTTGTAAATATCTCGAAAGCTATTCCTTTTTATGGAAAAAGTTACAAGCTGAAACAATCAGCTTATACAAATTGTATGGAATAAAAATGATTTAAATTTTTTAAGTCCCTAGCTGTTGAACTTAGGAGAAATTTTTTTACAATTTTTTTAAATTTCATTAAAAAATTTTGTAGACTTTGTTTTTTTTTCGGCCATTTCTTTTGTATGATGCAAATAATTTAAGAATTTTAGGCTTTAATTTATTTCGCAAAATGTATTGAAATGTTTTGAACCTATTAATTTATCTTTACCACCGATTTTCTTTCAAACGGTTAGGTCTGTCGATGAAATATACAACACATTTTAAGTAGAGAATGCAATTTTCTATAAAAATATACCATACACTTCAAATTCAAGTCTCAGCGTTTAAAAAAAATTCAAGATAAACCATACATTCCTACCATTTCGATAGGCAAAAAATAACGACGAGTGACTTTTTAATATTAAAATTAGCTCGTATTTGCTTAAGAGGGTTTTAGGGTTTTCTTAAAGCAAAAAGCAACCAACTATTAATGGCTTCCTGAAAGAAAAAAAAAACTCAATTTTATCTGACCCACCCTAGGCAACATACTAGGCAAGTTATATATGGGGCAAGCGACATATTCTGGATTTTCTCCATTGTATAAGGATATCGCATTCATGTCGAGATAATAAATTGCATTTAGCCATACCTATACACGAATTCGCTGAGCTATCATCTTCTTGGTGTGTTCCAACTTTATGGATTATAGATGGGAATTCCCTGGGCGATATGACCTCTTTGGTGTTTCTAAATTTATTTGCTCACAACATTGCGATTGCGACCAATTCTGCTTATACATATTTCTCAAAAGTCGGAACAAGGACAAGAAAATGAAATTTGATCGCCTCGCCAGACATACATATTGGATGAATACTACCTTTTTTTTCTTCTCTTCCACTGGTGGTCGTTACAGTAATTGCCAACAAGGGTGCAGTTACACCAGTATCTCTGCTAAATAAATACACAAGTCCGAGTTCAATTACGTGTCCTTTGAGGAAGTGTGCCAATGTATTAGTGAATTAATTAAAAATATCATATTTTCCAAGTGGAAAAATGGTGGACGATGATGCATGTGATCGCAGGAAGAAAAATATTTTACAAAATTATTGCTTTTTTCGAGCAGAGGATAAAAGTCAATGCAAAAGTTAGTTTGGCAAGGTGTTAGGGCACACAGTGCGGCTGATGATGAATTTTGTTATACATACAAAATTTCAAACAAATATTATTATTATTATATTATTTAATTTATTGAATTAGAAAAGACGAGAATAAAGAAAGAAAAGAAAAGAGATTGAAAAAGAGAAAAGTAAAGAAAGAAAAAATATATAATATAAAAAATAGTAAGATGAAAAGATAGAAAATTGAAGCTATTTTAACCCTGCACAAAAGACAGAATGAGAGCTTACCCGCACAAGAAGCAAAGTACTCCATCGTGCAATATAATATAATTATATTTATTTTTAAATGGTGATCAAAATCAATGGTTCAAACAAAATAAAAAGGTTCAATTTTAATGATTTGAAAAATGATATAGTTCAACTTAATGATTTACTGATTCAAAATAGCTTTTAACGGCCTTTAGTCCATAAAAATTATCGTTTCCCGGCGATCTCACTTGGACTCATCAGTTGACTAGTGAGGGCCTTGTCAATACGCAATTTTTATTAAGTTCAGTTCAACTAACATGAACTTTTTGACAAAAATCCAATGTGAACTATATCCAACAAGATTAAAATTCTTAATCATTAAGCTGGAAATTTTTGCCCAGGGCCAGGCTTTGGACTAAAGGCCGTTAAAAACTATTTTGAATCAATAATTCAACAAGTCCAATTAAATAGCGCTAAGTCTTCTATTTACTTTGCTGATGTATTTCAGTAGTATATAGAATTTGTATTATAAAAACCTGCATATTAATGATTTATTGTTATATTGAAAGATATTCATTCAAATAAGTTTTTCTGAAATTTGTTCACATTTTCTGTTCTTGGAAATAATTGAAGAGGTCAGGTGGCTGTTTGGTCTGTATGATTTTAAATAACACGGTGATAGTCTTAGATCTCAAAAGGTTGACAAAACTAATGCCGTACAAACTATTTGATTATGTGGAGACATGGTCGTATCTTTGTAGCCCAAAGACATAGCGAGCAATATTATTGAACACAACGTTGAGCCTTCTCAGACACATATGTCAGAATCGGTATACAACTGACGTTTTTGCCAACATTTTTCTCGTTTCTATAGGCTTAAACGTCTTTGCTATAGACAACGTTCTCAAGGCGCCATACGCTTTTCCTACCGCAGCATTGATGTGGTTATTCAACGTGAGATTCCGGTTGAAATAAACTCCTAAGTTTTTAGCCGTTTGAACAGACTCGACGGGTATATTATTTAGGAAGACAGTAGGAAAGCATTTTAAGTCGAGTATCGAGTATGAGATGACAATGCACTTCGTTTTTTGGGGATTCAAACCAACAAGCACACAGTTACTAGACCATTCCAAAATTGCACTCAGATCTTCATTGATGTTGTATACACAATTTTCAATGAGACAGACCCAATGTAGAGCTCAGAAAGTACTGGACAACATCAGCAAACATGCGTACATCTCCATGCCTTATAAAACTAGGAAAATCATTCACATAAGCCGAGAACAAAAGTGGTCCTAGAATGGATCCTTGAGGAACACCACGCGATAGCGAAAGGAACTCAGAAGTCCTAGTTCCAGATACCACTGCTTGCTTCCTTCCAGAAAGATAAGAAGAAATTAGTTTAACTGCTTCAGAAGCAAATCTCAAATGGGAAGACAGTTTTTGACCAATAAAGTTATGATCAATAGTGTCAAATGCTTTGAAGGAGAACCAACTCCACCACATCTAAAAGCGCGGTAGTACTGCTATGGTTTGATCGATATCCAGACTGCTTGGGGATAACAAATTTTAAATCAATGGTTAAAGTTTTTCAAAGTCACAGTATAGAATTTCAGCACCTCATTTGTGAGATATTCGAAAAAAAAAAAAACATCTGAAAGATCACAGAATTCTTTCCACCCGTGCCCGTGGCGTAATTGGTTAGTGCTTAGTAATGAGACGTCGCGCCGCCGGAGGTCTGGAGATCGAATCCTCTTCGTGCCAGCAAGCGGTGATTGGACGATTGTTTAAGTGTGACTAACAGGGTATTAATATGCTTTACAGAACTCGTCGGTTATATGCCGTCGAATCAAGCTGCTTTGTTTAGCTTTAGAAGATGGATTGTCGTTCATATCACTATACTTTTTGGGGAACTATATGGTTAATACCACTGGGAGACCAAACAAACGCTTATTAATGAACTGATCAATGAATTGTTGCACCCCGGAAATTGTTAAGCAGTGTACGAATGTGATTCTTCCACCTTCGAAGCTGACCTTCTATTGTCACTAAAGGGTTACCCTTTACATCTAGCTCAGGATTATTCATGCTGGCTAGGCTTTCCAACATTTTCCTTGATGATTTCCTATAGCTCCCATGCATCACCTCTTCCTGCAGCCTGTTCCAGACTCTCTGAAACTGGGAAGTTTTTCCATGCGTTTACAATTCTATGAAAATTATAAAACTTTGAGCAGAGCACAAGTTAAAAGTTTATTATTTGTGCTCCAAAGAGCAACGGCTTCGCTCCGAACTTTGTTTCTGGTCCGAAATATTTGGTATGGGTGTGGGTGGAGTTATCAGCCCCGCCAACCTGGAAAAGGTATTTATTTATTCTTCGAAATATTACCATCAAAAAAAATTATTATTCAAAGTAGCTTTAATTTATTTAATCCTTTTGAAAAAAAGCTATAAAGCTTAAAGAATTACCATCTTTCAATATCAAAAAAAAACACCCAACTTTATTTGAGTTTAAAACAAACAAATCAATAATTGAAGGGACAAAAACCATCACAACTTCAATCCTCCACCACCCATGAGGTGAAGTACATTTTTCACTGCCTTCTGCATCAACAATCCATGCTGAAATATATAAACAAATTTATTTCTGTTAGGTATAAGAAATAATAATAAAAACAAAATGCCAACTGCATTCGTTTTAACGCCACATCCAGTTGGTTTTATATTTTATTTATGATTTATTTTACTCATTTCTTCACTCATCCATATATTTTGATTTTTGCAATTCTCCATCCTTTTAGCGTTAATTTCACTGAAAAAAAAAATATACAAAAAAATTCATGTAATAACGTTTTTTTTTTTTATTTAAAAAAAAAAACAGGGTGCTTCATAAATAATGAACATATTTTGGAAATCGTTTCATCGGCATGTTTTAAGAAAGGAGGGAGGGTATATTTCGGAAGGGGTATTCTTCTAAAACATTAACTAAGCAAATTAGATATTTTATACCTTACACAGGTAAGGAGCAAGTAATAACTCCAAAATCCGGTGTGTTAAAAATATTTCTGATACAAAATTGAATTTTCTAGAAAAAAAGTATTTATTTTAATACTCGATTTTTTCCAATTCTTAACGTTCAACCTTAAAAAAAAATATTGAACACTTAAAGACTAGTTAGTAATGAATTGCGTAAACTTTTGAGAAAAATTCGAATACAAATTTTCTTTTCAAAATTTTAAGATTCAAATTTTTGTTTTTTTTGTTTCAAAAATTGCAACTCATTAAAAATTAAAATAAGAGAATGAATTTTTGGTTTTAAATAAAACTATTTCATGATATTGTAAGTGGTATTTAAATATTGTCTCTATTCATTTTAAGTAAATGTTGTAAAATAGCACCTCCCGTTAAACCGGAGGGAAAGAAACTTCCCATCCAAACGATATTTTTCTAAGAACACGTGGAAAAATAATTTCCCAAAGTAATGTTCATTAATTATGAAACACCCTGTAGGTATTTTATTATTATTATTCAAATAAGCTGCTACAAAAACTTGCGTATTCACTTTGAAGAAGAAGTAAAACACAAACAATAACTCCCAGTTTGACAGTGGATGTTTAAACTCAACTTTTGGTTTAAACTTCAGATCGACAATTAATTCAGTTTCACGCAGTTTCGTTTAAACTTTGAAGTGAGTCCATTCTGGAGTTTAAGTTAAGCAACAGTATTCTGTCGTTTAAACCTCCATTCAACGTTCGGAACCACTTGACAACGCAGTGACATTTCAATTTGACAGCCGTCATATTATACATAACCAAATTTGGAATTCATTTACGAATGTGTGGAATTGAAATCGTTTGTAATTAACTCCGATGCCGTGGTTTTTGTTTTCAAAATTAGCTCTTTGTTTCAGAAACAGAATGAGAATACAAAGAAAGATTTTGGAAAAGCCGCTTAAAAATTACGAACTGTTAACTTTACGTCAAATGACATAGTAACTTTACGTACAATGCTGCTGTAAATTTTACAATTTATTGAAACTTCGTTCATTTGAACTAAAGTTCAGATTTTACTTTGAAACCAGACAAGTTAAACTTCATTTTAAACTCAAGTTCAGGTTCAGCTTGACGTTTAAACAGCCACTGTGAAACAGCCACTGTGAAACTGGGCATAAGAGAACTTGGCGAACAGGGCACCCATTTTGATAAAACAATTTTATCATTAGCATGTGTTGTTGAAAGCTATGTATATCCGTCCATATGGTGATTTGGCAAAACAGACTGAATAAATGGCAGCCAATTTGACAGATGTAGCTTCAACAATATGGCCGCTATCAACTGTCAAATTTCGGAAGACTTTATTTTAAGGCCTTTATTATTTGGTTAAATTCTTCACCTAGGAACGTCCATGTCTGGGCGAAACACATTCCATTAGATTAAAGGTCACAAAAAACCTTACGTTGGTCCAACCGTTTAGGCTCTAGCTCAAATTATACGGACGATATGACCAAACCCAATTTATGGGACTTAAAAAGATGAATTATTAATACGAAGATTATTTACAGCATTTTATAAGAACACAACCCAAAGTCTTGTAAATTTTTAAATAAGTATTAATAAAAAAAAAGATAAAATTTGTCAGCCATCGCTGGGCAAAACTATTTTCAATTATTTTAATCGTATTTAAAAGTTCCATTGAAATCGGAACCACTGTCCTCTGAACAGTGTTACAATCTTTTTTTTTGTGTAGAATTGTATAGCTTAAATTTTCGCGTCGATATTTCATTCGAAAAATAACTAATAGTTTGAGATATACGTCATCCAAAGCACCAATTCAAAATTTGGGAATTTTTTTGGAAATGCTTACAGGATGTTAAAAATCTCTATATCTCTAGCTCTATACCTACACCGTAATCCAGCTAAATTCATGTCAAAATGTTTATTTCGAAGTCACGGTCTAATCTTATTGGGCTTGAAATGTTTGATATGAGATACAAACCAGATCTTATGAGGTACTTTCCTAGGCTTTAAATCGCCAACAATATTAAAGGGTGTTTTTTTAGACGTGTGGCTTTCAAGAAGCAATAAAATGCATATAATTTAATGCTATGGCCCAGAATTTGGCTTTATTATAAAGATAAGGGTTTGCCATTATGTTTTAAAAATGATTTCGGGCAAGTGGCCGCCGCCGCTGGCTCGAATAAATTCCAGACGAGAGGCCCAATTTTCGACCACTTTTTGCAGAAATTGGGGCCGTATGTCAACAATAAGGCGCCGAATATTCTCTTCCAAGGCGTCAATCGTCTCGGGCTTATCTGCGTAGACAAGTTACTTCACATAATCCCACAAAAAATAATCCAGCGGTATTAAATCGTACGATCTTGGAGGCCACGTCACAGTCCCACGACGCGAGATAATGCGCTCACCAAAAGTTTCTTCAATAAATTGATTGTTTCGTTGGCTGTATGTATGGCATGTAGCGCCGTCTTGTTGGAACCAAAGGTCGTCCACATCAAAATCCTCCAATTCAGGTACGAAAAAGTCATTAATCATGGCTCTATAGCGTTCCTCATTGACTGTAACATTATGGCCGGCTTCAATTTTGAAGAAATATGGACCTATAATTCCCTCTGCCCATAGACCACACCAAACAGTGACTCTTTGAGGATGTAACGGCCGGCGTCTCAACAATGGCTTGTGGATTATGATCACTCTAAATACGACAATTTTGCATATTAACGTACCCATTCAACCAAAAATGAGCTTCATCGCTGAACAAAATTCACTTATGAAAATTGGCATCAACGGCAATTTTATTTTGGACCCATTTGGGCACAATTTTTAAGCGTTGTTCAGACGTCAGTCTTTTCATTATGAAATGGCAAACCAAACTGAGCACAAATCAATTGACAGCTGTCAAAAAGACCAACTCCGATAAAAGGATTGCCAGATTGAAAACCACACGGCTTAAAAAAACACCCGGTAAATGAGTGTATCTCTACGATATCCTTAGCTTACGTCAGTTCTCTCGTAGGGTTTTGTAAACAGAACAGTTTCCAAATTAAAATTCCCTCAGCCTATATACATTCGATTTGTTGTTTTTTTCCCATAATTAAGACAATTCTGTTCCACTCTTTTACCGTGGTGTCTAGGATTCACTTTTGTTGATATGGTTTTACTTTATTTTGTCATAGCTGTTTTTTTTTTTTTTTTTTACAAACTTCACCCAAGTGACAGCAGATATTATTTTGAATTGCACTACCTACTCTGGGTAATGTAGTCAAATACATACATATTTTTTAAACTACAAAAAACATGTTACATTGGGGTTGACTTTTATTTGTATTTTATAGCAAATAAAAAAAAAATAAAACATCAAAATGACAACAAACAAAGTGAAAAAAGTATACATACATTTATTTATTTGCATGAAATAAAATGTTGATGTAAAACTTGAATTTGAACTACAGCAAACAGATTGTATTTTATTTGCATATAATTTTTATATTTATATTTAATAGCAAAAAGAAATAAAATAAAACACATTAAACGGGCGAGGCAAATGATTGCTTTCGTGTAGAAAAACGAAAACTGGCGCAAAATTGTCAACAGGCTGATGTTAAGGTATCGATGGTATACTTACTTAGTTCCTCGGATCTATTACGCGGTTCCATTGGATGACCTACAAGGTACGTTGATGTGATCCACTCAGGAAAATCCAGTGCGAAATCCTGCTTATTCAGAGTCGAGCGTCTTTTATTCGCTCTGGGACCGATTCTTGCTATTACTTTGGCAACTGCAAGAAGCACACAAATTCCTCTGCAATTTTCGCACAGTACCAATATAAGGTCTCCTTTCTTTGGGAGCTTGACAAACCTTCCTTTTTTTCCACTTTTCGGGATAGCTCTCTGTTTCCCAAGCTCTCTCAATGAGTGTGTGCCAGTAGCTCGCTCGATGTTGTTAGTGCTCAAGTCCAACCGCCTTGTTATTCGTCAGTGCTTTCATGGTAGTAACGATTTCTTCTTTACTGGGGGATACAGTGTGAATTCGGGAATTTTGTTGCTTCAGACGGATCATTGGGCATTGTGTTCACCTAACTGGCAAAAACCGCAGAAAAGCGCTTCTTCCACCTTTAGAGCTGGTCCTCATACGAAACTAGCAGAGATTCCTCTGTCTTTTACTATCAGTTGTTGTTAGAGCTCTGGACACCTTTGAGCTCTTTGGTAATTCTGTAGACGGTCCTATACTGTCACACCTACTTGCGGCCTCTTCTGATTTTGTAACCAATGCGTTGATATAGTTACACGGCGAATGATAAAAGCCAAGCACTATTTCTTCCCTGCGACTCACCGACTGTACTTTCAGCACCGGATATGAACAAATTTTTCACAACACACCAATGGTTTTCGATTGAGGTCGGTTCCGTGCAGATTATTGCTCTCAATCCTTGAGAAAGGTGATACCCTAGTTGTTGGCTGACTGGTGAATCCTTAAGTCTATCGGTATTATACTTGGGCATTCGGTTGTTTTGTTATACCTTGGAAGCAACCATCAGATGGTGGTCTCGGGCCATTTCCATGCCTACATCTCTTCTATAACGCACATCTTGGAGACAACTTCTAAAGCGCCGGCTGATGAAGAAGTGGTAAATTTGGTTGGAAGTTGCTTCTCTGTCTGTCGACACCCAACTGACTTTGTGGCACGTCTTGTCCTCAAGCATGGTACCTCCTATTACAAGACGATTGGCGTTGCAAAAATCGATGAATAATTCACCATTTTCGTTGCTATAACATGCCTTAGCTCATCGTTGTCCCTACAAACTTTTGTTTGCATTTAAGTCTCCCATTATCATTATGATATCTCCGGGTGCTGTACTATCATGAGTGGAACTAAGGCGGTTATAAACGTTCTCATTTTCGTCGCCAGAAGAGAGCTCTGTTGGGACCTAACTTATATGATGGTGCAGTGACATACTCTGGTCGGAAACCTGGCTTTCAGAATGCTGTCACCTTAACTTTCCCAGGCAAATAAGCTTTTGAGAGCTATTTTGGGGATCCACAATCCAACGCCAGATTTCCGAGTGCTTTCAAGTTCCTTTCCAGTATAGAGTATTACAGTGTTACGAGTTCGAGACTCATATTTGCTCGAGCCCAACCATCGAACTTCACTTACCCCTAAGATGTTCATCATATACCGCAAGAATTCCTTCTCTAATTGGAGAAATCCAGCATTTAACTTCCAGAGAAGCGTCCTCCAATTCCAGAAACAAATATTTAACTTTAATAAAATGTCGAAAAAATAGTACGATGCTTAACAAGTTATATTTGTCAAATCCTTGTTTTGACGTATATAGTAGCATAGGTACTATAAATCCCAGTTTTTCACTGATAATTTAAACCAAAGTTAGCAGTTTTTCAGTGGAGTGTGCATCTGAAACGACTTAATAAACTGGGAAGATAAATTGTGTTTTTTTTAGACATGTGGTTTTCAAGAAGAAATAAAACGCATACAATTTAATGTTATGGCCAAGAATTAAGCTTTATTACAAAGATAAGGGTTTGCCATTATGTTTTAAAAATGATTTCAGATAAGTGGCCGCCGTGGCTGGCTCGAATTAATTCCAGCCGAGAGGCCCAATTTTCGACAGCTCCAATTATTGCGCGCGATGGCGGATGGACTCATTCGGGTCTTCTTCGATACTCTGCTCCACAGCAGCAATAGTGTCTTCGGTGCGCACTGTACGGGCGGCGCGGCGTCTATGAGGACGCGCATTATCCACTAGAGTAAACGTGGTGCGAAACCGATCCATGGTTGCTCGAATCTATGCGATTTTGCGGTTATGTCGACCGAATATTGGACGCAGCGTGCGATGCGTCGAGCGAACCGAACAATTATTTTGGTAATAAATTTGCACAATTTGCAAACGATAGTTCAGGAGTAAGTCTATTCATTCTGAAATGGTAAACCAAACTGAGCATAAATCAAGTGACAGCTGTCAAAAAGACGAACTCCGAAAAAAGTATTGCCAGATTAAAAAAAACTTTAAAATATCAAAAGCCAAAACAAAATTTGATGAGTTAACTCGAAAAAAATGGGCCTAGAAACTAAAGAGACTAAAATTTTGCATCAATACTTTAGACAATTCTTTACTATTGAAGTTCCGTTGCATTGATCTGATCGTTGCTGTCGTGCGTTTTATTGTAAGTGCATACGTCAATCTTACAGCTTCAACAGATAACTTAATTTTCAAAACTGTCCTGTTTTCAATATTTTGCAATAAGCAATCACATTTCCAATACGTTGCTGTTTTGCTTTATTCGTGCATTTTATTTATCTCAATCAACTTATAAATCAATCCTCTACTGCATTCTTTTTACGAGTAATTGTGTGTCGTTTGTTTTTTTTTTTTTTTTTTTCTTTCAAAAAAATCATTCAGTTGTGTTTTGTTGAGGATTTAATTGAAATCCTTTTAGTATTAATTTTTGAATATTAAACATTCATAACTTGCGAATATTCTCAATCGGATTGAATGTAAGCTCTTTATGGATATTTTACTTTACAAAATGCCTAAATGTAGATAACTGTATAAACCAAATAAATTCAATTCCGTTGAAAGTTTTTTAAGCGAAAAAAAAATAATTTTCAAAGATTAATGAAAATGGAATTTTGGTGATGCTAAAACATATACATACAATACATAGGTGCAATTCATACGTATGTACTGTATTTGTAGAGGTTCAAAAGCAAACAATTCTAAAGGGTCTTCCAATAGGGAAGTCCGAGCTTTGACAGTTGATAGAGGTCATGACCCCGTTAGATTTTTCTTGTAGGGTTTTCTAAAATCTCGAATAAGCCACAAACCACACCGACCCTCAAAGCTAATATTACACATTCCATCGGAAAATTGGACATTTCGGATGCGCGCCACCCACAGAAGCTGCGGCAGACATTTGAACGATATTATATTCCATACATAATGGTATCAAACACACTTTGTTTTATTTAAATTTAAAGATAGGAAGCGTTTAATGAAAGACCCTGTACTTAAAGGGTACACAATTTTATTCAATTGATATTCTTTTTCATAATAAGATATATAAAGGGTCCGCCAAATACTTTTTTTTTTTGAAAATGGCGCAAAACATCGAGTGTAGCTTCGGCTGTGTGGCACGTAGCGCCGTCCTGTTGAAACCAAATGTTGCCAATATCCTCCCCATCAATTTTTGTGAACAAAAATTCGTTCAACATGGCCCGCTAACGATCGCCATTGACTGTAACGGCCACTCCTTGCTCATTTTCGAAAAATGGCCCAATTATGCCTCTGGACCAAAATCCGCACCAAACAGTGACTCGTTTTGGGTGTATCGGCTTTTCAATGTATACGTGCCCCAAATGCGACAATTTTGCTTGTTTACTACCCGCCAAGATCAAAATGAGCTTCATCTGAGAAGATGGTTTTTTTTGGCAAAGTCGGCATCTTCTCTAAGTCGATCGCAGGCCCACTTATTCGTTCAGCGGAAGGATAAAACTAATTATCTGTCAAATCAGACATGAGCTAGGTGTTACCATTCACGAAATAAGCACTAGTTGGAAAAAAAACAAACTTTCGATGGCGGACCCTTGATATACCTACTAATGTTAGAAGATCTTGGGTAAAATTGTTAAACATCATTTCGCATTAATTAGTATTGGTAGGGAACGATTTATGCTTCGGCTTCGGGTTTGCTTTATGAAGAACATAATGCTTATGGCAAGGGTTTTTCGGTGAGTCTATTACGTACGTAATCAGAAAAATCAGAATACAATGTTCTCAATTTTTGTTTTCAAAATTTTGAGTTTGAAAATTTTTTTTTGCAATTCACTGTTCATAAAAACAGAAATAAAGGAATGAAGTTATGGATAAAACAAAAGCAATATCGTAAGTAAGGGGGGAAATATACCCCCTCCTAAACAATTTTTTTTCTTAGAACATGAACTCCTTCATTAAAGTTAGCTTTAAGGGCTGTGTCAGGTGCCTTCTAAGTCAAAAAAAAAAACATTTTTCTGAGGCTTTCTCTCTTTAATAACTCTAAAAAAAGGACTATTTATAAGAGTTGTATAGTTGTTATATTTCTGCATGATATCTTCTTTTGGTGATAAAACTGAACCTTACCAACATACATACTTATTTTGCCGGAGATAAGGAACACAAAATTGAGAAATATTGTAGGTTAACATTTCTACGATAGTAAACCGAAATTAATTCTCGGATCACGTATTTGCTTTATCTAAGTATCTTTTTGCTATTTTTTTTTTAGCATCGCCCGCGCCGTGCGTCGGTCGTCTAAAAAAGTCACCCTCCTCATCAGAGTCATTTCGTTTACCCTTACGGAGGAATATATTGCACATAGTAATGTTCTTTGTATATCTACAAAAAAAAAAAACCCTCCGTAGTCAATCCCGTGAAGAAACACAAAGGGACACGACGACGACGAACGGTGGTGCGGTTCTGAACCCTCTGCATTATTAAAGAATTGCAAAATTTATTGGTCCTTTGGTATGGTATATACCTACCTTCAGCAGGTTTATAACAACTTCGCTTTCAGTTTTGCACTATCATTATATTTTGTGTAGTAACAATTCCATTACAACCCAGGGTTCGTCTAGGAAGAAGCTTATATGACTGTGGGTCACATTATGCCGACAAAATAATTTAGAAATGTGTGTATCTTTTATATTATGTATCTATCTCAAGGATTTGCGGGATTATTTGTATTGTTTTATTTTTTCCGCATATTTGTATGGACATTTTATTTTCTGGGGATTCATTACTTTCACATATACAGCCACATTTAACTGTATCGCCCTTGCGATAGTCTTTTGATACGCATATTAGAGTCTCTTTCAGAAATATCTCCTCAGTTAATCCAGAGTTAACTAACTTAATATGTTAAGTACACTCCAAATTAGTTGAGGATTTAAATTGACCGAAAAAATGTTTCATAAGTTAACTCAGACTTAATCATAAAACTATAGAATCTCACGCTGAAAAACTGGGAGTTAGAACAAAATCGTTTGAACCTTTAACGAGATAAACGGGAAAACCCCAAAAATTAGGCATTGTTATCAGAAAACTTCACAATCCCAATTACGTTAGGCGAATGAGCTCTCAAGCCTTGAGGCTAACCTCAGGGTCACTCTTATCTAGGTTCCAGGTCAATGTGGCTTTAAGGTAAACGAGCGGGCTGATGAACTGGCCAGCCAATAATCATGCCTTCATACCTCACTTGCGGAAAGAGTCAACATTCCACTTGGAGTTATGAAGGGCAATATATTCTCAATTTTGCTTATTGAATACAATCGTAGGTAGCGAAGTTTAACTAACTGCGTTATATCCACAAAGATATGGCCCGTCCATAATAAATCCCGACCAACTGACTTGATATTTTAAAAGCCAGGCGAGACATGGCCAGGTTCGTTGCGACCTATTCTGGTCACTGGAGAATCGGAGAACATTCGGCGAGGCAGGGCGCATTCCTTACAACACTCATTGTCGTAGTTGTGAGGACCAGCAGGAAAAGTGAAAAGTCTTTCATTTCATCTGTACAAATGCCACGCTCAGGCCAGAATGAGAGTAAAATCATTTGGAAAGGCTTTTCTTTACAACCTCAATGAACTTTCTGAGCTGATGATTTAAGGATTGATTGCTTTCTTCAACGCGACGAAGTGTTTTTAACTCCTATACTGTATCCTTTCAACTCCTAAGGCCGCACGAAGCGGACTAAGGTTTTCTAAGTATACACTCCTTTCAGATCCGCAAGGGGGTTTAAGAGTTTAAGAGTTATGATTTGAGTAACCTAAGGCTAAGGCGTTTAAGATGCATACAGGACGATAGTTGGAAATCTCTAAATTAGAGCCATTCTTTTGAACAGGAGTCACATGAGCTTCCTTTAGTCTGTCAGGAAAGGTTTTCTCTAATAAATACTTGGCTCTAGAATGTCAATGCAGTTTTTGTAAGAAATATTTGGGATTCCTTCAGATCCTTCTCTATTATTAGTGTCTAAAACTTTTACAATATTAGTAATGGTATACAAATTGATGAGCGGTTTGGCAATATTAAGAGAGAGATTTTGGTTGCTCATAGAGATATTACTATAGGTGCAGAGATGGGTTGTGAGTAATTATTTTTGAAGAATTTTACAAAAAAAAACTCGCAAATTGACTTCGGTGAAGAAGCCTTAATACCTTCATGGGTCATCACACACGGTAGTGAGTTAGTGGCTCTTAACGTTTTTGAGTATGACCAGAAATTTTTAACATTAGTTTTAAGATTGTCTTCTGTATTATTTAAGTACTTCCTTAAGCAAATACTTAGTTCTTTTTTACCTAAGGTCTTCAAGTATTTGAACGTATTTTTGTCATCCACCAGATTGAATTTTTTTGCAGTAAAATGAAAATGCGTTTTTTTGCCTGGAGTATCTTTATAAGGTTTTTAGAAAACCAACATGGGTAATTATGAGAAACTTGTCTCTTTAGAGGAACAAAAGAGTTTATAACTTTATTCAATTTATTATAAAATTCACCAAAACACTTATTTGTGTCCATATTATTGGGAGATTTAATTTGATCATAATTAGCCCTGAAAAAGTTTCTCTTTGGTACATTAATTTCAGGTAATAAATGAGTGACTGTAGTCCTAAACTTTACTTTCAATGGGGGATGGTGTTGATCAATGTTAGAAAGTGGATTTGTTGACAATTCCATCGAAAAATGAGAGCTAGAAAAAGAGGAAAACACTAGATCCAACAATCTATTGTTAATATTTGTTGTGGAATTAAATTGATGTAAGTTACTTATATATGCAGCAATCAAATCCTTAGAGACGAAAATCTCAAATTTTTAGAGCCCATAAGAAGGCGCGTATTACTAAAATACCGAGTACGGGAATGCTTGCTCATGAGCACTCGTTTATAGGAATTCTGCTCATATTTGGATAACGAGCGAACAATAAAGAAATGCTCACTCATGAACAAACATTTTGCATTTTCATCATTATTTTTTTTTTTTTACAATGAGTCCTGGTCCTTCAATAGTGGGTATTGGCTCCTCAAACATCTAAGAAAGGTTTGTTACGATGGCGTCGTCCAATTATCCCATTCCTCGATCAGAGCAGATCTCAGCCCACTGAGTGTCTCTGGAAGGGCAGGTTGCCTCCTTATCATTTTTCCCAGGAGGTCCCAAACGTGTTCGATTGGATTCATGTCCGCGCTCATCGCAGGCCAAGCCATCACTTCTATTTCCACTTCTTGCAAGTAGTTGGTAACGCACATAGCAACGTGTGGTCTAGCATTGTCCTGCATCAGCAAGAAATTTTCTCCAATAAATAAAAAATAATAACTGGAGTTCACCGAGCCTTCCACAATGCAAAGCTTGGCTTATCTGTGCATGGAAATTCTTGCCCACATCATGATAGAACCTCCCCAGAAATGTTCCCGCTGGGCAACTGTTGCCAAAGAGTTCTCATCTGATCGTCTCCCCACTCTGCTACGTCCATCTGGTGAGCGCAGTCAAAACATGTACTCATCAGTAAAAAGAACTCTACTTCAGTCGGGCTCGGTCTAATGTTGGTGAAGGCGAGCAAATACCATCCCACGTCGCTTGTGCTTTACCGTGAGTCTCGGTACATTAGCAGGTCTTCTTACTTTCAGGCCACTCTTCACTAAATGCTGCCTCACCGTTTGAGCATTCACAGCTATCCCTCTAATGGATCGAAGTCTTTGAGATAACTCAACCGCGGTTCGCTGACGATCTCGAAAGCTTTAAAGCACCAACTATTGACCATCCCTTTCAGATGTTGCTCTGGGGCGACCTGAGCCTTGACTCCGAATGCCTCTTATGTAATGGCCCTTCTAAGTCGTCTCCGGTTTTACTATCATAACAGCGGCACACACTTCGTTATTTGCATATTTTTTTCACAAAAATCACTTAAAATCTAATAAAAATACAACCATAACAATAAACTTATTAAAACACTTACGGGATCAGGGAAGCCAAAATTAGAAAAAATGATTAAGATGCGTTTTTCCTCAATATAATGCACGTATCACAATGAAAATGGAAAGAGATTATGCAAACAGACACACAAATATACTAAAACAAAAAAAGGCTCTGCAAAATCATAGCGGCATATTTTCAAAATGATAACAACACATCAAAAAGTATGACTGCGCCACTTTTTTGTAACTCAATGTATATTTATATCCATTTTAACATTTTTAGTCTTAAGTTAAAATCAGTGAGTTATTTGATGTCAAAAAAAAATTAATTTTCCTTAAATGGCGCCCAACACTTACGGACTACAATTCCAAAAAGTATAATTTAAACTCCCTATAGAAGTTGACTTCTTTAATGTTTGGTATATCAGACTTTTTTATGAATTGCCACTGGACTATATTGTAAAGTCTAATTCACATCGAATTTTGCTCACAATTGTTTTATATGCCATCGCAGGTAACCTGGACAAAAATAAATATTTACATCAAATTCAGCAACGCATATAAAAATACAACATAACATAGGTTTAATATTAAAAACAAAAACAGTTAATATTCATATATTTATGTACAGGGTCTTTCATTAAGGGCTGCCTATCATTAAATTTTAATAAAACAAACTATGTGTGAGATATTATCGAAATTTTGTATTTGCCATTGATGCCATTATGTATGGAATATAACACGTCGTTGGTGTCCATATCATCCAATTCGGGCCAAAAGAAGTTGGTAATCATCGACCTATAGCGCTCGCCGTTGACGGTGATGGCCTGACCAATGTCGTTCTCATAGGAATATGAATCGATGACGGCGTACAACAAACTGAATAAATGACAGCGAGTTTGACAGATGTAGCTTCGGCAATATGGCCGCTATCAACTGTCAAAGTTCGGAAGTCTCTAATGGAAGACCCTTTATATAACTAAACACGTCAACAGTCAGTCAGTTTAAAGGATAAAAATGTTAAAAGAAAAAATATTTTAATAAAATGTGTTACTTCACACTTTTCCCCTCCAGCACGTCTTTTTTATATTTCATCAACTTTATTTTTTTTTTTGTATTTCCATGTTATGGGAGGAATTTTATATATATCATTTCCGCAAATATAACTTCCTGCGAATTCGGTTGTTCTTGCACACAGGTGCAAATTTCAACGCATACCTTGATATTTTGCTTTAACTTCAAAGATGTTACAGATGTGATAGTCCAAACCGACGCAAGCCATATTGGATTTGCTTAAAAGACATCATTTTTTTCAAATGAAATACGGGTACCTTCAATATTGTGGAATAGCTAAATATGTATACTGAGCACAAATCATCTGTCAGCTGTCAAAATGTCATTAGAAACAGTATTGCCAATGCACAAATCAAACCACAATAAAAAAAAAACACACAACCTTTAAATATTAATATTAAAATTTTTACCCGGGGGTGACAAAAGCCCCCAAAAAGAGGGTTTCATGGTATATTTCGATAGCGTATACTTTTATGAATGAAACAAATATCGAAATACTAACCGGTGCTGAAATAATTCAGTTCAAAGAAATTTATAAACAAATTATTTATGAGTCATTTTATATGTCGACTTAAATAATTATTTATTGAAGTCAAAAGCTCTATCTTGGCCCCAACAAAATGACTGCTTTTGCTTGTTAAACGTCTCAAAACCTTTCAACCATGAGCGGTTTAGTTTGCTTTGAGTGTTCATAGATAAATATATTTATTTTCGTAGGTATACTGTATATGTACCCATCTTTTTAAAGAAATTATATTATTTTGCCCACGAGCGTACGCAGGCTTCAAAGGCTTGCGAGTAGGCGGCCGCAATAGCGGAACGCCCGCTCATGAACGAGAGCCAAAATAGCACAAGCGAAGGCCCCCTCATCAGCGAGAGCGAAAGTAGTATCAGCGAAACGCCCGCTCATGGGCAAGAGCCGAAAACATAATATTATGGTCCATGGCTCGTGGGCGATTGTGAGCGCTCTTGAGCAGTGGCGAGCATAATGGGTTTTCCTTTTTCTAATACAATATTTAGGATTTAAGAGGCGGATGTTACCTTATACCATGCCCAATGTTCTGGATTCACTAGAACACTTTTAGTTTGACAGGTGTCAAAATGTGCCAACATTTTTTGTACGGCGGATCGAGATTTAGGAGGCGGATATTCCCTTAGTGCTAGTCCCAACGTTCTGGGGCCACTAGAACACTTAGTTTGACAGGTATCAAAATGTGCCAACATTTTTGATACGAAGGCGGATCGAAAAATGGAGTATGCCAATCAATTTAGGAAGTGAAAATTACCAATTGTCACGAACAGCTCTCTAAGTCCTTACGAACACTTTTAATTTTACAAGTGTTGTTCTGCCAAAAGTCAATTCATGATGAAATGGCTATAAATACATTGAGGACTAATCACCTGTCAGCTGTCAGTTAAAACGGTGTTGCCAATTTAAAACCAAACCCTTAAATAAAAAAAAAAAATACCTTTTACATATTATTTTTTTATTCTTCTTAACAAATGTATTGCCAAAATATCAATAATTTTATTTAATTTTTTTCTTTACAGGTAAGGTGGTTTGCTATAATTTTTTGTTTACAATTATCAGCAGGTAAGTTTTTAACTTAAACCGATATATTTCAAATTTTTAAAGACTCTGGGTCTGGTTTTGTTTGAATTTCACTTGTTAATTATTTGTATGTTATGAACTATTTTTAATCAAAATCGCTTATAAGTGAGCGTGAAAGTCCTCGTGAAGGCGTGTGGAGAAAAAAGTGGAGAGTTTTCGTTCACGAGCGGTGAAACAATTCCCGTGCTAAATGTAATAATATTTGAGCCAATTTAGAGTTCACAAATCTATTTGAAAGACGATGTTCACATCGGAGATCGGAATACACCACCACATCAAAAAGTGTGTCAGAAAATTGCTCTCAAACTCTGCTTTATTATTTAGTTGTTTGAACTGATATGACATCTAGGGAACTTCCGAACTTTGTGTGATGTTCACAACGCATTCACAAGTCTGTACCAGTGATAAATGTCAAAATATCACTTTCTCCATTGTCAATTCTTCACTTTACGAGGAAGTGTGTACTTGGCTTTAAGAGGCAATTTTGATGAAATTTATTGAAAGTATAGGTACAGGGTGAACAATTTAAACGGGATGTAATAATTAATATTTCCTGTGACGTGATTTTTCGTTTATTTTTAACATTTCAATTTTGTTGCGGTGGTTTTTGGAATATGATCGAGCATAAAGTCCTCGCTGACAAAGCGACTGCCGCAATATCCTTGTTTTTCAGCATTCCCCATAATTTTTTCGAAGTGTTTCGGTTTTGTTGAATAGCTGTCATTTCCTGTCGCATATTGTTTTTCAAGGCTTCTAGGGTTCGTGGCTTGTTGTCTTGTTGACATAAAAATTGGACTTCGAATAACCCCACAGGAAGAAATCTGGAGGCGTTAAGTCGGGTGAATGCAAATACCAGTCAATGTCAGCAAAGGACGCAACAAAGCAATCGTGGCTCGGCTGTATAAGCTGCGGTGCCTCGCCGCCGTCATGTTGCCACCAAAAGTTCTCCATGTCGTTTTCAGTAGGAATGGGCATCCAAAATCCGTTATAGTTACTCCCTAATGCTCTCCATTGACGGATATAAATCCTCCAGCATCGTATTCGAAGTGAATGTTTCCACAAATAAATTCCAGCCTAATCAGTCACGCATTTATGGTTGGAGAGAGGTTCTTCGTGAATCAATTAAAGTTTTTACTGGCCTAGAATCCAAAGTTTTGCGACACATTCAAAGACAAATTAGTTCGTTGCTTATGATATTTTTTTTTGCAAAAATTATCGTCGATTTGAGCCATTTTCACGCTCAAATTTGTATCATCTGATCCGAAAGCGAAATACCTGTGTCTTGTCAATCAGCAAAAGTCGATGAGTCAATTGAATTTTGTCCGGATAGAACTAGCAATCAACGCGAATTTGGCGTCGTAGTGACGTGCAAGCGATGACCAACTGCAAGAACGGATGCTGTAGGTGACATATTAAACCTGGCTTGGCTTTTGCAGCCTCAAATTTCTCATCAGACCACCTCGATCGATGACGGCCTTGATGACTGAAATTCCTTAAATTTTGGCGATGCATTGCTGGTGTAAAAACCTGAAGCTTCCCTCAATCAATACACGATATACGCATACGCACTTTGTGTTTTCACTGCGTTGCGGTGGCGCAAATGTTCCATGGCACAAATTTGTTTAAACTAACGCTTAGAACATTAGTAGTAGCCGGTGGCTTAATGGTTAGTGCGTAGGACTGACATGCCAGATGTCTGGGTCCGATTCCCAGCCTTGGCTACTTATATAGAAAAAAAGCCGCCTATTATCTCTTGCGAGAAGTGCGAGAAATCCTCCAAGAGTATCCCTCTCACCTAGTCGTTCGGATTTGGCAGAAAATTGTAGGTCCCTTCATTTCCTGCAAACAAACAGCACGCACACAGGAGTGGTTGCGAGTTTTAAGTCACTTGGCCCAGGATCTCCACGAGCTATATTGGCCCATCAAATTTAATAAATTTATTTAAAGCTTCGAATGTGAGGAAAACCAATGTCAAAGTTAAAGGGTTGCCAGGTGCCGAACGTGGTTTAAATTACCGAACATGTACATTTCACAATATCTCAAATAGTTTTTAAGAGAACAATTCCACACTCTCCAATGTTGATTTCTTAGATGGAAATTATTTTAAAATAACTCCGAATGTACCAGTATTAAGTTTGTACATATTGGGAACACTTTGTATCTTTTCTTTTAGTGTGCAATCCCAAAGTATCACTTTCCATCACTATTGAATTTAGAAGCATCCCTAAATAGGTCTGTATGTGCTTAAAGGTTAAAAGATGGTTTATCCTTAAAGGAATTACAGTCATACAGACATGTCCTGCATTAAAATGTCCGCAAAGATCTATACTTAACCTTAAAACATCAGATGCTTATGGTATAGAATAGAGGGATTTTTTTGTTTCTCAAATTCGCTTTACAAAGTGTAGCTTTAGAAAAAGTTCGAGTTCGAGTTTATTAAGGAATGAGCATGTCAACGAAGCTTCATTCCAATTCCTCCCTTTCGATATGAAAAGAGTTATCTCCCAGAAAAACACAATGTTCCATATGAATCACGAGAAGGTAGATACTTCAGGAACTCGATGCTGGAATTGCATTACCCTTTTGTGTACAGACAGCTCCAAAAAGTAACACTCTGTCTAGCTATGTACATTTTACATATATACATGCATATCCTTGTATCCTCTTTTGTCCTCCTGGTCCTGGTTCAATCCTGGTCGTCATTCTTATCATCTCTATAGGTATATTGTCTACCTATACCTATCGTATACAAATAACCTTTCCGCTTGCTTTCTACTTTTGCGATGGGTTGAATTAAGTCCTTTCATCCATGTCCAGGAATTAAATGGAGATTTTCATTTTGATGGTCCTTCCACATAAAGGTGTCACACAATTCATAGATAGAAAGGATAGAAACTGCAAAGTATATGCATGTAAAATGTTTAATCTCTCAAACTAAATCCTTTTCTCCAATATTTTGGAAAATATTACCTAACTATATATTTTCCAAACAAGGATGGATGATGTACAGTTTTAATAATAAAACACATGACAAGGCTTAGTATGCTTAAGCGAATGCTGATATAGGTAGGTATACATACATTTATGTAGAGAGTTAAGGTATGTTTGTTTTCTTTTCGAATTCACCGGACATAATCCATTTTATAAACACAGACACACACACAAATACAACATTTATTGAATGAAAATATTTATATTAAAATCGTTTTCCATTTTATCGTTGAACGAGGGGTGTAATGGTTCAACACCTAGCACAAACAAAGCAGATGGAAGCAATCTTTATCGTTTTCCCCATACTTACATCAAAAGAATAACAAAATTTTCTTTGGCCAAAGAATAATTTCATGCGTGTGTTGTGTATGTTTGTGTGACTGACCCTTAATATATTCAAAGTAAAGATCGATTTAAGAATCTAATGAAATCTCACGAAATTGCTGAAGTCCGGAAATTGATAAATGTCCTTGAATTTTCAAAAATAAAATTAAATAAAATAAAATATTTCAGAGCGAGAGATTTTTATTACGGAAAATAAAATGTAGGTACATTGCTGAGCAAAAAATTCTCATATTTTTCTTGAATTTGTAAAAATTAAGTTTGCTGTTACACGAGGATAAAATATATCTAAGGCAAGTCAAGGGAAGAAGTTTTCTTTTTCATCTCTGTCTGATTTTTTTTGAAATTTGACCTATTTTTTATGTCTAATTTTGTCAGGACCTTAAATCGTTCAGCAAAAAGTGAGCTGTACCAGCCTGCTTCGCTATGTCTCGCTGACAACCCATTGCATCTATCTACTATCTTACCTCGAAATGTTCATTCGAATCCGTCCAGCAATTCGAGCGTGACTAAAGAACCAACAAATAAAAAAAACATACGTTAGCATTCATATATAATTTTAGTAACTGAAGGGTTTTCCAATAAGGGCTTGTCAATATCGAAATGGAATAAAACAAGCTATGTGACGAAATTATTTATGAACGACGTTAAAATGTCTCCCACAGCTTTGTACGAAGGCACGGATCTTAGGGGTCCAATTTTCAATCTGGCGCATAGATCCGGCTTAATTTGATGAGCGGTGGATGATGTTATTTTGACTTTGAGGGCATCGGTGGATTGCGAATGGGGTCAAATCACATGATCTAAGTGGCCAACTCACGTCACCCCCGCGAGAGTTAAACCTATCCTCAAATCGGTTATGCAGAATGTCCTTTGTGGCATTCGCTGTGTGGTACGTAGCGTTGTTCGGTTGGAACCTCATGTCGTTCACATCCATATCACCCAATTTGGACCAAAAGAAATTGGTATTCTTTGAACGGTAGCGTTATCCGTTGATTGTGATGGCAACGACGGTGTCATCCCTGCGGGGCCGCATAAACAGTACTTTTATAAACCGAAACTGTTATAATTGGCATGTCTAGAGTCACTTCCATTGTCTTAATACCATACCCACACGTTTCCCAATAAACAAGTTTATCATTTTTTATGATAAATTGAATTTTAAAATACCAAATTACAAAATATATTTATCAATTTTCAATAACCAAGAAGCCAGACAAATTCCAACAAAATAATTTCTGCTAAAATTGTTTTTCCCACAGCACTGTGTACATATACCGATATTTATAGATACTAATGTAATGTCCTTCGGAGAAAATTATTTCTTTTTATAAAGTGATGGTTTCGTTTACATGGTTGTGACAACATACTTATGGTGTTTTTTTTATATATTGGGTGTCCTGTCCGAACCAGACGAAAGATTTATGGCAAAGAGTTATCCTTAAAGAAATTTTTCTAAAGAGTAGAGAAAAGTATCATCAGCATTTTAATAAAACAAAATTATAACCTGGTGTTGAAATGGAATCTGGGGTGTTTTGAAATATGTAAAGGGTGTTTTTTTTTTACGTGTAGTTTTCAAGAAGAAATAAAATGCATATAATTTAATGTTATGGCAAAGAATTTAGCTTTATTATAAAGATAATGGTTTGCTATTATGTTTTAAAAATGACTTCGGGCAAGTGGCCGCCGCGGCTGGCTCGAATAAATTCCAGCCGAGAGGTCCAATTTTCGATCACTTTTTGCAGCAATTCGGGCCGTATGTCAGCAATAAGGCTCCGAATATTTTCTTCCGAGGCGTCAGTCGTTTCGAGCTTATCTGCGTAGACAATTGACTTCACACAACCCCACAAAAAATAGTCCAGCGGTGTTAAATCGCACGATCTAGGAGGCCACGCCACAGGCCCACGACGCGAGATAATGCGCTCACAAAAAGTTTCCTGCAATAAATTGATTATTTCGTTGGCTGTAGTATGGCATGTAGCGCCGTCTTGTTGGAACCAATTCGTCCACATCAACATTCTCCAATTCAGGCACGAAAAAGTCATTAATCGTGGCTCTTTAGCGTTCCCCATTGACTGTAACATTATGACCGGCTTCATTTTTGAAGAAACTCCAATGATGACCAATGATTTCCTCTGCCCATAAACCACACCAAACAGTGACTTTTGAAGGATGTACCGGCGGCGGCGTCTCAACAATGGCTTGTGGATTATGATCACTCCAAATACGACAATTTTGCTTATTTACGTACCCATTCAACGAAAAATGAGCTTCATCGCTGAACAAAATTTTCTTGTGAAAATCGGGATCGGTGGCCTTCTCGTTTTGGGCCCATTCACCGAACATGCGAAGCGCTTGATGGTCGTTCGTCTTCAATTCTTAAAATGGCAAACCAAACTGAGCATAAATCAAGTGATAGCTGTCAAAAAATAACAACTTCGAAAAAAGTATGTCCAGATTGAAAACCACACGTCTAAAAAAAAACACTCTTTAGATACGCTATCACAAAAATTCGAATTTTCCCTCTAGGGAATCACATAATTTTAAGCAAATTGGGCTTCTCGGTTAGGCTGTAGTTTAAACTACAGTTGACGCAAACACGCACAGACCGACACGCGGAGATCATGACGAAACCCACTTTTTCGGACTTCTCGATCAACTTAATGTTAGTTTTGATTTCAAGCACGACTTTTTTTTCACGAAACCAATAATTGCCCTATTAGAGCCTTAACTAACTAAATAAGCCCCCGATGCATAGCCAGCTGTTTCCAGTTGTGCACATTCAGTTTATTGAGGTCGTTCTCCACATAAGATTGGGTCTTCCTCAGGGGTATATTGGAAGACTAGTCGGGCTGATGTGGCGCTCCACGTTGTCCATCCACATCAGCAGAATTTTTTTAAGTTTTTCATCAGGTCGGTCGACATTGCTGTATAGCTCAAAGAACTCATCGTTAAATCTTCTACTTCACGCACTCATTCGATACACAGTCGACCGTATATCACCCGAAGAATCTTCCTCTCAAAGCAACCAAGCTAACTTTCCTCTATTCTTTACAAGATTCATATTCCTGCCACCTGACAGTTATGATCAATTTCTTGGAAAAGGTCTTATTGGTTCTTTGGGAGAGAGCCTTGCCTCTTAGCCTGAAAAAAAGAGTGACTCTTTGTTTTATCATCGCCCTGACCGGTTACCTGGAAACTATAAGAAACACAGAGTTGAAAAAGTGGCTTGCAATTCATTTCGCAGGATCCGCCATGGGTGGAACTCCTTCTTATATTAGACTGTATTTTTGGTATAAACTCATCCCATAGCTCAGTCCACCATGTTTGGCATTTACATTTCGAAATAGTTTCTATAATCTTGTTTCATTAATGTAATTCTTTTCCAAAAGTTTTAAGATGGAATTTATTTACGTGGGTATAAATTCTTTTACGACGAACGCGACGTCAACTTACTTCTTATTGTGCATAGATAAAATGTTTATGTTTGTTAACGGTGCCAGTGCCAGTATATAAGCTTATTATTTATATCTCAAATACATACATCACACAAATATAACGTTCATTTGAAATCAACTAATTCCTTAAGGCAACGTGCTGTAGCAATCAAACTGCCTTATTTGAAAATATCCTTCCAAAGCCCATTTTCATAAGCTTCGTGACAGTTTACGATACAAACAAAGAAATACACATATATTTATTTATTTATACTGGCAGTTTGTTAATCTTATACGATTTTTTCGATAAAACTGTTCGACAAACGCAAATGCCTGGCCCTCTCAAGGACTATTAAATCACTAATTAATCTCGAAATGCTTTCCAGCAAGAAAAGCAGGACAAGATTATACACTAGCATAAGACTGACGTGACGCTGCCTCTTATTAGAATCGTTTTCTTTGAGAAAAAAATTTCCGAATCGATTTCGATTTTCTAAGATTAATTTTTTTTTTTTTGCTATCATCTTTGTGCCGCGTTACGGGTCTGTGTCAGTTTTATCCAAAATGAATAAGTAAAACAAAAAAAAAATAATAACAAAAGCATAACAAATACTGCAAATGAAAGTACAATTAAATAAGAAATACCATCCGCCCATGAAATGGTACAGGACGACAGCATCATGAACACTGAACAGCTCAGTTAGAGAGGCGAAAGAAATATCATCTTGAAGGACTACCAAGTCCTCTTAGATGTTTTCTGCTTTTCGAGGGATGAACGAACACTGCCTACGTGTTTTTCTTGCAGCAAAGGGGATTTCCTTTTGATTCTATACAATATACACTCCGCGACACTTGATTGACATTGTTATTATTTTTATATGAAACTAAGTCTTACAAGCTTCTTCCAGCCAGCTCGACTTACTCTTCGACTTTTGTGCGCCATCTGAGTCGCTCTTAAGAGGTGTATGAAAAGATTTTCCGAGCCGGAGAATTTGTACATTCACCATAAATTATCCAGCCCCATCAGTCGTTGACTTTTTTAACTTTTTTTTTTAAGTTGGTGCCACTGTTCATTATCTCCTTCACTCACCGTCTACAAAATTGCATTAAAAAATCTTCCAGTCTTCGTCAGCTGTTTAAAAACATCCATATCGACAGAATAAGGGGGCTCGGTGCTGAAGTGGAATAAAACAAGCTGTGTGGGTTGTGTATGTCATTAGGTATGGAATATGACATCTCGAGGCGAGGAATATGACATGTCTGAGAGGTCCATTTTTCAATGCCTCTGTTGCATAGATCCGTCTGAATTTCAGCGGTGGTCTAAAATATGTTGACTTTGAAGGCATCGTCGATTGCAAACCAAACTTGCGACTTCAGAAAACCCCTAAAACGAAAAGCGCAACGCACTCATTGTTGCCACACAAAAATTTGATACATTAAAGTTATATCCTTTGGACGTCCTGCTCAATCGTGTAACTTGCCATGGTGATTTGGGATCAGTGACGGAGTTATAAATAACAGATCTGGTAGACGCCATCGCCAAAACAACACGGCTGCCACCAACTGCTCACATTGACCTGTCCCTATTGAAAAACCCTTTAGACGGGACCGAAAGCTCACCCAGAAAATATTTGCTTTTGCACCATCTAAAGGGTGTTTTTTTTAGACGTGTGGTTTTCAATCTGGCAATCCTTTTTTCGGAGTTGGTCTTTTTGACAGTTGTCACTTGATTTATGCTCAGTTTGGTTTGCCATTTCATAATTAATAGACTTACTCCTGAACAACGTTTGTAAATCGTTCAAATTTATTATCAAAATAATGGTTCGGTTCGCGCGACGCATCGCGCGCTGCGTCCAATATTCGGTCGACGTAATCGCAAATTCGCATTAATTCGAGCAACCATGGGTCGGCACTACGTTTACTCTAGTGGATAATGCGCATCGTCATAGACGCCGCGCCGTACAGTGCGCATCGAAGACGCAATTGCTGCTGTGGAGCAGAGTATCGAAGAAGACCATCAAATAATGGTTCGGTTCGCGCGACGCATCGCGCGCTGCGTCCAATATTCGGTCGACGTAATCGCAAATTCGCATTAATTCGAGCAACCATGGGTCGGCACTACGTTTACTCTAGTGGATAATGCGCATCGTCATAGACGCCGCGCCGTACAGTGCGCATCGAAGACGCAATTGCTGCTGTGGAGCAGAGTATCGAAGAAGACCCGAATGAATCCATCCGCAATCGCGCGGATCTGTCAAAAATTGGGCCTCTCGGCTAGAATTTATTTTAGCCAGCCGCTTAAAACATAATGGCAAACCCTTATCTCTATTATAAAGCTAAATTCTTGGCCATACCATTAAATAATATGCGTTTTATTTATTCTTGAAAACCACACGTCTACAAAAATACAAACACCCTTTAGCAAGACCGGGCCGTTAACTTTTGACTCGGTTGAAGCAGTTTTTCGGTGGAGAATGCATGCGGAATGACTATTTAAACAAACTTGGTGAATAAATCATCAAAAGCATTTTTTTTTCAGTTAATCCCGAGTTAACTCACCAAATTCGATGAGTTAACTCGGGTTTAACTTTAATCTCGCACTGAAAAACTGGACCCCAGAGGCATAAATAAATTCACATTTCTTTTTCACAATAGTATATTTCGCCAGGGTCACAGCGTCCCGAAAACCTGGACTTATTTCAAATAGACCTTTTCCAGGTATAGGTATTTCAAAATCAGTCTTCCTAGTTCGTTGCATAAAATCATCTATTTTTCCTGATGAAGTTAACGGTGCAACAAAAAGTGTTGCCAATCAAGGCAACCTTAGTGTATGGTTTCTAAAAAAAAATTCATTTATCGGGACGGGACGTGCGTTTTCCTTTAAAGGACTCTTCGTCAATTTCTTGATTAAAGCAAAAATAGAAACCTAAAGATTTGCTACAAGAAAATATTTAGGAATTTTAAATCATATCTACATACAATATAGAGGATGTTATCTTGAAAAATGTATAGATTTTTTATGTTTTTTTTAAATTTATATGCGTCCCTCTTTTCTTTGAAAAAAAAGATACATTTTATAAACTTCGCCTTGGTTTCTTTAAATTTCTATAAACTTGACATCTTTTTTTGTGTCATCGGATCTACATACATACCTATCTAAAAACAAAATGGAAACATCTAAAGAAAATATGGTGTTCTTGCTAAAAATAAATTCACAAGGACACAAACCATATTAAAATGTTAAGACACAAAATATAAAAATTAAAGACTTTGCTTGTGAGTCCTGTGATGAGAACAGGATACTGTTTGGGTGAGAATATGGAAAAATATTCTAAGATATAAACAAAAAAGTTAAGGTTTGCCAAGAATTGTGAGCGTATGTATCACGGATGTTTTATTATGATTTTAACAATGGTTTGTGTTTTCTTAACGTGAATTCGAATTTTGATAAAATAAAAAGTAATGGGAAAAATTTAACGGAAGGAACATGTATGATGAAACTGGTATGGGATAAAATCACAAACAATACAAAAACTTTTTCTTTCTTTTAACAATGTGCTGCTGAGGTTGTAGTCTGGGATACGACTGTCAAATTAGGTACCTTCTCATCAGGGCTTTTAAAATATTGGGGGTGATCCAGCGGAAACCTTCCAACTTTAATAAAGGGTTTTCCAATAAGAGGTGTTATTTTGATATTCAAAAAATTGTGATCACCTCTTCGAGAGATAACACGGTCCGGAAACTTTTCCCGTAAAAGATCGATGGTTTCATTGCTTGTGTGGCACGTAGCGCCGTCTTGTTGAAAGTAAACGTTGTCCAGATCAATACCATCCAATTCCGGCCATAAAAAATCATTAATTATCTCTCGATAGCGCAATCCATTGACCGTAACTGTTGCTACAGCCTCATTTTCGAAAAATTAAGGTCCAATGACCCCGCCGGACCATAAACCGCACCAAACAGTCACGCGTTGAGGATGGAGAGGCTTTTCAACAATAACTCTTGGGTTTTCCGAGCCCCAGATGCGACAGTTTTGCTTGTTGACGTAGCCTCCGAGGTGGAAATGGGCCTCATCAGTCAACATGATTTTTCGATGAAATTCCGGATCATTTTCATGCATTTCAAGGACCCAATCAGCAAATACATGATCAGCCGGCTTGAGTTCTTGTGTTAACTGAACTTTATAAGCCTTAAGACCCAAGTCTTTACGCAAAATACGGTGTAATGACGTTTGTGGAATGCCTAATTCCAAAGAACGACGAGGAATGGACAAACCTGGGTTTTCTTCAACACTTTGGGCTACAACAGCAATATTCTCAGTTGTTCTTGAGCGACGTGCACGGGTTTTATTCTTCACATCACTAACTTGTCCCAACAGCTCGAATTTGTCCACCAATTTCTGTATTGCGGTCCGACAAGGTGCTCCACGACGACCCAAAAATGATTTAGTTTTACCAACCGTCTCTGCCAAATTTTCACCATTTTTATAGTGAGTTGAAGCGTGTATCGTTCCATTTTTATTAATGGCGTAGTTTCTACTTGTCAAATGTCAAAAAATGACAGCTTCAAAATAACACCTCTTATTGCAAAACCCTTTATTAAATTTATAAAATAAAACCACAGCGTAATACTCATTTTTCCTATTCAAAACAGAGTTTTACTTTGCGAATTTTGTATTTCAAAAACAATATCGTCTAAATGTCGTCGATTCCTCTTAACGCACTCTTGAAATCGGGTTTTTAAATCTGTGCACAATCAAAAACAGCAAAATGTTTCTTTGATGGAATGGCAGCAACTTCACGGCTGCAAACCCTCATAGCAAGGTATCCTTATTTCCCCATAAACAAAAAGTCGTACAGAATATGGTCGCGCGAGCCATGTGCCCAGGGTATTTCTCCGTATACTTGCTGGTTAGATTTGCAAAAATTGTCTCCATTGTAGGTCTATCTGCGTGTGCAATTTTTGATTATTGACAGACAGTCATTGCCAATGGATATTAACGAGTTTTTAATACCGCAACAGAACACAATTTTAGGAAAACAATTTACCAGAAAACCTGTTGATACCCGTTAACCAGCGACTGTGTGCCAATAATCTCTCGGACAGAAATTGCACACCACACAGTGATTTTCAGACGTTTTTGATTACAGTTTGTCAAGAGGTTCGTGGGTAAATGGTTATAGTGTAGGACTGTCAGTCCGCAGGTTTTGGGGTCGAATCCCAGGCTATGCCACGTAAAAACTAGGTACAAAGCAGGATACGGAAAAGCTAGCACACGAGCGCTCATAAAACGTTCTCAGCTCAAATTTCGCCTACGAGCGTGTGCTAGCAGAAAATATCAATATAGAAACCCAAGCTCATGTCCGATAGCGAAATCAGTATTACCGAAAACCCCCTCATGGGCAATAGTGAAAACATCAAAAGGCCTATGGCTCGCGGGCGTGCGTAGGTGGTTGTAAGCGCTCATGAGCAATGGTGAGCATAATTGGTTTTCCTTTGCCCAATATAATATACAACATGCGTTTATGATAGTGATTATTTTTTTTTGTTATAACAGTTACAGTTATTTCATGGTAATAGTTATTCTTACCAGTTATTAAATAACGGTTATTTTGAATCTAAAAAATCGTAAGCTGGTCATAAACGATGGAGCCATGTGGCTTTTCGACTTGTTGAACATGAAAAAAGATACCAGTATCTAAAAAATCTGAAAATTAATTACAAAGCCTTAAAAAAAAATGCGAAAATTTGAACTTTAAAATTTTGCATTGGAAAACTGCGATTTTAGGGGTAATCGGTTGATAGTTCGATCGAAATATTCTCTATACTTCAAAATATAAATTGTTCCATATCTAATATACTATCAACTGTCAAATTTCATCGAAAAATCGCTACGATGACGACGGATTAGAAAACCTCTGAAAAATCCGATAATGTTTTCTTTTTATCTTTTGCTCCAGGAAAATGGAATTTCATGGCAATCGGTTGACATTTGAAAAGAAATATTTTCTACACGTCAAAACACAGTATTTCCCCTATCTGTCATGCTATTAACTGTCACATTCCTCTGAAAAATCCGAAAGGTCACAGTGCACACTTACTTGAATAAATGGCATTGATATTGGTACTTTCCTACTTACTTAGACTTTGAAACTGACTCTGAAACTGAGGTCTGGATCGCGAGAGCTTAGGTTTCTTTATGGATCCTTTCCTTTGGAAGCCTAGTGTTATACTTACTTTTATCCAAATTACGTTTTGTGGAGACTGCATTGAGCGACGAATCTACCGAAAATTGTTTACCTTTAGGAACTTTAGCATTGAATTCCGCGAAAGCGAGAACAACTTTGTCATCGTACTCCAGCCAAGCTCGAATTCACCTATGCGGCCACCTGAAAAAAGCATGTCTTTTTCAGGGACATTCCCTTTTGCGCAAGGAAGTGACACATTATTCATAAGAGTATCCCTCGTCATTCCCATAAATTACTACGCCCTGGTGTTCCACAAGCAAAAATATTGATCAATAAATCCTGAGTAAATTACTTTACAAACAAATTAAACTTAGGTAAGATAATTTCTTCCCTGATATAGCTTCCTCTCTTTGCTCTTTTTGTTTAATAAAGTATAAACCATCATTGTTATTCTCTACAAAAACAAGGCAAAAATGTTTCCCATATAATCTAAGCTCTGTTTCACTCTCCTGCTGACTTCAGCCACAACCTTTTACTTTGCCATTTGCTTTGCAACGAAATGAATTAATAAAGCCAACCAGTTTACTACGTAATTTGAGTTTTAATTTTTTGTTTCGGAACTAAAAGTTCTTATCCCCCGGTGTTATCCTGTGTTTGGAAGGGATATATTTATATGGCTGTACCGTGTTGTGCTGTGCTTCTGATATTGTAGCTGGCGTAATTTGGCTTGGGAATTTTGTGTTCTTAGAACATTTGTACCGCAACAGCTATAACATTTGCTGCCGTGTTGAATTTGCCGCTTAAGAGAAGCATCAAGTCAAGGATGCGTTTAAGCATCCCCAAGATACCCATCAGCACAGACGGATGTACATTGTACATATGTGTGCATCTGTGTTATATGCTGGAGATAGAAAACCAAATTGACAACAACCTGTCATCGTACACAGCTGGAACAAAGTCATTTATTTGGAGAAGAAATAGACGAAGCAGCAGCATTTAATCTTATACGTACCTACCTATAATACGAGGGATATGAACGACAAACAATCCAATAGATAGTTTGAGAAAATTTATCAGATACACTTTCTCTCCGGGGGGTTAAAGTTCGTTCGCTTTCGCTTTATCATTATGGTGACATTCTGAAAGTTCCAAGTGCAAAGTCCTCCTCACACAAATCCATCCATATACAATATGCTAGAATTGCTGTACATATGTTGACGAGACAATGCCAAAAATATCCCCTACAGCTCATCCCCCGCCCGATCTCCCTTCTTCGGGGAGAATGAAAGGACGGTAAATTAATTATGATCGGTTCGAAACAATTTATTGCATTTCCTGTTAAGGGGAAGGAGGCGCCTTTTGTAGAATGTAGCCATATAGTAGGTAGTGGAAGTTCGGCCTTCGCAGGTTGAACAGACCATAATCACAATACATATTGTATAGTTTAAAATGACAATTAGAAATGCCACATCCTTCAGTGCTTGTAATTGTTGGCAAAATCGACTTTGGGCAACAAATTTTAATTAAATTTAGCTCACCCTTTATGGTTTCTTAAACAATGATGTGCTACTATCATTCAAAAAGGACCCATGCGTGTGCGAAGACTATATGCATAATTGTTTCCGTTTGTTGTACCTTCATATAGGTATAGATTGATTCAATAGTGATGAAATTAGATTTATAAGCAGACAGTGGTGTCTAAACATATTTTCCCATTTTTATTCATTTGATTCTTGGGAAATAAAAATTAAGCACCAAGTTAAAGAGAAGACGGACAGGTTTTAACTTTTGTTTGTTCATGTTCACTTTTGGTTGAAATAAAACGCATATAATTTAATGTTATGGCCAAGAATTTAGCTTTATTATAAAGACAAGGGTTTGCCATTATGTTTTTAAAATGAATTCCAGCCGAGAGGCCCATTTTTCGACAGCTCCAATTGTTGCGTGCGATGCTCCACAGCAGCAATAGCGTCTTTGGTGCGCACTGTACGGCGTCTCTGAGGATGCGCATTACCCACTAGAGTAAACGTGGTGCGAAACCGATCCATGGTTGCTCGAATTTATGCGATCTTGCGATTATGTCGACCGAATATTGGACGCAGCGTGCGATGCGTCGCGCGAACCGAACCATTATTTTGGTAATAAATTTGAACGATTTGCAAACGTTGTGCAGGAGTAAGTCTATTAATTATGAAATGGCAAACCAAACTGAGCATAAATCAAGCGACAGCTGTCAAAAGGACAAACCCTGAAAAAAAGTATTGCCAGATTGAAAACCACACGCCTAAAAAAACAACCTTTACATTTTTTCCACCCAAAATTTGCTGTCAGCTCTCTTATACTTTTTTATTCCTTCAATGTTTTGACAATAAAACTGAGAAATTTTTCTGATAAATAAAGTTTGTTTATTGCTTATATATACAGCATAGCGGATGTTGTTTTTATGCCCCACATATCCCGCTGTTTTTTTTTCTAAAAAAAAGTATACATACATAAAACACGCGCGTATTCGAATGCCACTATTTCAAAGCCATCGGTTAAGAAGTTTCAGAGATTAGCGATTAGGAACAAACCAACATTAATATTTTTATATATACCTATAGATTATTCACATAAAATTGTTTTCTCCATTGTTTATATCGATATTCTTGCTGATATCTCTAAATGTAAAATATCCACAACCACAACCACATGCATCTTCATCTATAAATGAATTGCTTTAACCAAAAATATTATTTTATTTGTCTGCATTCCCTATCTAGGTAAATCTCAGAATTTAGTTCTGTTTCCTTTTCCCTTGATGGAATATGTGTAGGTAAATTGAATCATTAAATTCAACCACATCATTGAAGTATTTCTCTTCTCAAATGTACGTGTATATGTGTGTACATCAATCTTAATTTTGACCACAGCAAACAGATACAGGTTTCAGGTAGGTATATTTGATCCATGTATAAATAATCAATAAATATAAACTCAGAAACACGAACTACCTTTCAAATATAAACACATTTTCTAGTTAATATTTCAAAATAAATGCTGTGGAAAAAAGTTTTGTTTCAATATTTGTCTGCTTTTCGCTGAAATTTTAGGCAAAAATTGAAGTAGGGTTAGTACGATGTTAAACATTTTTAGTAAAAATGGAATACTATATTTTTTGGATGAGACTAGAGACATGCCAAATTATAACAGTTATAACAGTTTTTCGTCATTAAAAGTGGGCGTGCTTTAACGCGCTTCGCGCGACTTGAAAAAAACTCTGGGTGCCTGAAGTATGCCCGCATAAATAGTACAGGGTGTGTTTTTTAGGCGATACTTATTTCAAAGTTGGGCTTTTTGACAGCTGTCACTTGATTTATGCTCAGTTTGGTTTGCCATTTCGGCATAATAAATAACTGAACGATCATCAAGCTCGTCGCACGTTCGGTGAATGGAAAAAAAACCAGATGGCCACCGATCCCGATTTTCACAAGAAAATTTTGTTCCGCGATGAAGCTCATTTTTGGTTGAATGGGTACGTTAATAGGCTAAATTGTCGTATTTATAGTGATCATAATCCACAAGCCATTGTTGAGACGCCATCCGTTACATCCTCTGTCACTGCTTGGTGTGCTCTTTTGGCAGAGGGAATCATTGGTTCATATTTCTTCAAAAATGAAGCCGGCCATAATGTTACAGTCAATGGGGACGCTATAGAGCCATGATTAATGGCTTTTTCGTGCCTAAATTAGAGGATGTTGATGTGGACGACCTTTGGTTCCAACAAGACGGCGCTACATGCCATACAGCCAACGAAAAAATCAATTTATTGAAGGAAACTTTTGGTGAGCGCATTATCTCCCGTCGTGGGCCTGTGGCGTGGCCTTCAAGATCGTGCGATTTAACACCGCTGGATTATTTTTTGTATGGTTATGTGAAGTTGCTTGTCTACGCAAATAATTCCGAAACGATTGACGCCTTGGAAGAGAAAATTCGGCGCGTTATTGCTAACATACGGCCCCAATTTCTGCAAAAAGTGGTCGAAAATTGGTCCTCGGCTGGAATTTATTCGAGCCAGCCGCGGAGGCCACTTGCCCGAAATCATTTTTGAAACATAATGGCAAACCCTTATCTTTATAATAAAGCTAAATTCTTGGCCATAACATTAAATAATATGCGTTTTATTTCTTCTTGAAAACCACACGTCTAAAAAAACACCCTTCATTAAAATTTTGCTCAGCGATGAGGATCATCTTGCCTGCGTCAAATTGCCGTAATTCGGCTGAAAAAAAAACATCCCAAAAAGAGGTTCTCCAGCCATCACATCTAAACACAATGCAACGGTTTGATGTTACTGGCTCCAGTCTTCTCGGACTTCGCTGCCATCCCAATTCTAGTGGATCAAGGGTAATGTCGAGCCATGTTTCTATTTGGTGGTAAGTCCGATATCTACGTATATTGATTTTTAAACACACTGTCCACGCCCCACACCGACCATTTAATAAGAGGGTTTGACTGACTTACATAAAATCTAAATAAATAAAAATGTAGGAAATTTAATCCTCTATAAAAAGTATTTCGAGTGGTTTTTTTTGGTTTGGGTGGACATTGGATGAAATAAAATTTAAAATCCATTTTCAAGTCGAAAATTTGACAGTTTTTCGACAATAACTTTTTATTGAAATTAGCTGTCGAAAAAATTTGAATAACAAAAATTTTAAAGAATATTTTGTACTACAAATGTAAACAAAACTAATAACTCTACGACTAATAACGGCCGAGAAAATCTAGTTAACGTTTTTTAAAGCTTTTTTTCAAAATGGCGGACGACGCAGATGGGTTTTTGTCCGAGTTAATACAACAATTAAATTCTCCTTGCCTATTTTTGTAGATAATTTTGCTTATTTTATTGGACTAATTGTAAGAAAACTCGTTTCATGTTTTTGCAAAAAATTCTTGTACCAATTAAAAATATACGCGCTCCAAGTTTTTGATAAAATTGTCTTGTTTTTGGGTTATATCGATTGATTTCGTTATAATTTTTTAATTTGTTGACTTTTGACTGTTTTAACATTTTCACGTTAAAGATAATCAACCGAAATAAGTGAATAAGCTGTGACGGAAGTCTGACTCCTTTTTTGTTCATTATTGACATTTAATCGTTTTTACTTGCTCTATTTACCCTTTTTTTTTAAGTAGATATATGAATATTAAAAAAAAATACCCATCTAAATTTAAAATTTAGAAAAATGGGTGTTGTATTTTTATAATTTGTGTTCATTTTAAACATTTTGGTCATTTCTGTAGTATCACTAACCAAAAATTTTAAATTTTCCCCCTATCGGCTGGAGTCAATTTTTTGTGCATTTCTTCATTTTGGTAATTATCATCATTTTCTCAAAACGACTCTATAAACATTTTCTATGTAAAAATCTAAAAATTAGAAGCCCTTTACATTACTCGCGTCATCAAATACCTGCGCACTTTTTGCAGAAAACCAATTACTCTTACGAAGAAAAGTGCTGTAATCTTCTTTGTGAAGAATTGTATAAGGTACAGATTTTGCCTTGACATTTTTTACAAACAATTTTTGATTGTTTTCGATCAATTTACAAAAAAAAAAAAAAAAACAGCCTTATAACACTAATATTGAGCAACTTTAACAACAAGATATCAAACCTGGAATCAGTAGTAGGTTTTAAAACAAATTTTTGCCCAAAATTTAAATAAACCTTTTTCAAAAAATATTATATGTATGACTTTCTTACAGAACAAAAAACAAAAAGTTATATAGGGATATTTTTTCAACTAAAAAAATGATTACAAAAAAATAAATTACGAAAAGGATATTTGAATTTCTTAATTAAAGGACTTCATCCTTTTCATGTTTAAACACAGGCATTTTGAAGGCGCCCGCCCACTATTGGCCCACTTAAAGAGTCAAGTAAAAGTTCAAGGATTAACCCCCAAGGGTTTTGATGTTTGTTGACACAACAACGTTTACAAGCTAAAGATTCTACTACAGCACTATGTCCTTCAATGAATATCATCAAGCCATCCCGTGGATTGAAGAAAATGAAATGTACCTACAGCTCTATCGCAGGTAGTAGCTCTTGTGGTTCCAGGCTATAAAGTCGATAAGCACTGAAGATGTTATATATTGGTGCATATAAATAAAACAACCAGCCAACCAAAATTTTTTCATCGTCCAGACTTTTAAAAGCTTTTTTTCGCCCGAATGATGATGATGATTTTAACATGCTGCCGCTTCCGTTTGCCCTTAAATGGCGTTAAATTTCGCCCGGAATGAAATTTTTCGGGTGAAACTCACATAAGGGGAAAAGTGAAATGTCAGTCATTCCGAGTGAAATTATCAAGAAGAAAAAATCGCATATAATTTATTGTTATAGGCAAGAATTTAGCTTTATTATAAAGATATGGGTTTGCCATTATGTTTTAAAAATGATTTACGGCAAGTGGCGGCCGCGGCTGGCTCGAATAAATTCCAGCCGAGAGCCCCAATTTTCGACAGCTCCAATTGTTGCGCGCGATGGCGGATGGACTCATTCGGGTCTTCTTAGATACTCTGCTCCATAGCAACAATAGCGCCTTCGGTACGCACTGTACGGCGCGCGTCTCTGAGGATGCGCGTTATCCACTAGAGTAAATGTAGTGCGAAACCGATCCATGATTGCTCGAATTTATGTGATTTTGCGATTATGTCCACCGAATATTGGACGCAGCCGCGCGATGCGTCGCGCGAACCGAACCATTATTTTGGTAATAAATTTGCACGATTTGCAAACTTTGTTCAGGAGTAAATCTATTCATTATGACATGGCAAACCAAACTGAGCATAAATCAAGTGACAGTTGTCAAAAAGACCAACTCCAAAAAAAGTACTACCAGATTGAAAACCACACGTCTTAAAAAAAAAACACTCTTTATATTTAAGGGAAAATTCTGAAAAAATCCAAATTAAAAAGCTTGTATTTTTTTATATAAAGAATCATATTGTCAGAATATTGATTTATTTAAGAGTAGTTATCAATTTATACAATTTGGAACAAATCGGTGAGCCTTTCACGCAAATAAAGGGAAATAACGCAAACGTCATATTTCCGTTGTGTGAATTTTCAGCCAAAAACCTGAAACGATATTGACTTAAACCATAGAGAATCCAATTTTGATCAATATCGTTCGAGTCGTTTGTGAGAACATTTGATAGAATATTACAATTGTTGTAGGGGAGGAGGATGTAAGTTCCTACTAGTGAACCTCAAAAAGTTTTTTTATTCACACGAAACCAATACTTGGCCTATAGAAAAACTAAAAATGAACAAATTTAGGGCCACACTTTAAATATGTATATACAAATGCATACATACTCGTACATTTATATAACCCGCGCAGCCTTAAGAAGACCCTTTGAATGTGTTTTCCTCAGATTTTAGGAATTTCATTCATATTCTCGTGTTGTAACAATATTATAAGTATAACATTTGGAGTTATTTCTGGGAGGGTGGTAAACACAGATACATAGAAGGTGCGGTGGCAGACGAACTTCCACTTGACTGGTGGAGCATATAGTAAAACTCCCATGATTATATTATAATACGTGTGGGCCCTCCTCACCCTCATACACATAATATGTATACGATGAATAATATTATTAAGAGAGACAATGAGTTAACAAGCTTAATCAATGGTTGAACCACACTCAAACAGAAAGCAGATAATAATTGGCAGCCTCTTTGACATCAGTTCAATTAGGACTTTCAGTCAGTAGTTATGTAATTAACAGAAAATAAATTGACTTACACAGAAAAGGTGAAAGTGTATTTATGTGTGCATGAAACTTCAGCAGGTACCTTACCTACTCGATATAAGATGACGAAGAGAATTAATTACGTGTGTAGGCTGTCCGTTTTGGTTTTTTTTGCCTCTCCTTTGACTCTTTGATGTTGATTCGATTTCGGTGAAGTTTTTCGTATATGATTACTTTGAATACTTTTTTTTTTTTGATAGGAGTTGTCACTTATTTCAATATTTATGTAGGTATATCCCAACAAAAATTTGTATAAGTAAAAGAAAAGTCTTGGTTCACTAATGAAACTCAAGATCTTATGTTTCAACGGGATCAAGCTTATACCAGGTGGACACGTTTTAGGGTTGAAGCTACTTTTCAAAGCTGTACAATTTTGCGTAACAGGGTAGTTCGTATTATTAGGGAATCAAAAAAGCAAAACTATTTAACTAACCTTAGCACAAGCAACAATAGTCGTAAATTGTGGAGTAACCTAAGAGATTTAGACATTGGAAAACAAAAACTAAGAAGTCCAGCTGATCTTGATCCTAAAGAATTAAATCGTCAGTTTGTATCGTTAGTTTGCCCTGGTCCATCTGCCTTATAAAAGGTGTTTTTTTTAGACGTGTGGTATTCAAGAAGAAATAAAACGCATACATTTTAAAGTAATGGCCAAGAATTTAGCGTTATTATAAAGATAAGGGTTTGCCATTATGTTTAAAAAATGATTTCAGACAAGTTGCCGTCGCGGCTGGCTCGACTACATGCCAGCCGAGAGTCCAAATTTTCAACCACTTTTTCACCAATGGGGGCCGTATGTCAGCAATAACGCGCCGAATATTCTCTTCCAAGGCGTCAATCTTCTCGGGATTATTTGCGTAGACAAGCAACTTCACATAACCATACAAAAAATAATTCAGCGGTGTTAAATCGCACGATCTTGAAGGCCATGCCACAGGCCTACGACGGGAGATAATGCGCTCACCAAAAGTTTCCTCCAATTAATTGATTGTTTCGTTGGCTGTATGGCATGAAGCACCGTCTTGTTGGAACCAAAGGTCGTCCACATTAACATCCTCCAATTCAGGCAAAAATAATCTTCATCGCGGAACAAAATTTTCTTGTGAAAATCGGGATCGGTGGCCATCTCGTTTTGGGCATAAATTTTGCAGGAATTGCAAACGATGGTTCAGGAGTAAGTCTATTCATTATGAAATGGCAAACCAAACTGAGCATAAATCAATTGACAGCTGTCAAAAATACCAACTCCGAAAAAAGTATTGCCAGATTGAAAACAACACGTCTCAAAAAAAACCCTGTATAACACTAGCTCTTTTGAAGGTTTATTTGTTCAAACAGAGACACACCTTTTTCATTTTCAATGCTCGATGAATCGGACTTTGTTTAAGCTGTATTGTCTGGTATTGTCTGTAAAATCAAATACTATAGGGCTCAATGAAATAAACTCAGTTCTTGTCAAAACAATTTTACCTTTGCTGTTGGATTATTTCACTCACCTGATTAACACAATAAGGGTATTCATGCAAAGGAATAAATTTCTCTTTGCAGAAAAATATAACTTTCCGCAGGCCGTTTGCATGAACCCCCCTTAGAAATACTTGTGAAATGTCACATCGAACACAGCACAAATGTCATTTCTAAATTTATCAGGTTTATCTTTACGCTTTCCGCATCAAATTGATGAAATAAATTTATCAGACCTGCAGAAAAATATTCCCATTCAAATTTTGACGGTTCGTTTCTGCGGAGATAATATTATCTGGTTTCTGAGGTTTATCCGGGTTTTCCGCCGTTGCATGAATACCCTTAATTTGTATTTCAAGTATTTTTCCACAGCAATAGAAAGTGGCAAAAATATAACTAGTTCCCAAGGACTCACCAGTTGAAGAGTTTAGGCTGATATCGATTCTACCTTATCTTTCCAAATAAGCAAATAAACAAGTTTTTAACAATTAACTTGTTCCGTTTCAGTCTGGATTCCGAGAGAAAAGAAGTTGCGCAACTGCCTTACAAAGTGTAGTAGAAGATGTTAGAGAAAAGTTGGCTCAAGATTATATAACGTTTCTCGTGCTTTTAGACTTTTCAATTACGATTCAACTTTTCTCTCTCTCTGCTACGAATCTAATCTCATCTTACTTAATCGGAAGAAAACAGTCAGTTACTCTTTCCAATGCTTCATCTGATTTTGTTTCCTTGAGCCGAGGTGTTCCCCAAGGATAAATTCTAGGACCAATTCTGTTCTCAATATTTATTAATGATATTGCTTCCATTAATCTTAATTCATCTAATCGTTTCTATGCGAATCTTATAAATGAAAATATGAATCGCATTGGAAACTGGGCTTTGGAAAATAGTTTGAAACTCAATCTAAAAAAGTGCAAATGCTTGGTAGTTTCAAGAAAGATAGCTGACCTTTCATATTTTCCACCTATTCTGCTTAATAATTTAACAATTGTTGGATTCGTTAACAGTGCTAAAAACCTTGGTGTAATGTTTAACCTTACACTCACATGGAATAACCATACATATTCTTTACTGTTCTTCGCACAGTGTGGACCGTACAAAAATTCACACCCACCCAAACTGGACTACTTCTTGCCAAATCATTGGTTATTCCTGTACTTATTTATGGTTGTGAGATTTTTGTATAATTGTGACCGTGAAAGTAGAAGACTCCATCGTATCCAGTTGCACTGTCCTCTCTTCCCTCTCTTTCCTCCCTTTCCCTCATTTCTTGTCTTCCTTGCTCCCATCGTGATCCTCTCTCTCGTCCATCCCTCTCTCTCTCCTTCTATTTCATCTCCTCTAAACACTCCTTGGCTATCTCTCTTCCTTTCCCTGCTGTTTATTTCTCTTCATAATTCCATGCCCTTCTCCCTGCCCTTATCGATATCTTATCTCTTTTCGTTTCCTCTCTCACCATATATCTATTTATTCATATATATTCTTTGTTCATACATTTATTTATTAGTTTTTGTACTTGTACTTTTTTTAAAGCCGTTTTGAACAAGCATTGCTCGATTACTTTTGTTTTCCGTGTGTCCATCCCTACTAATCAAACAGGATATTACAATTACCGCCGTAATATTCACACCGTTTAAAACTCGGTTTAAAAGTCCTAAACCGACTACATTTAACCGAAGTAAACCGATAGAAATTAAACGACAAGATCTCGTTTAAATTGGTAATATTCACCCCGTTTAAGCAAAAAATGACATTCGGTTTACGTCGTTTTAAATTTGTGATTTAAACCGAACGTCGGATAGCATCGCAAGTATGAGTATTACTTTTGAGCACATGTTTGCTGGTTTATTTATTAGTCTTTTCAAGTTTATTTAAGTTTTTGTTTTGTTTTAGTGCTGAATCGTAATTAACAAGAAATCTAAAATTTTGAAAGGCCAGAAAGTGCCACCAAAGAATGAAAAGTGAATTCAACTCGGGCCAAACGCTTTACTCAATTTAAAACTGATTTGTTATGTGACCTTATGTTGGCCAGCGACGTCAATACTATAACACTGTACGCTCGCATACGCTGGTGGAAGGAAATCGCCAGAATTTTCAATGCAACACAAGCCGTGGCAGTAACCTAACCAGTGTGTTGTATATTCTTGTATTTGTCTTTTCTCTCTATTTGTTTGTTCTTTCCCACTATCAGCAACGAAAAGAGACCTAAAAAACTACCGATCAATATCTGATGGCTACTGTTTTCGAGACCGGTGGCGGTGCCGTTCTCAAAACACTAATACAAAATGTCATGCTGTTTTCTTTGGAACGGTGTAGCTTTCAATGACTGGCTTGTCCTTCACCGAAAGTGACGCTCCGCTTACTTACTGGTAGACTGAATAAACCAATTAAATATTGAATATAAGCTTAAACCATTTAAACCGTACCTAAACAACACGAAAATGTCTCGTTTAAGTTGGTGTCGGTTTAAAATGTTGGTTAACGTCAATTTAAGTGAGTGAATATTACCGATACAAATTTAAAACGACTACTGAATTTAAAGCGATGTTAAACGGCGTGAATATTACTGCCGTTAGTAACAATTTTGTTTTTCTTTTCTTTTTTTTTCTTTTTGTTTAATGAAGGTGTTTTAGTTGTAGCTTTTTCTTCAATTCATGACTATTTTACCAACTTTATGTATTGATTAAAAAGAAACTTTCATAACTTGGCAGTAGTAAGGTAGTGTATATACCAATCTCTGTAAATTTTGCAATATATGTAGGTGTAAGAGAAGCAAATGTGATATTTTGGCTACAATAATAAGCAGAACTTTTATTTTTTAACAAAAGTATTGGAGCACTTAATTTTGTTTTTGGCTACTTAATTAACACTTAATAAGCTCATAATGATGCCATCAAAATAATTTTTTTCTGCTCACTTTGCTCTGCTAACTTGAGGAACATTAATAGAGCTATGGTTTCACAGGATGTGTGGCAAGAAGCGTCCTTTTGTAAGAACCAAGTACTGTCACGGGCTTTAATTTCAATCATATTTTGCTTATTGACGTGCCATCAAGGCAGAAATTATTGAAATAACATATATGTATGTTTATACTGTACCGTTCACACTTTAGTATAGTTTTATCAATATACTTTTATATTTCTTATCAACAAAATGTTTCAATAAATTTTTTATTCGTTAATATTGTTTCAACAGAATAAGTTGTATATCGATTATTTATCTTCTTTTGTTTGCGCTAGATATAATTAAATATTCTACCGAATTCTACAGATTATGAGACTTATTTAAAACAAAAATAGAAGTAAATTAAGTTTGTTGAAATAACGAAAGAAATCAAGATCACAACGGAGAAACGAAGCAGAATTTTTTTTTAACTATAATAATGGCAGAAGGTGTTATTCCCAAGTTTGCGAAACTAAACAACACAAACTACGCAAATTGGAAATTTAAAATGGAATTATTGTTACTAAAACAAAACCTGTGGAAAAAGGTGATAACAGGACAGCGACCTCAAGAAATAAGAAAAACAAATGGAAGCGTCGAGAATCAAAAACTTATTGATGAATGGGATCAATTTGATGATGAAGCAAGAGGTACAATTGGCTTGTCGGTGGAAGATGATCAACTGGCACTTATTCGATCTAAAAGAACAGCAAAAGAGTCATGGGATGCATTAAAAGAATACCACGAGAAAAATACACTTTCAAATAAGGTATTTTTAATGCGATCTATATGTTCTTTGAAACTTGAAGAAGGTGGTGATGTGAAGCATCACATTAACAAAATGCAAGATTTGTTTACACGACTTCATGATATTGGAGAGGAGACATTATCGGATAAATGGAGTGCAGCAATGCTACTTAGTAGTTTACCGGACAGTTATGATTCATTAATCACAACACTAGAGGCACGTAAAGAAGAAGAAGTAACTTATGCGTTAGTTCAAACACGAGTAATCGCAGAATATGAAAGACATTTTCATTCAGAAGGAGCTGCGACTGATTCAGTTCTAAAGATTGTAGGAAAAGTGAACATTTGCTTTTTCTGTAAAAAGCAAGATCACTTCAAGAAAAACTGCCCAAAATACAAAGAATGGCTGGCAAAGAAGTTCAAAGGCAAAAAGAAGAGCTCAACTGACAAAGTGAATTCTATAGAGGAGAAAACAACGTCATCAGGTAGTTCATTGAATTCTATAAATGAACAGGATTTTCTCTTCACAGTTGGTCATGGTCATGCGAAGAAGTATGAATGGATTATTGACTCAGGTGCGACCAGACATGCAGTGAATGACAAGCGGTTTTTCATAAAATTTGATGAGTCCTACAAGAGTACAATCAAATTGGCAAATGGTGACGTAGTTTCAGTGGAAGGAATTGGAACCGGATTTATACAATTTTGTAATGAGCGTAATGACGTACATAAAGCAATGATCACTGAAGTATTACTTGTTCCTAACCTGGTCGGCAATGTATTATCAGTTAAACGACTTACCAATGATTGTATGCGCGTTGAATTTGATAATAGAATTGGGGAAATAAAATTTAAAGGCAAGCAAATAGGTGTTGCTGATGCAGTTGGTGATATGTATGTATTGCGTCAGATAAATTCTATATGTACCTTAGAACATAATGATAAATGCATACATACATGGCATCGAAAGATGGGACACCGAAATCCAGAAGCAATTCGTAGCATGGAGTCAAAGGGAACAATTCAAGACCTGCAGATAGTTGATTGTGGAATTAAAGAAACCTGTGATACTTGCATGAAAGGGAAATTAACAAGAATGCAATTTCCAAAGAAGTCAAAATCAGAATCTTCAGCACCATTAGATTTGATCCATACAGATGTTTGTGGACCTATGCAAACAATAACTCCTGGTGGCAAAAGATACATCGTTACATTCATTGATGATTATTCAAGTTTTACCATCATTTGTTTGATAGCACACAAATCAGAAGTTGAACAGAAACTGAAGGAGTTTGTTGCGTTTTGTGAAACGAAGTTTTTAAGGAAACCAAAAGTCATTCGTTCAGATAGAGGTGGCGAATACACCGGAAAGAGCTTAATGGATTTCATGAAGACAAATGGAATACAGACTCAGTTAACAGCAGCATACAGCCCCCAACAAAATGGAAAAGCTGAAAGAAAAAACCGAACGTTAATTGAAATGGCACGTTGCATGCTTATAGATGCAAATCTTTCATTCAGTTTTTGGGGAGAAGCTGTAGCAACGGCAAACTTCATTCAAAATCGTGTCATCACAAGGGCAACAGACATGACACCATGTCATGGAATGGAACAAAACCAAGTACAAACGTATTTCAAATATTTGGATTAAAATGCTTTGTTCATGTTCCAAAAGAAAGAAGACAAAAGCTCGACAGTGTTGGTATCCAAATGATCTTTTTAGGATATGACGAGCAGTCAAAAGCTTATCGATGCTACAATCCACAGACAAAGAAGATTATTATAAGTCGAGATGTAAAATTTTGTAATTCAAATATAACCAAAATTAATGACGCAATGGAAGAAGGATTTGTTGAATTCAGTTCTTCTCAACCATCAAGAAATTGGGACAAGGAAACTTCATACGCGAAGCCAATAATACAGAACGAGAGACAAGATATTGAAGTCAGAAACAACAAACTTCTTGACCAATCAGCAGAAAGTGAGAGACCAGACCCAGCATTACGTGAACTAAATCGAGTTTCACAACGCGTTAACAAAGGAGTTCCACCAAAACGTCTAGAAAATGAGTGGAAACAAAAATTAAACAGAATATCCATGGCGAAGGAACTCATTGAGCCAAAAACGTACACTGAAGCCATCGAAAGTGATGATAAGGAATATTGGCTCATTGCAATGCAGGAGGAGATTGAATCACACGAATCAAAAGGGACATGGGAACTTGTCGATTTACCAAAAGGAAAGACAGCAATAGGAGGTAAATGGGTTTTTAAAATTAAAACCAGTGAAAGTGGTGAAGTTGAACGTTACAAAGCAAGGTATGTAGCACAAGGATATTCACAAAAATATGGTGAAGATTATGACGAAGTCTTTGCACCTGTTGTGCTACACACTACATTCAGAACCTTGCTATCGGTAGCGGCGAAAAGAAAAATGCTTGTTTATCACATGGATGCCAAAACTGCTTTTCTGAATGGAAAGTTAAGTGAAACAATTTACATGCGACAGCCAGAGGGATTCAAAAGTGCTAATGAAACAAAAGTTTGCTTATTAAAAAAAAGCATTTACGGGCTTAAGCAGGCAGCAAGAGCATGGAACAACGCATTACATGAGGTGTTAATTGAAGGAAACTTTCATCAGAGCTACAATGACCCATGTATGTACTCAAAAAGAATTGGAAACAATTACTGCTATATCATTGTTTATGTGGATGATATTATTGTGGTTTGCATTACAATGGATCAAATAAATGAAATCGAAAGTATTCTCAAGTCAAAATTTAAAATGAAAAATTTGGGACAAATCAAACATTATCTAGGAATGGAAGTCAGCAAAGATTCTTATGGTAATTTTGAACTTTGTCAGTCAAACTACATCATGAGGATTGCATCAGACTTTGGCCTTGAAGATGCAAAAGAAGCTAAAACACCATTAGAAGTCAATTATGGAAAAACTGTACTGTCAACTCAATTGGAAAACAACACAAAGTATCGAAGATTAATTGGACGATTACTGTATTTGTCAGTTAACACGAGACCCGACATTTCAGCAAGTGTCAGCATTTTGGCACAAAGGGTATCGAAACCAACAACAGAAGATTGGAATCAGCTGAAACGTGTGGTGAGATATCTCAAAACAACACATAAAATGAAGTTAAAGCTCAGTAATATTCAAACAAATGATGTATTACTGTTTGGTTATGCTGATGCTACATGGGCTGATGATCGAATAGACAGAAAGTCAAACAGTGGGCGTATTATATTTTTAAATGGAGGAACTATAAGCTGGTCATGTCAGAAGCAAAATATGGTAGCCTCATCAACTTGTGAAGCAGAGTTCATATCAATTTCGGAAGCAGCAAAAGAAATAAAATGGCTACGGCAACTTTTGATAGAGATGCATGAACAAATTTATTTACCGACTACAATATTCGAAGATAACCAAGGCTGTATTGAACTAGTGCGTGACAGTAAGTTCTCATACAAAACCAAGCACATTGATACTAAGTACAAGATGATTCGGGATTTGGAAAAGAAGAAGATTATCGAATGTGTATATTGCCCAACCGATAAAATGATTGCAGATTTACTTACTAAACCATTAAATGCAAAGAAACATAATTATTTTAGAGATAAATGTAATATTGTGTGAACGAGGAGGAGTATTGAAATAACATATATGTATGTTTATACTGTACCGTTCACACTTTAGTATAGTTTTATCAATATACTTTTATATTTCTTATCAACAAAATGTTTCAATAAATTTTTTATTCGTTAATATTGTTTCAACAGAATAAGTTGTATATCGATTATTTATCTTCTTTTGTTTGCGCTAGATATAATTAAATATTCTACCGAATTCTACAGAAATATAAAAATTTTCCGTTGAAATCAGCAGCTATCCTTTTATAGCCGCCCGAAAATAATTTTTTACTGTATTTCAGACAAATGAAAATATTCTGTTTTATTTATTTAAGATTTATTTATTTGGTCAAAGGTTGTGCTTTTTTAGAGTTAATTTTCAGCCTATAAGTTAATTGGAGTAGTACTTATTTTGATTCTTTTGTAATTCATATGTTTCCAAATGCTTAAAGCCTAGCACTCACCTCTCGTGAAATGAAAAGTATTAACGTCTCTGAATACACGTAAAAAATTATTATGCAAACATAATTATTTCTCCACATGAATTTTTTTTTGCGGGTGGCAATGGCGCAGTGGATGTAGTGCTTGACTGCTAACTTAGAGGTGTGGGTTCGAGCCTCACTCTAGGGAGCATTCTTTTCCATATTCCCCCAGTTATACAACGGGCCGCCACCCTTGGGACTCCATGAGACAATTAATACCTTATTTCTCAGTCCACTGTGCCAACAAAAATTCTTTCCTATCCTTCTATTCCTTCTAACTAGTGCCGTGCAATTCAGGTTGCATTGAAAAGACCTTAGGTCTTACAGGCATATGGTTAAAATTATTATTCAAAAAAAAAAAAAAATGTTTGATACCTACTCATTTTTGAATTCTTGGTACTCACTATTGTTTCAATCTTGAAAAAGTTCGTTAAATTCTTGTTTTGTTGTTTTTTTCCTCCTTGATAAGAATAAATATGCCAGAAGAGACATTTATTTAATCGGAAATATTTTTTTTTATTATTTCAGAGTTTATATTTTTTGCACTGAACCTTAGACTATTTCCTAGTGGTCGTACGTTAGGAAATGAAAATTGTTGCGTGAAACTGAATAAAAACCTATTCATATTGATTGATGGCGTACACCTTTGGCTACCTCCGCCGCCGCTATATTTTTTTCATTCTAAATCAAAACCTTAAAAAAATTTTGTTTCAAATTTGTGTATGTGGATGTGGACCATAAGTCGAAACACATTACTCCCAGAACGCCGATTTTTATAATAAAGATGAATAATTAAATAACACTTTGTTTTATCAAACAAAATAACTATCTTTCAGCTTTCTAATGCCATCTTAATGTCATTTTGAACGTAGAGATATCATTTATAGAAACATTTTAAAAGCTAAAAAATATTTAAGCATAAAAATGTCAATTTTTAAATGATTCACTGAGAGCAGTGATGGCGGATACTATGGAGAAAATTCTTGCAGTGAAAAATAAGAACAACTATAAGTTCCACTTTTTCACAAACGGATCTATCCATTGTGACAAAATCTGACTCACGTGCGCTGATGTGACAGGTGGCTCCAGAATCAACAATCCAAATATTCTTGTTGTTAGCCATTGAAAAGCAATAGTTAACAATTGGTATCCCATTGTTTTCTTGTGCCTCGTTAATCAAGTTGTGTTGCCTCAACTTTTTCAGTTTCCAGCAATCCTTCTTGATATGTCCCTTCGCCTTGCAATGACGACAAACTTTTTTGCTGCGGTCTTCTAGGTTAATAGATGACTTCAAAGCAGAATTATTTGCTGAAGATTGGTGTGATTGGCGCTGGTACTCATCAATTAGGCTAGTTTCGACAACCTTAAGTGTCAATTCTTCTACTCTCCTCAACAACGTATCGAAAGAAGAAGGAAGACTGCTAAGTAACATAGCCACGAACCAACGCTCAGAAAATTGCTCACCTAGAGCTTCCAATTTCTCGAACAACAATTTCATTTCCATAACGTGATCTGATAAGTTGCAATCCATGGAAATTTTCATTCCACAAATCCTCCTCATAAGACGCACGCTGCTCCCAACGTATCCTTCTCATGATGACTGCGTAATGATTCCCAAAACTCGTGTGCTGATTTGGATTTCTTGATCAACATAAGTAGATTATCTTCCACGGACAATCCAATGATCACAGTCGCTTCATCATGAAGTTTCTTCCAAGCAGCGTCTGGGCTTGCCGGTAGTGCTTTAGAAAGACATTTCCATGCTCCTTGTTTCTTCAATATAAGTTCAAGCTTATGTATATTTCCATAAATGATAATTTTCTGAATTTAGCTTAGTAAAAGAAGTTTTTAGAAAATCCATTCTGATCTGGGCCCATAACCTCGTGCAGTGAAAAATAGGAAATATAAGAACGTAGTTCCGAACTTATAGAATGATTTTTATTGAATGAAAATTATAATTTAGAAAAACTTAAATTATAAACAATTGAACAAAAGCTTAGTTAATATTAGAGAGCAAAGTGGTTTCAAACAAGTATAGTTTGATGTTTTCTTTAACAAAAATTGAATGACGTTCTTTGGTGTGTGGGTTCTAAAGAAGATTCTCAGAAAGTTTGAGCAAAATCTTAAATGATTTGCCTTTTTCGATTAGAATGACTCAAAATCAAGATAGAATAATTAAAGAAGACATTTTCAAGCATTCTACACCTAAATAATTGTTTCTTTTCTATAAACCATAAAATACATATATTCGGGAATTGAAACCATATTATCTCAACCTCAAATCAGTCCCAAGATTTGTTAGCTAGGCACATAGTCACTATACCTAATACTTAATAAATATTTTGGCAATGGTCCTTTCTCAATAAATTGTAATATATTACCTCCCACTCCATATAACAGCCAAGGGACGATACAATTTCCTAAAGGAAATGTCAAATGATATTTATCTAGGCTGTGAATATAGAAGACGTCATTATTGTAACGTCTATTCTAAGGCTTCCGCTTCTATATATCGGCTTGTTAGCTTATTATGCAAATTACTTCATGAGCTTCAGCCTAAAAAAAAAAAAACTATGCCTCGACCGTGTATGGTATAGAGATATGGGAGTAAATTCGAGCCAAACGGAAACAAGGCAATCAACAAAAAAAAACCGAATAATACAAATATGTAATCCAGTTAGATGGGAAAGGAAACCATTTAACCGAGTCTCTCTCAATGTCGCCCACAATAGACCTCTCTGCAACACTGTCAAAGTGATTTCCTCTTCTAAAAGCCAAGCGCTAGAGCAAAACTAACGCCAACCATTCATTCAAGGACTCTTCTGTCAATTGTTTAGTTTTTTTTTTTTTTTTTTTTTCCTGCGTTCTCCATTGAGAGAAGACACTACTTTCTTATAGTCGTGGCGCGGGAAAAAAGTACAAAATAAAAATAAAAGAAAACTTGACATTGTTGTTATGTAGGTCATAAAGTAGGTGGAGACAGAGAATATATTGTAGGACACAAGATTTGATGTGTTCCTATGTTCCATTTTACGTAATGGTAGTGGTAAGGACTGGCATCTCCCTTGTTACCAAAGAAACAGAACATCACACTCAAAGCCAGTTAAAGTAGTATTATATTCGTAGCTTCAAGCAGTTCAATGTTCTTCTAGACGAACGTATTTTTTTTATTTTTATTAGGTATTCGTCGAATGTTCTACTTTTTGTCATCTTGAAACGAATGTAATCGATTGAACTCGTTTTTGGGGTTGGGTGAATGTAATTCGGAGCTATTATGCTGCTTTGTTATGGTGAAAAATGTTTTTACGTATATGTATGTGTACAGACACAATGTGTGTCTGTGTATATGCTTGCTGGGTTAAACCGACAAAGTTCCGGATTAACGAGATAGAAATCTGTTTGATGAGCTTGTAATATGTTTTTATGTTCATTCTTGTACTTTGGATTTTGTTTTCGCAAAAAAAAAAAAAAAAAAAATAACGATGTATAGGGACGCGCGATAGAGCGCGTTGATGAAACAAGACACATATCTCAATGAAGATTTCGTGACATGGAATTGAATGAGAACAAGTTATTTTAATTGGTTTTATGCATAGAATTCATTGAGAAAGAAATTGGATATAGCAAGAGCTATTGAAGCTCTTAAAGGTTAGAAGGGGGCGCGGCAGCGGCTTAGCTTTACAAATATTGAAAAGTAGATGTATTTTCAGTAACATCAGGGTATGGAAATTTATACTCGTGAGCTGCCCAGGATGTTGTGACACTGACAAATTTAACAATTTTGAAAGAAAAACATATATAAAATCATAAAAGTTCATATAACCGTTACCACTTGCCTTAACATCTAAATTGTACATACCCACACGGACCTTACCCGCTTAACATTAAGTTAGAAATGCCAATTTTTCAAAAAAAGAATCCAAATTAAGAATATATATGATTCCTCAAAATGGCAAGCCCAACCACTTAAAATGGACAAAAAAAAAATAAAAAAAGACTTCCTTACCTTAACAGCCACATGATTTTTTAAGGAAACTTTTTTGGGCGCGTTGAGAATAAAATTTAAAAGGCAAATTATTAAGCTAAGTATTTATTGATATGCTAATATAATTAATTATCGAGGAAGAAAGTGCGAGTTTTTGATAAATCAACATGTATATTATGTATATGAGATACATATATATGTACTTGGGGTAATGAGCTCGTATATCTATTTCCTAATTTTATAAATTTTTATACGGGATGGGCCAAAAGTCCATTTTCTATAAAAGCTAATAATAACTTATTTATTTATACCTATGTATGTACAGGGTGTCCGCCGGGAAGGTATAATACTTTGTTTGTATAATATCAGTCCGCCTCTGTTAGCCTCACTAACATTTGAGTACATTTTTCATTACATTCTCACACATTTCACGCGGTATTTCATTAATTTCATCACGAATATTTTGCTTGAGTTTCTCAAGTGTTTCTGGTTTGTTTGCATAAACCTTGCTTTTAAGATATCCCCACAAAAAGAAGTCCGGAGCAGTCAAATCAGGCGACCGTGGTGGCCAATCAACATCACCATTTCTTGAAATAACTTGTTGTGGAAAGAAGTCTCGCAGTAATTCCATTGTAATCCTGGCTGTATGCGATGTGGCACCGTCTTGTTGATACCACATGTTAATCAAGTCCAAAGCATGCAGTTGTGGCGTTAAAAAGTTTTCAATCATATCACGATATCGCTCCCCATTCAAAGAAGTAAGGTCCAATGATTCCTCCTGACCAAACTGCACACCAGACTGTAACTTTTAATGGATGCAAAGGTGACTGATGAATAATTTGGGGGTTTTCCATTGCCCAGAACCGACTATTCTGTTTATTCAAATATCCATTCAAATGAAAATGTGCCTCGTCACTCATTATGATTTTTTCATGAAAACCGGGGTTGTCATGGACTAGCTGTAACATCCTATTGGCATATGTACGGCTCGCGGCGTAATAATGGTCTTGTGGAAGAAGCTTTTGTGTCAACTGAATCTTAAATGGAAACAAATTCAAATCCTTGTGCAAAATTGTGACCAAAGTTGTTCTTTGAAAACCAAGCTTCTGAGAACGGGCGTCGAATTGAGGTTGATGGATTGTTTTGAACACTTCCTTGAGCAGCAGTTATGTTTTCAGACGATCTTGCAGTACGTTGTGGTCCATGCTTGGGCCTAACACCTACAGATCCACTTTCTTCGAAATCATTCACTACACGATAAATAGTGTGCTTTGTTGGCACGTTGTTTCTCCCAAAAATTTCACGTAACTTTCTCATCTTCACAGTAATCGATGATGGATTTTGATAAAATGTTTTAACGATTAAAACACGTTAGTTTATCGAATATTTTTTCATAATAAATTTGCGACGTGTCTACTTCACGACTGTTTACCAAAATGGCGGCAAAACAAAGTAGTATACCTTCCCGGCGAACACCCTGTATATATTTTCGAATTATTTTTTATAATGCTTTTGACACAAAGATTGAGAGATTAAGTAATAGAATACTACACGACCGGCACAGCCAACAAAATCTGTCAAATTATTTTTGGAGAATAGCCGGTCAGTATAATTTACACAAATTTAAATATTTTCTGAGGTTCAAAATGTTCCAACAGCTGCGACAATTCGTCCAGTGGTTACCAAATTTGAGCGATATGGCAACGTTAGTGATGTCAAAAGAGCGGGCAGAACGCCTTATAAACGATCGGCCGAAAGCATCGAGGTCGTTTGTGATAGTTTTGCATCTGGTCCTGAAACTTCGACACGACAACGTTCAACATATCGCGTGGCACGATTTTGAAAAAAGATCTGCACCCGTACCCAACGTTGCCAATAGTGCAGATTTATCTATATTTTACAGATTTTCCACGCGTTCCCAGACTTTTGAAAAATACAAATCTGCTCTGCAGATTTTGTCTGCATAATGTGCCTAAAAAAATATTTTGTTTTTTTTTGTTCTTTTAACAACAACTCATCGGTACTGTATGCATTCATTTTTGTTAGCATTCAGTACTATTTTAATCATCAAATCAAATTGAGTGAACGCAGTCATCTGTCAAAATAAGATTTCGTTTTCTCAAAAAAAAAAAAAATAAGAAATTATAACAAAATTCAAACGGCGAACGCGGCAGGCATTTATTTTAGAAATTTTGACTTCAAAAATGAATTGATCATTGCATTTGAAATGATTGCACCTTGTAACGTTATTATCGGTAGAAATAACATCAATTGGTTCCCTTTCGGAGTTCTTTCCTATGGCAATAGACCAAGAAGATCTTCAACATTTAGATGAGGAGTGGTGTGAGCTTAGAAAATTAAAATTGTCTGATATTGATGTGGACTTTGCCGCTGGTAGATTTTGGCGGCCATGTTGTTTTGTAGGCATTTTTCAAATATGTTGTTTATTATTCAGTAACTGATGCCAAATCACCATGGCAAGTTACTAAATGATTGAACAGCACATCCAAATGATAAAACTTTAATATCAAAATCTTTTGGGGCAACCATACATACATGGTTCCTGCCAAGTCGATTTTATCCAAAGTTTGGTGGGCAAATTTAAGTCGAACGATTTAGTGAACAATGAGCCAACGCCCCTGCGTCAAAAATACGCCAGATCAACCGAAAACATCGTCGCTGTCTGTGAGAGTCCGTAGTTCTTCCAAAACTACGATGGCTTTGCCTTTGATCGATGATAAACAATTTTTGGTGGCTCCAATTGGATGATATGGATGTGAATGACATGTAGATCGTGAAAAACAAAAACATCGCGAAATACGGACAAGTAGACATTTCAGAAATGATTTATATTTTTGGAAAGGTAAATATAATATTTATTTATAAATATTTTAACCACGTTGAGGGAATTTTCGATATATTTGTAGATATTTTCTTTTTTTTTTGCTTTTTAAAAGCACACATTTTACGAGTTCAAATTTTTAATAGTTTTTCTTTTTAATTATAACTTTTCAGGTGATGCGCTTAGGATCTTAAATTTGTAGGGACGATAATATTTAGGCACTTCTTTCCTATTATCTTTTTTTTTTTAATGAACAAGTCTTGTTCTTGCTTGGGATGGACTGGGCCCAAGGTTTTAGATTAAACGATTTTTATTAATATACATTGTGAAAAGTTTACAAATGTTATGTTATTACAAAAAAATCAATGCGACATGGCTTTGCCGTCTGCCTGAATGACAAAGGTTACTGCAAAAAAAAAAAACGAAATAATTTTTATAAAAGTTTTGTTACATTAAATAATTCTTATTTTTTTAAAATAACTCTATTTACTTTATGTACACCATTTCTTTACTCGGGTTTTCCTAAAAATCTTCTGATAGTATTTGTTGTCTGTACGCAAGAGCAATTTTGCAAAATTGAAATATTTTTGGTATTTTTACTGAATAAAAAAGCTCGATAGTTTGTTCATCTGATAAGTAATCATTTCCTAAGATATTTCTTCATGTCTCTCTCTCAGAACTGGGCCTCTCCCTACAAAATTTAAAGTGTCTTCTCGCTCCTTCATATTGCAGATGCCACATAGTAGTGGTAGATCCTGCCTATGTGGTAGGTAGTTCAGCCGAAGAAGTTCTCCTCTCAAACGGAATATAGTCTAAATTTCTTCAATCTCGGAAATAGTTATTTTTCAGTAGATTATGTTCAAGTTGGCTATAGATCTCCCTATGTAAAGATTCCGAGGCTTCTTCTGTGAACCTTATTCTAGACTGATCATCTAACCGTTCCATAACCTCATACATTATTGGTTCCCACTTTCCAACCTCCTCGATATTCAGGTTTAAGACTACACCGCTTTCACGAGCTAGCTCCATCCAATCACTAAACCATCCCGTTTGACTCCTGATTGCTTGTAGGGCTATTTTCTTCGGTAACCGATGGTTGGGCATTTTAAGAACCCTTATTATGTAGTCTATGTGTAAAGTGTAAAGTGGCGATAGTCCAGTTTCTACCATTAACATATAGTTGGGCGAGGATCTTCTTATGCACAACCTAAAAAGTTTTTCTACAGTGTCATAACTTCTGACTCCCCATACCTGTGCCGCATAGAATAAAACAGACTCTGCTACAGCCTCGAACACTCTAAACTTACTGCTTCGAGCGATATATTTATTGTTAGAACAATTTCTCCAAGCCACATTGAAATGCGATCTTAGATTTCTGCAGTTTTTCTTGAAGATGCTTTTCCATACTCAGATTCTTGGTTATTTATACACCCAAGTATTTATTTATATTCTTTTACAACTTCTACAATTTCTTGATTGAAGTACCATTTTTCGTTTGAGCCTGGTCTGCCTGCACCATTTTTGAACACCATTACTTTTGATTTGCTTATATTGATAGTTAAATTCCATTGTGTATAGTATCCGTATAGTTTGTTCATCATAAGCTGCAAAGATTCCGGCGACTAGGCCATAATAACTACATATATCATCCGCAAACAAAAGTACTTTAATTAAAATTCCTGCATACACAATACCCCCGTGCAACCAATCGGTTAAGTCATCTGAGATCAGAGCAAAAAGACTAGGACTGAGAGCATACCCTTGCCTTACTCCTGTTTGAGTTTGAAACCATTCAGACATTGCCACTCCGTTCCAGACCTTGTATCACCGTATAGGTTTTGAATTAATCTTCCGAATTTGAGAGACATATGTACCTTTTCCACATATTTTGTACCAAAGTAATCCGCGAACAACTGTATCAAATGCAGCCTTCTGGTGTTCAAAGAATGCATATAGCTTTTTATTACGCGAAAGAAATGAATCAGCAATGGACCTCATAACGAAAATATAATCTGTTGTAGAATATCCTGCTGTGAGTCCCAACTGTTTCAACAGCAACGCCATAAATATTTTGTAGCTCGAATTCAAAAATGAAATACCCCTACAGTTTTTTTATAAATTGGAAATATAAGTGCCTCCTGAAACTGGCAAGGTATAATTCCATTATCGAATATTTCATAAGTTGAGTGTTTTGCTTAAATTCAATGTACCGTATTTTTTGAACCCAGCCGGTGTCCTGTCTGAACCCTCAGCTTTGCCATCCTTCAAACCACTTATAGGGCCCAAGATCTGTTAAGAAAAAACCTTTAAGTTTGGTAGTAAAAAGGCTACAATAATAAAACAATTCAACTCAATGGACAACTTCATTGTTTAAAAATATACCTTATAAGAGTAATAATTTATAACAGGTAAACATTTGCTTATTGTCTGTTTGATATTTATATGCGTATATTTATTTACCTACCTTTGAATAAGAAATGTTCCTTCAAATTCTGCGCTTACATAATTTTGGTCATTATTTTAATTTATTAACTGTTATCGGAGGTTGATTTATGTTAAAAAGATAACTTAGAATATTTTCTCTTATTTCATCCCATAAACCGTTGTCGCATAATTAAAATGATGTTTATGTCGTGTTGTAATTTTACAGAAATAAATTTTATGATTTTTTTTGGTAGCTCTATTATTTGTTTGGAGTGTTCTGGAGTCAAGGTTTCCCCATCGACAGTGGAACGACTAAACAAATAAAATTAGAAAATCAGCTTAACGCCTCAAGGAAGTAATTTACATATAATATGTCAGTTTAAAGTGTGCCACTCGATGCAATGGACATAAAAGTAAATCAATTTTCCGTTTGAATAAGCGCATTTTGCTTAAGTGACATCTTTGACTGGGTCGCATGCACTTCACAGAAACACTTTTTAAATAATCCTGAAGCAAAAGATTCAGGTCCTTAAATTTCTTCCCGTGTGTCATCAGCGACAGTCGGTATATATTGTATATTGCATGAACACTGTTGAATTTCGTGTTATAGCCTTGAAGTTTAAACTTAAAGACTTTAACTTATGAGCAACAACACCCTTCACCCTTAACGGTCCCAAAACAAATTCAGAACAGAAGACTAGGCGATTCAATATCTGGCTGAGACAGCCCAAACTACATCTTGGGAACAACAACCAACCGCGTTTCACATCCTGATCTACTAACATAAAAATAAATTGTCTAGATGTCTCAGCCCATTTATAAGAGCTATAATTTTGGGAAGCAACAAAGTCTATATTGGCCACTGTGGCAACGTTTGCTTTTCGAAATCGAAATGACCACTTGTCTAAGATGCTAGATACGTGACTTCCGTCGATTTGGTGCACTTGGTGGTAGGTATGGTTCGTTGGTACATCTGGATCTGGAGAGCACCAGGTTGCTGAGTGGAAACCTTGGAAGCCTAGCGCTGCTTATTACCGTTTTTATAGACTCTTACACATTTGTAATAAGGAAGACGTGCAGAGTACTGCCATGTGACCACCATATGGTTATATTTAAAAAAAGAAAAGTTTTAAGGTTTTTAGTTGAAAATGCATCTGAAAATACTTTAATCTCGGCTGGCAGGCTTGAGGCTGAAACCAAATTCTCTGGGATCTATATCCGGCTGAACAAAAATTCTGCCAGATGGCTGAATTTTGTTTAGTAATGCGTACACTTACAAGGGTTTTTCAACAGGGACGCTACAAAAGTAGAGCAACAGGGACAGCAAACGACGCCATATTTCTTGCCGCTCTTTTGACATTTCTCTTCAGTAAAGTTTGCCATTTCATGATGGAAAGATATACGAGCCAACAACGAGTCGAAATTATTAAAATTTACTACCGAAATTCGGAGTCAGTGGCCTAAATGTTAAGAGCGTTACGTCATCGAAAAATCATCTTAAGGGATGAGGCTCATTTCTGGGTGAATGGCTTCGTCAATAAACAAAATATGCGGTATTTGTCAGGCAGCAATCCACACGTACTCCATGAGTCATCATTGCATCTCGAAAAAATAACGGTTTGGTGTGGTTTATGGGCCGGCGGCGTCATTGGGCCGTACTTCTTCAGTGATGATCAAGACCGGCACGTTACTGTGAATGGGGATCGCTACCGTTCAATGATAACCGAATATTTTTGGCCCCAATCGGATGATATGGACTTGGAGGACATGTGGTTCCAACAGGACGGCGCCACAAGCCACACAGCGAATGTCACAATCAATTTATTGGAAACCAAGTTTGGAGAACTTGTTATCTCACGAAATGGTCCAGTCGCTTGGCTGCCTCGGTCGTGCGATTTGACGCCGTTAGACTATTTCCTGTGGGGTTACGTCAAGTCTATGGTCTATGCCAACAAGCCAGCGACGATTGATGAACTTCGTACGAATATCGAAGGTGAAATTGCAGCAGTATCGGCCGATTTATGGTTGAAAACTGTCGAAAATTGGGTTCAGCGTCTGGACTTCTGCAAGCGTGCCCGTGGTGGCCATGCAAAAGAAATCGAGTTCCATTCATAATGGCATCGAACTTACTTTCACAGGAATAAAGAATTTCATTGATATCCAAAACCGTTTTTGTTTTATTTAAAAAAACTTTTTGTAGCGCTCTTATTGAAAAAAATACGATACTTTCCTCAGGCTTCCTCCTCAAGGTCCCTTTGGATAAGGAACTCCCTTCGAGGATTCCGACCAGTACTTTCCTTAGTTTGCTCACTAGGGACAAGGTTTCCCTAAGAGGATTCCGCCAGATCTTTCCGTAGGCTACCTCTTCAAGGTTCCTTTGGACAAGGTTCCCCAAGGGTTCCGAGTTCCGACCTGTATTTTCCTTAGTTTGATGCTCACTAGGGACAAGGTTTTCCCATCACAATCTGTTGTTATTGTTTTTCTTCCCGACTTAAGTCCCTGACGCTATCTAAAATCTTCAATATCTATGCTGACTTCATAGAGCCTGTTGATGCAGATGAAGATGACTGCCAAACTCAATATTGATAGGTACAATTTTTGAAAATTCTGAATGAAAACAGGGACAAAATATAAAGTTAGATACATACTTCATATAGAGCTTCCACTTATCACAAAACATTTTAAAACACGAGTATAAAACCTTACGAATTGTAAGAAATCGTATTCAATTTATATCTCATTTTAATTACCTGGGAATGTAATTAGTTCTTTAATTTAAAACATGCAATCGAAGGTACCTATATGTATCTACCGATGGATGTAATTAATCTCATGTAATTATCTTCCAAGGTTTTCCTCCGCCTTCTTTGCTCATTTCCACATATAAGCTAACGTGTATATTCATTTTCAATTAAAATGTCCTTTTGCCCGTGTACCTTAGAAGGACTTTTCAACACACATTCATTTTATACGTGAAATTAATCTACCAACGAAGACACGGTCCTATTCAATTAATCCGTCTACCTCGAGAGCTGATTAATTAGTTTCCCTTTACGTCTCCTTTTTGTAGGTTTTTTTTCGTTGTTCTTATTTTTTTCTTTGCTTAAGAGGCATCTCACTGATTAGAGAAATAATTGGTTGGGTTGGGCAATAAATAGACTTCTTTATCAGGATGATGGTGTCCTATTAGAAGGACCAAGAAGAATAACAGTCTTAATTAATCAAATACAATTTATTAATGATATACATTCATATTGATATAGATTTTTATCCCAATTAAGTGTCTATTTCGCGAGAAAAACTTGTTGTTTATCCAATAAATCCATGATCGCAGGGATGACGTGAGGAAAGAGATTCGGTGACAAAGACACTAACAAAGCCGAATGAGGCCGACTTGTAAGTTGAGTCTTACATCTATATGCGCGAAGAGTACCATTGTTGACAAGATAGACCTCATATTCACCCTTTAGGAACTCGATAGGTGTGAATACTTGCACAGATGGAACAAGAGATAGAGGTCCCAATGTGACGTACTTAAATTGGTGAGTTAGGTCCCTCATTGAAGTCTTCATTTCGCAAAATTTCAGCGAATAGTTCTTGATATCGTCGAAGTTTATAACATTATCAGGCATTTTGGTATGGGACTGGTGTTTTACTTCCACCGGGGAGAGGTTGCGATCATAGCAGTCACCATCAATTCCCACTGGGATATCGCAGGCATGATAAGGTTGTATTTTGGGAAGTTCCCACTTTAGCCCATTAACACGAAGAACAGCCTCTGGCGATAGAGGACTAATGTCGTCATGGCATACAAAATTACCGAGGCAAATTGCTCTCGGTAAGAAAATCCGATTTTTTGTTCTAGTGTCTTCGAGCTGGCCGAATCTTTCCGGACATTTAACATACAACTCGTAGATGGCCTGAGCATCCATCAGACTAATTGGAATGGCTGAAGTGACTTCGCCAGTTGGCATTAAACCACTATCCAATCGACCTCCAGACATACCTTTGAAGTGTTTCTTGCGTTCCTCGAACTGCCAAAGTATTGGAATGATGTGACCACAATCAAGCACGTGTGTTGAAACTGGTAAAATGTGATTTCTGAGTCTCATTACTTCACCGAGTATAGTACCTATGAACTTACCTGTCTGCGGAACTTCAATGTTGAGCCGTTTATCGACTGTCAGTGAGTGACAGTTCTCACGCGTTATACAGAAATTATAGTCCAAATGATTAAAATATGGTCGAGCTTGCAAATAAGTCTTCTGATCGAAGACCGTTTCAGTACCTTGAAAAAGATAACTAATGTCGGGATCTGTGCTTTTGGTTATTTTCCCCCGAAGCACTAAAAGCAATCTCTTCACATGATATGTTGCTGAACTTATTGATTGAAAATTGCTGAAAGTATTTCGAAAATTATTTATTATTTCTGAAAACATTTCTCCATTATGCGGAGTTGTTTTCCAGTTGTTTTTCGTATTCTCATCGGGACAAAACCAAGAGCCACCTGGTTTTGTAGGAATTGGAAATGGCAAGCATTCAATTGATGGTGTCACGTCTATAGAAAAGAAAAATAAACGAATTAAAAGTTAATCAATTTCAAAAATTCAGTTCGTGTACTTTTACACCGATGGAATAAGGCTTGAAGGGCAACTTTAGCTAAGAAAGCTTTTGCTGATAAAATCTGTTTATCAGAGAAATTTCCGCAGATTTTTTTGTAAACTATTCGTACGATTGACATTTTTCAAATTTGTTTTATTTTATTTTTATTTTGTACGTTACGAATTCGTGATAAAAGTGATTGTTTTTTTTTCAAAATTATTGAGTGGATTTCAGAGTTCCATGGAATGGAATAACTTTTTAAGTATTTCGCAGGCAATTCACTTTGAGACGGTCGTCAGGACAGTTGCGAAGTTCGTAGAGAAAATTGGCAGGTTCTATTGTGTGGATGGTCGTCACATCGAGCGACTGGAGATCAGTTGAAAATCTCTACGAAATTTGCGATTGTCTCATCCTAAAATGTTGGCTTTATTCTAGATGTCCAACCATGTTCTGTTATATAAAGGTTTAAATCTTGTTGTAAATATTCTATGTGTATAGGGAAGTGTTCAAGTCAGCTCAGAGGGTCTTAAACCAAGCGAAGTAAGCGAAACGAAGCCGGATGTCATAATATCGTTCCTGCAACTGCAAAGGATGTTTAATGTCCATGGTATTCCACAGTTCTTAAGGATTCTGCCATAAGTTAAGAACTATGCCAAATTGGCAACACCGTTTACAGATCACTCGTATGCATAGACAGGACGCCAAGAGCAAGCGTTTCAGAAAGTAAAGGAGGTGCTTACTTATCATCCCATTCTTACATTATTCAAACCAGATTGTGCACATGAAGTGCATGCCATTGCGTCTCTCTTGAAATTGATGGGGAGTCTGCTACATTGGTTCTAACTACAGGCGTATGATTTGGAAACCGCTCATCAGCCTAGAAAAGCAACTGCACAAGTGTACGGTTGGATCTGCCAACAAGTGGAAGAAGTATTTAAGCAGTGGTAGACGCTTCAGCATTAATCGTGAATGTATACACATCTGCCGAGGATTGGTAAGCGAGAACAAAAGCTTCGATCGGGAAGCAGCTTCGAAGCAACTATGTTCTTCGAGGTCAAAGGAGGTGGGTGAGGCCGCGATGTGGATAGTTACAAGTGCCATAAGATGATGGAGGTTCTTGAAAGTATATCACAATGGCGTGTTAAACCTGGCTGACGAGAAGACACTCGACAGAATAACGGAGACGTTTTGCTTCCCGAAGACGAGAAGATTTACTAGGAGCTATTTTAATTGTTTTACTGAGTGTGCCTACACCATGCGGGGAAAGGTGGTATGTCATAAGAAAAATTGCATAGCATTGAACGGGTTCCTATTTCTTTTGATTTGATACTGTGCCTTTCATAAAGGTAAACACTGATAACAGGTATGATCGCGAGGTTGGAGAACTGTACGAAATACACCATTTTGCAAGCTATAAAGATTATTTCAAAGGTGTCCTTAGAGTACTTGTATACTCATGGAAGTGGCTCATGACAGAGCTACGCGGTTCGCTTAGGGGATTCTATGAAGTAAGACTGCTCTACCGGAGTCCGTTTGTTGTCACTAAGGTAATGTTTAATATGTCTTGGAAGACACGCCTGAAGGAACTTGAGTACTGTCATGGCATCCGACAAAATGAAACGTTGATGCTTGCTCCTGGAAGAAGATCTGTTTGGAGATGCCATCAGTAATCGTAATATATACCAAAGACGCTACCAATAATTGAAGGATGGCCAAATTTTTGAATCGACATACAGCATAAATACTAAAGAGCTATCGATGAGAGAGGGAGTAATCGACGCGGAATAGAGTGAAAAAGTTGTCAAAAATGAAGTCAGAATATTGAATTTATAATTCTATTTTTCAATTAAAATCTTCAAAATTAAGAACAATCTTACAACGACGCGCGGGTAGATGCTGGGATCTTAATTACTTACGAGTACTTAAGGTGGGGCAATAACCCAGAGTGGTCGTGGACCTAAACCAACGAGCTTCTTCGAGCCAGCTCGGTCCCCAGATAGTTGTGTCTAGTTTCACACGACAAGTTGGTTGTAGTCCTTTTCCACTTGCGTGTGCCACCTTAGTTGGGCTCTTCCTCTACTATGCCGCCGCAGATTTTGGTTGGATTCAAAAAATTTCCAGGTCGAATCTTTGGTGTCCATACGCTTTAAACGACCCAGCTACCTCAGTTGTTGGGTTTTTACATTTCTACCTAGATCGGTCTCGCTGTACAGTTCTTTTCAGTTTTATGTTATATCTTCTCGTTCACTCCCTGTTTATACAGACTAGACCGAAAATCACCCGGACAATCTTCCCCTCAAAACAACCAAAAAACGTTTTTATCCACCTTTGAATAGGTCCATGCCCCTGTACCACATAGCAGTACCGGCAAGATGCTAGGATCTAGGTTATTATAAAACTATTAAAGAGTCCTTAAGGAGCTTGTACCTAAGAAGCTTTGTTGGCTTATCTGATACTTAGGGCCAGTTTCACAGTCAGAAAAGTGACACTTAAGTGGGGAATTTGAAATATTAATTCCCAATATCACCGTTCACTGTTACCTGAATAAGTGGCACTTAAGTCTCCGATGTTGGTGACTTAAGTTCCACTTACGCTAGCTATGAAATTTAGCTTAAATTCCTAATATGAGAAACTTAAGTGCCACTTATTTCGGTAAGTGTCGACTGTGAAACTGGCCCTTAAACACTTAATGCTCCTTGTAGTTCGATAAGATTTCTTACGTTTTCAATCTCAAGAACTTTTTTAACGAAAATGTGTTCTTAAAATTTCTTCAATTTTTTATTTATTTCAGATCTTCGAAGATCATTATCATTTCGAGCATAATAGGTTATCAAAGCGTTCTGCGTTGCCAGCAGATCATCATCAAAAACGTCTCGGTGATGATGATCGAGTGCATTGGGCGAAACAACAAGTAGCCAAACGACGACAAAAACGTGATTTCATTCGGATGCGGCCTTCGAGTAAGTCATCAAGATCGTTGTCATTGGTGGACAGTATGCAGTTTAGTGATCCAAAATGGCCGCAAATGTGGTATTTGGTAAGACTTCTTCTTTAGGAAAAATTAAAAAAAATAAAAAATATTATAAAACTTTCATATTTCTCAGAATCGTGGTGGTGGTCTTGATATGAATGTGATACCAGCATGGAAAGAAGGCATCACGGGGAAAGGTGTGGTTGTGACAATTCTCGACGATGGTCTAGAGTCCGACCATCCGGACATTGAAGCCAATTTCGTAAGTTTAGCTCGACATTTGTGTGAGATGATTTTTTTTATTTTATTTAAATGATACACTTAATTGCAGGATCGTGATGCATCGTACGACGTCAATGGTCACGATACAGACCCTATGCCACACTACGATATGACGGATTCCAATCGCCACGGAACACGTTGTGCCGGTGAAGTTGCTGCCACTGCCAATAATTCAATTTGTGCCGTCGGGATTGCTTATGGGGCTAGTGTCGGTGGAGTACGGATGTTGGATGGTGATGTAACAGATGCCGTCGAAGCTCGATCGTTGAGCTTGAATCCGCAGCATATTGACATCTACAGTGCGTCCTGGGGTCCCGACGACGATGGTAAGACTGTTGACGGTCCTGGTGAACTTGCGTCGAGAGCTTTCATAGAAGGCGTGACCAAAGGCCGCAGTGGCAAGGGAAGCATTTTCATCTGGGCATCGGGCAATGGAGGTCGTGAACTCGATAATTGTAACTGTGATGGTTACACGAACTCCATTTGGACCCTGTCGATATCAAGTGCCACAGAGGATGGTCATGTGCCGTGGTATTCGGAGAAATGTAGTTCGACTTTGGCCACCACATACAGTAGCGGGGGACAGAGTGAAAAACAGGTTGTGACAACAGACTTACATCATTCCTGCACGGTTTCTCACACGGGAACGTCAGCATCAGCGCCATTGGCTGCTGGTATTGCGGCCTTAGTTCTAGAGTCCAATTCAAACCTCACGTGGCGAGATCTCCAGCACATAGTTGTTCGAACAGCTAAGCCAGCGAATCTTAAGGATTCATCATGGTCCAAAAACGGAGTGGGTCGCCGAATAAGCCACTCATTCGGTTATGGATTAATGGACGCCGCTGCAATGGTTCAAGTTGCACGTACGTGGAAGATGGTGCCAGAACAGCAGAGGTGTGAAATCAATGCGCCACACGTAGACAAGTAAGTTGTGCTTTATTATAAGTTGCCTATTAAATTTTTTTTATTGATTTCCTATTTTTTTTGTCATAAATGAAGGATCATTCCAGCCAGGGGTTATATTACTTTGCAGCTAACGGTAAAGCATTGCTCATCTGTGAATTATTTAGAGCATGTACAAGCTAAAATTACACTGACATCCCATCGTCGAGGAGACATTCAACTTTATTTGAAATCACCAGCTGGCACCAAAGTGACACTTCTGACATCGAGGTAAGTTTATGTTGTTTATCTGGTTCTTGTTGTCGTTGTTCTTGTTTAAAATAAGGACAAGAGCTTTTGTATGTAGAACCTCGTCCGCAACAGAATTATTTATTTAATTTTTTTATTTTGGTGAGCGTAGCGAAACGTGCGAATGGCGTTACTCAATTGGAGTTGGGTACCTAGAGATTATGAAATTTAATGCTTGATTTATTACTTGCGTTGGCGTTGGTGTCCTGCTTCGCCACATTTTTCGTTTCCACCCTTCTGAATTGTACGAATTAAGAAAACAAACAGAGAAATAGTCGTGGTGGTGGTGGTGTCTGTGGGGTTAAGTTGAAAAAAAATCGCACTCACACGTTTCAAAAACGCTAGTTTTTAATGCATGAAATGAAATGAAATAAAAGCTAAAGCTTATCTCCGAAAATTCGCATTGCAATGGGCATGAGTTAGTTGAGCTATGTAGGTATATAAGGGTTTTCCAATAAGAGGTGTTATTTTGAATAGCCCGCTATTTCGGTAGCTGTTACTTTTGAAGCTGTCATTTTTTGACATTTGACAAGTAGAAACTACGCCATTAATAAAAATGGAACGATACACGCTTCAACAACGCATTGAAATTATTAAAATTCACTATAAAAATGGTGAAAATTTGGCAGAGACGGTTCGTAAAACTAAAACATTTTTGGGTCGTCGTGAAGCACCTTGTCGGACCGCAATACAGAAATCGGTGGACAAATTCGAGCTGTTGGGACAAGTTAGTGATGTGAAGAATAAAACCCGTGCACGTCGCTCAAGAACAACTGAGAATATTGCTGTTGTAGCCCAAAGTGTTGAAGAAAACCCAGGTTTGTCCATTCCTCGTCGTTCTTTGGAATTAGGCATTCCACAAATGTCATTACACCGTATTTTGCATAAAGACTTGGGTCTTAAGGCTTATAAAGTTCAGTAAACACAAGAACTCAAGCCGGCTGATCATCAACAACGTCGTGTCTTTGCTGATTGGGTCCTTGAAATGCATGGAAATGATCCGGAATTTCATCGAAAAATCATCTTGACTGATGAGGCCCATTTCCACCTCGGAGGCTACGTCAACAAGCAAAACTGTCGCATCTGGGGCTCGGAAAACCCAAGAGTTATTGTTGAAAAGCCTCTCCATCCTCAACGCGTGACTGTTTGGTGCGGTTTATGGTCCGGCGGGGTCATTGGACCTTACTTTTTCGAAAATGAGGCTGGAGCAACAGTTACGGTCAATGGATTGCGCTATCGAGAGATGATTAATGATTTTTTATGGCCGGAATTGGATGTTATTGATCTGGGCAACGTTTACTTTCAACAAGACGGCGCTACGTGCCACACAAGCAATGAAACCATCGATCTTTTACGGGAAAAGTTTGCGGACCGTGTTATCTCTCGAAGAGGTGATCACAATTGGCCACCGAGATCTTGTGATTTAACACCTTGCGACTTCTTCCTTTGGGGCCACGTGAAAGATAAGGTCTACGTCAACAGCCCAGCGTCGATTCAAGACCTCAAAGATGGAATTCGTGAGGCTATCGAGGACATAGGGCAGCCACTTTGCGATTTGGTTATGGAAAATTTCATGAAAAGGATATGGTCCTGTAAGCGTGGTCGTGGCGGCCATTTGGCTGATGTTGTGTTCCATTATTAACAGCATACCCTCCTCTTTATAATGAAATAAGCATCCGATCATTTATCTCAAAAAATGCCATTTTTCTTTGAATATCAAAATAACACCTCTTATTGGAAAACCCTTTATATGTATTATATTGTATATGTACATGTGTTTTTTGGCGTCATATTGTATACGTCAATGAAAAATTATAAGTATACATACATTTATGTATGCCTTTTACCCAAAATTGATGAATTTCGAGATCTATTTCAGGAGTCAGGCTTAGAAATCATTTGCGTTTCAGAAAGTTGGTTCGGGATAAGCATTAATGATAGGATGTACTCGCTGCGAGGTTACGAGGTGTTTCGGGCCGATAGGCCCAGTCGTGGAGGGGTGTATCTCTTTTCATAAGGGAGCATCTTAGGTGTAAACTGCGATGTGCTTCAAAACCGGGGAGTGAGATGGAGTACGCGGTTGTATATCTGGTGGGTCCAGTGAGTAAACTTCTCATTGGCATAGTTTACACACCCAATAACTCCATTAGTTTAACACCTTTGATAAATGTTTTGGAAGAAGTTTCACTCAATTGCTCAAATGTACTCATGTGTGCTGATTTCAATAGCAATTTACTGGTTGAAAATAATCTCGGCGATAGCTTGAGCATATATGACTTATCGACTTACGATCAGTCATGACAAAATTAATCTCGCACGCTTCGTAAGGAGCTCCAAGTGGTTCAACGACTAGGAAGGAAAGTTCCTAGATTTCGTGTGGTATCACAATGGACCAACTATGGTCTAAGTGTGTCAAGCTTTCTGCTTGGCAGCCAACTTAAAATAATCTAACCTAACCCTCGACTTAAAAAAAGTAATTCTCTATGATTAACTTTCTGCAGCAGCCTTTTCAAGACCTGACTTAATTTACTTAATATTTGACTTCATTTTTTCTTCAACAGTTCCAAGCTACTTTAAATATGGAGACCTTAGGGGCATTGACGCGACGCTAATGCATTAAAGGAGCAAAGAAGGGATACAAAGTGTGCTATTCTGTTATTTACTATATGCAATCTTCTAGTGAAGAAATAGAGTTCCTCAATGAACAAATTTAAATTCTGTATGATTCTCATGCACCATTAAAAACTAGAGCTCTAGACCATCGTAACCCCTCATGGTTCACTGACCAAATTCGATCTCCCGTGCATGCTATAGAAACGACATCGCTTGTCAGAACTCCGCCTATAGTTTACTGTTCCTTTTGAAATAAGGTTGTTGTCGAAATAAGGAAAATTAAGTCTCAGGTACATTCCAACCGTCTTAACTCCTCCTTGACCCTAGTACGCAGCTGATGCGAAACGAAAAATCCCATACAAAAATGACACAAAGAAAGCACGCTGTTCGATGAGCGAAATTGATAATTGTTTCATATATTGCATATCTTTTTTCGCAGCCAGTTACACTTAATGCTTTAAGTTCTTATCACTTGCCAGTCTGCACTTCCCTTCAAAATTCTGTAAGTCAAAGTAATTTGATTTGTTAATTATAACTTATAACTATGCCGGTGCAAACTGAAATCGATTCACTTCTTATATTTCTGAAAATTTAAACCAAAGAAGAATAACTATATCGACTGCATTACTTCGACTGATCAGATTGATCGTCTCATAGATTATTTTATGGAAGTTCTAAACAGAGCATCTGAGTTATCTATTCCTAAGACCCAATATTTTCATATAAATCAAATCAATTTGCCTGAATATATCGTACGAAGAAAATGGATTCGGCTCAGGCTTGATATTTTTAAGAATAATATTAAGATTTTGAACACAAAAATAAAAAACGAAATATGCATCTTTAAAAATTAAAATTGGAATAACCTGTTATTTAGTTTTAATAAGGGGTCTAAACCTTTCTGGAAGGTTACGAAAATAATAAAGAAAAAAAGTTCAAACATTCCGCCTCTTCGAGTCAATGACAATATTCTTGTTAATCAATTGGAAAAAGTAACCGCACTGGCTGACTCTTTTTGCCAAAATCATACATTATCATCACATCTTATTGATATTAACACTGAAAATATTGTCAAAGATACGCTTACTGAGCTCAATTTCTTACCAAGCAACGTTAATAGCAACAACTTTTTAAAAAACAGTTCAGTGAAGGAGGAAATCAAAAAAATCATCTGGGCTTGACGGGATGAGCAACAGATTAATTAAAGCCTTACCTTCAACGGCCACCAAATTTCTTCCAATGGTTTTCAATTGTTGTATGATTCCTTCATATTTCCCTAATGATTGGAAAATAGCAAAAGTTGTAGCTATATGAAAACCTGGTAAAGCAAAGGCTGATCCTAATAGTTATAGGCCTATAAGTTTATTAAGTAGTATAAGTAAACTGTTTGAGAAGCTTATTAAACAACGACTGTTATACCATATTGAGGATGGAAGCTTATAACCATATGATCAGTTTGGTTTTAGAGCCGGACAATCCACAAGCCACCAAATTTTACAAATTAAAAATCACGTCAAAAGTAATTTAAGTTCAAAGCTATCGACTGGTCTAGTTCTTCTTGACGTCGAAAAAGTCGTCGACACTGTGTGGCACCAAGAGTTGATTTACAAACTTTGTATTTTTAATTTCCCGACATATCTTGTTAAACTAGTACGGAGCTTTTTACTTAACAAAAAGTTTGCTGTATACGCGGGCAGTGTAAAATCATCTTTATATGATATAGTAAGTGGCGTTCCGCAGGGTTCTATGCTAGGGCCCATACTTGCCATATTTGGACTTTAACACTAAATTAGCTATGTTTGCCGACGACACAGCCCTTTTTTTATCCAGTATTTTCCCTCAAGACGCCCTCCAAAGTTTACAATGCTCACTGAATATCCTACAAGCTTTTGTTTGTTGTTGTAAAAGGAAAATCAAGGCTAATGCTCAAAAATCGCAGACAATCTGGCCGATAATCAGATTTATTGCCACAAACAATGTTACAGCTAAACTTTACTGATATCGCTTGGTCTGAAAGCTGCAAGTATTTGGGTCTTACACTTGATAAGAAATTTACTTTTGATAAACATATTACCAACACTATCAACAAAACGATATCTTGCTTGTAATACGAATTTTATACTCATTCATAAATCGCAAATCGGGTCTTAGCATGCATAATAAGATGTTAATAATCAAAACTATTTTCCAGCCTTTACTCACTTATGGTGCGGTTTGACTGTGCTGAGACCCATTTAAAAAAGATTCAAAGAGTTCAAAACAAAATATTAAAATTAATGCTAATGTTAAGCAAATTAAGCTTGTACTACATAACCTACAAGACAACTTTTTTAAAAGATGTTCTCATTCCGATAATGAGCTAATTTTTAATCTCCTCTTAAATTAGATATTTTTTATGGGTTTATGTGGAATTTTAGTTTTTAAGCACAAATAAGCTACATGAAGATGAGAATCAACGGCAGCCATTTTAATTTGCCTACAAGCTTGAACTGTCAGATATCAGATAAAAAATGAGCAGGTGTGTATAAAAACCTCACACATAGACAATAGGGATCTTCACACGCCTGGTTAAATTGTTGTTGCAATTCACATCTATTCATCGACGCGAGATGAAATTACAAATACAACAATGCAAACAAATGGGTTTTGGAGGGTGAAAGGTACGAAACATTCTCAGCTAATCTGTGTTTTTAAGTTTCATACAAGGTTTTTTTTTCTTGTTGTATTAAAATTCATTTAAATTATATTAATTTTAATATCAAAAATATTGAAGTTGTAAAGAATTTAATTTTCTATATCTCTTAAATCAACATACATAAATGGAAACAAAATTATCGAACTGCAATAAAATAAATAAATATATTTGGAAAGGTCTTTGCTCTTTTTTCGCACTCAATTAATTGCCCGGACCATTAATTGTTTGCGGAAAAGTAACATTTGACATTTGTTTGTGTTTCTATTTGTTCTGTAATTTTTTTGCGTTTGTGTTCGTTTTTTTTTTTTGCAAATGGTGACGCTTTCAGTTGTCATTTTTTCGCTGTGGTTTCCGCAAGCATTTTGCTGTCGTCTTGGAGACTATCGAAAATTTAATTTCGCATCAGCAGCATACTAGTTATGAAAAAACTTATGTAAATTAGGCATTGGAAAAACAAGTTTTTGTTGTTGATATAAACTCCCTTAATGCTAAATTCGTTTCTGCACCATCTTCTGCTGCTTTGATTGACGCAGAAAATCGGGTTTTGTCCACACCTTTCCATCAGAAACTTCAGTCAGTTTCCAGTTTTAGTTTTCAAACTGCCAATAATTTTGCTTTATAATATAACCCACATTTTTAATATTATTTTTGTGTCTGGAGAATAACCCGCACAGTGGAAAAAAACTACCTACTCCCAAAAATTTTAGGAAAGATAAATGCAGTCTTTAATACCGTTCCTTTCAAAAGCTTTTGAGCGGTTTTGGAAAAAACAAATGAATATTGTTTTAAGTCGGACTAAACTTTTAACTCTTAAGCAATCGTTGTATTACTTCCCTTATAAGTTTAATCGAATATTTGCGGCAGTCAATGGATAAAGATAACATTTCGTTTCTAGTTTTATTGGACTTTTCAAAAGCTTTCGACTTCGTAGATCATTCTGTCTTGTATAAAACTTTGTTGAGAACTTAACTTTGTATCTAGTGCTGTTAAGCTAATTGATTTCTACCTTACGGGAAGAATGCAAGCTGTCGAAGCCAACAACAGGCTCTCTAATTTTTTGTTGACGGCAAAGGATGTTTCACAAGGATCAATATTAGGTACTCTTTTGTTTTCCTTATATACATATAAACGAAATTACTACCGTTATAAAACACTGCAACTCATCCATATATGCTGACGACGTACAATTGCAATTACATAAGTTCTCCAATTGGTCTTTTGGAACACTTTTTTTGCTGTCTAAGGACGGGTTCTTAAGGAAGATCTGGGCAACTCATTCATCCCAGATACTCTTCCCTTACATCTGAACGTCAATTTTATACGCCTTTGGAATTGCCTACCTCGGAAGATTAGGAAACTCATCGAGAGTACAAAGAGAAATAAAAAATCATTCCAAGTGATCCCAATTCTATCTGTATGCCTGTATGTCTGGCTATCTGTACCTCGACTCACAGTCTAAGCCATACCATTTTCTTGAAATTTTGAACTTAAAGTTTAAAATTCTAAACGACTTGAACTTCAAGAGCAAGTTCGTGCGATCCAGTTTCATTAAGAAGCCAAAAATCCTCTTTCTATTGATCTCAGTTTCTTAATTGAGACTTTGAGTGAAAAATCGTTCAACTATAGTCCCGTCCTATCCTACTTTCACTTCATTTGCCAGTAAATTGATGTTAATATCAGAAATGAATAACTCCTGTATAAGTTAAGAATGCTTCAGCGTTACCAAGTAACCGTTCCTTGTTGCTCCTTTTTGGCATTCAATCTTAACATGCACATCATAAATTGCCGATGTACAAAAGTCCTTGTTCAATTTCCACTTTAATGAAGGTACAAACATAGCTCTATTCTGTATCTATATATCTATATACATAGGTACATCAAGTTATTTATATATGTACCTACTTCAATTTCGATTAGATATATATTGCTCGAACTAACAAGGAACGAATCTAAAAATAATGATTCCCGCAGGGCTTCAGACAGTACTAGAATAAAATCCTGCCACTTACCACCCTAATTCGATTATTCCACCTTCAAATCAAATTTATCATACACCTACCTACAATCAAAATCAAGATTGCATACTCTGATTGTAACGAAGTGTAGAGAAGATGAAAAAAAAAAAAAAAAAACGAATCCTTGATTGGTAGGTTGGTACTCAAAAGTGACTGAAGTAGAAATCCCTGTTCCGTTTTTACATCAGAGTTTCCTGTTGGTCAAAAGGTGTTCGAGAAATGAAATTGGACTCGCGTTGCCTCCGAATTATATCCTTTCCCAATTGTTGTCACTTTGCCAATTTCCATAGAAACCAACCAGCAATAATAATCAATACAATAGGTAATCCTTGTGATAAAAAATATCCATTGGGCAATTTATTTGTTTTTTTTTCTCTTTTTTTTTTTTTTTTGAGTCGTCTCCTCTATTTTTTGTGTTTTTTTGTCGTCGTTATTAAACTAGGGGTGCTCTCTTTGGAAATTCCTGAAAGATTTTCAATTTTTTTTTATCTAATAACTTAAAGTAGGTATACCTACCAATTAGCGAAGAAAAGTTGTTCGATTAACATTAACCATTAACAGGGTTTCCTTTCAATTTTCATTCAAACGAAAAATTTTCCATGCAAGAAAATAATTTTCATTAATTATATAGATGCAAGAGAAAATTCTGCAAATGATGAAACTGCAAGACTTAGATGCAATAAATAGTTTTTTCTCAAGTTTTTTTTTAACATAATTAAAAAAAAAGAAGAAATAAGAAGTAACATACATGGATATCAAAACGAAATTTTTAAATAAATTCAATGAAAGAAAAATAACTTTTTTTTTTCATTTGATTCTTTAATTTTTATTCTTTGAGTTTCAGTGAACTCAATTTGTAGAGTTTCCGTGACACCTCTTCCATGACCTCGCGTTTGATTTGTAGACTTTTGTTATTTTAAGATTTTTCCAGTGAGCGTGGGTTAGGTTTGTTAGGGTGGTCCTTATTTGGAATTTGTATGCTGCAAGTTTCAAGTCTCTATATCTTATAGGCGTTAGGCAATAACGCCCAAATCAATTTGGAAATAACGCCCAAATTTTGTATCGCCCAAAAAAATTGGAAATATCGCCCAAATGGTTTCAATGTAAATTGTGTTGCAAAATTTGGGCGTTATTTCCTCAATTTTGGGCGGTATTTCCAAAGTGGAATTTCAATGAAACTTGCTGCGCATAAACCCTCATACGTACCTCACTGTTTATTTCATTAAAGTGAAATAAAGTTGATTTGATTTAAAACGGAGTTGTTTCAGTGCAATTATTGGCAAGATTTTGATTTGGGCGTTTTTTCCTAGCATTTTGGCGTTATTTCCTTTTCCTGGATCTTTTTTTGGGCGTTATTTCCCATTTAACTTTTAAAATTTTTATTTTGGGTGTTTTTTCCTTTACAAAGAATTAAAAAAAAATGGAAAACGCCCAAATCGAGAAAAAAAAAACCAAAACAACAATTGTTCAGAATTTTTTTGGGTAACATTTCCAAATCGATTTGGTCGTTATTTCTTTGGGCGTTATTGCCTAACGCTTATCTTATTGTCTAGAGCTGACATTAAATTTTGGGTGTGTTAAAAATGTGACTTTTTTGTTTATTTTGTGATATGCACCTTTGTGTGCCTATTTCTGTAGCCAGTTTTTTTTTTATTCAGGTGGACGAAGCTGGGAATCGAACCCAGGGGTGGAATCGGCTAAGGTGATTTTTATTGTCGCTTTCACGATAGCTGTTTCTATCCTTTCTATAGGGAATGATAGAGCTAGCAAATCGTAAAAACGACAATCACTTAATAGAGCGATCACTTTAGTCTTACGCGATACGGGCCCAGATTTCCGGCATGACATTCCTGCCGGCTTCTACTTGGGAAGTCTACTCTCCGGATAATTCTTCACTTTTCGTAGGCATATTGTAAAAAGTGATTCGTATATGGTTGACAGAAATAATGTTGATAGATTGGCTTCTATATGTAACATACCTAAAATAATATTGGGTGTTGTAGGGTAGTTTGAGCATTCTCAAAATTGAATGTCTCTGAAGCCTTTTCATTTCTTCAAACTTAAAATACACCTATAGCCAGTCCCCGTCACTCATGCTTATACAGAAGAGTTTTAACAGGCAATCCACAGATAATTGCTCTTCGGGGTAGACATTTTAAATATGCCCGCCTAACCTGATTTATCTTTGATTTAAAGCTTGTATATACTAGCTTCTCTATTGATTACAAGAAATTTTGACTTGAAAGCTTGAAATGGCAATTTGCAGATAAAAAATGAGAAAGTATGTGTAAAAACAACCTCACACATAGCCAGTATAGGGATCTTCACACACAACGTTAAATTGTTGTTGCAATTCACATCTATTCATCGACACGAGATGAAGTTACAAAAACAACAATATAAAGGGTGATTAGCATACGGTGTGACAAAAAGCTAGAGCGTATGGAAGGGGGGTCTATTCCCCCCGTTTAGCCAGGAGGGCAATCTTCTAAAAAAAATGACTTAAAACAGAAAAAAAAATTAAAAAACAACGGTTATAACGGGTGATTTTTAAGCTGGTTTGGTTTTGGCAACACTGGTTTTGACAGCTGACGTGTGTTTAGTACCTTGTGTCACTGTCAAACAGCTTCAGTTTGGTTTGCAATTTAACCATGGATCGTCTTAAAAATGAACAACGCTTGCAAATTATTCAATTTTACTATCAAAATTCGTGCTCGGTTCGAAATGTTCATCGCGCGCTGCTTGTGTTCAGCGATGAGGCTCATTTTTGGTTGAATGGGTACGTAAATAAGCAAAATTGCCGCATTTGGAGTGAAGATCAGCCAGAAGCATTGCAACAGCTACCAATGCATCCCGAAAAAGCCACTGTTTGGTGCGGTTTATGGGCCGGCGGCATTATTGGGCCTATTTCTTCAAAGATGATGCGAATCGCAGCGTTACTGTCAATGGTGAACGCTACCGAGCGATGATAACAAACTTTTTTTTGCCCGAAATGGAAGTTCTTGACTTGCATGACATGTGGTTTCAACAAGACGGTGCCACATGCCACACAGCACGCGAAACAATGGCGCAATTGCGAGGCGAGTTTGGTGAACAGTTAATTTCACGTTTCGGGCCGGTCAATTGGCCGCCTAGATCGTGCGATTTGACACTATTAGATTATTTTTTGTGGGGGTATGTCAAGGCTAATGTGTATAGGGACAAGCCCGCTTCGATTGACGCACTGGAAGCCAACATCCATGCATTCATTCGTGAGATACGGGCCGATATGTGTGAAAGAGTATGCCAAAATTGGACTCAGCGGATGGGCTACCTGAGACGCAGCCGCGGTCAACATTTGCATGAAATTATCTTTAAACATTAAATTGCAAGGTTCAAACTATCGATTCAAATAAATATTTCATTCATTTTTTCGAATTTTTTGTGTTTTTTTTTTAAAAAAAGTTCTAAACCTCTTAAAAAATCACCCGTTACTTGCCATGCCATGATATATATCTGAAACAAATAGGATCTTCTTTAGAGCAACTTAAGCAACGGATTGGAGTCAAATTAAGAGAATTTTATTTGTTTTTTTTCAATTTTCTGAAGAACTAGAAGAAATTTAAGCATCCGGTTTTTGGTGTTTGACTTAAAATCAATGAAGGCATTGAATATTAAAAACAAAAAAAATACTTAATAACGTACAATTCTGAACAAAATTAGTTTGAACAAAATTTTTTTGAAATTTTTTTTCTCGAAATTTTGAGTTATTCACCCCTGTTCTGGATTTCGATCTTTTATAAAAAACTTTCGATTTCAAACTCTAATTGTTTTGAAATACTTTTCGTTTTCAAAACTTGCGTAATGATTGCGCTTTGATTTTCTATCGAATTGAAAATACTTGACGTTTGAAATTAATTTGAGTTTTCATATCATAAATGGAAATAAAAAAAAATTTTAAAAATGTTGTTTACAGCCAAAAAGGGAAGGTTCTACTTATAATCTGTGTTTTTTTTTTAATTTACGTAATTTTTCTGCAACAAATTTGACATTTAGAATTTTGTTTTTACTGATTTGGAAAAAAATAGGTTTGAATATTGGCTAACGTGAAAGTGAAAATCAGAACATTTTTTTTCAATCCGTACGGAAACAATTTCCGTTTACGGATTGTCCCTCCTCCTGGCTAAACGGAGACTCCTATTCGACCTACACGCTCAAGCTTTTTGTCACACCTTATGCGAACCGTACGCAAGATTCAGATTTTTCAAATTCTTCCTTTCAGCGGGCATTGGCCCCGCTAACAGAAACATGTCTGCGATACTGCGTGGCATGGGTTAATTAATCGGAAGATGATGAATTCCGACACAACACACCACAGGAGACAAGTGTGGTTGTGGCTCCTGAAAAAATAGCGTTGCCATCCAGTTGAAACCGTGGCTTTAAGGAGAAGAACACACACTTAATTGGGGCTCGTATGCACATCTCTTAGTAAGCAGTCAAGCACTACATCCCATTGTCATTGTAGCACTCAATTCGATCCGACATCTCGTTTTTCTATATAATTATTTCAATTTATGAATTCGAAACGAATTGTTCTAATATTTCAATTCAAGTTACATCGATTTAAATAAATCACATGCAAAAACGCTACCAAATACGGCCTAGGTATTTTTAGGTTTTTAACTTCATAGGTCTAAGTTTATTTTTAATGTTTTCGTTCTCTTGTAGCAATAGAAGGGGAAATTAAAAATGTATTCCTCCATCGGCATCGAGGCGCAACTTTTAAAGAACCAACTGTTAAAATTTGTTTAAATCGCTTAGAAACCCCCCCAATTCCCTCGTTTGGGGTCCCCAATCAGTTTTCAGCAATGTCAAGAGTTGGCCAAAACCATTGCTATGGAATCTCTATTATTTCCAAGAGCAAACAAATTCGAGCACAGGAGGAATTCTTCCATGTGCACAACATGGAAATTCTTATGGAAATGGCACAACGTTTTGGGTTGCAATTCCAGAACGACCATAAACGAAATCCTGATGTCGAGACGACGATGTGGTTCAAGGCAGAGGAGACTGACGACGATGTGCATCTACCCTCAACATTATTGTCGACCCTTCCTGTACAACAGGATCTACATATATAAAGAAATAATAACAGTAACACCATCAGAAATAGCAGTAGCAGCACCCACCACAGGATATGTGCGCCATTTGTCTATGGAACTGTATTTGAAAAATGTACCAAATGGTGACAATGTGTGGACATGGTGTTCTGTTGCATGGAATGAATCTGTGCAACTATTCGCCAAACACAACTATGTATGTGTTTCGTGTGCAATTGCTTTTTAAGCCTTCTGCAATCCCCGTACTTCAAGTGTTTCGTAAATATCTTCTTTTTTTTTGATCTATTATGTTTTATTTCAAAGTTTCTTTCTTGGTCTAAAGGGTGGATTCGTTTCGTCGTGTATAGAATTTGAAGTCTTAAACAAACTTGACATTGCTTCCAAAAAAAAAGAGATTTTCATCATACTGTCGATTAATTTGTCAGCTCGTCTGTGGGACCTGATTTTCTATAAATTTGGCAAATTTGTATATGTGAAGAAAAATTCGAATTTTTGTTTCAGCTGATGTAGACGGCAGAGGTGTAAAAGGATGTAGTAATTTGGCAATGCAATTAATAAAGTCGCAGTTAAGCAAGTTAGCACTGTGAATAAGTACATTTACTCAGCAATGGCATACGCAAGGAGGGGAGTGTAGATAGGCACCCACAAATTTGAGTTTATAAGCCCACATCAATCCAAAGGTAAGGCACTTTTACTGAACCGTTATAGCCGTTTCGTAAATAAATGAGATAAATATCCTAAAAAAAAAATTATTCTTGTCTTGTCTTTATGGTCGTGCCCCTTCAATTCTTGCGTCAGAACAATTTTATTCGGCTATAGGCCCAAATCTAACCGCAAAATAAGCCGGGTTGACGATCTAGATGCTTAATTAAGCTGACATTATACTGGGTCCTACGGCGCACAATAGCCCGTTTATGCAAAAGTGGTGGCAATATTCCTTTTTGGGTGGGATTATAACACACAACTCTTAAGTTCACTGCATTAACAAATGTTTGGAGCATTGTCAAAGTCGATAATATATTTGTTTTGTAATGATGTTTCTCTAAAACTGAACTTTTGACCTTTGTAAATTGAAACTAAAATTATTTCAAATATTTACCTTTAGTAAAATTCTTTTTTTCAACAGGAAATTCTGAAATACCGAGTACAGATTTTCTTACAACTCACTAGCTTGATAGTCTTAGCCTTTAAATACAAAAAAATTGTTGAGATCCTGTATTCATTTAAGAGTTATGATTTTTGCAACTTTCTTTATTACGCACCAATCTCTGTTTGCTTGTGGCTTAAGATCCAAAAGAATTAACTCACGCTCAAACTTTTCCACGGTGCAACTTAATACCCGCGTATTGAAGCCATGATGACGACCAACCTTACGACGAAATTGACGTTTCTTATTTACAACTGAGTCGGAATTTCGATAATATTTTTTTTTTAATAATTTCCACACATTCGGCAAGCGTGAAACGATGCATGAAGAAATGGCAAAACTTAGTGTATATATTGACAGATAGATGTCGTCGGTAACTTTGACAACTGCAGAAAAATATCAATTGGAAAAACTATCATTGCTACTTGTCATTCCTTAACTTAATAATCAGAAAGTTTCACCCGAAAAATATTTCACCTTAAAATTTTTTGTTCGCCCGGAATTTTAAAATTTATTGTGAGTTTCGCCTGAACAAAATTTTGTTTGCCTGCAAAAAAGAATAAGGAGAATTTTTTTATCATGAAATTTCGGGGGAAACTGAATACCTAAGCGAAAAATGAAATGTCAAATTTCCCGGGTGGAGTGTTGTTCGAGTGAAACTCACAATAAGGCTGAATCGAAAATCTCAATTACAAGAAGATGGAAGACCGCCGAGCAATTGTATAATATTGTACAAGTGTTTTTAATATTCGTCTATATTATATTAAGTCAATGTTTTATAAAATTCCCTCTCCCGTATAAACGAGGGAAAATAATTCCTCAATCCCATCGGAAGTGAGTTTTTCCTTAGAAAATACCCAAAAATAAAAATAAAAAATAAAAATGGATCGTGGTGTTTTCAAATGCTTAAAACTTGAAAACGACTGGACCAAATTGGATACTTCCTTCTGTGGGTTGGTTCACAATTGCTCCGCGAAGGTTTAGGAAAATAGAAAAGTCCGAAAATTGGCGCTGTAGGCAAATTTTTCGTTTTTCTGTTTAATTCAATTACCGTTCAACAGGTCCCGCTGTAGGCGGTTATGAAATGGCTTTTGGGATATTCTTTTTTAACTTTGTTATTTTTAGGGTGAAATGGGGTCAGCACAAAATAATTGTCTGATTTTAGAAACTAGTTTTTTGTTTAAAAAGTTTATCTTAGGAAATAGCTCAACTGATATTCTTTTTCAAATTTTGTTATTTGAAGGGTAAAATGGGGTAAAAGTAAAAAATTGTCCGGTTTAAGAAATTTGTTTTTGGCTTTAGGGATATTCTTTTTCAAAATTTTAATATTTTTAGGGTGAAATCGGGTAAAAATATAAAAATTCCGTTTAGGAAATAATTTTTTGTTCAAAAAGGGGATATTCTTTTTCTAATATTGTAATTTGAAAGGGGCTAAAAATAAGAAAAAAAACTATCCGATTTCAGAAATTCTTTTGGCTTTTGAAAGTTTATTTTTTAGTGGCATTTATAGGGTGAAATGGGGAAAAATTAAAGTGGCATCTGATTTCAAATTGTTTTTGTATTTAAAAAAAAAATTATATATACTTATAGAGTGAAATGGGATAGAAAGAAATAAAGTGGTTTTTGATTACAAAAATCTTTTCTGTATTGTGAAAGTATTTAAGGTTGCACTTAGAGGATCATGTTTTTACATATTTAGCCATTCATAACTTGAAGTAGGTTAAAACCCATAAAGTAGTATTCGATTTCAAAAATTAGCTTAAATATTTCTTTTGAAATTTGTATGCGAAGCTTAGGTTTGTCCACCCGTGCGAAGCTGGGTGAGCCAGCTATATGTATATATATATTTCCAGTAAAAATAAAAATTTTATATGATTGACATCTTTAAAAACTCAATACATTATTGTCATGTTTAGGAAAATGAGTTCTCAGAGGCCTCAGCGTTAGCAAACTCAGTTACATTACATGTTTCCTCAGCTAAATTTCTCAGTTTTGCTGGCAAAATCCTGAGGAAAACAAATTTGGATTTGCTTGCTCACTTTTTAACGGAGCAAAATCTCTGAAATCTCATTTCCCTGAACGTGGATATTTTGTTTTTTTTTTTTTATTAAAGCGGAACCTAGTGACTATGGTGTCAATAAATGGCACTTCGTTGAGGGAACTGAACAGTTTTCAGTTCTTATAGGTTTTCATTTCAAACCATCTTCGCCGAAATAACATCATATTCGATGTAGTGTCGGTAAACCTTCAGAGGTAATTGGGTCACTGAGGTTGTGCTCGTGGCCACCATTTCTACGTGCCTAACTACCTCATTATCAAATCTATATTTGTATTAACAATATTCTAGCGAAATGGCTAATTTCATTCCTCTTCTAACACTATTTAAGCATAAAAGTTTAGGAATCCACATCAGTTCTGTCATGGGTCTAACCTCAGACGTATACTTATAAGTACAGACATCCCTTTTCAGACCTACCAAATACGAATGTAAAACGCTTTACCCGGTTTTCTCATATTGGAATATTTTGAACTTCAAAGCCAAGGTACATCTGTGTGTAGGTATCTCCTTCTACATATATCTTTCACTTCTTATTGATGGTGTCTAATCATCATTTTCAGGGAAGTCAGTTAATCCCCTTACGTTACCGCACATTCTACAAAAAAATGGCAACTTCAAAACATATTACATATTACATATTAAAAGCCACCTTATATTTTTTTTAATAATAACCTTATGCTTTTCCTTTCTCTTCTTCCTCCTATTGCAGAGTCCATGACGTCTCACGATCAGGCTTCACTCAGTGGCCATTTATGTCCGTTCACACATGGGGCGAATCTCCACATGGCAACTGGCAACTAGAGATTCACAACGAAGGACGTTATATGGGTAAGTTTACTTCGAACTTTATGCTCCTATCAAAAATAAAAAAATCCATTCTATTCAATTCTTATAACAAAAATCTATATAATACAAAATAAAATATCATTTTCTAACAATACAACCTTTCCAATTTTCATGCTGCTTTCTTTGGGAACAATCGTCCTCCTTAAAATTGTATAACGGTGGCGGTCACAACACTCATAACATAAAATGTATCTTTGTACCTCTACAATTTTTTTTTCCTATCGTCTTGTGTGTTACATCCATAAAATATATATTAACTAAGTAGGTCATGCCTTATTGAGAGAATGGTCGCTTATATTTTATGGTACAACACTTCCAATCGATCCCAACGATCCAATATCGATGCGCACAAATCCGTCCGAAGACACAACAACATCATCGTCCTCGTCATCATCTCAATCATCGTCGCAATCATCTTCAACGTCAACCAATCTTCATCAAATCTACTCACCCCAATATCCCCGCATGCCAGCAACCAATTTCAATTCATTTGCCACACAAAGTAAGCTAAATGCGAAGGTCAGTTCGATGAAGGGAGCCAATGGAACAACTGTGCTGTTAGGCCCTGGCAGCAAGAAGCAACAACAACAGCAATACCATCAAGTTTCGGCTACGTATGGAGTTATCCTTGGCTCTGCCAAAAATAAATCCAAAAACGGAAAGAATGGCAATTCCGGGAGTGGTGGCAGTGGCAATGGAGGTGGCAAAAATAAGGGCTCTAAGTCATCAAATCGTCCCGGCAATACACAACAGCAGCAACAACAACAACAACAACAATCACCGGCATTACTATCGAAAAATAATTTCTTTCGCATTCCGACTTCGAATGGCAAATCCGCATCATCAAAGCAAACTTCTGGTTCGACGCAGCGTCCCAAAATGTCCCAACAAGCGAATTACAATTCAAATGGTGCTGCTATCGTTGCGAGCAGCAAGTCCGCATCGGATAAGTCCATTCAGGGTGTTGGACAAACGATGACAGCAGCTAAACTACCAATCAAGGCCCCCAAACAAGTAAAAGATAATAACGCCTACAATGGTAACAGCGGTGGTGGAGCTGCAGCTGGAGCTGGAGCTGGTGGCAGTTTTATAGCAACGACATCATCAAGAACTGCCGCAGTATCGGCATCTGGTGGTACAGCATCCGCATCATCATCGTCATTGTTGTCGATGCCGCAGAAGACAAATCACAGGATACCGAAACTTTTCGAACATTATGAAAAAATTCAGCAAATTTTCCCAGAATTCCATCCGTACATGGGTGCTGCTGTCGGTCTGGTTCCAGGACAAAAAGATGCAACATCATCATTACCATCATTATCTTCTTCATCGTTGTTGTCGCCATCATCCTCTTCATTGGCATCAGCTTCCACGTCGACATTATCGTTGTCATCTTCCATCAGCCGACAGGGGCCCAATAGAAAGCAATTCCAATTCTATGATCCATCAGTTGGCGTTGGCCTTGGTGGAAGCAGCTCCTCATCTGGGCCATTATTGTCATCGTCTAGTGTTGGCCATGGTGGCAGAGGAAGCGTTTCAATTGCAAATCCAAAGCCATCCCGAGAGAATTCGAAAAAGTCCTCTCCGCCAACGAATAATGCTGGATATCAACTGCAACAGGAGTTTCAACTAACTCAGAAGCAACTGTCATCGCCCCATCAGCAACAACCACTGGCAAGACCGCCACCACCAGCACGTACTGCCACACAACGACCTGGTGAAAAGATTTATTTACCGAATAGGAAAAGCACTAACGGTACACACAGAGATAGACAAATTTTTTTTACAGCATAATTTATTTGATGACTTTTAGAGACCTATTTTATTTTTGTTTTTTGTCCTCGGTGCATCCTTTTGTTAATTTTATTTTACTTTGATCCAACTGTCACACACATTATATTATTATTATTATTATTATTATTGAAAGTTTTATTATTAAGTTACAAAAAATATTGTTTGTTTGATTTGTTATATTTTTATAGTTTTGTTTAAAATAAAAAAAATCAAGTAGTCACTAAAATGTTTTCGTATTTAAATAATTTTTTTTTCCTGACGCAAATGGCCTTAAAATATATTTAATTCATTTAATCATTTCTATCAAAATAAATACTTCCACAGAAATGCCGTCGGTATACCGATCAAATCTTAAGAATTTCCAAATCAATCATTATCATCATTTCCTTACGTCGCTGGCAACGTCGCAGTTTCTTAAGCTCTCTGTAAACACTCGAACATGGTGCTAGTAAACTTGGTTCTAGTATTGTGGTCGAGTTGATTATATTTGTCATCGGCCCATTTGGTGACACTAAGCCAAAAATTTGGTCTCACCAAAATCAAAAGGATTTTGGTATTTATCGATCTTCCTTATTGTCGTACCATGTTCGACGCTCTGCGGAGTGGTTTACTCGAACATGCGTACATATGTCAAGTTTCAAACTTAACAATACTTTTTGAAAGCTATTGCAGCTGCAGCTCCAGCTCCAATAGCAGCGTTCGATTTTTTTCAAGCAGTCAATTTGAAAGTAAAAATGACACATACCTATCTACATAATGTCGAAGAAAAACGAATACGAGTAATTTGGTTTCAGCTTGGTTTCACTGTTTGCGGTGTTAAGTCGAACCAAGTATACTCGCATCGTTTTCGAGTGTTTGCAGAGCCCTTAACATATAAAATATCTTTGCGAAACTAACGCCCAATTTCTTCACAGAAGTACTAAGCCCGCCTAGTACCCAGTCTAGCTAAACCAGGTCCTAGCTCTGGTACAGTCCTAATAAAAAGTAAGTACCTGAGCATTTCTTCACATCACTAGTACCGGATCTAAATTCACCAAGCGGTACTAGGACTTAATACGTCTAAAACTGTTCTAATTCTGATTTTGACAATATTTTTTCATTTCAAATAAAGGGTGGTTTTTTAAGAGGTTTAGAACTTTTTTTAAAAAAAAAACACAAAAAATTCGAAAAAATGAATGAAATATTTATTCGAATCGATAGTTTGAACCTTGCAATTTAATGTTTAAAGATAATTTCATGCAAATGTTGACCGCGGCTGCGTCTCAGGTAGCCCATCCGCTGAGTCCAATTTTGGCATACTCTTTCACACATATCGGCCGGTATCTCACGAATGAATGCATGGATGTTGGCTTCCAGTGCGTCAATCGAAGCGGGCTTGTCCCTATAGACATTAACCTTGACATACCCCCACAAAAAATAATCTAATGGTGTCAAATCGCACGATCTAGGCCCGACCGGCCCGAAACGTGAAATTAACTGTTCACCAAACTCGCCTCGCAATTGCGCCATTGTTTCGCGTGCTGTGTGGCATGTGGCACCGTCTTGTTGAAACCACATATCATGCAAGTCAAGAACTTCCATTTCGGGCAAAAAAAAGTTTGTTATCATCGCTCGGTAGCGTTCACCATTGACAGTAACGCTGCGATTCGCATCATCTTTGAAGAAATAGGCCCAATAATGCCGCCGGCCCATAAACCGCACCAAACAGTGGTTTTTTCGGGATGCATTGGTAGCTGTTGTAATGCTTCTGGCTGATCTTCACTCCAAATGCGGCAATTTTGCTTATTTACGTACCCATTCAACCAAAAATGAGCCTCATCGCTGAACACAAGCAGCGCGCGATGAACATTTCGAACCGAGCACGAATTTTGATAGTAAAATTGAATAATTTGCAAGCGTTGTTCATTTGTAAGACGATCCATGGTTAAATTGCAAACCAAACTGAAGCTGTTTGACAGTGACACAAGGTACTAAACACACGTCAGCTGTCAAAACCAGTGTTGCCAAAACCAAACCAGCTTAAAAATCACCCGTTATTATTTTGATATTTATTTTGACTGAGCGATTTTTATTTTATTCTATTTTCGAATGAATTATGTCAATTTTAACAAAAAGGGCAACTATGGCATCAACTATGAAATTTGTCATTGTGATCAACAATTTGCCGATTTTCAATTTACGCAGTAAATAGCAAAACGGCTGTCATTGCTACAAACCTATAAAGAGTGGAAAGATGAAGAATGCCAATAAAGTCTTACTGATATTTACAGGAGAGATCAGTGGTGCTCTGTTTTGAATCAGCTTCCATGCAACGAATTCATTGAAGAAAATGAAAAAAAAATACTTTGATTCAGGTACTAGCCCCACTAGACTGCCGATTTTAAAGTCCTAGCTAATACCGAGTCTTAAATAGTACACGGTACCAACTTGACAGAACTACGGCTTAGTACTTGTGTGAAGAAATCATTTGGTACCAATTTGAGTACTAACAACTGGTATAATAACCAGGTACAAGCTGATTTTGGGGAACCAGCTAGTACCGAGTCCTAACTGATACTCGGTACCAAATTGACAGGACTACGACCTAGAACTTGTGTGAAGAAATGAGTTGATACCATTTTGAGTACTAATTTTAGGACTAGCACCGGTACTAGCATTAGGAGTCTGTGAAGAAATTGGCCGTTAACAAACTTGTTAGATAAAAAAAAAGTAAACTTCCACATTGCATATAAATAATAGCATACTCTTTAAAAAAAGTATTATTTGATCGATTATTTAAACGCTTTACTTTATTAAGTACATACATAATTGTTATTTGTAAGCAGACGACGACCCAGAATAATGTTTAAACTAAAATTTTACTTGGTAATTTTTTAGTTAAAACATCATATAAATTCCCCTATAACTTCTCATGTTGCAATGATTGCCGCGCTGACATTTTTATAGATCGACTTAGAGAAGATGCCGATTTTGCCAAAAAAATCATCTTTTCAGATGAAGCTCATTTTGATCTTGGCGGGTAGTAAACAAGCAAAATTGTCGCATTTGGGGCACAGAAAACCCGCACGCATACATTGAAAAGCCGATACACCCAAAACGAGTCACTGTTTGGTACGGATTTTGGTCCAGAGGCATAATTGGGCCATTTTTCGAAAATGAGCAAGGAGTGGCCGTTACAGTCAATAGCGATCGTTATCGGGCCATGTTGAACGAATTTTTGTTCACAAAAATGGAAGAGGAGGATATTGGCAACATTTGGTATCAAAAGGACGGCGCTACGTGCCACACAGCCGAAGCTACACTCGATGTTTTGCGCCATTTTCAAAAAAAAAAAAAAAGTTATTTGGCGGACCCTTTATATGTTTCAATTTTTGACGCAAATTTCAATTTGCTATTATTGACAAAAATATGAACAAATTTACTCCCGCCAATAAAAATAGTGTTAATAAATGATTTTCTATTAATTATCATCATTTATCTCTAATTTTCGTGTTTTATTTTGCGAGAATCGCTGTTCTGCAAAATTTCCCAAATAAAATGCAAATCATTAAATACGCTGAAAAAGAGTACTATTTATTATTGAAAACAGTATAAATGAAGTCTTATTGTGAATTAACCATTTCTAATAAAATCTACACTACATTACCAAAACGAAAACAAAATATCCAGAAAAAAAAAATCTGACACTTAAATGGGTGGCACTTAAATAATTTGCACTAAATGGCAACACTTAAAGATCCAACACTCAATGGGCTGTGGTGAAATGTTCTTCTATTAATTTGCGGTGGCCAATGGTACTGTACCGTGATATTTCGATTATATCAACAATAACTTTATAAAACTGAAAAAGAAATACATACGTGCCATTTTGTATTTGTTTGCCTTTCCTTCCATTTATATTTACATATGTATACTGCTTTTTTCATTCACTTTTCTCACCTGAAAGTGAGAGAAATGATTTTTGTATCCAGGGATGTAAGGTTAACTCAATTTTTAATTAAAATGGTTTTTTTACAAAAATATTTTAATGGTCTGATAAAAGTTGAAGGACCTTAGATAAAAGCCAAAAGATTTTCGATCAATTTTTTAAATTATCTATACCTACAATTTGAAACCCGAACGTCAATAACATGACATTTTGCTCAAATCGTCAGGAAATAATTTATCACAACACAAAAGTTTTTCTTTCAGTTCGAATTGATTTACATACATATAAAGGGTGTTTTTTTAGACGTGTTGTGTTTAAGAAGAAATAAAACGCGTATAATTTAATGTTGTGGCCAAGAATTTAGCTTTATTTAAAAGATAAGGGTTTGCCATTATGTTTTAAAAATGATTTCGGGCAAGTGGCCGCCGGGGCTGGCTCGAATAAATTCCAGCCGAGAGCCCCAATTTTCGACAGCTCCAATTGTTGCGCGCGATGGAGTATGAACTCATTCGGGTCTTCTTCGATACTCAGTAGCAATAGCGTCTTCGGCGTGCACTGTACGGCGTCTCTGAGGATGCACATTATCCACTAGAGTAAACGTGGTGCGAAACCGATCCATGGTTGCTCGAATTTTTGCGATTATGCAATTATGTCGACCGAATATTGGACGCATCGCGCGTGGTAATAAATTTGCACGATTTGCAAACGTCGGTCAGGAGTAAGTCTATTTATTATGAAATGGCAAACCAAACTGATCATAAATCAAGTGACAGCTGTCAAAAAGACCAACTCCGAAAAAAGTATTGCCAGATTGAAAACCACCCGTCTAAAAAAACACCCTTTATAAACTAGGCTTAACTAAAGGGTTTTCCAATAAGAGGTGTTATTTTGAATAGACCGCTATTTCGGTAGCTGTCACTTTTGAAGCTGTCATTTTTTGACATTTGACAAGTAGAAACTACGCCATTAATATAAATGGAACGATACACGCTTCAACAACGCATTGACATTATTAAAATTCAGTATAAAAATGGTGAAAATTTGGCAGAGACGGTTCGTAAAACTAAAACATTTTTGGGTCGTCGTGAAGCACCTTGTCGGACCGCAATACAGAAATTGGTGGACAAATTCGAGCTGTTGAAACAAGTTAGTGATGTGAAGAACAAAACCCGTGCACGTCGCTCAAGAACAACTGAGAATATTGCTGTTGTAGCCCAAAGTGTTGAAGAAAACCCAGGTTTGTCCATTCCTCGTCGTTCTTTGGAATTAGGCATTCCACAAACGTCATTACACCGTATTTTGCATAAAGACTTGGGTCTTAAGGCTTATAAAGTTCAGTTAACACAAGAACTCAAGCCGGCTGTTATCAACAACGTCGTGTCTTTGCTGATTGGGTCCTTGAAATGCATGAAAATGATCCGGAATTTCATCGAAAAATCATCTTGACTGATGAGGCCCATTTCCACCTAGGAGGCTACGTCAACAAGCAAAACTGTTGCATCTCGGGCTCGGAAAACCCAAGAGTTATTGTTGAAAAGCCTCTCCATCCTCAACGCGTGACTGTTTGGTGCGGTTTATGGTCCGGCGCGGTTATTGGACCTTACTTTTTCGAAAATGAGGCTGGAGCAACAGTTACGGTCAATGGATTGCGCTATCGAGATTTGGTTTGGCCGGAATTGGATGGTATTGATCTGGACAACGTTTACTTTCAAGCTTGTGCCACACAAGCAATGAAACCATCGATCTTTTACGGGAAAAGTTTCCGGACCGTGTTATCTCTCGAAGAGGTGATCACAATTGGCCACCGAGATCTTGTGATTTAACACCTTGCGACTTCTTCCTTTGGGGCCACGAGAAAGATAAGGTCTACGCCAACAGCCCAGCGTCGATTCAAGACCTCAAAGATGGAATTCGTGAGGCTATCGAGGACATAGGGCAGCCACTTTGCGATTTGGTTATGGAAAATTTCATGAAAAGGATATGGTCCTGTAAGCGTGGTCGTGGCGTCCATTTGCCTGATGTTGTGTTCCATTATTAACTGCATACCCTCCTCTTTATAATGAAATAAACATCCGATCATTTATCTCAAAAAATGCCATTTTTCTTTGAATATCAAAATAACACCTCTTATTGGAAAACCCTTTATTTAAATCGGTTCGCTTTCTCTACGTGTTATACTCCCATATTCATCGGCAAGTATACCTACATATATATGGAACTTTTTCCATTACTGCATTCATATAATGGAACAATACTGTAACAATATTTTTCAGAATCGACAATAAAAGATGGACAATTTTAATTTATCAGTTTCCATGGAGTTTCTTATAATCTTCCATACCTTAACCAGGTACCATAAATGTTCGTGTTCGGCTCATAATTTTAATCCTTCCAAAGAAGAAAAAAAAAAATATATCAGAATCCCAAATTTAAAAGAAAATAGGTCTGTTCCCGTACTACGAGCCTTAAGGAATCGAATACTTTGTTTCCATACAGAAACGTCGCATTCTAGAGCAAACAAATTAAAAAAAAAACAATGGCAACACTTTTATATTAATGATATACATATATTAATCACTTTATTCTTGTTTTTTTTTTTCATTCCATTTGTAGGATCTTTTGTATTTTTATTGTTGTTTAAAAAAAAAAACATGAATTTAATTTCTTAAATTAAATTTTAAAAATCTTGATTTTGTTACATTTTTGTTAGTTTTGGATAAGTTTAAGAACAAACAAACTCAAACATTTAAACTTAAGAAGTTTTATTATTTTTATTTTCTTGTTTAATGCGTTCCCGTACTTTTTCTGGGTCCAAGAGAGATTTTTCCTATACTAACTTAAATCAAAATCCTTAAATGTGTGTTTAAAAGGCACGGGAATGGACCTTTTTTTTGTACAAACACTTTTTACTTTCACAATCAATCATCTTTTTCATTGATTTTTTTTTATTTATTTCAATGAAACAGTATATGTGTTCAAATTTTTAAATCTCAAGATAAAATATAACAAATGTGTTTATATATTTGTTTCCATCTTTTTTGCATGTTCCATCATCCTGATGACCGACCTACAAAACAAAAAAAAACAAAAAACAGCTCAAATCACACAATGGGACTTATTTTTCTATGGAACAGATACACCCGCCCAACCGGATGATCCAATTCAAATTAGCCCTGGACAATTTGGGTCGTCCTTCGGTGGTGATATGGAACACAATAATCTTGAATACGACCCGGATACGGCCAGCGGTCAATGGAGAAATGTGCAGCAGGTATGTATGGGAAGATGGGTTCAGCAGATACAGAGCAGGTCTTTTTCGATCAATTTTTCTTTTTTTTTTTCTTTATTAATAAAAAATAATCAATCGTGATAAACATAAAACAATACGATATACTGTTAGGTCATATTTTTTTGAAGTCAGTATATAGGGAACAGACCACATAGCTTGCAAAATATAGTGAGGAATAAATTTGAATTGGCGAAAACTTCTTCTGCTGTGATGTTGGCTTCGGTTTTATTTTTGTTTGTTTGATTTTTTTTTTTTTATTTTAAATTATCTCCTTCAACACAAGTCAACTTGTTCATAAACCTACATAGATTCCGCAGCTATGTTGGCTGTTCGTGTTTCATATAGATGCCAATGGGCATAGTGCCAAGAACCTAAAGGATTCAAGTATAACTTCAGGGTCGTATTTGATAGTTTACGTGTTTGGGTTATAGTACGGTGCGAAGGGGCGCGGTGCGGCGTTTTGATACATTATTGTCCTTAGGATGAAAAATAATTTAAGACGAGGGATGTAGGACAGGTTGGCTACGAAATCTCGCAATTAGCAAATCCCGCTTTTAATTATTTCGCATTTACAATATCCCACTTTTAACAATCTCGCACTAACATCTCGCACCCAAAAATCTCGCAAATATCAACCAAAATCTCGCAAATTAAAATCTTGCATGCCATTGTTCAAGAATACTGGGGATGGCTACGAAACATCGCAAATTAGAATCTCGCATTTGAAATCTCGAATTACGAAATCTCGTACATAATTACAAAATCCGGCTTTTGATAATCTCGCAAATACAAAAAAGCAGACAATGTAGTGCCGTGAAATTAAGTGCAATACTATAAAGTACAAAGCAATATTTTGGACTTAATTGCAATTTTAAGAGTCGGGCAGGAATCTACATATGTCAGTTTTCTACGTCAATAGTACTTTGTGTGGCTGGCGGCTGGTGCGAGTTCCAAGGATTTTAACTCCTTTCTTGGGTGCTTATAGAATGATAACATTCCAAATCGAACACGAGACAAGTAATCCAAAACCCTACAGAAATCCCAGAAAAGCAAACTGGGAAGCCTTCAGTCTAAGATTGGCCTCGTCTTTAGGACATTCTGAAATTCAAACAATGTTAATCAGCTTAGACATTGAAAAACATGTCGAAGAACTTACTTCAGCTATTCAAACTGCTTACGAAAGTTGCTGCCCTATAACGAAAGGAAAAGGCAGACTCAACCCCGTATGGTGGTCCAAAGAGCTGTCAATTCTCAGGAAAACCTCAAGAAATCTTTTCAATAGGGCTAAGCACAGTAATGAACCTGCTGATTGGGATCTATTCAAGATAAGTAAAAATAAATACAAAAATAAAACGACATACGCAAAAAGAGCAGCCTGGCGGAAATTCTGTACGGACATTGAGTCCACAAAAGATGCTGCAAGGCTTAGAAAAGTCATGTCAAAGGTCTATACTCCTCCCGGTTTCCTGAAAAGACCGGATAATACCTGGACAGATTCCTGCTCTGAGACCCTGGAATCACTTATGAGCACTCACTTCCCAGGTTGCGTGACATATACATCTCCTGTGGACGAGGGCCCTAACATAAGTACATTTTCAAATATTGGTAACCAATTAGTAGACAGTATTAAGGTATCCTGGGCCATTGACTCCTTTTCAGCATACAAGTCTGCAGGGCCTGATGGTATAATTCCAATTATGCTCCAAAGCTCGAAAGACACTATAGTTCCAATTGTGGTGGAAATTTTTAGGGGATGTTTAAACATCGCCTACATTCCCTTCAGATGGAGAGAGGTCAATGTAATATTCATTCCAAAAGCTGGAAAGCCCACACATACTGAACCGAAAGACTTTAGGCCAATAAGCCTATCCTCTTTTCTACTCAAAACCTTAGAAAGACTAATTGAAACGCACATTCGCTTGAAGCTAAGTGATGGTGCGCTCTCGCAGGCCCAACATGCTTATATGAAGGGCAAATCTGTGGAGACTGCACTTCACAAAGTGGTTGGCACAATTGAAAAATCAATCCATGTCAAGGAATTTACCCTGGTAGCTTTCCTTGACATAGAAGGGGCCTTCAATAACGTTGATAACAGTGCAATTCGTAAAGCCCTAGACTTCTTCAGTATTGATCCAAGATTGGTTAGCTGGATTGACTCCATGCTCCAATCGAGGGTTGTGAATGCAGAAATGGGTGGCAGCAATATAAAAGTTAAGACATGCAGAGGTACTCCACAGGGTGGGGTCTTATCCCCTCTGCTTTGGCTTCTTGTCGTTAATCAGATCTTAGTTAAACTAAGTATGAGCGGTGTAAAGGTTGTCGCTTATGCCGATGATATAGTGTTAATGGCCTCTGGAAAATTTGTTCCTACACTTTGCGACCTCCCACAAACGGCGCTTGACAAGCTCATTAGTTGGGCCAACAATTGCGGACTAAACGTCAACCCACATAAGACAGAACTGTTTCTGTTTACAAGGAAACATAACATTCCAAACATGGATCCGCCCACCATAAACGGAATACCACTACGTGTTTCGGGGACGGCCAAATATCTGGGTGTGGTTCTAGATCGTAAACTGAACTGGAAAGAAAATATTAAAGAAAGAGAGAAAAAAGCCTCAATAGCATTCTACACTTGCAGTAGGATTTTTGGTAAACGCTGGGGTCCCAGCCCCAAAACCATTCATTGGATGTATCTGGTGGCCAGCCCTAGACAAAGTAACCAATCTGAAAATCATGACTAAAATCCAAAGACTTGCGTGTATTGGTGCTACTAGTGCCATAAGAACTACACCGACCGCAGCCTTAGAAACCTTCCTTTCACTAGCCCCGCTCGACTTATTTACGAAAGAGCTGGCGGCAAAAAGTTCTTTAAGACTTATACAGTGTAACAATTGGAAAAGAGGCCACTACGGTCACAAGAACATAATGAAATTCACTGACATTAACATTCAGACGGACTACACCACACCGCACATGGATTTCAGCCTAGTGACTCTAACAGATATCCCAACAAGGGAATTCTGGAAGGAAAACCGGGTGATAAATGAAAACCATGTTTCGGTCTTCACAGACGGTTCTAAGACAAATTAGGGGGTAGGGTCAGGCAACTACTCAGATAACCCACCCATAAATAGGGCAATAAAGCTTCCAGATTTCTGCAGTGTCTTCCAAGCAGAAGTTCTGGCAGTTTGCGAAGCCGCAAAACATCTTGCCACTTGTGAAGTAGTTAACAGAAATATTGATATCTTCATAGACAGCCAGGCGGCGATTAAAGCTATTTCCTCATTCATCACAAAGTCAAAACTGGTGGATTGTTGTCGCATTAACTTAAGATTACTCAGCGCCACAAACACAGTTACCCTAAAATGGGTCCCAGGACACCGTGATATACATGGGAACGAAATGGCAGATGAATTGGCCAAAAACGGGTCATCTCTTGATCCAAGCCAAATCGTATCATCGGTACTCATGCCACTGGAACAAGAAAAGAATAGAATTCACCAAAACTTCCTCAAAGCCACAAACGACAGGTGGTCATCACTGGACACTTGCCGGGTTTCAAGGAATGTTTAGCCGAATATCTCTAAGAAAAAAACAGATTATCTACTCAAGTTAAGCAGACCTCAACTATCCCTTCTTGTTGGAATCCTAACGGGTCACAACGCAATGGGAACCCATATGAGCAGAATGGGCATTAGCACATCTGACTTATGCAGAGGGTGTAATGATGAAGAGTCGGAAGAGGGATCATATCACTTTCTCTGTGAATGCCCCAGCCTGGCCAGAAACAGAAAAATTAACCTCGGAGAATACTTCTTCGATGAACTGTGCGACATCTCAACCTTGCCACTGGATAGCATCCTGAAATTCATACAGAATTCAGGATGGTTCAGGGAGGCTCCCCATACCCATACCTAAAAGTCCCACTCATTCCCCTCCCTATACACCTCCACAACATACCTTTACCCCGGGGAACGCAATGGATCCACGTAGATCCGAGTGAGATGATGCGGCTTGCCGTATCATCACCCCACCTAACCTAACCAAACCTAACCTGGGTGCTTATCGCGCTAATGCAACTCCGTTGCTTCGCATAAGGTATGTTCATATTCAGTCTCCAGGCTGAAGAGAGATTTCGGTTTATATTTACAAATTTTTGGGTGATTGCTCAGAACCGTATTGTTAATCCTCGAGATTATGTTTTAAAAAATTTAACGAAGTGTCCAGGCGCAAATGGCTACCTGCCACAAAACATATTCCAACATTAATGCCATACAATTACCTGTCGAATTAAGCCGATTTCATGGATATTAAAACATTTCCTGTGTTTTATTCAAATCAAAAGCTCTCCGCTTCTAAAAAAAAACACCCTTTACAATTTGTTTTATACAACTTACGTTACATCAAAACTTCATTAAACCATAACCATAAATTTGCAATATTTACCCGCTTTTATAAGTATTCAACCATAAGGCTAGGCGCATATTGAGACTCGTCCGACGCATTACAGTACGAATTATTGTAAACAATATAAATCAATTGAACAGCGCATATTGATATAGCAACACGGCATAACCTGACGCGTGTTTTACAAAACACGCGTGACACAGTGATTGAAACACGGATAATGACATGACATGTATCTATTAATCATGTCATGTCGCACGCATCAGGTAACGTCACAAGCGTCGGACGCATCAGACGCGTCTCAATATGTGCCTAGCCTAAAATCAAGTTCGTGCGTTATCCATCAGTCGTGCATTATATTTTTGTCTTACTTGTTTGGTTTTTAGGAGTGCGGTACCTTCTGATGGCATTTGCAAAAAATCCTTCCCTGTTAAACTGAAATTATGAACTTGGTGGAATTTTTCAAAAACTATTTTTCATAGTCAATTTTTTTCATCGTGTTCGCTTGTGTGTCGTAAAAGTGTTGGGAAAAAGGATACTTTTTTTTCTAGAATTTAAAATTTTGTTTTCATACATTTTATAGCTTTTTTTTGTTTTTTTTTTTTTTTTGTATTATTGTTCATATAAATTGATTCCTGGTGATGCAGTCAAACAAAAGAAATTTTAAACTATGCCAAGGGATGAGGAATAGTCGTAGATTCAGCATACAGAAAGTTAAATGGCTTTTTTGTAGAATAAATTTAAAATAAATTTTATAAAACAGTAAGTTGGTGTTTCGGATTGCGGATTCATCTTTTTATTCTGTCAGAAGGATACATTTTACTTTACAATAGAAAAACAAATGGTATTAAATTTTCCTTGTCTGTAAAGATTATATTTTAAATTTTAATTTTGCATTTAAATCTCAATCACAAAAATTAAGAATTAGTAACTTATAAAAGGGTTTTATTTAACAAGGGCCATCGAGCAACCCGGTCATAATAATTAAATATTATGTAAATAATAACGTGCTCAGATGAAAATGTGCTTTGTCGGCCATCAGAAAATTTTCCAAAAATTCTTCGTCATTCTCGGCAATATTTAGGACAGTTCTGCAGTACTCCAGACGTATTTCTGGGTCAGCAGGATTGTGCTGTTCGACTTACTGGATCTTGTAGATCTTGCAGATCTGTCCGCAAAATCAGATGAATCGTGCTACGCGGTATGCCTAACTGTGTTGAACGTTGTCCTGTCGATGTTCTAGGATTCCAGGAAAGTTGCCGGTAGGCACGTTGAATACAAATTATTTATTGACTAACTATTTTCAAAAAATAATTTAGCAAATTTTGTTCGCTGTGCGATCGTGTAGTGCTCCATGCTTAATCTCCCAAGCCTTATGTCTGAAACAACGAGTTATACATTTTGTACATAAGAAAGAGACTTTTAGTCCACCCTGTATAATGTAAGAACGCGCGCCGCACAGTGGTTTAAGTTGTATTGAGAGGTGGTCTTAAATCTATAAGCCCAGTTTTTCAGTGGTGAGTTAAACCAGAGTTACCTAACTCCAGAAGTAAATTAACCCACAGTTTAGCGAGGAAGCAGTTAACTCGGGTCTTACTTTAATCTCGCACTGAAAAACAACTCCTTAGTCAGGCTTCCTTTCAATCTGAAATAGAAACGGCAACACTTACAATGTCATGCTATGCCTTTTTTTAAAGCCTGACATTTATGTTTGAATTCATTCATACAGACATACAGACATACAGACATGCAGACATGCAGACATAGAGACATACAGACATACAGACGTACAGACATACAGACATACAGACATACAGACATACAGACATACAGACCATACAGACAAATAGACATACAGACATACAAACAAACAGACATACAGACCAACAGACACAGTCATACAGAAAAACAGACAGACAGACAGAATTGTCGGACCCACTTTTTCGTGTTCTCTATCATCGTTATCTCATCAGGTTTGATTATAATCTCAAGGTCGATTTTTCTTACGAATCCTAAATTGTTCCTATAGTAACTTCGTATATCACAAGTAATGATATCTTTTTTTCAGGTTGGCGAATCACTAGCTGATATTCAGCATGAAAACGATCAAACCAGCAGCGCGTGCACGCATAATACAACTGACCAAAGATGCATAGGTTTGTGTTTTATATTATATGCTTTATCACAAATTTATTTAACAATATCAGCGAGCAGAAGCTTTATGTTTAAATTAACCAATAATAGAAAACCTCTTAGAACTATAATTCCAAGCAATAGACAAATACTAATAACAACAAATTTTTCATAACTACTGGCGAAAAATTAATCGAAATTTCAAAAAAAAAATTTAAAAAAAACACAATAATTACCAAAAAAAATAAAAAAAAAACAATACAAAATAAAAAACAGTATATGTATGTGTTTTTGTGTTTAACCGAACTCCTTTAAACTAAAATAGAATTTCTACTTTCTTAATGTAAAATACAAAAATAAATCATTTGCTTTTACTTTTTTTAAACAAAAAAAAAATCCTATATATTTTGTTGAATTTTATTAAATATATGTATAATTAGTTAATTTCTTTTATCTTATTTTAAACAAGCAAAACAAAAATAGGTGATATAATGTAAATTTTCTTTAGCAATTGTTTTATTTGATTTGTTTTTCTATTAGTTATTTAAATTTATGTTTTATACTTAATTATTACACTCAATTTTATATTTGTACAAACACACAATAGTTTAATTAATTTTTATTCTTTCATACTTGACAAAAATAAAAATAAAAGCTACAAAAACAAAATCAACGCCGAACTTGAAAAAAAAAAATGTATAAAAGAAATGTATAAAAAAAGTTTTAAGCTAGAATAAACTAGATATTGATGTAAGAATGAAAGAGACAAAAAAAAATAAATATTAATTCTAGAAATTACTGTGCCAACAACACTTTTTGTAAGATGAAAAATAGAGTAAACTTAAACAAAAAAAAAATCAATACGAAAGTATGCAATATACACATAAGAAAAAAAAACAAAGAACAAAATAAAAGAACAGTTATGGTTAAGGGTAAGTTTAGAAACTAAAATATAAAAGAAAAATCAATAAGACCTTAGAGTAAGTTTTCTTGATAAACAACAACAATATGGGGATTAAAAAGAAAAAACAAAAAACAAAAACGGAATAAGACGACATTAAGGATAATAATTAAGTGCAATTATACTTATACATTCTCGACATGATCACACCACAGCACTCATATGGAAAGATAATTAAATAAATTGGATTTATTGGTAAAAACCCTTAAATTAAAAAAAAAAAAAAAACAGCGACTTGTATGAAGTTTTTTTTTTTTTATTCCGACATTTATATAGGTACCTACTCAGAAAGAAGAAGAAGTATATAATTTTTTTTTATTTTAACTGCTGCCTGTTATACCTTGGTCTTTTAAATGCAACCTGAATTAAGGCACTTGATTAGGAAGAAATGCAGTCTACCCCCTGGGGTTATGTATTTAGTGCGTTCGTTGAAATATCATGCGTTGCTGAAGGTATTTAATTTTAAAAAAAAAAGTTAATTTAAGATTCACCGCAGTAGACTGTGAGGAGAAGTCTCCACTTTTGTTCAAAACATTAATTGTCCGGATCATTAAAGCCTATTGCCTACGCAGATCACTCTAAATTTAAGCTTACACTTTTCTCTCCAAACATCAGATAAATTTTGACATGAGAGCATTGTGGAGAATATGTCACAGAAAACCCATGTTCCCTGAGAACCATTCCAAAGAATTTGTTATTTTCACAAACAATTCAAGAATTATGAAAACTGTCAAAATTTAGGTCGAGAATTAAAGTCCCGAAAAATTAATTCGTGGGCTAAATTTTGACAGATAGTGATGTACAGTAAAAAACAAAGATTTTATTTTTCAGCTGGAGCTTCGTGCCACTCGGCTAAAATGGCTGAATATATTTTGGAGAGAATTTTGTATGAAAGCAAAAACTTAATGCGATTTGCGTACTAGGCTTTAGGAATAAATGAGGTTTACTAGTTACCCCGTGGCGTAATTTATAGTGTGTTGGACTGTCACGCACGCCAAAGGTGTTCAATTTAAAATGTATGATAAGTTCACCAGTAACAGACTATTAGGAGAAGTCTCCACTTTCGTCTGGATCATTAAAGCCTAGTACCAACGCAAATCGCTCCAAATGTCAGCAAAATTTTGACATGGGAGCATTGTGTAGCAGACTATTAGGAGAAGTCTCCACTTTTTTGCACAACATTAATTGTCCAGACCATTAAAGCTTATCCTACCTACGCAGAATGCACTAAATTTTAGCTGCCACTTTTCTCTCCAAACATCAGTAAAAACCGCACCTAAATTTTTACATCAGTGGGTTGTGGACAATACGTCACAAAAAACAACTGTGCCCTGAGAAAACATTATATTGAACCATTTTAAAGAATTTGTTATTTTCTTAAACCAACGTTCACACAAAATTCATAAATTATAGAATCTCTCAAAATTTAGCTCGAGAATTAATGTGCCGAACGATTATTTCGTGTGCAAACTTTTTGAGAGATAAGATAGTGTGGTGTACAGTAAGAAATCAAAATAATATTTTTTAACTGGAGCTGCGTGCCACTCGGCTAAATTTTGGAGAGAATTTTGCATGCAATCTAGGCTTAATATTGTGGAAGAAAAAATGACATTTGAATTTTATTCGCTTTCTATGTTTTTTTTTTTGGCAGTGCGGGGTGTTTTCGTAAGCATTTCGTTCTCTTATTGGAGACCATATCGAAAATTCCTCTGGCATCAGCACTCAGCAGGCTTCTGGGATACCTTGTTTCTGGGATACCTTCACTGTGGCTGTGGGATCTTATATTAAAAACAAAGTTTGCCATCTAAAAGGTCAGTAATTCTTCATAAATGATCAGGTAGTCAGTAATTGGTCATACATTATTTTTTTTTGTCAAGGCCTTAGAGATTGTTAGCACTTCATTTGTAGAACTCTCAAAAAAAAAAAAACATTAAGGTCATTATACTAACTCAGAATGGTATGAATTTTTTTTAGGGGCGTCACTATGGCAGGTATAAGCCTAGGACTTTAAACCGACCGATATCAAATACATGTAAAATTTGGCGTGTCTGATTTTTAAATTAATAGATACCCCACTCTCTCCTCGTCTAATCGAAATCCTGCTTAGAACTTTGCCTATTTTCATTAATATACTCGACTATCTCGCATAGTAGGTATCATAATCAGAATATTATATAAAATTCTATCACATAATCACTTGACAAACAATTAATTACTTAGTTGATGATATATAGTCAATGCTGATCAACTTTTATTTTAAACGTCTCTTTGACATACTAAGTTTCTCTACTTTTTTTTTTGTTTTTTATGTCTCTGCGATGGCGTCGTCCAGCAGAAGAAGATGGTATGATATGTATAGTCTACCACCTCATTTGTCCTCGTTTTCAAATGCAAAATAACGATGTCAAAAAGTTCACATAATCACATAACTTCTAACTAAAAATACAAAAAAAAATTGTTAGAATGGACATTGCTCTCACATCTCTTCCATCTGTCGTTCGTTTGGTATGCTATATTCTGTCTAATATAGGGAAGTCGTATCTACTGTCCGTGTTAACCAAAAAAAACTACCATCGCTCTTCCCTATTTTTTTTATAATAAAAGAGAGAAAGGGCAGCTGTATGAAGTCCAACAAAAAGTCATCAAATAAAAGTTCCAAAAAAAAAAATGTTTTTTTTTTACTATCATTTAAAGTCCATAACGTGAAAATTATTCGCGCTAGATTTTCGCCTCCCTTTTTTCGTAGCATTATTCACTAGCCCTGGTCTCTTGATAGGTACTTCTACTAGGTGGAATAATGCCCTGTCATGCATCTGTCGTTTGGTAGTAAATTGTTCACGACTACAATAAGCGTTGTTCTTCTGCATTCAACTTTTACATACATACATAATCTTTTTTTGTCAATTTGTACCTTTTTTGCTGCCCATTCTGTAAAAAAAAAGATATGAAAAGTTCACCAAGCTTTATATGAGCATTATAAAATAGAAGCTAAAATAAAAAAATTAAAACCAAAATATAAAAAAAATGGGATTTTAGTTACTCAACCAAACTAAGAGGGATTTCTTTGCAACTTTTACTAAATTTAATTTGTTTTCTTTTCCAACCCGAATCATATACATACCGAATCTAAAACGATATGTTAAGTTCAGTCAATGCAGTAGGCCTATTCCAGAAAACGAGCGAAATATACCTCAGAACTTGTATTTTTGTAGGAAAAAAAATTTTGAAAATTTGCGATTTCTTTAAACTTTATGGCAACAAAACAGTTAGGCGTATAAAACAGCACAACTTGCTAAATTTAGAAAATCGAAAATGGCGGCACAAACATCTCGCTTGATAAAGATAAAAATATGGTGCAAAACTTGTTTTCACGAATATCAAAAATACAAAATATGGTTTGTTCGCAACATTTGCCAATTCGCGAAACTCGCTGCCACAAGTTTAATTAGCAATAAACTTGGGCTTCCTTGTGCCTAAGAAATTTAAAAAAAAATCGCAAATTTGTACATTTTTGCGAACGAACAGTTTTTTTTAATTTCGATTTCCATATAGAAACAGAGGTAGTGATGTTAAAAGAATTTACAAATATTGCAAACGTACCGTAAAGTAATGATGGTGCCAAGCATTAACTGACTTGTGCAGTAGAAATAAAAAAGTTCGCAAATTTTGCGTGTGAACCGTGTAAACATCAATGCCGGCGGTAAGAGTGAAATTAAAACATGGACTTTCCTCTATGCTACGTTAAGATGTCACACTTTACGATTTAGCACGTTACGTTACGAAAATCTGCATAGTAGGATATTAGATACGTTCAGTGACACAAAATCTGAAGATCTCCTTCAAGCAAACCAGTCTGTTTTGGATCCGTGCACGTAGTAAGCAACGTATGGACGACTTCGCATACGGATCCAAATATGGATCCTTAATACTGCGCTTGGACAAACGTTGATGTTTACACATATAAACAAATATGGCACAATTTTTTTTTTTTTTAATTTTCGACTTCCGTAAAAACACAAGCAGTGCTGGTGCCTTACTTGTGCTGCCTTGTGGCGTTGATATTAAAAAAAAATCGCAAATTTGCTAATTTTGCGAGTGAATAGTTCTATTTTGCTGTGCCTTAAGGCAAAAGTTTTTTCTATCTCTCATTAATTCAGCAGAAGTGAGGCACATATAAGCACAACTTAATTTTTGTTTTTAAAAATCCAAAATGGTGATACGATATTTTCGCATAGGAAAATTGAATTTTTTTGCGATGGAATATGTCAGTGCAAGTCGAGCAGCACAAAACGGCGGCACAACTTCTGTTTTAAGAAAAATTTAAAATGAAAACAACGGTTGGTTAAATCTAGTAAAATTCGTTGTATTCTCTACGGCACGTGACGCTAAATTAATCCCAGACTGAACGAAAACTGATCGTAATTTTCTCACTCCTAATCAACTTCAAAGCGATTGGTCTAACTTCTTCTTATTCCGAAATGAAATTCTTCCGATAGGGCTGTGTCAATTAGGAACGATTCGATTTTTTTGATCCGCTCATCGAAAAGTATTGATGTTTAAAATCACAAATTTACATTTCAATTGATCGCAATTTCAATTATTTCGATGATTCTCAATCATTTCAATGAATCTCTATTTTCGATATCAATCTCTATTATTGAATTATTAACGGGTGATTTTTTAGCTGGTTTGGTTTTGGCAACACTGGTTTTGACAGCTGACGTGTGTTTAGTACCTTGTGTCACTGTCAAACAGCTTCAGTTTGGTTTGCAATTTAACCATGGATCGTCTTACAAATGAACAACGCTTGCAAATTATTGAATTTTACTATCAAAATTCGTGCTCGGTTCGAAATGTTCATCGCGCGCTGCTTGTGTTCAGCGATGAGGCTCATTTTTGGTTGAATGGGTACGTAAATAAGCAAAATTGCCGCATTTGGAGTGAAGATCAGCCAGAAGCATTGCAACAGCTACCAATGCATCCCGAAAAAGCCACTGTTTGGTGCGGTTTATGGGCCGGCGGCATTATTGGGCCTATTTCTTCAAAGATGATGCGAATCGCAGCGTTACTGTCAATGGTGAACGCTACCGAGCGATGATAACAAACTTTTTTTTGCCCGAAATGGAAGTTCTTGACTTGCATGATATGTGGTTTCAACAAGACGGTGCCACATGCCACACAGCACGTGAAACAATGGCGCAATTGCGAGGCGAGTTTGGTGAACAGTTAATTTCACGTTTCGGGCCGGTCAATTGGCCGCCTAGATCGTGCGATTTGACACCATTAGATTATTTTTTGTGGGGGTATGTCAAGGCTAATGTCTATAGGGACAAGCCCGCTTCGATTGACGCACTGGAAGCCAACATCCATGCATTCATTCGTGAGATACCGGCCGATATGTGTGAAAGAGTATGCCAAAATTGGACTCAGCGGATGGGCTACCTGAGACGCAGCCGCGGTCAACATTTGCACGAAATTATCTTTAAACATTAAATTGCAAAGTTCAAACTATCGAGTCAAATAAATATTTCATTCATTTTTTCGAATTTTTTGTGTTTTTTTTTTAAAAAAAGTTCTAAACCTCTTAAAAAGTCACCCATTAATATATTTTATCGGAGAAAAGAAATATGGGTCAGATTGGATTCGATCAAATTCGATACAGTATTCGTTAAATTCGGAGATTGAATTTCATCGAAACCGAAAATTGACAGGTGTCAAAATATGCCAAAATTTTTGGTACGGCGCATCGAAAAATGGAGTTCACCAATCGATTGAGGAGGTGGAAATTACCTGATGTCACGCCCAGCTCTCTAGGTCCATTAGAACACTTTTAATTTGACAGGTGTCAAAATGTCAAATCATTTCCGAGAATACGCGCTACGTAAAGTGGTACATAGTACCGTCGCACAGAGGAAAGTCCACATTTTTATTTCACTCTACCGCCGGTATTGATGTTTACATAGACATCAAAAATCGAATCCGAATTGATCGAATCATTTTGGTAATCGATTCTTGAACGATTCGATCGTTTGAAATGAACGACTTACACAGCTCTATCTTCCGAAGACTCTATATCGTATTTCCCAATCATGCATGTTTAATTTTATCTCTGTCACAGTTATGGAGACCTCATTTATATCCTGAGTTGGACAAAAAATAAAACAACTCCCTTTCCCAATTTTCAAAAAATAAAAACCAGCGAAATTCACCTTTAAGGCGGCATTAGTGAGAGTTTGAATTTTGTACTAGGGTGAGACATCAAAAGGGATAGATATCACACAAAATGGACTTTTGCCATTAAAGCAGATACATATATTATAAATGTACGTATAGGTATACCAAGAATATAAGTTGATGATGGTGTTCGTCAGCACCATGATTATGCCCATCAGATATAATAGTTGCCTTCGTCATCATTGTGTCAGCTTTCAACAGACATGATTTTACAACAAATCGAAGAGAAAGAAGGACTGGAGAGTTGGGTTGAGGTTTTTATTCATTTAGTTTAAATGTATAGGTATCTCTACTCTGTTACTGTAGTTCCATAAAATGGTTCGTTTTGTTTCTTCTTTTTTTTTTTTAAGTTTATTGTTGGACTTTTTTAATAAATCGGAGACAATTTGTCATGAAACTAACTTTAGACGGATATTTGATGAAAAAGGAACTATACATATATAAATGCTTTTAAACTTTGTTTCGAAAACTTATTTGTCGTATTGAAACTATGAAAGTAATATAGCTATTGTAATAAAAGTAAACTAAATATATATATGTAGGTACCTATACTTAAAACAATAGACCGGACCCTGTATTGTGTTTTTAAAAAGTTTTGTCATTTAGAAAATTCTATAAGATTTTGCCGAACGATTTTTGAGTTCTTTGACATCATTTGAATTTAATGAAAGAAGGTGAATACTTATTGAGAATTAATAAACGATTACAGAACTTATGCAGAATAATTGTTTGTAGAAAGTTTCACAATTTTAACACGTTCCCCGATTGTTACACGATCCATATTGTAAAAAATAGCCTACCTTAAACAAAACATATTACCTCTGTTCGTTTACTTTCCAAATCTGCCAGTTTTAATCCGAAGTTCTGTCAAAGTCCATATAAAAAAAATTAAATTGGAGCAAAAATGGTAATAATGGGTAGTTTCGGACTAGTACGCGAACACACCTATTCAGTCAGGATGACAGTTCGGTTTGACTTATGTGATTGAAACAGGGATGTTAAATCCGGATCAGGAATTGAAAGACCTTTTGTTAGTAAATGGTTTACACGAATTTTATTGATAAGTGATATTTTTTGTTCTCTCTCCTTACGAAATCCTCCAATAATATCACTTGTAATAAAAAAAAATAATTCCTACTGACAAAGGAATGGTTAAGAGTTTAAGTAATTAGGACCTGGTTCTCCAGGAGTTGTCACCCCACCAAATTTAATTTATATGGCTCCTGAATCTTCGCATAAAAGTATACCATCTGAAAGGTGTTAAGCAACCCATATACACACAACACTTGCGTGCACACCAATCGAGACACCAAAAATCAAACATTTTTGGTGTGATGTGAATGTGTCACAAAATGTTGCGTGGAAGGGCCGCATTAGGGAGCTCATAAAAGGTCAATTAGTTTCAGTACTTTGACAGCCACACCCCACAAGAAATAGTCTAGCCGGTCAAATCGCATGACCAATTCAACACCAAATCCACACCAAACGGCATCTTTTTAAGGATACATTGTCACCTCGTGAACTCACCGTGTGAGTTGGTGTCGTCTCATATGAAATTTTCCTTGTTAACATAAATAGCCATTCATCGAAAAATGCTCCTCGTCGCTAAAGATGATTTTTCGACCGAATTTGCGATCCTCTTCCCTGTAAGCGAACAAATGCCGTTGTCTATCGCCGTTGACTTTGACCTCCTGGGTCAGTCGGATCTTGTACGGGCGTAGGCCCTAATTCCGGATGCAAAATTCGCCATGCAGTTTGCAAAAGGCCGAGTTCTTGTGCATGTGCGATTAATCGACTGCCTCGGGTTCTGCTTTACACTTTCACGGACCGCGGCGATGTTCTCAGCCGATATGGTGTTCCTTTGACGTACGAATGTTGGTAGATTGATTTCCGAACCAGCAGCGTCAAATTTGGCGACCAAACTTTGAAAAGTCGACTGTGAAGGCCCAACACCCAACACGTCTACCGTAAAATGGGCGCAAAGCGCGCAACGTTTGCACTAACGAACACTTATTTTGATAATAAAGTTTTGCCATGATGATTTGGCATCTCTAACTGAAGAATAAAAAAACAGATTTGACAGATGTCACCAAAACAACATGGCCGCCACATGCTGCCAAAATCTACCCGCGACAAATTAAAAGGAAGTGACTCTAGATATGCCAATTATAACAGTTTTGGTTTATAAAAGTACTTTTTATACGGCCCGGAGGGCCAGGGCCCTCCGCCGCCGGTGAGCATACTTCAGGCACCTAGAGTTTTTTTTTAAATCGCGCGAAGCTTGTAAGCGCACGCCCAATCTTAATGGCGAAAAACTGTTATAATTGTTATAAATTGGCATGTCTCTAGCCTCGTCCAATTGAAAAACCCTTTATAACACGTATTCTCTTTACTTCACAAAACTGGAAATTTTTACCAACTTTAGTCAAAAGTTCTGTCGAAGTTCATATAGCTAACGAAAAAATTTAATTTGGTAGAAATTATCAGATTGAAACAGTAAACGAACATTCCTAATGTGTTTTTGTTTTCTTCTCTTAAATTCTTTCTGTTGATTGAATAATTATAAATTTTATTTTTTTTTCAATACAATGTTTTCCATTTTTGCCACAGTAAATACTAAAATCGAATAAATCGCATTTTTTGTTTCGCCAAATTAAATACAAAAAAAAAAAAACCTTTAAATTCGCCAACTAAGACTGTTTATTCATTTAACTAAACAAAAAATCTAGTATCTACGAATCATTATAATCAACAAAAAATTAACCGACAAAATATAAAAATTAAAATTAATGAAAGAATTAAAAAAAAAAAATAAAATATTAACAACAATTAACCACTCTTAATTAAAAAAAGTTCCTGGAAACGCACAACAAAAAAATATAATAAAATCGATTATAAATTGAAATGTAATGTCTAATGAAAAGCGTTTTGAAAATTGTTTTATCTTACACAAAAAAAAAACACAAAAAAATATATATTTATCGTTAAAAAAGATAATTTTCTTGTTTCTCCATATCGTTTGAATGTCAATAAAATTATAAGTAAATTTATACAAATAAATTTTAACATGAATTCATGCATATCCTTTATCCTTAATTACTGTTGTTTTGTCTTATGTTTATCATCATAATCAGATGTTTTTTATTTTATTTTTATGTGTGTTGTTAAATAAATAATATTATACAAAAAAAAATGATGATTAAATTGCAATTATTTTCCATATCAAACAAAAAAAGAAAACTTATTATTAATCAAAAAATAAAATACTCAGTCAATTTAGATTATTTTTGGGTTGATATTTGTTTGTTTATCTACTAAAAAAAAAATTAAGAATAAAATTATGTAACAATTCATTTGAGTGAACTTACTGTTCACAAAAATTTAAATTATATTTAAATATATTTATACCTACCTATTTATAAAAAAAAAAAAAATGATTGATGATATAGTTATACCAACAATTTTCTTCCATGTATTTTGTGATTGTTTCATGTTTTTGTCATAAAAATCTTATAATATCAAAAGTTTATTGGGAAAATTCCCTCCAAAAATCAACTATAAATAAAATTATGATAATTTTAAAAAACAAAACGAAAATAGAAACACAAACCATATTAATATTTTATTCAAGTTGTATATATATATTAATGAGAATCTACATATTTAATTTAATTTAAAAACAAATATACATATTTAAATTACATTGTTATAGAGCAAACAAAAACACAGCCTATTCTGCTATCCGGCGGATTCGAATATTCAGCTTTTTCAATAAAAATTGCTTTGCTGTGCTAATATTAATTACATTCACTGCATTACCACATCAGATGTCAATTAAAAAAGTTAAATAATTTGGTCGTTAGTTCTGTGTGTTCGTAAGTTCTGAATGTAATGTTTTTTGTTCGTGCGAAGGATAGCAGAATACGGTTGATATTTTCAAAGAACTTTATTTTACTGTGCACTTCTATAGTAAATTGCTTGCAATACACTTCTTAATTGTACATAACTTACAGTACAGGGTGGGATGATTCTACATAATATGATTTGATGTAACGTATGTGATTGAGAAATACAATCTGTTACGACTTTTGTCGAAAGACGATAATCGAAAATTAGTTGTTTTAGCATCAGATGCCATCAGCAGTGATTTCACAAGGAATTACAATAACATAATGCTGTCCAGATGGATTTGGATACAAATTTTAACTCGTCAAAAATGAAACGATCGACTTTTATCGCACCGAAATTTAAACGACACGTCAAGCTTATGAAGAGTAGTTGGATTATTGGTTTGTTTGTTTCTTTCCTTATAATTCAAATTCTATGTATTTTTTTTTTGTATTTGGTTTTCAAGCTGATGGCAGTAAAATACATTTTAGTGTTGGACAAACATGTTAGATAAATAGGAGTGTAACAAAACAGCTCTGTACTTCAAAGTTTTTAAGTACAAATGCAAATCGTTGATACTTTTACTACTTGAAAATGGAAATGTGTAAATTATAAGAGATGGATTGTGTAAATAACGGGTGTTTTTCTTAGACGTTTGGTTTTCAATCTGGCAACACTTTTTTGGAGTTGGTCTTTTTGACAGCTGTCACTTGTTTTATGCTCAGTATGATTTACCATTTCATAATGAATAAACTTACTCCTGAACAACGTTTGGAAATCGTGCAAATTTATTACCCCAAGATAATGGCTCGGTTCGCGCGACGCATCACGCGCTGTGTCCAATATTCGATGAAGCTCATTTTAGGTTGAAAGGGTACTTTAATAAGCAAAATTGTCGTATGTGGAGTGATCATAATCCACAAGCCATTGTTGAGACGCCGTTACATCCTCAAAAAGTCACTGTTTGGTGTGCTGGTGTGCTCTATGGGCAGAGGGAATCATTGGTCCACTTGCCCGAAATCATAATGGCAAACCTTTATCTTTATAATAAAGCTAAATTCTTGGCCATAACATTAAATTATATACGTTTTATTTCTTCTTGAAAACCACACGTCTAATAAAAACACCCTTTACTTTGTGTGACAATAAATTTCAAGTTTCCGTGCTTACTACTACTTCGTGTTTTAAGCGTAGTTTACAGTTCCCTTGCAAAAAAAAAACTTTAAAAAAACACTTTCGCATGTCACAATTATTTAGGTGGAAAAAAAAAATATTTTTCGGCATGCTTCATGATTTTCACATTGTATTGACTTTTTTTGACGTATCTCTACTTTATCTCACTCCCACTTTATGGTGAGAAAGAGATGGCCATGTTTGATTTTTTGACGTTTTATTTTCTGACAGTTGGTTTCTCTCTGTCTGTACTTTTTTGGCACTTAAATGTTAAATTCTACAGAATCCAACCTTTGTTCTCTCCATATTCGTTTTATTGGCTAAATCCTTATTTGCACTTAGCACATTTATTTATTTTATTTATATACACAAATATGAACCGAGATTCGTTCTATTTATTAACTTTTCGACTCACAATTTTTCGAGACACGAACCGAAAACAAGTATGTCAGAAAATCTGTCAAAACAATTTGCTTCCATGCAAAAGAATTGACCGGCCGTTCGTTGTATTTGCATGGAAATGATTTTTGCATACAAACGTTTTTTTTTCGTTTAGTTTGTTAAAACCGTGCTTTTTTTGCAAGCCTGGAGGGATTTGGTTGAGAAAAACGACATCGGGGATGAACGACGCCATTACAAAACAAAATGGAGTTTCCATACAAACAAGTATGCAACTCACGCCGCCGGTAGTACAGTTTTTCTCCGTGTTTAAGTTAAGTCACGAGAATTCTCCGGCCTCAAGGGGATTAGTTATTGTAGCATTTAAAATGTAAATTACTTAGCCTCGACATCGTTTTTTTTCGACCAATTTCCTCGGGGCTTGCAAAAAAACACGCCTATAATAGGTATGTTCCCGAGATTTTTCGCACTAAATCTGGCTAAGTGTCAAATTTTGAGGAGTGGGGATGAAATGCTCTCAGAGACATGGAAAACTGTCAAAATGCCGGAAACGATTTGCGCACTACTTTGCACTAATTCGGACCAAACGTCACAATTATACTCGAATAGGGTTGCCGTAGACCATAATGATAAATCTTGATCAACATTTTCAAGAATCAAAACTCAAGAAAATTGTAAAGCTAAGCCTGTTTTTTTCTTCAAAAAACACTAAAATATACAAGAAATATTTAATATTTAATTTAATATTTTATTCCTCACAAACAGTTTTGCTAAATGAAATGCATTTTATAAAAATTATTTGGTCCAGTTAAAAGATTAATAAAATAATAAGAAACATGTCCATCTACCAAAACCAAAACTTAAATAAAAATAACACTTGGCCAACCTTGTTATTTGAATTCAACCGACAAATACTGTCATCAAACGTCATACGACATACGTCAACCTGGCATTTGACAATCAGCAAGAAATAGCCAGAAGAAATTTCTCGGACTAAAACTGGTAAGGAGGGGAAATGTTTTACTCCCATCTGAGTGCTCTCTTTAGCAAGAAATAGCACAAAATTTTGATGTGTGGAACGGCTTCGGACTAAAAATTAATAAATCTGGCGGTCTGAAACTGTTTGAAACTAGGTGCGGAACACAGCTAATAATGAAAAAAAAGTTGAAAGTTATGGTGATATGGAAATTTAATTTTTTTTTGTCGCACGGGAACTGTAGTAAACAAGGCATAAGCAAATCGTTTTTTGTATCTGAAAAGGACAAAGTTGTTCTCCACAGCCGTGATTGTTGAGCGTCGATTAGAAACCAAATCAACTATCGAATCATGTTATCGAATCGTCTTAACACCTGCATTGTTTAACTACTTTGACAAATCAAAGCAGATTTTCGTCATTTTATGAGACAGAAGTAACACTCGATGGTCAAATGTGTAATAGTCCTACTTGCACTGAAAGGCTTCGAACTGTTATCGAAATCGTCTTCTACGTCAACATTACATTTGCAAAATGTTCTTAAACGCAAATTGCAAGAATAAAAGGTTGCATGATAAAATGACCGATCATTTGCTGGTCAAATTGACTTTTATTTGATTATTTTGAAAAATGCTGTCATCTCTTTTTTTCTACTATCCATCTGAACCATTCATGATTGTCAAAACTACCCTGTACTGTAAAAAAAAAAAAAAAACAACAATTCATTAGCACACAATTTATTTACTTATCGAATTTTATTGTTTTTTTTTATCGAAATATTTTGTTTTTATGTTTATTTTTATGTTTTTATTTTATGATATTTTAAAATAGCAAATGATAAACTTTTACACATTCTTGCATAGTAGATACTGTACAATTTATTGTTAATTTATTTTTGGACCTTTTGGGAAATATGGATGATTGTATTGAAATCTGTTAATAATCATGTCTCTGTACCGCTCACCGTTAACTGTAACGTTTTGACCACATAATCATTTTTGAAGACATTTGAGCCTATGACTTTTTCTGGATGTAATAGTGTTCCGACATTGACTTGTAGATTATCATCGTTCCAAACGCAGCAACTTGGCTATAGCTATTTAACTCAAAGTGATGGACGATTATGAGCACAATAAAATCCACAATGAGTTTGTTTTTTTTTTAAAACAAATTTGAACAATTTAGAAACATTTCAATCCTACCTCAAAACAAACGAGAACTGTCAAATTGGCTGTCAGAAAAAACACCTTTGTGTATGTCGTTTTCCAATTTTTCGAAAGATTTGACTGCGGTCTGATTCCAATCGAACTTTTGCCAAATTTACACTCCCGAATGTCCCCATTTAACAATATCACTTTTGACGAGTTATAACAACGAAATTTTTTGTGTGTAAGTGTGTGTTTTTCGTCGTCTACGGACAGGAAAAAGAAAAAAAAAACTCCGAAAAAATTACTTTGAACAGCCAATCGAAGGCTTTTGGAGTAGTATTAGTGAAAAGGCAGTGTGCAAGGAATATCCCATACGTCCAAATGTTGCTAAAGTTCGGACCTTAACCAACAAGCCCCACCAGTTAGCCCGTCCTTAGTTATTAACTGCCAACAGTTGTATATTCTATATTTGATTGAGGTCCCATTTCATCACTTATGCGCACGAGCTCTTTCTCTATTGCCCTGTCGCTCCAGATTTGACTCGAAGGTTCTACGACGAGTCGGAGGAGCATTTGTGACCGTTCGCTCTAGATGCCCTAGCCTCATTTGCTGATAATTTAGTGTTTTCTTGGCTAGTGCGAAATCGCTGTTCAACTTGTAAAGTTCATTGCTGATATTCTTCTCCTTTAGAACCCATCAAGCCAACGGCACCGTCGAATATCAATATTTTATCTTTTTTACTGATATTTTTGTCTCACATCATGACTGATATTGACTAGGGAAACAGAATATTCTTCCTTAATATTAATTAAAACTTAAAAAAAAAACAGAACACTTTTCATTTTGAATTTTATTAAAAAATGATTTATTTGAATCTGCTTTCAAATGATGTTTTTTTTAGTTTCACCAAAGAAAATTGCATTTAAAAATATCAATTTTAATAATAAATAATAATGGAAGGATTTGTGTTTTAGAAGTGGAATAAATTGAATTTTACGGTCCATTGAATACGAAATTGAATGCTGTATGACACTAATATGATTTAATTTAGTTGTATGTACGTGACAACATGAGTAAGAACCCACAATATACTGAAGCAAAAGGCTATAGATGGTATATTATTTCGACTTTATTAAATAAAGGGTATTTTTTTTTTGAGGTACCTACATACACAACTTTGAAATGAAAATAAAACACATCAAAATAATGGCTATGTATGATCATGGTAAATAAAATTGAAATTCATTGAAAATAAAATAATTTCTGCCATTAGAGTACGAAAGTGATTTCGGGAATATGGGTGCGGCGGTTGGCTTGACATTAGCGCAATCTAGATTTTAAAATTTTCGACAATTTCATCGACTGGCTGAGACCGAATATCGGCAATAACAATTTTAAAAACATTATTCTGTTTGTTTTTTTTTTGTCAGTTGGTAAAGGAAAGGGGAAAACCTGTCTTAAGTTTATTATGATGAAATGGCAAAATAAACTGAGTCCACATAATCATCTGACAGCTGTCAAATGCATTATCACTACAAACAGTGTTGGCAATAAAAAAAAAAAAAACAAGCCCCTATAAGAAAAAGAATTGATATTGACTTCTACAATTTACAAGCGCTGTTCTGACGCTATTCTATCTATATTCATGGTAAAGTGACAAGTAAATACTAAGCACATATAATCATCTGTCAGCTGTCATAATATCTGTTACTAGAAATAGGGTACGTTCAGCAGACACAAGGGACTATATATGTAGTCAAGTGCATTCATTGAACGCAAATTTTACAAAGGAAACTAGTTATTTTTTTGAGATGTCATTAATGCCAAAATTGGAACTTTACTTCCAACCTTTACCTTCCGTTGATAGTGCAGATAGTATTTATAATAATATTTTTTTTTTGAAAAACACCTTACACACGTCAATTCCAAATTGTAAATTATATTTTTTCAATACTTCTTACTAATGATGCATTTTTTAATTAAATCTTCTCTATTATTTTGATAAAGAACTCCTCCACCCAAAACAATAAAACAAACGTTGAAAAAAGAAGTCACTGAACAATGAAGTTCAGCTTGCTGTTTAATGACCAAATATAATCAGCTGATATTTTGACATAAATGCACTTGACTTGAAATGAAGGGAGATATTTCTTGACTAGCTTTCCAGTCACTTTGTTGCCTTAATTGGAAGGAAATTTTCCGACAGCTGGCCAATTAGAGACGAGAAACTTGCCTTGCCTTCAAGTCCCTTCGTCATCTGAACGTACCCATAGTCTTACCAATTACTAAACCTCTACAAAAAAAAAAACACCCTTCACAATGATTTAAGTTGACCTAAATAATCTATCTAATTCTATTATGTATTTCATGTGATGAATACAATTTAATTAAATTTTCATATATTCAAAATCTAGAAATATTGTGTTTATTACTAAAGATGTTACGAAATGTAAAAATTGTGCTCAAAATCGAATATAATGAAAGTAATTAAATTAAATCCTTTTTACAACACAAAATTGATGAAAAATTTATTTCATTCGGAAATCCCGGAATTATTCAGGAGCTACATAGCTATGTATGTAGAAGGGTTTTCAATGAGGGCCGGTAGATGTTGAAATGGAATAAAATAAGCTGTGTGTGAGGTATTAATAAAATTCTTTTTTTATTTGAAACGCCCATATGTATGGAATGTTCAAATGCCCTCTTCGGCTTTTTACGGTGGCACGGATCCGAGTGGTCCAATTTTCAATGACTCTAAGGCATAGATCTGGCTGAATTTGAGCAATGGTCTGTGGTATTTTCACCATTAGGGCATCGGTGGATTGTGGTTTACTCGTGTAAACCTCGTGTGTGCGTTTGTCTGTCTATACTGTAATGCAAGCAAGAACCGAAACAGATGCAACTTGAAAGACATGCGAATTGAAATTGTGTACAGAGCATTTTTATGTAATTACTTTCCTAGAGGAGAATTTTAAATTCTTGTTTTATTTGAAAAAAAATTCCAAAATTCTTCTAAGTAGGAAAAATTTTTTCAGTAGGAAAAATGAGGGAAACATGTTAAATACTCGTGGGGCCCTTGCTAATAAAGACTTTTTGAGCAAGATCTGCTATCTAATCAAATACAACCCTCATACAATCCCGCCTAGAAAAGCAATCTAGCTTTGAATGAGGCCCTAGAATATTTTGCATTGGTAGATACTAACAAGGGACTAGGAAGTGTGAATATCGAAATTGGTCAGGCCGTGACCAGTTATAAACCTTTTTGCCTCGAGAAACAAACAAAAAAGTCGGTTGGAAATATGCGTTTTTTTTTTGAAAAAATACTTTATGTTTGGATTGTTCCAATTCATCTCATTAATGCCTGGACCGATTTTGTTACAATTTTACAATCTTTTACCTCGATCTGGTATACAAAATTTTGCATTTCAAAATGGTCCATACATATTTTTTTAAATTTCGGACCAGATTAATTAAAAAATCGGAGTAAAACCAACATTTTTTCTAAATAAGTTTTTTTTTTACAAAAGCAAATATCATAAATTGCATCCTTTTTATATTCATTGTTATATTTTTATATAATAATTTCAGTTAAGCTTAGTGTTTGTTTTTTTCCATAAAGTAAAAAGTAGGAGTAGATCTTGACCAAAGCGGAGTGTTGACCTAGATTTTATTTTTTTTTTTTTTCAAACCAGAGTAGATAAGCCTCCTCACATTGACATAGGTAAGATACTAACTTCACTCAAACCTTACAGGTTTTGTTGTCTGTGACGCTCTTAAAAAAAATTAACAGAAAATATAAATTTTGCATTTACGTATTTCTTTCTATTTTTATATTCCAATGACAATAAAGTCCATTTATGCATCAAATCAAACAAAAAATATTTTATTTTTAACGATTTTTGTATTTAAATTCATATTACTTTTGTAAAATAGAAACAAATTTAATGCATTTAAAATACTTTCTTTATTATGAAATAGTTAAATTTTAGATTTAAAGGGCAATGGTACTTTGTTATAATTTCTTCTTTTTTTTTTGTTTAAAATAGAACATTATATTTATAAAAAAAAATAAAACTAATAGAAATAAACCATATATTCAAAGCCAAAAAACAACATTAAACAAAAACAAAAAATAAAATAATAAATCTAAGAATCAATAGTAAAATATACCTTTTAAACGAAAAATGATAGTATAATCTTAACTATAATATAATTCATACAAAAAATAAACTACATTATAAGCATTTGGGGGTATATTTAAATAGTAACAATAAAAAAAAAAAAAAACAAATTCAGAAAAATAAACTCGAAACATCAATCATAGGAAAATGAAAAAAAAAAATTCAATTTAAGAAATTTTTTTTACGAAAACCAGAAAAATTTTCCTACCATATAAAATATTTAAAAAAAATATATATATGTATATGATTTTGACAACAAAATAAAATCATTCTTAGTTTTTAAGTACTTATATAACTGTAAAAACAAAACAAAATTGATTATCTAATATATATGAAATAAAAATAAAAAAAAAAAAACAAACAAATAAGAAATAAATATCATGTAAAAAATAAAATTAATTAATTCGTAAAATATGTGAAATGAAATTAATAAACAAAAAGAAAAAAAATAAAAGTTAAAGTTAAAAAAAAAAAACAAATGTTTTCACAAATAAAAAAATTAAACACTATTAAATTGTTATCGTTTTACTACATTTACCAAACATCATATATTTTTCTGTGATCGCTACTAAAAACGAAAACATTCAAAATTTTTAAAAACAACAATCAGAATCAGCTCGAAATTCGAAAATATAAATACCTAAAGCGCTCTTTTGTGGGGATTTTTTTTCTTGTCCATGCACATTTTTCTTCAGCATTGTCTCTGCAACTTCCTCGAAGTCTAAAAGAAAAGAATTTCAATTATGTTCTTATAAATCAAAAAAAAAATTACTATCAAACACTGGTGAGTTTAAAACCTGCAAAATTTGTAAAAAAAAAAAAAATTATGTTAGTGAATGTTTCGTTTTATTGTTTTAAAATGATAAAGTTTTCTTTTTTTTTAAATTTGATTTTAACATTAACCATTGAATTCCTGGCTACGGGATTTACATACATATATATACTATTTTTCATACTAAGCTAAATTTATTATTTAAAGCTTTTCATCTTAATTTATTAATATATCATTTAACAACTCCTGGTGCAACTGTCATTTTCATATTTTCAAATTAAAGGAAAAACAAAAACCTTTCACCACGATTTATTGCACGTACAAATGAAAACATTCATAAACTTCTTCACAACTTAACTGTTAGTTTTCAAACATTTTTTTATAATATGTTTTACATTCGGATTTTCTTTAATTTTTGTTCCATAAAGGGAATACAAAACCAATTTCGAATACCCGTTTTCAAAAAAAAAAAAAATAAAAATGTTAAATATCTATTTTTTTTAAATAAAAAATTAAATAAAATCCAAAATCTGTATTGTTGTTTTTTTTTTTTCCTGGCATTTTTTGTTTGTTTTTTAGCAGCGAATTTTTTGAGTATACGCATTTTTAAAATTTTTTTATTTGATGTATGTTTAATTTAAACCTTATTTATTGGTGTTAGGTTTAGTTAAATATTGTTATATGTTTTATTATTACACAAAAAAAAAGGATAATATTCGTCCGCATCAGTATATCTATTAATGTTGAAAGTTTTTTTTTTATTCTTATGCATGCATTTATTACTAGAAATATGTATAACTGTGAAGGCTGTACTAACAATATTTTTCATACATTTATTTTTTTTTTGTTTTTAAAAATTAACGCTTTTGTCAGTTAAAATAGAGCTAGTTTAATTTAATGTTTTATTTAATTAGAACCAATTGAAGCTTGAACTTATGAAATGGATAAACAATGCAAACCCAGTACGTTAACTTCTTCAAAATTCTGAAAAATTTTAGTTTATAAAAATGAATTTATGGAAACGAAAATCGTCAGAACGATTTTTAAAATATTATTTTTTTGAAAATACTTTTATACAGGGTGTTTCCTAATAAATAAACAATACTTTGAGAAATGTTTCTTGGGCATGTTCTAAGAGAAATATATGCAAGACTGGATCGCACGAATTTGGTCTTGTGGTTAACAATTGTAATGCAGACACATCGTAAAGATGTTACTAGTTCAGTTAATAGGTGTGCTTTTCAGTTCATGTATACCCGCTTAAAAAATTATTTTCATATTAAATAAAGGGTGTTTTTTTTAGACGTGTGGTTTTCAATCTGGCAATACTTTTTTCGGAGTTGGTCTTTTTGACAGCTGTCACATGATTTATGCTCAGTTTTGTTTGCCATTTCATAATTAATAGACTTACTCTTGAACAACGTTTTCAAATCGTGCAAATTTATTACCAGAATAATGGTTCGGTTCGCGCGACGCATCGCGTCCAATATTCGGTCGACATAATCGCATAAATTCGAGCAACCATGGATCGGTTTCGCACCACTTTTACTCTAGTGGATAATGCGCATCCTCAGAGACGCCGTACAGTGCGCACCGAACACGCTATTGCTGCTGTGGAGCAGAGTATCGGAGAAGACCCGCATGAGTCCATCCGCCATCGCGCGCAACAATTGGAGCTGTCGAAAATTGGGCCTCTCGGCTGGAATTTATTCAAGCCAGCTCAACTCAAAACATATTGGCAAACCCTTATCTATAGAATAAAGCTAAATTCTTGACCATTAACAATTAGATATATACGTTTTATTTCTTCTTGAAAACCACATGTTAAAAAAAAACACCCTTTACAACAACAATTTCGCTTAGTTAATGGCGATAAACCTCTCCGCTTATGAGCGGAGAACATATGGTTAGCGGTGATGGCGTGTTTTTGTGCGTACTTTCATTTTAAGCGAACAAGTGAGTACAAAAAAAAACACCCAATTTTAAGATACCTACCTTTGATGAGTAGTAGCCGATGGCGTAATGGTGCGTAGGACTGCCTAGCCTTGTCCACTTAAGTGAAAAAAAAGACTGGTTCTACCTCTTGCGAGGAAGTGATATATACTCCAATAGTGTCATAAATAAGTACCACCCATCTAGCCGTTCGGATTCGGCAGAAAATTGTAGGTCCCCTCCATTCCTGCAAACAAACACCACACACAAGCAGGAATGGTTGAAAGTTGAAAGGAACTATGCCCCGGCTCTACACGAGCTATCGCACCACCAAATTTTTTGTTTTAATCTTTCATGAAAAAATGTTAAAAAAGTCAAAAGTATAGGGTCATTCAATTTTCGAATTCGAAAGTAAAGCTTAATAAAACACACACAGCGATACATTTTTGATGAATATTTTATTTCATTATAAAGATTGGACTTTGCATTAGGTGTAAAAAACAATTTCATTCAAATGGACGCCACGGGAAGATTCGCAGCATGTGATTCTTTTGAGGTAATTTTCAACCACTTTTTCGCTCATTTCGGGCGGTTTCGCGGCCATACCTTGAGTTATTTTGGTTTTTAATGCGTCTAGAGTTTGGGGATTATCCGTGTAAGCAATATTTTTTGCGTAGCCCCACAGCAACACTTGCACTTGCAGCAGCAATATTTTCGACTGAGCGTGCATTACGATGATGCACAGGCCTTACGAATTCAATAACGCTTCCACTCTCTTCAAATTTCTTCACAATTTTACTGATTGCTTGCGTAGTCGGTCGATTATGACGCCCATAATCATCGCGTAATGCGCGAAAAGTGGCTACGTTTGAATCACCACTTTTGTTTTAATAATTTTCACGCGTTGTTCGATTGTTAAGGCAAACATTCAACTAATATTATGAGAATTCAAATGACAGCTGAATTTGACAGGTGTCAAATGCCAACTTGAAACCAATAAATTAATGACCCTGTATAGGCATACCTACTATAAAAATAGACTTTTTTTCAGTTTGAAAAAATATTTTTTGAAAATTTTTAAATGCAATACTGTTTGAACCATTTAAAAGCACCATATCGCAAAATTATAACAACATTGGTCAAACCATTGAAAAGATAAGACCTTTTTTGTTTTTTTAAAAACCGTGTAATTTCTATTTCCGTTACCTATGTGAATTTTTTACCAAATATACCTGTAACGCATTTTTCTCACAATTGCTTTGGTCACTCCAGGTACAAAGTTTAATCAAAATCGTTGGAGTCATTTTCGAGAAAACTGCTTGGGGTCAAACACATGTTTCAATAACGGCAAATTTGGCTTATTGACATAGCCGCTGGGCCAAAAATGGGTCTCGTCCGAGAAGATGATTTTTTGGCCAAAATCCGGAACTCCGGCCAACATTTCCATCGCCCAATTAGCTTGAATTCTTGTGTCGGCACAATCATATAGGTACATACAACCGCAAAATAAGCCGGGATGACTCTCTGGTGATGCCCAATTCTGCTGATCGGCGCCTAATCGATATTTTTGAATCTTCTTCGATCCTTTCTGGTACGGCTTTTCTTCATTACGCACCAATATCTGTCTAGTTAGTGGCCAAAAGAGTGTATTCATGCCTGAGTACTGAAGCCATGATGACGACCGACCTCACGACGAAATTCACGTTGTGTATTTACAACTGAGCTGGAATTTCTATAATATTTGTTTAACATTTTCCACACGTTCGGCAAACGATGCATGACAAAATGGCAAACATTTTTGAATATTTTGACAGCTAGATGTCATTTGTTACTTTGGCAGCTGCTGAAACATAACAATTGAAAAAACTATCATTGCTATCTGGTCACCCTGTAAATATTATAAGAATTTTCGGTCATCAGCACCTTGAAGGTTTTCCGCCATCTTTATTTCAATATTAAAATTGTTTTTGGGTATTTTGTACATGAGGAAATAAATAAATTATGATTACATTTCGAATTTTACAAATGTTGATAAAAAAATGGTACAAGTGTAACCGGTAAATTTAAATTCTATGTAGAATTTCCACATTCCGAAGTTATTCAGTAACATAATTTTATGTATACCGATTTAACATTTACGATCGCTTTAAATGTTTTGATATAAAAAGAGAGCTTAAGTGGCCTTTAAAATATAATTATAAATATGGCTGTAAAGCCCTGAATCCGTCGAATGCGTTGTTGCAACGGATCTGTTGACGGATGTGACTGATATGGATTACGCAATAAGTATATTGTTTTGACTGATTGTTTTTGATAGCTTAATTCGCGCAACGGGTTGGCTTGTTTCTTCATGGACGACTAAGTTCCCGAGGTCTTATTTCACTGATTCACTGAGCCATTTCGTAAAAATCAGTTTTTAAAAATATAAAATTCTCTTTTTTACTGGTCCCTATTGTGAATGTCGTTTAACGTCGGATGCGATAAAAATCGATCGTATCAAGAAGTTGAGTGCCATTAAAATTTGAATCCAAAGCATTCTGGATATCTAAATATGTATATTTGCTATTGAACTCCTTAGAAAAACAGCTGGTGCAATTCAATGCGTCAACAACTTAAGATATATTGCATTTTCGACAAAAATTAATCATTGATAAAATAAACGACACTCGCTATAAAGATCATTTTTTTGAAAATAAAAAGAGTAGCGATCCACTCAATTAGCCTTATTTTGAAATTCACTTTCATGAGAAAGTAAGTCGAATTCGAATAGTTTGCATTTTGAGTTTCGAACGAATCGAAAGTTCACTTTATCAAACGAAAGTTTATTTTTTGTTGAAAACTAAGCAACAAATGTCATTTATTTGACGTTAAAAACTTTCTGGTGAATAATTTAAAAAAACATGTAAGCGCAAATATTTTTGTTGAAAAACAAAGAAAATAAAATACTTTTATGAATTATTTGTTGAGGTTTTAATTAAAGGTTGCATTCCAATTGGACTAAACGGGAGCAGAAAGAAGTTCTCATCAAATTAATTCCGGAAAATCCGGAGATAGCCAAGGGATTTTCAATCTGGAATGGATTAGATGCATCCATTATCCTTCTCCTCCATATCTGCCCTTCGCCACCATCTTCACTTCTTATAAATATAATAATTGCCAACTGTTTTTCTTGGAAATTAAACAATAAACTCTTGCACATGAACTAGCAAATAACAATGAGGTACAAGTAAATATTTACAATTAAAAAAAAAAATACCGGCGAGGGATTTCACTTTTTTTTGTTTTGTTGAAAATTGAAAAGTGTGACCAGGTGTGTATAAAGTAAAGTGAGACTTTGAAGTCGCATGTTTTTTTTTTTTTGTTAATCAATTTTAAACACAATTACATTGACATGAAAGCTAAAAAAAATCTAGTATTTTACTATTCAAAAGTTTTAAATTTATTTCGTTATTGTTGCATATCAATAAACTTACAATACTGTTTTCTAAATGCTCCCAAATTTTAAAATTTCAGTTTTTATTGATGTTTCTTAAATAGTAAACTTTGCCGGGCTTTCAAAATTACTTATCTTTACTTTATTTTTCTTAAATGATAACGCATTATTTTGACCATCATTTTTATTAAAACAAAAATTCTTCGAAAAAAAAAACATCTTGGTCACACTAAATTAAATAGAAATGTCAGTAAATGTCAAAGAGCTGATGTTCATTTTATGCATTCATTCGATAATGAATATTTTTCGTTCGATTCTCAAAATATGCAAAGTTCATTCGAATGAATAGATCTATTCTATCGAAATAGCTATTCGTTCGTAATAGGGCTGAATGTCCTCAGTTATGCCTTCACAAAAGATAAGAACAACATAAGACTATTCTGTTAGCTCTAGATAACAATTTGAACGTGCCCAATTTTTGATAAGATCAACTTTTGTCGTTTCGAACATTGAACGGCAATCAAACAAAGGGCCTAAACCTTTGAATTTGAAAATGCGTTTCCCAAACTGCTGTCTGATCGAAATCCAGCGTACGCCTTTGCTTCCACCAAAATAAAAGGATTATTTTTTTCTATCAGTTATAACTTATAACTTATTAAAACTTTGTGAACATTTTTATCCATTTCGTAGGATATTGCTTAAATATTCAAATACCTTCTTCCACATTCCTTATTATTTTCCTATTCCGTACATTTTGTATATATTTTCAATAAAACCATTTTTATTTATTTTCTCTTATTTAATTCATGGTATTAATGTGTTGTTTTTTCTTCTACTTCAAAATATAGAGTGCAATGATTTAACCTATCTTTTCAATGGCAGATGCTTTACCAAATGCCCAGAACAAACATTTCCTGTAAGTGAAGTTCAGCCAACCGAGCATGACGCCTTATTCAATGATCTCGGTGCAGTTAAAAAACATAGAAAAACAATTCTAACATTAGATGATCCTCCATTAGACAAAGATGGCAGTTTAAAAAATCTATGCGCTATCTGTGATAAGAGCTGCTTACAGTGCAATGGTCCCAGCTCTTCGCAATGCACGGCTTGCTTCCCTGAAAGTCAGCTTAAAACTCTCAATAATCAAGAGGGCTATTGTTATGTATTTGCCGAGAGGAGTTCAGGTGATGATAGATCTGACTCCATATCTAACTGGAAGTATGTAACGGCCGGTTTCTTATTGTTCTTCATACCATCGGTAGCTGTTATTGTGATCGTTGCAGTTGTAAGGATCAGTCGCAGGAGATTCGGATCAAACAAAGAATATTCATATGGCAGAGTAGGCTACAGCTTAGCAAATGAAGAAACTCATATTCTAACAGCAGAGGAAGAAGAGGCAGATATAGATCAAACCAATCCCGATTACAAAATGAAAAGTGAGGATCTAATTGTGCCTAATAGAGAACAAACAATATCTAGATACAAATTGGTGGCTGACAGTGAGTCCTCTGATTCAGAAGAAGATATACTAAATTTATCAAAAACATAATTCCATTAGAACAACAAAAATTCCACTAGTTAAATTATTTTTATATTAATCCTACAAACACACATACGAAAACGTAAATTTGGGTTGTAATTTATTGAAACGCTTGATGGTGTTAAATTTATTGTTATAAAGTGTCACAATTAATTTTAAAACTATTTTTTTACTTTAAAGTTTATATTTTATACAAAGAAAAAAAAAATGAACAAAATACTTGTAATTTTAATGTTATTTTAAATGGAGACAATAAAATTTAATGTTTAACTTCAAAAAATGATTTGTTTTAAATGTATATGTATATATATTTTTTATGCAGGTAAATTACATAAACTAGTTGCTAGAACTTATAGTTTTTGTATGTCTCCAATGAAGATAATACCCCAAATTGTTTAATTTAAATGGAACGATTAATTATTTCTGATTCTGTTTTTTTTTTTATTCTGACTTTTTAATCTCAGGATATCAAAGAATTTTGGATAATATTATAATAGTGTTTGTTGATGAGAGAGATTATTTGGACATGCCTACTCTTAGTTAAACAAATCGCAGGAACTTACTAATTTATGTGTGTCCGAAAGACATAACCCCCTTAAAGCCTCAATTCCCAGGAGAAAACGTTAACTTCATTTCCATAATTCCATTAAATACAAAGAATCGGCATGACTGAGAGGGATGAGCGATATTGAAAAAAACATGGATGTTAACATCGATGTCAACATCGAAGACCCAACATCAATGTCAACATCGAAGACCCAACATCGATGTTAATTATTATCGAGACAGACACATCGATGTTTTTTAACATCGATATTTTTTAACATCGGTATTTTCTTAAATTATTTTAATTATCGATTTTTATTTGCCAAACAAGTTCAAATTAGTCATAACATTATCTTTGTTTTTGACGTATTTTTGATATCAAAATAATAGCCAGTTCATAAGGTACTTATCGAAAAGAAAATCCCTTTTTTTGTAATCTACATTATCATTTTCGTTTTGAAAATTTTAAATTTGATTGTTTTTCAAAATCGATATATTTGAAAATATTTTTACTTTCGTCTTTTTACCAAATATGTTTAAATTCATAATAAACTGCTACCGAGATATTATTTAATTTCAAAATGCTTTTATATTTTGGAAATTTTAAATACCGATGTTTTCTAACCGCAAAACTTTTCGAAATCAAATATATCATTTTTAAATTCAACTAACTACCTTTAGTCTTTCGAAAATTCAAAATATTGATGTTTTTAAAATCGATATTTTCAAATATCGATGTTTTTAAAAAATACTTTTCTTTTCGTTTTTTTCACCAAATTTATACGTTTAACTCATTCAAAATTCCTTTACTGAAATTTGTTTTTCAACAACGATATTTAAAAAAAAGATACATCTTAAATTCAAATTATCTTTACAGTCTTAAAAATTGTTTTCAACATCGATATTTATCGACAGCGATATTTTTTTAAAAAAGTTCTTTTTTTGTTGAAATACTTTTAAATACATATCTACATTAGGAGTTTTCAGGTTTTTCTGAAATCAAAATGTCATAAATGAGTTTATCATATGGTATCGTTTTCGAATTGAAAATAGTTTTTTCTTAATTTTAATTGTTTTGCAAATTTCGATATTTTTCAACATCGAATTTTAATTTGTTGAGCAAAATTATTCTTGAAATTTTTATATGAAATTATTGTTCATCGATTGTGCGACATGATGATTTTAATGCTTGAACATCGATGTTAAAATATTTCGCTTAAATGAACATCTAACAAATTTAATAACAGCAATGTATTAAATAAATTGAAATTGGTTCTATTTTTTTTTATTTTTATTAGGAAAAGATTTCACGTGAAAATATAAACCTTATGAAGAAATACAAAAAACTGCATATGTAAGCGGTGCTTTACTGTACGGCATAATTTGATCCCTCTACATTTTACTAGCAGAACTTGTAGTTCATTTTATGTCGATGTTTTGGATTTGACATCGATGCTTCGATGTTACACATGGTTGAACATCGATGTTGAAACATCGATGTTTTTTCTATGTCTATCCAATTTGATTTACTGAATTTCAAGCCCAACAAAGTTTTTGGATAGCGATATTTCCTTAACCAGGTCTTGTAATAGGTTTCGGTTTTCAGCGCTGAATAGAGGACCAACAGACCGTTTCATCGACCGACGTTTAAACGTAACTGTATCTGTATGAGCTCTAATATAATCTTGCATGAGAATAAGAAGTTTTTTTTCAACTGCTAGTTAAATTTTTAAAGATTTTCGAAAACATCAATTAAGTAAGACCCTGCCAAACGAAATTATACGAGTAAGGAATTGAAAGAGCAGAAATTCAGTAAAATCGGAGAATCACTTTGGATGAAAATATTTCGAGAACCAAACCTTCCACAAGCTTCCGAATTAGATGTGCGGATAGAGTTTGAAAATTTTTTGCCAAAATGCATTAAATTTAAAAGTAGGTATGCACATTAACTTAAAAATTATCAGCTTTTAGGAACTTTGAAAAAAAGAGATAGCTCAAATGTACAAAAAGTTGAAGGTACATTGGGGGTGGCAGTGGGTGCATTTTTATAAACCTATATTTTCCTTGGAAGCAGATTTAAACTGTGAAAATTTCATAGAAATTGGTTCAATTCGTTCTGATTCTATAAATTTAACACACATAGATTGTAAAATATCCACGACTCTACCTTTTGACCTTCTTTAAAAAAAGTAAAATGCTTTTATGTTTTATTAATCTGATAGTTTATTTATTGTAATGTACATGTGAAAAATTAAAAAAAAAAGTATTTGGTGTGATTCTAGCTGTAGAGAGGTTATCCGGGTTAGAGAAGTAAGTTTCCGAAGTAATGAGGCCAACCCAACTGAGGAAAACCGGAATAAGAAGAAGCTAGAAAGACCTGTGACGTCTATTTTCAAAGGACCAAATTTTTGCATAACCAAAACTTAGAAAAAAAATACTACAATGTCCCAAAGGGGTCACCATTGTTTGGCAAAATTTGTCAATTCTTTGTTTCGCTTTAGTAGTTAAATATTTCGTTTGATTCGCAATCCTTAATTGGCAATTTACGTTTCGTTTATTGTTCATTATGTTTTTCAATCATTTTGCAATTAACATTTTGCGTTTTTATGTTTCGCTTTTTTTTAAAAAAGATTTATATTTACTATGTTTCCGCGGAAGGTTTATCTCAGTTTAGATTAAATAAATCTATGTAGTGTTTCCACCACACAAAAAGATTAAAAAATAGATTAACTTTGACAGTACCTCTCAAAATGCAAATGTTGTTTCATTTTTTCGTATGAAGTTGAAGTGAGACAGAAAGTTTAATGTTTGGCAAAAGAAGCAAGAAGGGTTGGATTTTCCAATGAATGCGTTCAGCGCGAAATAAATTGTTTTGTTCGATTTGTAAAACTATTTGCCCTTTGAAGATTTATTTGAAATCTTCTAGATTTACGAAATATATTTGTATGGTAAATTTTCGAAGAAGATTATGGCAAATCTTATCAAATTTCGGTTTAGTGGTCGGTGGAAACATAGTATTACAATCTTCTCGCAAAACTCATTTGGCAATTTATTGTTTAGCTTTTTTTTGTTAAGATGTTTGTTGATTGGCAAAAAGGTTTTTTCGCGAAATAACGTTTCGAGGTTTCATTTTTTCGCGAAATATCGTCAAGCTTTTGTATTATTTCGCTGATAGATCATTTCGCCGCTTAGTTGCTTTGATGGTTTGACCATTCTCTAGCATACTTTTTTTTAGATTGACGGTTTGTTTCTGAGCTATTGCTTATTTCATTAATAATTATGTTTTTTTGAGAAGTATTTTTTTATAAAGTGTGCATATACACTAATATATGTTATGCATTTAGAAATAAAATTATGCACATTCCTTTTTTTTGCGTTCATGGTATTTCTCGCGAAATTTTAAGGCATGTAATTTAATGGAAGACAAGAAATTGCAAAACAATTGAATGCCAAATAAAAAAAAAGCAAAACAACAAAATGCGAAGTAGAAATAAGCGAAACAATAAAATGCCAAATAAAAAAAAAGCAAAACAACGACAAGTCAAATAAAAAATTGCCAAACGTCAAAAAGCCAATCAAACAAAAAATTTAATGAAAATTGCGAAATGAAAAATGCGAAATGATGATTTGTCAAATCATTAAAAAAAACAAAACGTAATTTGCAAAACGTAAATTGCGAAATAACAAAATGCTAAATAAAAAAATTGCGAAACGAAAAACGGCGAATTGAACCCCCGCAAAACGTCAATTTGCTAAACAATTTTGGCAAAACATACCATACCCGTCCCAACGGCAGTACAAATTTTTGGTAATTTGGAAAAAAAATATGAAATACTACTTCGTATTCGTTTTCAATGACACCCCTGCTGTTTGCTGTTAGAGAAAGCCAATTTGCTTGCAGCACAGTTTGCTGTTAATTCGATGTTGCCAGTAAGTGTTATGATTCCACCTGTACTTGAGAGCGCTAATGATTTCATGGGAGGAATCTTCTTTCACACTCGTGCGGTTGCAAGAGTTCTTAAGGACCTTGATGTACACAAATCCCCTGGCCCGAATCGTACCCCTACTATTGTTCTGAAGAGGTGTTATTTAATGCTGGCAAAACCACTGCGTAAGCTTCTCAACGAACAGAAGAACAAATCTTTTCATCGTTTTGGTGAAAGTAAGATTATTGCACTTGTTATTTTAAAAGCGTTTGATAAAGTTTGGCATCAAGCTCTCTTATTGGAAATGCGTGCATTTGATAGAAATAACCTTTTTAACCGCTCAATTCAAGTTGTATTGGATGGTTTTAAGTCTGATATTCATAACATAAATGCTGGTGTGCCCTAGGGCTCCGTTTTGTCTTCGACGCTTTTTCTCATTTTCATCAATGATCTTTTGTCTGAAACTTCTAATCCATTAAATTGTATTGCTGACGACAGTACCCTCAGCTTTTCATAATCGTTTCTAGATTCACATAGTTGTCCTTCGGATGTGGAACTAGAACGGCAGCGTACGATAAGCTCATTAAATTCTGATCTTGATAGCATTGTCCAATGGGGAATCAAAAACCACGTAGAATTTAATGCTTCAAAAACTGTGCTGTGCTTGGTGCTGTCTCATTTCGTTGAAGCGAAACCCACCCTCATTGCCGCTATCCATGATTGGTATTTGTATTGAAGAAACTAAACAGCTTACAGTTCTGGGAAATTACATCACAGACCACCTTTTGTGGCATAATCACATATTTAACGTTGCCAAAAACGCTGCTAAGTGTTTAGGGTTTCTTCGACGTTGCAAGAAATTTGTCTCTCCTTCTGATCTGGCTGTAATCTAAAACGTCTTTATCCGTCCTAAGTTCGAGTACAACTCACACATCTGGACAGGTGCTCCTATAACGCACTTGAATCTTTTGGACATAATTCAGAACACAGCTTTTAAAATGATAGATGATAGAAATATAACAGAAACAATTACAACTCTGGAACAGTGTTTCATGTCTTTCTTTATTGTATCGCTATTTTTATTAACAGTGTTCTAGCGAAATATCCAGTTGCATTCCTCCCCTAAAACAATCCCACCATAATACTCGCGCTTCTAGGAATGTCCATCAGCTTACCCTTGATCCCAATTTCGGACATAAAGTTAAGTTGTAGGATCCCACTTAACACAAGTTCTAGGATCGAACTTAATACGAACTGTTCTCCAAGAAAATACAAGAGTCTAATTACTTGATTTTATTAAATACTGTGATTTTACAAGTTATAGATAAAATGGCAGAAGGCAAGTTGTGACTGCAGAGACAGGCAAAAGATTAATAATCTGTCTAGGTGTTTTCGATCTGCCGACCTATGTATAATGACGTTCAATTTTAATTTCGTCAATTGGCTTAGTTCAGTCTTAGTTTAGTCCGAGTATTGATGATGTCTGTGTCGCTACAAAGTATACAGAGATTCTTTCTTTAGCCGCACAGCTCGAATGTGGAATGCTTAACCCAGCTCTATTTCTCCCTCCCATTATAATATTCAAAACTTCAAAACCAGTGTGCATCGGTATCTCCTATTAAACCCTTCACTATTTTCCTGACGCTCGCACTCTGTTTATCATTATAAGGGTAGTCATAACCCTTTGAGTGCGTGCATATAAACAAAATAGGCACGACTTGATCGCACGAACTTGCTCTTGAGGTTAAATACTGTATGTAACCCAACATTGAAGATGCATGATGTATATATTTAACGAGTAAATATTAAAAGAGTAAAAACCACTAAAAAATTGATTTTTCGTTTGATTTTTTTTTTGTTTATAAAACAATGTTTTAAAAAAATTTTAAATGCATTATTGTTTAAATTATTGAGAAACATCAGATTGCAGAATTATAACAAAATCGATTTAACCATGGCAAAGATATACGCGAATAACCCAAAAATAAGACCATTTTCTCAAAAAACGCTGTATACCTAATTCCGTAATGTTATTTTTTTGAGAAAAACCTGAAATGCAGTTTTCTTACAATTGACTTGGTTATTACAGGTACGAATTTTAATCAAAATCGTTAGAGCCGTTTTTGAGAAAATTTGAAGAAACCAAAATATATGTATGGCAGCTACCCGTTTTAGATGAGCTAAAACAAAAAATCGAATTTCCCCTCTAGGGAATCACATAAAAATGCTCTCTACCAAATTGCATGCAATTCGGTCTACCCGTTTAGGCTCTAGCTCAAATTACAGTGGACGCACCGACGCACAGTCGTACAGACGCACAGACCGACGGACGGCATGACGAAAGCCACTTTTTCGGACTTCTCGATTATCGTAGTGTTAGTTTTGATTATAACCTCGACATTTTTTACTACACGAAACCAATACTCTTGCCCTATAGAGCAAGTAAAAAAGAAACAAAATGCGGGGGCGTCGCGTCGGAAGCGGCTTTTTTAGTATTTGTATATTTTAATCCATCAGATTATTATATACCAACAATTTTTAGTATTTACCAGCAACAGCTTCTCTGTATGCTTTATTTAAAATCTATAACAACAGCAACAGCTTCTCTGTATGCTTTATTTTCTAATCATACTTAAATAATTTTCTCACGATAGTCAGCATTCTGCATTCAGGCTCAGAACATACCTGGCAGAAACGTATCATATTCCTTTTACTTTTTGTATTTCTTTCTTTCTGTATGAACGTAATTTTAGTAAAGTAATCAAAAATTGTGTGAATGTAATTTTAGTAAAGTAAGCAAAAATTGTACATAAATAGAATTTTAAGATAATAAAATTTATCATTTGTGATCAAAAGGTTGTCGAGTGCACTTAATTATTATTGCTTCCCCCCACCAGTGGTAAGGGGCATTAATATTTCACAACAATACAACATACTCCAAAATACAAAGGTACAAAGAACCTTTTGTATTTATCTACGCTCTGATCAAGGTTATGCACCCTGTTCAGCCAGTCGGAGCAAAATAGTTCCGACTTAAACATTGGTGACCCCGACGTGATTTGAGCACACACAACCTTCTGATCTTAAGTGAAATTCACGTTCTTACATTAAGCGTTCCCTGGGCTTTGACACTGGGCTGCCGAATCTACGTCTACCATATTAAGCGTACCCAGGGCTTTCGACACTGGGCTGCTGAGTTCCAGAGACGAGCTCCAGAGATCCAAGCATCCGGAGTTCCCTTGTTCCCGAGTTCACCAGCAGAGGCGAGTTCCAGAGATCCAGGTATCCAGAGTTCCCGTGTTCCTGACTTCGACAGCAGAGTTGAGATCAAAGTATCCATATCCCTTGCTTCGTTGTTCCTGACTCCAGAGATCCAAGCATCCGGAGTTCCCTTGTCCCCGAGTTCACCAGCAGAGGCGAGTTCCAGAGATCCAGGTATCCAGAGTTCCCGTGTTCCGGTGTTCCTGACTTCAACAGCAAAGTAGAGATCAAAGTATCCATAGCTCCCTTGCTTCGTTGTTCCTGACTCCAGCGATCCAAGCATCCGGAGTTCCCTTGTCCCAGAGTTCACGTAGGTATTCAGCGTGCTCAAAATGGATGAAATGCAGGTATTCACCATCGTGGCCAGGCAGAAGGCCATCACGGAGGAACTGCAGCGTCTTAAGACAAACATTGTCAAAGACGGTCCTGACCGTAAAACAGCCGAATATAAGGCCAAAAAGTTGCGGTCATTAGAGGCTCTCTGGGTAGAGTTCTATAATAATCATGAACAAATAAAGGCATATGTGAAGGCGGACACTCCGTATGTTCAGGCGAATACATACGAAAAGGTTAAAAAGACATATATTGACATCAAGCAAATATTAGAGTCAATTGTACCTATAGACGTCGAGCCTCAAACAAATAAATCATGTGGGGCTGAAAGCATAATAGCCCCAACATCTGACTGCTCAAGAATCATTAGAAGGCAGAGCGCAACCGCTCAGTCTCTACAGCGGTTGCTTACTAGTCTAAGGGCCACAGCACAAGAGGCTTGGACTTCAACATTTTGTGGCATAAAATTGGGCGCATTACAAAAATACTGGATGGAAATGGAAGAAACTCATCGGTTAATACATGAAATTTCCGAAAATCCAGGCCAAGATGGCTACAATTTGGAAGAATTCTGCAAGTTGGAAGATGAAGTCCAGCAATTCCAAATTTCTTTGACTGCCAGGTTGGAAGTATGTTCGAGTCCCGTAGCTGCAGCACCAACTCAAGGCAACCACCAACCTAAGCTACCGAAGGTTGTACTACCAAAGTTTGATGGCGAATATTCAAAGTGGATACAGTTTCGTGATTTATTCACTGAACTTGTGCATAACCAGCCAATTCCACTATGCCAAAAGATGTGGTACTTAAAGACCACCGTAACTGGCGAAGCAGAAAGATTAATTCGTCATTTTTCGACTTCAGATGCCAACTACAATGCTGCCTGGGACACAATTAAAAATCGCTATGAGAATACTCGACTCTTGGTAACCGCTTTGTTAAATAAATTACTCGCCCAACCAAAGAATCAAATGGAAAGCTCCTCAGCGATTAAGGCCTTGCACGACACCACGAAAGAATGTCTCTTGAGCCTTCAAAATCTGGGTATCGAAACCAAAAACTGGGATCCCCTCCTCTTGCATATCTTAATTAAGCAATTGGATAGAAATTCGCACACACTATGGGAGCAATCGCTTAAACAACCGAGACTACTGCCTTCATTAAACGATTTTCTGACATTCTTGGAAAATCGTTTTCAATCTTTGGAGGCTTTAGGAACAACCCCAGCAAGAAAAGGCTCAGAAGACCAGCGTAAGCGATTTGAATCCAGCAGGGCATTTACCACAGTAGCCACTGCAGATACAGCTTGTACTTGTTGCAAAGGCAACCATCACCTTTATATATGCCATAAATTCTTAAAATTAAGTCCACAAAACCGCTATAAATTAGTGCGAAGCTCAGGATTATGCATTAACTGCTTCAAGATGGGACACAACGTTGAAGATTGTTCATCAAGATGCTGCTCCAAATGTCAGCGTAAGCATAACACGCTGCTTCATTGGGGAAGGTCCCCAAGAAATAATAAGTCAAATCCTTGCACATCTGCAACAAGGAATTCTTCGGTTGATTCAACAAATCTTTGCACATCTGCAACAAGGAATTCTTCGGTTGATTCAACAAGTCTTTGCACGTCTGCAACACAACATATTCTGACTCCTACCGAAAACTCCAAACTCAGAGCTACAAGGGTTATACTAAGTACAGCTATAGTTCACATAAAGAGTCAAGGAAAAGATATACCATGCCGAGCTTTATTGGATTCTGGATCACAAATCAACTTGATAACAGAAAAGCTAGCAAAATCATTGGGCACCAGGCAGACGCTGGACACACTTTCTGTGGAGGGAATCGGTCAAAATAAACTGGCATCCCACCGGAGAATCAGTTTGGAAATAAGTTCCAGAATCAACGGATTCTCCACCAGACTTGAGGCGCATATTTTGCCAAAAATAATTTCACCACAACCATCAAGAGCAATTACGACATCGAACTGGAATATTCCAAGCAACATCGTCTTGGCTGATCCTCAATTTCATCAGCCAGGGCCAATAGATTTGCTCATTGGGGCAGAGTTATTTTATTCAACCTTAGTTGTTGGTCAAATAAGTTTAGGAGGCGATCTCCCTACTTTGCAGAACACCGTGTTTGGGTGGACAGCAGCAGGCAAGGTACCAACTTCCACGTGCAATCCTATGGTAGCATCATGTGGAATCTGCACAGCAGACGAGGCTCTTGATCAACAAATTGAAAGATTTTGGCGTTTGGAAGAAGCCACTGCAGCTGAAGACAATTTCACTCAAGCAGAAAGACGCTGTGAAACTCACTTCGTCCAAACTACAACCAGAGACTCCTGTGGTCGCTTTGTGGTTCGCTTACCTTTCAAGGAGGCACCTACTAGCTTGGGCGAATCTAAAGATATTGCGTTTCGAAGATTCATTGCCCTTGAACGAAGGCTTGCCAATTCACCAGAGCTTAAAAAACTTTATATACAATTCATGGAAGAATATCAACAATTGGGCCATATGCAGGAAGTGACTCTTCATCAAATCGCCAAGCCTTATTATTTCTTGCCTCACCATTGCATTCAAAAGCCTGCCAGCAGCACTACCAAACTTAGGGTGGTATTTGATGGTTCTGCAAAAACCTCTTCAAATATTTCGTTAAACAACATTCTCGCCACGGGACCAACAATTCAAGACGACGTTTTTACAATGTTACTTCGATTCCGTTTTCCAAGGTACGTTTTCACTGCCGATATTGAGAAGATGTACCGGCAAATACTCCTACATAAAGAAGATCAAAAATTTCAATTGATATGGTGGCGAAGCAGCTCAAGTAGCTCATTGAAGTGTTTTAAGCTTAACACTGTTACCTACGGTACAACTTCTGCATCATACTTAGCCACCAAGTGCCTGCAAGTGTTAGCACAAGAAAATAAAGAAAAATATCCTTTGGGCTCAATGGTTCTTGCCCGTGATTTTTATGTGGATGATGTTTTAACTGGTTCAGATAAAATTGCCGAGCTACTGGCAACTCAAGAAGAGCTGCAGACAATTCTTCAAAGTAGTGGTTTTAAGTTGAGAAAATGGTGTGCTAATCATGCATCTCTTTTGAAGGGTATTCCTCTTGACGATAGAGAAACCGAGCTTGACTTTACCAACAATATCGATGAACATATCAAGACTGTAGGACTTACCTGGATGCCGAAATCAGATCAACTTTGCGTCAAAACATCCTGGGTTGAGAAGGTTCGAGTGACTAAGCGAACAGCATATTCTGACATAGCTCACTTATTTGATCCACTAGGAATCATGGCTCCGGTAGTCGTAGTCGCAAAAATATTTCTCCAAAAACTGTGGGAATTGAAGCTTGATTGGGATGCTGCTTTGCCTCAAGAAATGCAGACAGCTTGGATCAGGTATCGAGAAGGACTACAGTCGCTAAATAGCATAAAGATTGATAGGCACATCTTTTCGCATAGATCTCCGAAAAGCATACAATACCACATATTTGCTGATGCATCGGAAAAGGCCTATGGGGCAGCAGCATACGTTCGATCAGTCAGCAGTGACAACATCATAACGGTGCGTTTATTATGCGCTAAATCGAGAGTAGCGCCATCAAAGCAGACAAAACTAGCGCAGCAAGCCACTATTCCCCGCTTAGAACTTTGTGCTGCCTGTCTTGCCACTGATCTCTTACTTCGTTTACAAAAAGACCTAAATATCAATAATGATGCAACATTTTTATGGACCGACTCGGAAATCGTTCTTGCTTGGATAAATTCTTCATCATCAGCCTCACTACCTGTTTTTATTGCAAATCGGGTATCACGTATTCAACAAAGTACAATACTCCAGCAATGGCACCACGTCCCTTCAAAGGAAAATCCGGCGGATGTTCTTTCACGTGGGATAGCACCCGAACGGCTTCAAACTTGTAATATTTGGTTCTATGGGCCAAAGTTTTTACATGGAGCTACATCAATTTGGCCACCTAAATACAAGCCAATTGACGAGAATCATTTGTCAGTAGGAACGGCGATTCACGATCCACCCCCACATCAAGAAGGAATTTTAATTAACATAAACCACAAAAATTCCTTTAAGAACGCACAAAGAATACTCGCCTACATGCTGAGATATATCCACAACATAAGGCAATTGGCGATAAAAACTAAAATCAAGAAAAACGAAGAAGAATTGTCACCGGAAGAACTGGAATTAAAACTGGAAGAAATCAGAGTGATAAATGGTCATCTGTCAGCTACAGAACTTAATCAGTCAAAAAAGAAAATTTTTAAATTAATGCAACACGATAAATTCCATGATGAAATCAAACATCTGCAGGACGAGGGTGACGTTCCAAATAAAAATCCATTCAAGAGTCTCACGCCCTTTTTAGATAAAGAAGGGCTGATTCGTGTAGGCGGACGCTTAGAAGCATCGTCTTTGCCTTACGACGCTAAGCATCCCATACTTATACCATACAATCATCCTTTCACCAAAATGATATTTACTGAAATTCACGAGGACAACAATCATGTCGGGCCGCAAACGATGCTTTCAATAGCCAGGCAGATGATTTGGCCAGTGAAAGGAAAGACTCTGGCACGGTCAATTTTGCACAAGTGTGTTAAATGTGTCCGCGCCACACCAAAACTTCTATCTCAACAAATGGGAAATTTGCCTGCTGATAGAATTCAACCAGCCCGACCATTCATCAATACCGGCGTCGACTTTTGCGGTCCAATTTCAACACACTATAAGATAAGAGGCAAACGGCCTCAAAAATCCTATATCGCAATTTTCTGCTGCTTTTCTACCAAGGCGTGCCATTTAGAATTAGTAACCGATTTAACGACACAAGGTTTCATAGGGGCACTTAAGCGATTCATGGCTAGGCGGGGTCATTGCAGAAGCATATATTGCGATAATGCAACAAACTTTGTTGGGGCAAAAAACCATCTGTCAGAAGTAATAGCCTTTATGGAATCCAATACAGAAAAAGAAAAGATAACATCTTTATGCGTTACAAAAGGATGCGACTTCCATTTCATTCCACCACGTTCACCGCATTTTGGTGGACTATGGGAAGCTGCGGTTAAATCATCAAAACATTTGCTACAGCACACGCTTGCAGGAGCATCATTAACGTATGAAGAACTTGAAACAGCCATTACTCAAGTTGAAGCGATATTGAACTCAAGGCCCATAACTCCAATGTCCACTTCACCGAATGATCTTACCGCTCTAACTCCTGGCCACTTCCTCATTGGAGAGCCTCTCATTAGCAATGTTGACCCCGCAGCCAAACCAGCTGATTCAAGGATACTTACTCGCTGGAATCTTGTGAGTCATCTCAAAAATGAGTTCTGGCGCCGATGGTCGCGTGATTACCTGAATCAGCTACAGCACAGGTATAAATGGAAGGAGAGATGTCAAAATGCAGAGCCCGGAATGATGGTGATAATCAAGGAAGACAACACACCAAGTTTACGATGGCCGCTTGGCCGCATCACTAACGTAATAACCGGAGAAGATGGACTGGTTCGAGTAGCCGATGTTCGGACAGCGACTGGTGTATTCCGTCGTGCCATACACAGATTGGCTCCACTTCCAATTGCAACTAACGATGATGAATTCAAGCAAAGGGAAAGTACAAACATTGCTACAGATCCGTGCTCATCAACCTTGACTCGTTCGCACAAAAATTCAGCTGATGAACCAGGACCAGTACCAAAAAAGAAATTCAAGCCTTCTATTGGATCAGCAGCCCTAACCATCCTCTTGGTATTTGTATTTATTCCCTTGATAGCATGTGATCCGGTCAAGATTCAACCATTTCAGTCACGGCCAGGAATCTACTTTGAAAATTACGGCACCTCAGCCATCACTTCGAGTAATTGGAACATAATAGCCTATTATGACATGGATCCTTATTGGTACGAATACCAGTCGATATTAACCTATAGTAGGAAATTAGCAGAAATTTGCCAACTATTGCCGAATAAAAATGAAACTTGCAAGGAGGCAATCGTCCAATTTGACCGACTAAACGCAGATATCAAAAAGGATAATGATCTGTTATCTACAACCTTAATCACTCAGAGAGTACGTCGTGGCGCCGTAAACTTCGTGGGAAATGTGGCTAATGCTTTATTTGGGGTTCTTGACGATGAATATGCTAACCACATGTCCAATACAATAAACACAATTAAGCAAGATCAAAATCACATAGTCAGGCTTATCCAAAACCAGACTTCAATAATTGATGCCACCATAAATATTATTAAAGAGAATGAGCAAGACACGAGCTCCCGTTTTGAGGAGATGGACAAAAACCTCAAGGAAATTACAGCTGCTCTTAACGACATTAGACAGCAGTACCACCAGGAAAGATTGCGTCAGCTCTTCAATTCAATCGCTCTGCAGCTTATACTAGTCTCTTCGCAATTTCAAAAAACACAAGCCTCCTTAATAGACGTAATGATCGATACTCATCACGGAAGAATAAATCCTCAGCTTATTTCCCCTGCTCAGCTAAAGCAGGAAATCACTATGATAAAAGCTAACCTACCTTCCTCAGTCAGGCTTCCAGTAGCACCAGACGAAATCCCGAAACTTTATCATCTTATGAGCATTCATGGCAAGGCTCTGAAGAAACACATCATCTTCAAAATTGAATTACCACTCCTAAGTCTTGATGAATTCGAGCTCTTCAGAGTTACTCCCGTTCCAGTTCTTGTCGAAGAATCATTTTATACCATAAAACCATCAACCGAGTACATTATGATCAACTTGCACCGTGACCAATACTACCCGTTATCAACATTAGAGTTTCAAGGATGTTTTTCCCTTACTGAAGAAAGACACCTTTGCCACCTACAACATCCAATTTATAGACGAGGGTCAAGGGCATGTTCCTGCGAAATCGACTTCTTAAACCATGGGCAGCAATCTCCATCATGTAAAATTATAATCACCCACGATGGCCCTCACTGGATACAATTGCACAAGCCCAACGAATGGATATACGTTTTGCGGAACAGAACTACGCTGAACATAGTTTGTGATAACACAGTAACACAGACCGTTGTGAAGGGCTCTGGAATTCTTCAAATCCAACCCGGATGCATTATCAAGGATGACTTCATAACATTGCGTGGACAGCTTATACAGAGAACAGTCTCAAGGATGTCACTATCTCCAGTAACAAATCTTTCTGATTATGCCTTACCAGACAATATAGCTGCAGCATCTTATAGGGCCGTGCCCTACAAAAAACATGTAGAGGAATTGGATACACTCAAGCGAGAACTCCTAAACATTACCAAGGCGCTGCCTCCTATAACATATCAAAATGATGTGCATCAAATTTCGGTGAGCTACGTCGCATTAATCACATCCCTCATAATCCTTATCTGCTTGTTGCGACGGTCATATTGCTACTACTGCAAACACAATTCAGAAATCTCCAAAGACGAAAGGAAATCCAGCAGAACTTCGGCGGACATCCGGGGCAACCTCAACTGCAAAAAAGAAGACCCCAACGACAAGAATCCTAACAGCATTACCTTCGAGATGGTCGTATAGTTTCGAACATAGTTCAACGGGTGGAGAATGTATATTTTAATCCATCAGATTATTATATACCAACAATTTTTAGTATTTACCAGCAACAGCTTCTCTGTATGCTTTATTTAAAATCTATAACAACAGCAACAGCTTCTCTGTATGCTTTATTTTCTAATCATACTTAAATAATTTTCTCACGATAGTCAGCATTCTGCATTCAGGCTCAGAACATACCTGGCAGAAACGTATCATATTCCTTTTACTTTTTGTATTTCTTTCTTTCTGTATGAACGTAATTTTAGTAAAGTAATCAAAAATTGTGTGAATGTAATTTTAGTAAAGTAAGCAAAAATTGTACATAAATAGAATTTTAAGATAATAAAATTTATCATTTGTGATCAAAAGGTTGTCGAGTGCACTTAATTATTATTGCTTCCCCCCACCAGTGGTAAGGGGCATTAATATTTCACAACAATACAACATACTCCAAAATACAAAGGTACAAAGAACCTTTTGTATTTATCTACGCTCTGATCAAGGTTATGCACCCTGTTCAGCCAGTCGGAGCAAAATAGTTCCGACTTAAACATGTATGTCTTCTTCAAGTGCTCGTAGAATTTCTTTTTGCTGTGGTATTAGTGATTTGATAAGTTAATACATATATGATTTTCTGTTTTTTTTTATGTGAAGAAAAATTTAGGCTTCCGTTTAAACGTTAATTCACTGTGGCGTATACGCACTATTATTTTTTCTTCAAACTTAAGTCTAGAATAAAATGCATAACTTTCATCAACATTGATTATTATCGAGCTGATCATAATTAAAATTTATATTCAGGGACAGTTTTCCAATAACCCTATTTTTGTTATAATTAGTAGATGGTAGTAAATTTTGAAAGTTATTTTTTCCTATACTAATTACAATACAAAGTTAGAAGTGTATGTATATGTCTGTATCGCCTTCCTAAAATTATTTCATAGTTCCACATAAGTTCATAGATTTAAAGTTTCCTTACCCATTGTCTATAGTATAGAGGAAAATCAAGCCATGTGTGTCTATCCTCCATTCCATATGCATTAAATGGGCTCCATTATTCGAAAACTTTATAACACGTACAAAGCTCTCCCTCTCCGAAATATATTTTATGTTTTATCCCTAAAACAAATCGGGGATAGTTAAACGTTGGTATACTCGTACTTTGCATAGATAGGAACGACACTCTGTTCGCTAAATCCAATTTTATTGGCATTTAGTCAGGGGCATGAGTCAGGACCAGGACCAGGAGCAGAACATGATGATGCTTCCGTTGAGGGGTTTCTAGTTGAACGCACACTTAATACAAATAATATGTTAGATAGAATTTGGGGAGCATAATTAATATTAAATTTCATCCCATACACTGGTTGAGTGGTTATTAGATACTGAATGTGAATAGATACTGGTATATTGATTCAATGGCATCAGATCGTGAAATGTTGATATTCCGATTATTGGTTTGTGTTCAAAGCCACCACATGGCTGAACTGATTTTGTTATTTGTGTTTAGCATTTCATTTTGGAATAATTTTAAATTTTAATGATAAATTTCATGAAATTTAGTAGTGTACATTTCTGGAATAGCAATTACTTAAGAATTGAGAAATAGAGCTGAAAATAATTCTTTTGTTGTTTTTTTTTTCGTCTGGATGATGTGATGTTTTTTAAATACTAGATTATGTTTGATTTTTAATTGGAAATCAACCAAAGAGCAAACCTTAGCTACCCAGTCGTAATAGTTAGACCCATCGATCAAATTTTTTTGTATTAAATTTAAAAAGCGAGTTAATATTTCAAGAGTTCACGATTAGATCCACATCAATAGTGTTAACAAATTAAGCTTGGTCTTATAATGATAAGAACACATTTGGTGGCGAGACAGCTCGTGTAGAACCAGGACCGTGTGACTTACCACTTTTAACTATTCCTGCTCGCTGTGTGGTGTTGTCAGCAGAAATTGAGAGGACCTTCAATTTTCTGCCGAATCGCAACGACTAAGGTGAGAGATACATCTTCAAGAAAAGGATTTTTCAATTCCTCGCAAAAGACAGTACCCGAAGAAAAAATTTAAGGTAGCAGAGGCTGGAACTTAATGCACAAACTTCGGCGTTACAGACTTACGAACTTACCATTACTCCAAGGACTACTGTATCTAAAGGGTCTTCTGAACTTTAACAGTTGATAGCGGCCATATTTTTGAAGCTATTTCTGTCAAATTGGGTCACCATTCATTCAGTCTGTTTTGCCAAATCACCATGGACGGATATTGCGTTCAACAACACGTGCAAGCGATAAAATTGTTTTATCAAAATCGGTGTTCTGTTCGGGCAACGTTCGGCGCGCTTCGACCAATTTACGGTCGCCATAATCATCCTACCGAGATTACTATTCGCAGTGTGGTGGATAAATTTGAGTCGACTGGTTCAGTAAACGATCAACCAACACCCGTGCGTCGACGAAATGCAAGATCTACCGAAAATATCGCCGCTGTCCGTGAGAGTGTGCACGTGAATCCAGGGCAGTCGATTTCGTGGCGCTAACAAGAAGAAGAATTTTGCGTCGTGACTGATGGTTAACGACCATAGCCAACGATGTGTGTTCGCCGAATGGGCTCTGGAGCAGTTAGAAACCGACCCTAATTTTCACTGAAAAATTATCTTCAGCAATGAGGCTCATTTCTGGATGAATGCAGGTAGGTCAACAAACAAAATTGTCGAATTCGGGACGGTGCCATTCTTTATGGGATCCAAAGAGCGTCCAATGCATGCCGAAAAAGTCACTGTTTGGTGTGGATATTGGGCTGGCGGCGTCATTTCTTTGAGAACGATGTTTGCCAGGCCATCACCGCCAGCGGAAAAGGCTATAAGTCGAAGATTACCAAATTCTTTTGATATGGAAACCAACGATATGTGGTTTCAAAAGGACGGCCACACAGCTCACACCCCATTGGAAATTCTACACGAGCGATTCGAGGGCTTGGTCGTCTCACGTGGAGGTGGAGGTGATGCGAACTGGCCACCGAGATCATGCGATTTGACCTTGTTAGACTTTTTCTTATTGCTTAGAATGATAGCTACCATTACTTTCCCAAAAAAAAAAAAGAAGAAAATATGAAACGATAACACACTAGTGTGGTACATATTGGCAATAACTTTGCCCTTCCAGTTCATGGGATAATTTTCTATGTGGTAACAGAAGCGGAATACCAACCGTTGTGGTGGGGTATGCTTATAGGAAATTCGCCCTGAAGGTCTGGGGATTGGTCCCACCTAAAAACTTACTTTTAGGAGTAAGTGACCAATCCTCCAAATGTCGTTCGTTGCATGCGCTATGTAGCAGGTAGTGCGCGCTGTCGTGTTGGAATCACATGTCGAGGGTATCCATACCATAGACTTACGGCTACAGAGGTAGTCGCTTATTATAGATCTGTAGAACTCAGTGTGGGCGGTTAAGATGGCAATACAAGTTTCATTGTGGAAGAAGTACTGACCCATGATTCCTCCAGACAAAAATCCGTGACTTTTCGGGATTCATTTGGTGCTGATGTATCTCAATTTTTCTTATGCACACATCCATTCATCTAAAAATGGGTCTCGTCTTTTAAAGGTGATTTTTATGGCGAAAATTGATTCAACTTTCAATGAACGGCTTTGTCCAGGTTCGCTTGCCTTAAGTTTTTGTGTCAGTTGGGTGCAGACTCAAATCCCGAAGCAAAATTCGTTGAAGTCGCAGAAAGGCCACGTTATTTTTTTGTGAATGACAACTACCTCGAGATTACCCCACCCGTACGCCCTCAGACACAGCAGCAATGTATTTAGCAGATCATGCGTTTCGATGAAGTACGGGTACTCGCTGATAATTGTTGGAACAGCAAGTTGTCTCAAATTCAGCTACCAAACGTCGAATAGTCGACTCGGTAGGACGGTTATGGCAAGAGGGTACGAATCAAGTAATCGGTGGAACTTTTCTCGAACGGGACTTATTTTGAGCATACAGTTTGATCAGTTATACATGTTTCTTTACGGTGTTACCTTCCATTATGAATTGCCATACACTATACTGCACAATTCACAACAAGTTTAACAGATATTGCTTTAACAACACGGCCGCTATAAAAAAAAAACAATTTTCGAGCATCCCTATGAAAAGACCCTTTATATTTCATAGACTTAACACCAGTGTTGCCGAGAGTACTTTTAAAGTAGTAATTTTACCTCTCTTGACACCTTAGTACTACATATAATAACTCTTCCCTTCACATTCATACTACTATTTGTTGTTTGTGTTGGTTTGGTTTTTCCTCAGAAAATGCTGCTGTGATGGCTGGGAGAAAACGTGACCTGACCAGATTGTGGCAAGCATATTAAATACAAACTGTGGTCTGCATTATTTTTAGGGAATTTCAATAAATCCTTCGGCATAAAACTATAGATATTGTCATATTTATAGTATACAGTTTTTTTTTTAGAGGTATAGAACTTTAAGTTGGCAACACTATTTTAAATGGCGGCCATTTTGATTTATTGAAGGAAATGTTTGGTAACCGCACAGTTTCACATTACGGACCCTTGAATCGGCCCCCAAGATCGTGCGATTTAACGCCGCTTGACTATTTTCTGTCGATATACGGCCACAAATGTTGGAAAAAGTCATCGAAAATTAGACCTCCAGATTAAACTTCGTCCGAGCCAGCCGTGGCGGTCATATGCCAGAAATCATATTTAAATTATAATGCCAGAAGATTATCTTTCGAATAAAGTAAACTTCATGTCAATTTAAAAAAATCATCTTTCTTTTATTCCATTTCAAAGTTCTATACCTCCTACAAAAAACACCCTTTATAAGTCCAAGAAATATTTTTCATACCGAAATTTCAAAATGTTTAAATTCCTATCTCCAGTGCGATAGTGCTGGGCTGCAACAGGAAACTATTTAAAATAAATTTATCAATTGCTGACAAAACATAAAAACATGATGGTTGGGCGCCATAATTGCATACTTCCTGCAGTTATAGCAAAACTCTTCAATTACCAACTCCTGGCACATCAGTTGTTGATAAATAAAACGTGCAACCGTTGCAATCTAAAACAATTTAATTAGCAAAGCTTTGAAATTTAATTATCCCTGCGGGTGTCATTGATGATGATGGTTAAGCTTTTCACCAGACCAGAAGTCCCAGATGATGAGGTCAAAAATATTTTAGTTAAATGGCATCCTTAATCAAATAATTGCCACCACTTTAAAATGTTTGCAATTGCACATTAAATAACCACTCTCAAGTTTATCATTGTTTTAATTATATCACAAAGGTTGAGCTTCAGGCATTTGAACTTTTTCAAGCATACATATATGCACATAATGTACATATACATATATGTATAAAGGAAATGGGCCTCTTTACGAAACCAATCTACGACAGACACACGCGCCACATGTTTAAATAAGCTTTCATTTCAAAAATACAGCTGTAGCAGAAAATTTATGCGGGTGTATTTTTATGTTTCAGGATGAATGTGAGTGCGGATATGTGCTCGTGCAATTGTTAATTCTTGACTTTGGTTAAAAAGCCAGGAAACCGAGCAGAAAATAAGTCTTGTGACTACTGTGAGCGCTGCTGGTTGTAAAAACCTTGCTTGAAGAGTTGTATTGCGGTTGCTGTTGAGAAAATTAGTGCCTGTTGTTTGTTGATTAAGTACTTTTCTTTTTGTTTGTATTTTTAGTAGAAATAGCTTACAAAATTAAATTATATTTAACTATTTTTAAAACTTAGTAAAACATCCTGATTCTTTGATAGTGCTCCATGTTTTTTTGTTCAATTTTTTCTATAGTCAATCCAAGAAAACGTATATCTTCAGAAACTTGAGAGTTGCTTTGAAAAAGTTTGAATGGATTCTCTAAATGAAATGGTATATAAAGAGTTTTCCAATAAGAGGTGTTATTTTGATATTCAAAGAAAAATGGCATTGTTTGAGATAAATGATCGGATGTTTATTTCATTATAAAGAGGAAGGTATGCCGTTAATAATGGAACACAACATCAGCCAAATGGCCGCCACGACCACGCTTACAGAACCATATCCTTTTCATGAAATTTTCCATAACCAAATCATAAAGTGGCTGCCCTATGTCCTCGATAGCCTCACGAATTCCATCTTTGAGGTCTTGAATCGACGCTGGGCTGTTGGCGTAGACCTTATCTTTCACATGGCGCCAAAGGAAGAAGTCGCAAGGTGTTAAATCACAAGATCTCGGTGGCCAATTGTGATCACCTCTTCGAGAGATAACACGGTCCGGAAACTTTTCCCGTAAAAGATCGATTGCTTGTGTGGCACATAGCGCCGTCTTGTTGAAAGTAAACGTTGTCCAGATCAATACCATCCAATTCCGGCCAAACCAAATCTCGATAGCGCAATCCATTGCCCGTAACTGTTGCTCCAGCCTTATTTTCGAAAAAGTAAGGTCCAATGACCCCGCCGGACCATAAACCGCACCAAACAGTCACGCGTTGAGGATGGAGAGGCTTTTCAACAATAACTCTTGGGTTTTCCGAGCCCCAGATGCGACAGTTTTGCTTGTTGACGTAGCCTCCGAAAGTGGAAATGGGCCTCATCAGTCAACATGATTTTTCGATGAAATTCCGGATCCAATCAGCAAAGACACGACGTTGTTGATGATCAGCCGGCTTGAGTTCTTGTGTTAACTGAACTTTATAAGCCTTAAGACCCAAGTCTTTATGCAAAATACGGTGTAATGACGTTTGTGGAATGCCTAATTCCAAAGAACGACGAGGAATGGACAAACCTGGGTTTTCTTCAACACTTTGGGCTACAACAGCAATATTCTCAGTTGTTCTTGAGCGACGTGCACGGGTTTTATTCTTCACATCACTAACTTGTCCCAACAGCTCGAATTTGTCCACCAATTTCTGTATTGCGGTCCGACAAGGTGCTTCACGACGACCCAAAAATGTTTTAGTTTTACGAACCGTCTCTGCCAAATTTTCACCATTTTTATAGTGAATTTTAATAATTTCAATGCGTTGTTGTTCCATTTTTATTAATGGCGTAGTTTCTACTTGTCAAATGTCAAACAATAACAGCTTCAAAAGTGACAGCTACCGAAATAGCGGGCTATTCAAAATAACACCTCTTATTGGAAAACCCTTTAGAAAGCAACACTGCCAGTTGATATATTCTTATAGTAATATTAAAGATAGCTAAAAAGTTATTACCATTTTTGTCCAATATATATATAGAATAAATCCTATAAATTTATTGAATTAATTTGGAGCTTAAAATAATAAAGGGTCATTATAATTTTGTCGGTTTCGAAAGTAAAACTAAATAAAACACATAGCGATACATTCTTCCGCCTAGGGAAGATTTGCAGCAAGCGATTCTTTTGAGGTAATTTTCAACCACTTTTTCGCACATTTCGGACGGTATATCGGCCATAACTTTCCAGAAATCTCACCACAACTTCAAAACTGCTGCTGTACAGGACCATGGTCCTGCCAGTACTCACATATGGATCCGAGACTTGGGTGCTTAGCAAAAGGCACTCTGACCTCTTAGCCGCGTTCGAGAGAAAAGTCTTACGGAGAATTGTTGGCCCCATATGTGAGGAAGGACGATTCCGGAGACGGTACAATCATGAATTGTACGCAATCTACCTTGAAGCAGATATCGTGACAAAAATTAAGCTCGGTAGACTCCGGTGGGCAGGGCACCTAGCTCGCATGAGCGAAGAGGAACCTGCTCGGAAAGTTCTTTGTGGTACATTCTATGGTAGACGACAGCGTGGTAGACCATGCTTGCGCTGGAGAGATGGCGTAGACCAGGACGCCCGGAGCCTTGGGGTGCGCAACTGGATGGCGGCGGCTCGAGACCGGGATGGGTGGAGAGACTTGTTGAAGGAGGCCAGGACCGGACCCCGGTTGTTGAGCCGACGATGATGATGATGATCGGCCATAACTTGAGTAATGTTGCTTTTTAATGCGTCTAGAGTTCGGGGATTATTCGTGTAAGCACGGTCTTTTGCGTAGCCCCATAGAAAAAAATCCAACGGTGTCGGTTCTTTTTGTGGGGATATCTGAAAAGCAAGCTTTATGCAAACAAACCAGAAACGCTCGAGCAACTCAAACAAAATATTCGTGATAAAATTAATGAGATACTGCGTGAAATGTGTGAGAATGTAAAGAAAAATGTACTCAAAAGGGCTCGCATTTGTGAGACTAACAGAGGCGGACATTTACCTGATATTGTATTCCATACATAATTGCCGACATAAAATAAAACATTTATCAATATAAGATCCATTCTCTTTCATTTAATCAAAAATTATAAACAAACAAAGTAGTATACTTTCCCGGCGGACACCCTGCATATGTATGTACTTGGAACTTGAGAACACGAACACATAAGCTTGAGTCTGTTCCACACGGCATAAGACAGGTAATATTAACGCGATCCAGAAGATACCATGGACAGGATCAGGTATGATGAAAATAGCTATCGCGACATTTATTATAGCTACGAAACAAGATTGCATTGGAAATAGGCTAAGAAGACTTTATGACGATAAGTGATAAACTGGTTGCGATCCGCATGAAAGCCACTTTGCAAAACATAAGGCTTATAGTATATACTCGTCCAGAAATATGTATTTTGATGTTTGACTCAACAGTTTCTCAATTGGCATAGAGATTTTTCTTCTATTTCCTCCAGTAATTCGTATGTCATAATCATAACCTATAGGTAACATCTCCATTTCCCAAATATTTGAGTCCACTTGGGATAGGTAAAAGCTTGGCATTGGCATTCTTACAGTTCCACCACTTTTTGACAAAATCACTCGCTCCTCACCCTTCACACCTCACAACTCTGTGTGGGGTTTGTGTGCTCAAAGTCAATTTCAAGTTTCGACTGATAAATGTGTCCCACAGATAAATGTATCCCTTCAGCATTATGCTTCAAAAAAGAAAATAATTCCCTCCTAAAATTGTACACCCTTAAAATAGAAAACATAAATAAAAAGAAGAAAAGACACAATTTAATAATAAACGTGAAATGCTTATGGTGTTTGCTTTAGCAAAAGTGATCCTTATTCATTTTTGCATTTCCCTGCTGAAGGCGCAAAGATATGTACGAAGCATACGAGTAGCATTCGCCTTCCGCACCGAACCGCACCGCATCCCAATGACGGCAACTGCATTTCAAATAACCTCTTACCATCGTTGGCCATTCTAATAGCTGCTCTGGTGGTACTGCAGTCATAGATCCTTTGGAGCCCTCTCTCTGAGTCAGTGGTGGCGCTGCGCTGGTGTTTGATATTTGCCGACCACTTATAGGGAGAAGTGAAATACACTTTGCTGATTTGATTATGAAATGGTGTTTTATTTGGTGCACGCTGCCGTCGGTGGTCGTTGTCGCTCGTCGGTCGGTGTTTACTCCCTCAGGGCAGGATGCAGAAGCAACTCACTGTTTATATGTTTACTCTGACTCACTTGTTCTAGACTACGACCGCAGCTGGACAGTTAACTCATAACCATACACAGGGTGGAGAACAATAGTATCTAATGGCAATAATAATTGCAATACTAGACTTTTCAAAGGGGAACTTTGTATATACATAGCTACCCAAGTATTTCAAATTAATTACTGCCATATTGCTCGAGGGGGTCATCAGTCAGATGACATATTGTTATTCTTAAATTGTCCTCCATGTGGCATCAACTTGAACGTAGAATCCTGAGTGTGACTTGAGGCTAAGTTCACCTCATACTTATTCGCTATATGTAGGTGAGACTTTATTACTTGCTTGGGTAGGTTACAGGAAGTTTAGGAGTGATATGTTTGACAGCGGAAGTCACCCCATTTTCGTATACTGAACTCATCTTAAATTGAATCGTTTCAGTGCCTCGCATTTTTTCTCGAATCTTCTTTGAAGGGATTATTGCGGTCGAAGTCATGTGCATCTCTTTATAGTCTGAGGGTTCTTTTGAAGTTCTTCTTGCTAGGATTGCAAGATTATATTGAGGTTGCATCACTGTTCTCCTAAGACTTACACACAGCCTTGACTTTTGAATTGTCGACCAAATTGTTTGAATTGTACTTCTCTACCTTTCAAATAGAACTTAACCAAGCCATATGTATACAATATACATACATACCTATGTGCATTATATATGTACGTATGGATACATAATATATATACACCAACAAAAGGACGAAGAATCTATGAAGAAGACGAAGAATATTGTAGGTATATGTACAACAATGCCATGGTCAATTTGAAAACTCTATTGACAGTTATTGGAATTTTGTGTCTGCTTACTTTAGAATATTAATTAATTTTCTAAGAAATAAGACCAATAAATTGTTTTTCCTGCCTCCGAGTATTATTTAAGTCTGTTCAAGTTCTGTTAAAGTCCATTTGGATCATGTGGCCCAAGTAAAATCAACGTTTGGTTCGTCCTTATAATGTCATTTTGAAATGTTCTAATATTAAGGGCTCATATTTTTAGAGCCTTCCCTTAAGGCCACAAGGCACAAATTATCTTAAATGTCTATGGGCCTACCCGTACATCAATTATGCACTAGGTAGAACTTAAAAGACATTCACATTATCAACGACTTGCCAAACAGTACATATTGTGTAGGTCTTCGACCGCAAACCCTGATGGTGGCAGATTTGTGATTTAAATCAGTCATATCTCGAAGAGTTATAAATAGTCAGTTGAGTGACTTTGAGGTCGGATTTATCAGAGACCACAGTGTTCGGGAGAGCATCGCACATTTGCTGACATATTTTGTTCGCGTTACAAGTTTCGAAAAGTTTCTTTAGCTCTAATATGTCACACACGTGACACGTGGCTTCAGCAATATAGGGCGAATCCCCATACCGCAAGAGATTCCATAAGATTGCTGCGTGAACGCACTTCCCAGGAAAGCAAATCAGCCGCTTTGGAGCAGTCCCGTGGACACAGAGCTCTTCAGACTTATCACTTTCGGATTTTTGGATGTTCTCTACTTTCTCCTAAACTATCGCGAATACTTCCGAACGACGCAGAAACTTTCGCCTGTTTTAATTTATTTACATGGAGATTCAGCGCGATGCGAATCTTCGAACACTATTCAGTCGTCGCATATTCGCTCCGGATGATCCGCGTTTGCGTGGGGTGATCAACCACAATTTCCGTACGCTTTTTCACACTCAGGCGTCTCTTGCAAAAAATCTTGAGTATAGTTAAGCCATTGCAAAAGCTACAAAAATAGTTTAGAAATTAATGCTGTAACATTTGCACGACTAACCAAATATCATAAGCATAACAATTGAAAGTTTGTAGGCCACTGTTCACAGAGTTTATAGGCCCGCTGGCATTTAAGCCCACATTTTGTTGATTAATTGTTTACCTTGGTCTGTATTTGGCTTATAGCCCTTGGCCTAAAAATATTGGCCTAATAATATTGGCAACCGAGTGGAATGGTAGAGGCGTGGTGCCTAAGTGGCAGGTTGCGTTGCTAAAACCTATGTAAACATATGAAGACGTAGTGAGGAAGTGGATTTTTTACTGTAGATGCGTATTTTACTATAGGAGTCTTTCATCGGGAGAAACACAATTCCTAAAGTTTGTATCCGTTTTCGGTCGTCCAATTTCAAATCCTTGCGTTGAAAATTCCAATTTTTTTTTAATTTTTCAGCCAGGAAGGATGAACGTAATAGTTTTCTTCCTCTTCTGCTGATTTTTAGCATTTTTGTTGGCAAGTTGTTCACCTAAAAGAGCGTCTTCATCTTCCTCGGACGACATTGTTAACTGATGAGTGATGAATAAGTGGCAGCATACGTAGTTTGCAGTGCGCGTTAAATTACTTTCATACCACTTCGCCGCCACTCCATCGCCACGACACTTGTTCACCACGTGTAAATTCATAAACACATCACAGCAATAATGATGATCGATCCTTAAAGTTAAACGTTCACAAACGCAAGAATTTAGCATCACTTTAGACGCCAACTGTTCATTTGTGCAAAGTGTCATAAACTGATGCGCAAACTTTAAGCAAAGAAGCATCGAGAAATATATATCTTGATAATTTGTTGATGGGATCGTTACGAAATCCCGCAGCACATAATCCCGCAGCACGAAATTCTGCAGATTTCAAATACAACAAAATCCCGCAAGAAAGTACGCTGCGGAATTTTCAATACTTTTTAAAAAAATACGATTGGAAGAATTTTGATAGTGATTTCGAATCTGGACTTCTTGACATGGAGAAAGGTGGTTCTGGACCTGGACAGAGATATTTAAAAAAAAAATTAAATTTTGTCAACTTTTTTTGTAAAAATTAAAAAAAAAAATATCTTTTTTACTAAACTTTTTTTTGAAAAAAATGAGATTTTTGAAAAAAAAAAAAATTTTCCAAAAAAAAAAAATATTCCTTTTTCCAAGTTCCAGACCCACTTCCAGAACTTTTCTTTGAATTTGTAAAAAAGTTGTTTCCGAAAACAAAAAAATTTGCCCTTTGTCGAAGTTCCAGATCTCCTCCAAGACTTTAATCCTGGTTCCAGATCCACCTCCAGAACCATGTTTCAAAAAAATATCGACCTTTGTCCAAGTTCCAGAGCCACCTCCAGAACTTTTGTCCCGGTTCCAGATCTTTGCTTCGTCCCAGATCCAGAACCTCCGTCCCAGTTCCAGACCCAAGTCCAGAACTTATTTCCCAGGTCTAGAGCCAGAACCAATGTCCCAGTTTTTAAGTTTTAAGTTTTTAATAATATTGATAATTGAAGGCCATAAAATGTTTTTTTAACGTAAAACAGATAACCGATCAGCATCGCATCGGCAACAGCTGTTTAAGCATCGCAAAAAAGCAGTGATGCCAAAGCGCTACACAGAAATTTGACGTTTGTGAATTTACTCCACACAACTGCCAATCACCACTCTATTACCACTCCACTTCGTCACCACTTCAGTGCGCGCCTTGCCTAATATTACCTACGATTCATTTAGGAAAATCTGTATACCTCAAAACAGACTTGTATATTCTGGTATTCTGGTAATTACGGTTGACGGTGGGCGGTCGGTTAGTTTTGATGCGGTTTTGGTCTTCTGATTGGTAGCATACTTTCAATTGATAAGCTGACACTAAAACAATTAGTAGGGTTTAATGCCCCTCATACCTTTATACCTGCAGGACTACATCCCTGGTGGCTGTCAGAACAGAAGGCTTTCGCACTGCTAGATCAATGGGGTATTATGCCGCTAATGGCTTTATATCGGCAGGTACCTGGTGGCAATAGGATTTAACGACCCTAGCGGCTTTTATTAGCAAGCACTACGCCCCTAGTGGCTTTATATCTGATGGTCATTCGAGCCGGAAGAAAATTGATGAAGATAAAGTGCACGATTATCGTTTTAAAAATTGCGGAATGACCAGCCAGGCAAATTAGCCTTCGCATCGATTAAATTTCCATACTCCGACGAATTATACAGACCCATTTTGTGACTCGGCATCCTTGGCACACTCCTCCGCTTATGCAGGGTGACCATATGGAGAAATCCCGCTGATCCGTCAAAGTAGGCAATCACACGACCGGTAACTATAGGGAAGGCGGTGCATTATCATTACAATTAACATCGTCCTTGATGCAAAATTGTACTTGCGAGTTGCAAGTAAACAACAAAAGTATAATTTTCCAAAAGTGTCATCAACTACTTACGTATGTATATGCAGATGATATTAACACCATAGCGAGGACGAAGCTAGCTGTGACTGGTGCATTTGGGAATATTGAAGCGGAGGCGCCCGTAACATATTTCTCGCATGATAAATTTCTAGCATTATGTTTTTCTCGCATGATATATTTTTCGTATGGTATATTTCTCGCATGAGTATTTTGTGGAGGGATTGATATTACATCAAATATTCACCATTGGTTAACGACGGACTTATGCCGCTTTTTTACTTGTTGACGGGTAGAATTTATATTTGTCTAATTATATTCAGAATAAGGACAGCAAAAATGAATTCAATAAAAATAAAAACATAACAAAAACCTACTAAACATAAAATTTATTAAAATGTTCCTAGTTCCTTGGAATTAAAAACATAATTTTAAGTTAACAAACAAAAATAGATATCTTAAACAAATTTAACCAATATTAACCTATTGAGATTCCACTTCACTTAGCAAATCATGATAATGTGTAAAAACAAACTTCTGATATTCTTCAATTTACTGTTATTATTTAGTCATACAAACAAAATGCAATTCAACTCCTTAAGATAAGCTAATAATTTATTGATTTCACGTGTGTTTGCGTGATTTCGGTGTGACAAACATCCATGCATGCGTAACAAAATGAATGTTTTAAAACTGTTGTTTTCGTTTTCATGAATTCTTTTAAGTCGAAATGTAGGTATGTATATAATAAGGCCTTGATACTAAAACATTGACATGACAAGAATTATAGATAATAATTCCTAGAAGATTTAGTTTATTGTGGATTTTATAACAATGGATAATAGCAAGACCTCTGCCGTGCGCCGCGTCGCACAGTGGTGCGAGAGCGGAAAAAAGTCTTTTGAAAAAGTCATGTCTATCGTTTTAAACTTTATGTTTAAGTACTCTAAGATAACCCGAGCGTATGATTTAAAAGTATTTTTTAACATATATATTGTATGTTCTGATTTACAAGCCCTCAAAGTTGAAAAATAATTTTACTCAAATCGCGAACCGTATTTTCAACAAATTTTGAGATGTTTTTTTCCGAAGTTAATGTAGATAAATTCTCTAGCTTCTTAAATAATTTAATTGGTCTATTTTCGATTATCTAAAAATAAAAAAAAATATTGATTATTTATAAAAGATACCTTCTATAAGTAGCCTGAAGCTTTAGTACTAAGAAAAAATGTTTTTTTTTTAAACTTTTTGATTTAAAAAAAACAGCTCCAAAAGATACCAAGAAAGTAAGTATGCCACCATATGCTCCATACATTCATGTTACAGCACAGAAAAAATCAGCTGCAGATACGTGCAGATGTGGAAGTTATGCTCAAAAATGTTTCACCTAATCGGATTTCAAAAAACTCCGTCTTGACGGTGGTGTTTACCAAAAAGTTTGACTACTTTGGTATTAATTGTCAGAATGAACTAGTTAAGCCCATTATTTTAAGAAATAATGTCAAACTTTATTTTAAAAATAAAACAAAATTAATACATTGACCCAGGGCTGAGAATTTCGATTTTTGCGAAACCATTTATTTCTGCCTGGAAAATTTTTCAACTTTCAACTCAATTTTCTTGAAAACAACACACGAAAAATAATAAAGTTTTATGATATTTTTTAATTATACGATAGAGCTTAATACAAAATAAAATAAAGAAAAGGATTAGGGATAATCCTTTATTTTTTTTTAATTTTTCGCTAAAAGTAGGGCAGGTAAAATAAAAAAAGGTGTTTTTTGTAACTTTTATTGCTTTGTTTTTGTTGTGTATTGCGTAATCTTGTATTACCTGTAAGGATTAGTAATGGCTTATTAGAATAAAATCTCTTACTTAAATCTATATACATATATAAAGGATTAATGAAAAAAAAGTCAGTATTGAGTTATTGAGCATTTGTGCAAGGTGTGTAAGAAAAATGTGTACTCTTTGATCAACCAATAAGTGAAAGTGAAGTGAAATATAATAACAAACATATAAAGTGAATTCAATACATTAAAATATACATAGTTAATAATAATATTTTATTCAAAATAAAAAGTTAAGATTTTACTAAAAAAAAAACTTTTATTTAAATATAACATCAAAACCCTCAAATTTTATAAAAATGTCAATAACTTTTTTACTAACATTTTTTTCTTGACCAAATTTTGACCAAGCATGTATAAGACTGATCTTAACATGTTTGTCAAATTTCATTAAAATTCGTTTAATAGTTCAGATTTTACAGACTTTTTTCCGCTCTCCCATACAAACATCAAAACACTCAAATTTTAGAAAAAAAGCCCATAACTGTTTTTCTAATGATTTTTTCATAGCCAAATTTTGACAAAATGTGTATATGACTAATTTTAAAATGCGAATCAAATTTCATCTTAATCCGTTAAGCAGTTCAGATGTTACAGATTTTTTTTCCGCTCTCCCATACAAACATCAAAACCCTCAAATTTTATAAAAATGTCAATAACTTTTTTTCTAACAATTTTTTCTTGACCAAATTTTGACCAAATATGTATAAGACTAATCTTAACGTGTGTGCCAAATTTCATTTAAATCCGTGGAACCGTTCAGATAAAACAGACTTTTTTCCGCTCTCCCATACAAACCGAACCACTGTGCGTCGCCGCACCACACCACACAGTAACTTTGAGTAGATGTAGTGGCTCTTCGTGCAGAAACAAAGATTTCGCTTATTGACGTAACCGCTTATGTGGAAATGCGCCTCGTCGCTCATGATTGAACATTGAATTTTTGACAAACCTCGTACAGAAAATAAGATGCACGACTGGGTCGCACGAACTTGCTGTGATGTGCGATTACACTGTATGGTTCTAAAGTCTGAAATAGTTTAATTTTTATTTTTTTTTTTTAAATCCAAAAATTTTTGTTTGACAAATTTGTATATGCAATGATATTTAAACTTATTACAAGTTCATGTACCTATAGAAAAAAATTTAATGGGATAGTCGAAAATAAAAAAAAAAAACGTTCTAGAAACGAAATCCTGCTCTCTATCGGGATCAAGTTTCATGAACCAAAAATTAGTTTTTACTGTGGCGGGTAGATTGCTTTTCATGGTAAAGTTGGTGTACAACTAATACATCAAAAATAAACAAACATAAGGAAAAAAGCAATGGTTACACACAATATTCTCTTATGATCCGTATCGTTTTATTTTAATGGGATGGTCTATGTGGATCATTAGCGATAATAATACCCGGCTACAATACCTATATCGCAAGGTAAAAATACTATGAGTCTAATTTATAATCACATTATACCGAGTGCATAGGACTATACGCTCCTTATAGTGCCTGAAGCGAAAATGTTATTTGTAAAACTTGTGCAACGTTGAATAGAGGCATAATAAGCATCAGAATTCCTTTATTTTCCACAAACATCTGAGATTTGTTAATCAGATGTGGTAGAAACCACAACAAGCGCATTATAACTATATAATATAATGGATAGGGAAATGTTTTATGAATAAGGATCTATATAACGTTAAATAGAGGCTACATAAATTATGAACTACATAGTTAGGTAGGTAAGTAGGTACGTAGGTAGAAACGGCGGCCAGAGCAATCTAGCTCCGTGATCCAGTCGATACCGTAAACCATAACTCGTATTGACCTGTTGGTTGAAAGTTGTTTTATTAGAGGGGCTTGCGGATATACCCCCTTCCGGATCTGAAAGGGGTATACCTACCCTGAGAAAAACTTATTCCGCTTTCGCGCTATCTAAGGTGTCCAAATTGATGCGGTAAAGAAATTAAAGTCAAAGTTAATCCTAGATCCACTTCGTCGCGTTGATTTGGACTCTTTCAAATCTTTATCTCAGAAAGTTCGTTGAAGTCTTCAAGAAAAGCCTTTCCAAATGATTGCACTCTCATCCTAGCCAAAGTAGGTCATTTACAGAGCAAGTGAACAACTGTTTCATTCTCCTACTGGTCCCTTCAACTACGACAAAGAGTATTGTAGGGATGTCCAGCTTTGCAACTGGCTATGTCTCGCCATATCTTTCTGGATATAACGCAGTTAGTTAAACTTTGCCATCTACGATTGGATTCAGTATATACGTACAAGACAAATTGAGAACATATTGCCCTTCATAACTCCAACTGGAATGTTAACTCTTTCCGCAAGTGAGCTATGAAGGGCTGATCTGGCCAGTTCGTCAGTCCTGCTCGTTTCCATCAATGCCACAGTGACCTGGAACCCAGTTAAGAGTGACCCTAAGGTTGATATTAAGGCTGGATAGCTCACCCCGAAATTTCTCAACCAATTTAGAGAATGATATAGCTTAATCAATGGCTCTAACAGCTGCCTGACTGTTTGTCAGGATAGCGGTTTTTCGGTTTTGGTTAGTGTCTTGTTTGAGTATCTTACATGCTTCCCTGAAGATTGCTAGTAAATCAGCTTGAAATACACTGAGAAAGTTGTGTAGCCGGAAGGACCTAGAGAAGTTAAAGGATTCGGAAAAAATTCCTGAACCAACAGCACTCTCCATCTTTGAACCATCAGTAAAAATTGTTGAGTCGAAGTCTCTCGTCACGAAGTATAATCCTTCCAATCCTAACTGGATGTAAATAAAACTTTAAAATCACTACTGATATCCAGAGTAGGAGTACGATAGTCAGTAGGTATTGAAAGCATACCAAATTTGTGATATTGCACTATACATAACTATTCAGCCATTTAGCAAATTCCAATAAATAAGGCTGTAGGTACATATATACGTACAATACATACAGTTTGAAGTGGTCTTATTCTCTATATTAAGCCCTCAATAATTTATTTGGCTTTATTTATTAAAAGAATTTATTTGTTTCTTTGTTAAGATAATAACTTCAAAAAAGAATTCACGTATGTTTACGTGGTAGTAGCACTACAATCATCAAGTGATCAAATTAATGTGAGTGATATTATATTGATTTATAACTGAAGTACAATTATTATTTGTGTGCTGTTTATGATTACATTGCATAATTATATACATATACCTCAACATAATTAGTCAGGGAAGCGAATGTATGCTTAGATATCATATCGGGGCTTTTAATAAAAGTGGACACAAGCCGATAGTTGAAGATCAAACATCTACAAAACAGCTGGTCGTACAAGCTTTTTCAAAACACACAAAATTCTTTCCTACTACTGGTTTCGTAGCATTTATTTGCTAACCCATTTATGGAAAGCCTTTTGGGTTATAGTACTCATAATTAGTCAAAAATGGTTGGTATCTATTTAAAACAACTAGTTATTAATTAAAGTATCATTAGAAAGATTCGTCGTAGATCTTCTATAAATAACGTGTAGGTAGAAAGCCTCTTTGAAAAAGGTAGGCCAATATTCATCAGTTCAAGTTTCTAAGAGTTCAGAGATTTTGACCCGTCAATTTGACGAAGGGAAAAGAAGAAACCTGAACATTATTAGCCGTGTTTTTTTTTTGGAAGCCCGGAGGAATGTGGCTAAAAAACGGCATTGGAAATTAGCGACGCCATTACACAAACAAAATGGAGCTTCCATACAAACTATTCTCCGTGCTTAAGTTATAACCGATAATTCTCCCCGCTTAGCTAAGCCCGAAGGTGATAAATTGTTGTTGCATTTAACATGTGAATTTCCTAGGTCCGACTTCTTTTTTTTTCGTTCAATTTCCTCGGGGCTTGCAAAAAACACGGCTATTGGTCATTGGTGGATTAACATAGAACTTCATGTAAGCTCTGCAAAAAAAGGGGGATATAAGATAAGATATAAAATTTGCGGATGCAGATTATAGGAAATGGATTTTCTTAATTTTTGTTTTATTTATTCGTCAACAATGGATACATAATCTGTTGACTACAATTGTTAACAATAATTTATAATTATAAATCATTAAAGTAATTTAAAACAATAGTCTTAGGTCCAGTTTTTCAGTGCGAGATTAAAGTTAAACCCGAGTTTAAACCCAGGATTAACTGAACAGAGGCTTTTGATGCTATATCCACCGACTTTGATAAGTCAATCCACATGTATTCTCCACCGAAAAACTGCTTCCTCAGTTAACTGTGGGTTAATTTACTTCTAGAGTTAGCTAACTCGGGCTTAAGTCACCACTAAAAAACTGGGCCCTAAACATATTTCTATTCATTTGAAGGTCGACTTCATGATGAATTATATTATAAAGCGATAAAGAACGAGTTATAAGTTAATTTTGTCCAAAGTTCGCCTGTGGCTTGGAATCAAAAAAAGAACATTCCTATTTCTTAGATTCCTTTTAGAAACATAAAAAAGCATAAGAGCTAGCAAGTCCGGAAAATTTGTTCCACTATTTAGTATATCCTTTATGAAAAGAACTCTTGAAGATTCTCAAATCGTCTGCGAACATTAGACAATTCGCAAATTGTAAACAATCTGGAATGTCATTGACGAAATGATTGAAAAATAGAGGCCCAAAATGACTACCTTGAGGCAGGCTTGACAAGACCTTAAAAAAAGAAGATTGATCATCTTCGATTTAAACAATCTGTTTTCGATTCGAAAAATATGATTCCAACCATTTAAATCATTTAAGAAGGTCAAGTTTAAACCCCAATCTCTCAAACTTTTTTATAACAAGTCTGTGGTGGAGTCATCGAAAGCTTTCATGAAATCCGTATGGTAAACATCGACCTGCGTTTTTTTTCCAAAGAAGATACAAAAAAAAGTTGGAAAAAGACGCAAGTTTGTTGTAGTGGAGTGACCACTACAGAAAACAGAACCAATGCTGTATATAGTATAGCGCTGTTATTTAATTTGAAGGAAGAACTTCATAAAGTTTTCCTAAAGATAAGCTGAAGTGGTTTCTCCAAGTCAAGGTTTTATTGACCGTCATCTGTGAATGAATTTTTGCAATAGTGACATATTTGGTAGGAACATTACTAAGAACAAGTATGGGAAAGTAAGGAGTGGACACAGGATTTTTCGGAATGACAATACACTTGGACTTACTCCAATTGATTTTTTTGACCAGTTAGCGATATTTATGCGACATAGACAATATACAATAAGACCAAGAGGACAACTAATGGGCGTCATCAGCATAAAACTCAATTAAGGAGTAACTAATAACCTATACAATTGACAGTTCATTGATATATGTATATACGGAAAACAAGAGTGGTCAAAGGATATTTAATAAAGCTATGATTGCATAGGGGTATAATCACGTGGCAAGAATTAAAAAACCAATTAATTTACATCTGCATAAGCCTTCGACAGAGAAAAAGGAGTTAGGAAATAGATTGAAAATCTTTACCTACCAAATTCTTAAGCACTGTTATGATTTTGGCATTTTTCCAAATTCAGGAAACACAACGCGAACGCAGTGGCCGAGTTCAACGCACATCTGAATATTCAGAATTCTGAATTTTTGAAGCTCTTGATTGGCCAGCTGTCAGAAGTCATCTGAATGTTCAGAACTTTTTCTGACAGCTGGCCAATCAAGAGCTTCAAAAATTCAGAATTCTGAATATTCAGATGTGCGTTGAACTCGGCCAGTATTGTATAATGGCGAATTCCTTTCAAAAAAGAAATCGAATTTTTTCTAAACAGAATCGAATTTTTTCTAAACAGAATCGATTTTTGGTGTGATTGTGTTTGTGTTACTTTATAGCTGCAATTGACGCAAAACGTCAAGAAATTATTCACAAAACTATTAAGGTTGTTTGTTTTTGTTGTGAGAAAAATGTTTTACCAATAGAATTAAATTAATAAATAAAAGATATTAGCCAGCTTATACGGTGCCAATTTGTTTGTGCATTTTATTTGTTTGAACTTCTATTTTTATAGCTGTATTGACTGAATATATTGTTGAATATTTTGTTAACTTATGTAGAATTCGTTGCAATCAAAAAATAAACAACTCGTCTTCCAAAAATTCCACGACTTTCAATTTGACGTATTGGAAATGTCAAGTCTTCATAGTGTGTGTTCAAATCAGTGTGAAATCTTGCTAAAAACGCAAGATTTGTTTTGACAGAAAAGAATCGATTTTGTCTAGAAAAATTTCGATTCTCTTTAGAAAAAAATTCGATTTCGATTCGAGATAAGATCTAGCAGTTTAGCGAAAATAATAGCTTTATTGGCCGAATTTCCGCAATAGTCCTGGGGTGACATTCTGTATGGGGGAAGCGATCAAACGTTTTCGTTTGTGCATAAAGATGTGAAGCAAATCTTTCGCACAAAGGAAAACTTTTAATCGCTTTTTAGATACAAAATGTCACCCCTGTTTCTAAGATTACACTATTGCAGTATTCCCTACAATATTGATTAAGTCGTTTTTTCATAAGTAGAAGGATTCCGTTAGTAAACCAAGGTCGTTGTTCAGGTTTGATAGTTTTAGACCTTAGAAGAAAATGATCTTCAAAAAGACTTTTAATAATATTTTGTAGAAAATCCATTTGCTTTCCACATGAACTCATCAAGTAAATCTTTTCTCATTCTATGATCCGAAAGTGGCATTCTATAGTTGCTAAGTTATATGAAGGTTTAATTGAAACTTATGACATTTATTTAAATTTTTATGGTTTGTCATTCCAATATTTGAAGTTTAAAAATTCAATTAACTTCTATTTATTTTGATAAATACGAAATGGAACTTGGTCCAAGTCCAATAGATCTTAAGCTGTAAAATATCAGTTTAAATACCGACTATGAATAAGCGCCATTAATGACAAATTAAACAAGAGAACCATAGCGTTACTTTTATCTGCATTCGTATATGTTTTTATATTGTTCTTTGATCTAAGTGGTTTAACATTAAGAAATTAAACAAACAAATAGTACCTACATATGTATGTATATAATATTTACGTTCGTTATGGAAAAAAATATCTGATTGTGAGATTAGATTGGATAGTTTATTTGTCTATACAAAATTTGATAGAACTTTTTGATTTAGAATATGGAAATAGCGATTCTTCCGTCATTAAGATATGACATAAATGTACATTTATGTAAATAAAATAAGTAGCTAAATACCTACCTAATAAAAACTTATGCATGACTGGATCACACGAACTTGCTCTTGAGGTTCAAGTTGCTGGGAATTTCAAAGATTGTATATTAAATATTTATACATTATATGTAAATAGTAATAATAATAATTGTTTAATATTTATTTATATGAGAAAAAGGAAAAGAAGCATGACTTCTTCTTCTTTAAATTGCTAAAACAACTCCTCATAATAAAGAATGACATCTAAATTATACAGGGTGTCCCGCCCTGGTTGGAAGTATTTAAAAAAAAAATCTTTTTACAGTAAAGGTCTATCTGCAATTTTGACATCAACATCATTTATCGTGGATTTAAGAAAACGCTTACTTTGGTTTGCGCTCTTAATACAAATGATAGAAACTTCATTTAGGTCTTAGTTTTTAAAAGAAATACCAGCCTTTTTAATTGCGTATAAATAAATTTGATATCTTCTTGTAAATTTGAGTATTTCTTCTAAAAATAAAGTCCTAAACGAAGTTTCTACCACTATATAGAATTAGCAGAGCAATTTTTGATTTCATGGGCCAGGGTACGTCAAAGTAAGCGTTTTCTTAAATCCACCATAATTAATGTTAAAATTGGAGATAGATCTTTACTGTAGAACGATTTTTTTTTTCTTAGAATGCACCCAATAACCACAATTTAAAATAGTTCCAACCAGGTCCGGGAAACCCTGTATTTTGAAAAGTATGATAATGAAAAAACATATAAAAAAAAACTATCCAAAAGAAATTTTTTTGATGAGTTTTCCTAATCGCTCTAACTCTGGCCCCTCAGCCAACTTTGTCGCTCCAATAAGAACTTCTTGTTGGACCGAATAATTGACGCTTAGCGTATAAACTTAAGTTATCTTTACCCGCAAAAGGTCATTACTTTTTTTTATCAAAGAAATAATAATTCATCCACTCGTATTAACGTTTAGGTTACCATGTTTATAGAGAGATCAACGACCGGGGCCGTCAAAATATCGAGCAACTTCTAACGTTTCCATTTTCTATTTATTAGCATTAAATTTAATTAGTGTGTTCTTTCAATTTCTTTTTAAAAAATAAACAATTACCTGCAGCACGTGAATCCACAACAAAACAAATGCTTAACAACTGTCACAGTTTATTCTTTACCTCAACTTGCCACAGTAAAAAAGCTAGTTCTACTTCAGGGCGACTCCAAGTCTCAAAAAATACAGAATTTTTTCACCACGAAGACTTCAGATTTAAAAACAAAAAATAAAACGCTTTGGGGCGACCCCAAGGTGACTTCAGGGCTCAACGAAAAACTTATTGAGAACAGTTTTAGCTTAAACTGAAACCCTGTTTCTGGAGTCGATAAAAGTATTGAAGGCGCCATCCAGACGAACCAACAAAAAGGTCAAGATGCTTAAAGGAAAGATTTATTGAAGTTTGCTTAATGGGGTTTTCCATTGGTAAGTTCAGATTTCAATTTAAAAATTGATTTTTTTCGTGGCGAATGGAACACGATTTCAAATTTATTTATTTGTATGTCTTTGTATTTGTGTAGTTTCGTTTTTCTGTCAATATTTCAATACAAATTTCGTCCCTTTTAGAAGAGAAAGATGAGCTTGGTGAGGTTACCTATTTATTTTAAACTTTTCCGTATATATTTACAACACAATTTTTCCTGAAGTACCTACATTAATCGAATAAAACAACACATTTGCCAACTGAGAGCTGTAAAATATGTTGTTATTAGTGCATGGAGGGGTAAATCTGCCGAAAAATTTATATCTGCACAATTGATTTTAAATCCAAAATAAATCAATTTATTTTGCCCAATAGAACGCAAAAATGGTCAAAATCGGCTGTTTGACAGATCCAAATCAAAATTAAATTGATTTATTTTACCAATAGAAACCCCATAAGAAACCATCTGGAAGGCAAAATTAGTATTTTGCAACAATGAATTAACCAACTCTCTTTTAGAAATATTAAAGCCAACTGAATTCATCGAACTTGTAGCCGATTATGGAAAAGATGCAGAAAATTATACAGATGGAGATGAAGTTGTTGAGCATCCAGAATGTGAAAATACTGGAATTGTTAATGATCTTATCTATGTAATTTGCTGTGTCAAACCAAAAAGTATTTTGCTTATTCCATGTAGGCATTACAAAGTTTGTAATGAGTGTTTCCTTATCCTTAAAAACAAAAGTGACCATATAAAAAGAACATTGGTATGTCCATATTGTCGGAAATTGTCCAAAGCCATATGGAAATTTATCTTTAAATTATTATTTCGTTTTTCAACTTCACAGAAAAGTACCTACCTATTTTTTGTTAGTTGTTATTTGTTTTCTTCAAATTATGTTCTACCTATTAAAAATAGGTTTGTTCGTTGAGCCCTGATGTCACCATGGGGTCGCCCAAAAGCGTTTTTTGAAAAACCTGAAGTCACCCTGGTGAAAAAATTCTGTGTTTTTTGAGACCTGAGGTCGCCCTGAACTCGCCCTGAAGTAGAACTAGGTTTAGGTATTTTGCTGTGGCGAGTTGAGGTAAAGAATAAACTGCCAAAGTGACATGAGTTATTAAGCATATGTTTTGTTGCGGATTCATGTGCTGAAGGTTATTGTTTATTTTTGAAGAATAAATTGAAACAATACACGAATTAAATTTAATGCTAATAAACAGAAATAGAAAGTGGAAGTGGAAACGTTAGAAGTTGTTTCATATTAATTTTTAAGACATACATATGTACTTGTAACAAATTTTAAGTTTTAATTTTCAAAGCACAGAACTTTTTTTTCTCCCTTTAAATGTCAACAGCCATTGAGCGTTTTTTTGAGAACTGGAAAACCCAGGTTTTTGTTGACAATTCTTGGGGTTGTCAAGAATTTTCAAAAAAACCCTCAAGGGCTTTTGACATTTAAAGCAAGAAAAAAAGTTCTTAAAATTTGTTTGAAATATGTCTTAAAAATGAATAAAAACAACTTCTACCGTTTCCATTTTGTCTTGCTATTTATTAGCATTAAACTAAGTTTGTATATTCTTTCAATTTATTTTCCAAAAATAAACAATAACCTGCAGCACGTGAATCCACAACAAAACATATGCATAACAACTCATGTCACTTTGGCAGTTTTTGCTTTACCTCAACTCGCCACAACAAAATGCATACCTAGTTCTACATCAGCGCGTGTTCAGGACGATCCCAGGTCTCAAAAAACACAGAATTTTTTCACTAGGGTGACTTCAGGTTTTTCAAAAAACGCTTTCGGGCGACCCCAGGGTGACTTTAGGGCTCAAAGAACAAACCTAGTAACAGGCACAGATTACCCACATGAAGATGACAATCCCCGGCAGCCATTTTAATTTACCCAAAAGCTTGAGCTGTCAGATTTCAGATAAAAAATGAAAATGTGTGTATAAAAACCTCACACATAGGCAGCAGGGATCTTCACACACCTGGTTAAATTGTTGTTCCAATTCACATCTATTCATCGACGCGGGAAGCAATTACAAATACAACAATGTAAACAAATGGGTTTTGGAGGGTGAAACGTACGAAACATTCTCATCTTCATAATTATGGCTAATCTGTGGTAATAGGTTTTGTTTTTTTTTCAATAGGGGGGTTTACATAGACCAGCATGCTTGACAACTCTATGTCAAAAATAACTGTGCGTCCAACTTTGCATTTACATGGATACTGATGTTGTCGAGCATCATTATTTTTTGATTTTCAAAACACACGGACGCATGATGGGGAAACAAATTTTATCAGCGTTATTTATGAATAACAGCATTTTTATTAATTTTCGTGATTAAAATTCTATACAGAAAACAAATTTGAATCAGAAAAAATAATAAATGCTTTTTTAAGAAAAAATATTTACCACAAAGAGAATTTTGTTTTCAAAAAAATTATGTCAAGTGGTTTGTCATAGATTCGTATCCTTTTTATTTTTTTAAAATTGTTAGTTAACGCATTAAATTATAAAAAGAAAATTTTTCCTGATCGCTTTAACCGACCCCTTATCTAGCCCAGAAAATTTACCGAATTTGGAACTTCCACCAGACTTCAGTGCCAAACAAGCAACAAAAAAAATCAATAGTTTGACAGAAAAATATGTAGGGAAAACAAAAACATGTGATTGTGATTGGTCGTTTGTTTGTTTTCCCTACATATTTTTATGTCAAAATTAGAAAGAGAAAAGACAAAGATAGTTTCTGGAAAAGCCTAATAAAAAAAAACGAAGTTGTCGAGCATCTGTTCACACAAGTTGGTTGGTTGGATGAGCCAGCAGGTTTTCAAAAAATTTAGAAATTCATCCAACATGTTGGCCAAGCAGTTGTTTTCGCGTTTAAATGCTCGAGTATTGGTAGTTGGCGCGCCATGTTGTCGAGCATGCTCGTCCATGTAAACCCTCCTAATAGAAAAATGCAATGAAGTCTTAAGGCTTTATTTCGGGTGTGTTTCTTTATTTATTCCGAATATTCGGAATATCTGGAACACCGCTTTTGCGTTTCTTTATTCTCTGGAATATTCCGGATATACTTTTTTGTTGTTTCTTTATTCGTTCTAGAATTATTGGAATGCGATCTTTCTGTTCCTAGTCAAGAGCTAGTGTAAATGGAATATTCTCAATCTGTCAATACATTTCATTTTTTTCATTGGTTACAATTAGGTATTGTTATTTTGTCTGCCGTCTGCCTCTGCCATGGATGAAAAGAAATTTAATGAAATAGAAATGGGTGAACATGTTTTTGTGATAATTATTTTTGTATCTTCATGATGCTTATGCGTTTGCGAAAAATTAATTTACAATTTGCAAAACAAAGAAATAATCGCAAAATGATTTTTTGAGATGAAAACAAACAGCTGATAGTTGGATATTCTTTCAATTAAGATCTGTTTCCTTATTTATTCTATTCTGGATATTCTGGGTAGATATTTTGCCTTTTCCGTCTTTTCTATTCTTTATCCGGAAAAAATAAAGAAACACACCCTTCATGACACCAAATTAAACAGCAGATCAATAATTTTTTTTTTGAATGTAAAGGGTGTTTTGTTAAGAAGAAATAAAACGCATATAATTTAATGTTATGGCCAAAACTGTAGCTTTAATATAAAGATAAGGGTTTGCCATTATGTTTTAAAAACGATTTCGGGCAAGTGGCCGCCGCGGCTGGCTCGAATAAATTCCAGCCGAGAGGCCCAATTTCCGACCACTTTTTGCAGCAATAGGGGCCGTATGTGAGCAATAACGCGCCGAATATTCTCTTCCAAGGCGTCAATCGTCCACAAAAAATAGTCCAGCGGTGTTAAATCGCACGATCTTGGAGGCCACGCCACAGGCCCCCGACGCGAGGTAATATGCGCTCACCAAAAGTTTCCTTCAATAAATTTTTTTGTTTCGTTGGCTTTATGGCATGTAGCGTCTTCTTGTTGGAACCAAAGGTCGTCCACATCAACATCCTCCAATCCAGACACGAAAAAGTCATTAATCATGGCTCTGTAGCGCCCCCATTGACTGTAACATTATGGCCGGCTTCATTTTTGAAGAAATATGTACCAATGATTCCCTCTGCCCAAAGAGCACACCAAACAGTGACAGAGGATGTAACGGATGGCGTCTCAACAATGGCTTGTGGATTATGATCACTCCAAATACGACAATTTTGCTTATTAAGGCACTACCCATTCAACCAAAAATGAGCTTCATCGCTGAAAAAAATTTCTTGTGAAAATCGGGATCGGTGGCCATATCGTTTTGGTAATAAATTTGCAAGATTTGCAAACGTTGTTCAGGTGACAGCTGTCAAAAAGACCAACTCCGAAAAAAGTATTGCCAGATTAAAAACCACACTTCTAAAAAAAACACCCTGTATAACTAAGAATAACGACTATCATTTTATTAATAGGCTTTTGGGGCCACGGTGAAACCAAAGATGATAATATCATTGGTAGTGCGGCTCTCTGGCCATCAAAACTCTTGAATTCTCACTTATCTTAATGGTCACCAGCAAATGAGAATCTGTCCGAAAAAAAAGCATATGCACTACTTTTAAATTGTATGCTGGAGTTCCTCAGGGTTCCATTCCCGGGCATATACTATTTTCACTTTATGTAAATGAAATTATTTCACCTTAAATAATATTTCCTGCTTGGTGACTGTTTTTACATAATAAAATTTTGACTCCTCTTTGGTGGGAGGTATAAAGCCCACTAAGGAGGAGTTAAAATAGAAGATTTAAACATTGTTCGGCGCATTCAGTGCATTTTTGGCAAAAATCTAAAACGCAGTATACTTATTAATGAGCTGATGAAAATTCACCTACTTCGAGCTCACTGATCACAGCTTCGAGAACCCTTACTTATGTCCTTAGAAGACAAATTTCACACTACGTTCCTGTGAAAACTCACAATGAATACATTCAATTTCAGACCTTCCTAAACTTCAATTTAATTTATTTACAATTAATTTATTTATCGCGAGCGATTAAATTGATAATAAGTATCTAATATATAATTGAATTTATTTTTAAAGTTGTCAATGGATCTTATTTATCTATTTTCAAAAACACACTTGAACCGTTTTCTGTTTACTCCGCAATCCGCATATTTATCCTAGGCACACATGAAGCCACATCACCTTCACTATAATCATTTCAAGATTTTTATCAAAGCCCACACTTAATAGGAATGGTGATATTGATAATATACATTCATAAGTTATCACTTCAAAATTCATAGCAGGGGAGATAATAGCGATTCCTTTCAAATAAACTATTATAAAAGCAAGTAACCATTTGAGCAGAATATTCAGTAGTCATCGGGCATTTTATCCAAAATGCGTCGACGTATATCGCTAATATTAATTTGTATTTGTGCAATTTTGTTGCCAACATCATTATCCTGCCAAGATGTCGAACAACGTTTTAAGTTTCCCAATTCAGAAATCTACATTAGATTGGTGCGTTCGGAAAAACTTAAGTACTCCATCATGAAAGGTAAATATAACGCACTTATGCCATCTCTTCTTAATGATCCTAATTTTAATCAAACCAAAACGTTTTTTTTTTTCATCCTTGTAGGTAGTGAAGTCTTGCAGACAATAACATTTGATAACTTCAAAACCAACAATAATTTTGTTTCGAACGATAATGGAAGTTTCACATTATCTTCGACGGATTCCAATATTCTCTTCGAATTGGTGTCAAAGCCCAACCAAGTAACACATTTAAGAGTTTCCAGAAACTATGTTGCTCGTTCTCAACAGCCCATGGATTGCATTGACTTAGACATTGGACAAACCCATTGGTTCGGTGGTCCACAAGATCGCCATCAATACTGGCCAGTGGAACGACTTACATTCACAGATTATTCCTATCTGACCAAAGAGGATCACAATGCAGGTGTTGCGGAACGTTACTGGTTGAATTCTCGTGGTGTTTTCTTCTATGTGGAAGATCAAACTCCATTGTTTATCGAACAAAATTCAGTTGGCCATGAAAACCAACTGTGCTTCAGTGCTAAAACCAAATTGCCATATAGCTCAACATTAAAGAGTGCAACATTCCGATATCAAATAGGAATTGGTAGCAATTCTAAGATTGCCCACATGTATGCTGTCAAAAATATTCTTGGCAAACCGAGCGAACATCCAGATGAACGCATGGTTCAGCATCCAATTTGGTCAACGTGGGCCTTGTACAAAACTGAAATCACCGATGATATTGTAAGAGAATTTGGAAACAAAATTTTGGAAAACCAATTCAATAACAGCCAACTTGAAATCGATGATGACTGGGAAGATTGTTATGGTGCTTTGACTTTCCGCAAAAACAAATTCCCAAATATCAGGAAACTAACGGATGATCTCAAATCTAAGGGATTTAGGGTGACCTTGTGGATACATCCTTTTATTAATAAGAACTGCACTGCCATCTATACGGAGGCTCTTCAAAAAGGTTATCTTGTTTTGGATCGTAATGGAAACCCAGATACTAAGTGGTGGAATAGCGTAGCCAATGATGCAGCATACATAGATTTCAGTAAGCCAGAAGCAGTTACATGGTATTCGAACAGATTGAAGCGTCTACAAACAGAAGACGGTATTGATAGTTTCAAATTTGATGCAGGAGAAAGTAGCTGGGTACCTTCGGATCCCAATCTACGAGGACCTGAAGATTTTCTTCCAAGTGCCATTACCAGAGATTACATTACGGCAGTATCGAAATTTGGCCCATTGGTTGAAGTACGATCAGGACAAGGCACCCAGAATCTACCAATATTCGTACGAATGATCGATAAAGATTCCGAATGGAACTGGAATAATGGTCTCGTGACATTGATAACTACTCTGTTGCAATTGAATATGAATGGATATCCATTTGTGTTACCCGATATGATTGGAGGCAATGGATACAACAATAAACCACCATCAAAGGAGCTATTCATTCGATGGTTGCAAGCAAATGTGTTTATGCCAAGTTTACAATTCTCATTTGTTCCGTGGAATTTCGATGCTGAGGCGATAGCGATTAGCCACAAGTTCTGTGATCTTCATAGCCAATATACACCAGAAATAATGGATCGATTCAAACTTGCAACAGAAACTGGAGAACCTGTAAATCCACCATTGTGGTGGGTTGACCCTGAAGACAAAGTTGCACAAGGAATTTACGATCGTGAGTTTTTGCACACTTTACATAGTTTTATTTCTTTTTGAATCAACGATAGGATATTCTTTGTTTTGTTTTGTTTGTTTTTTTTTTTTTTTTGTTACACAAGGTGTACTTCAAATAATTTCTTCTCAATCGCTGTCTCCAAGTTTGTACAGCTATAAAAACCTGATCAATTAGAAAAACTGATATTCTTTTATTTTATTTTTTTAAACGATTTAACAGCCTGTTTCTGTTCGATGAGTCTGTTCGTTACATTAAATATGTACCTTACTTTTTGTTTATTTTCCAACAGAATTTCTTCTGGGTGACAAAATTATCGCAGCACCAGTTATAGAAGATGGAGGTAGAATCCGCGATGTATACTTACCCAAAGGCAAATGGAAGGATGGCAATTCAAATACTATTTATCAAGGTCCAATATGGATAATGGATTATCCAGCGCCACTTGATGTGTTGCCCTATTTTATTCGACAAGATTAATTAAACTAAAAAATAATAACTTAATATTGAAGCAATTATATATTTTTTTTTTTTTTTTGTATAAAGGTAAATTTAATGTAAACAACGAAAAAAAAAATTGAAATATAAATGGTGAAATATCTATATATATCACAGACATAAATTTATTTACTTGGCATCATTTTCAAAATTAGCAGTTAACTTTTTGAATCTTCTAATTCAGAGTCGGATGTTAGGACGTCTTTGATATTTTTCAATTCGCTTCGATCAGCTTTCAATGCGAAATGCTCTTCAAATATTAGCTTTCTTAGATCCATAATATTGTCGATGCTGTAAAAGAAGAAGAAGAAATTTGTTTAACCAATTATATGTACTTCAAAAGGATTGTATTGTTCTCTTGGAAATTTGACTCTACAATACTTAATCGGCTATTTGAATGCTTTGGACAGTTATATTCTATTCTTTATAGTATTGGCCACGTTCGGGCAATTATCCGATAGGCTATCCACCTATCCCAAAAAATTTCAGATGCATCAGCTGACATCAGATGTTTTTCAACAAAGGATAACAACAACAAAAACCTATCCGGATAGCTTTGGATATGGCCGAACGCAGCCATTAATTACACAAGAAAACCAAAATTTCTAAGACATCTTAACCTCTAAATGGGATTAAAATTAATAGTAAAAACCTTTCAACTCGCAATTATTTACCCAAGATCTACTGACAGTTATGTAGTTAATAACTCCTAAAATCATGCTCTAGCTCAGGTTTCGGCAGATGGCGGATCGCGATCGGGATCCGGACTTCGAAGGTTATAAATCTGGACTGTTGGTTTTTCAGTTTTAATTCGAAAAATATTCTTTACTAACATACAAACATTTAATCATACCTACACAACCAATCATATAGCTCATAATATATAAAAATATTAAGCACTGTAAATTTTCCTCTGGGAACTGCAGCTCGTAAAGATAAATTACAGGCAAGTTTATTATCGAATAAAAAAAGCTCGGCTCTGCTAGCTCGGTCGATGAGCCAGCAGGAAAAAACAGCAGAAGCAGCCTTGCGTGTATTCGGGACGCTTAATAAGCATCAAAAACCATTTTCAGATTCGGAGATTGTTAATGAGTAAATGTTGGAAGTAAGCAGGCACTTTTTGAAGAAAATATGTGTATTGCTGCTGCTGTTGAAGGCATTCCACTATCGGCAAAAAAAACAATATAAGAGGTACCGACATTTTGGCTCAGCACAACACTAAGGAGCACAATGGCCAATTTAGTCAAGTTGATAAATTTGATAAGGGGTTTCTCTGCTCTATACAGCATCGTACGACCTTGTAAATATAGTAAACCAAATAAATACTCCAGTCATTAAAGTAGGTGACGTTAATTCCTGGAGAGTTTTGTGGGGCTCTCCGAAAACTAATGCTAGAGGGGCAATCTGGGAAAGGTTTTTAACTAATTCTAAACTCATAATTTGAAATAATGGCTCCTCTACTCATTTTTTCACACACATTACATGCTGCTTCCCCAAAATATATCCAAAGATCTCGTGGAAGGTTCTAGACGATATCTTAAACATTCCCTATTATCTCAATTCTCAACCATTTCCTCTAACCAAGTCCCTCGTGGATCTCGCTTCACTCCCAAATTTAAAACTGACCTAGCTAACTGGCTTAGCTTCCAAAAGGACGAGGCTAGAGACATGTCAATTTAGAACTGTTATAACAGTTTTTCGCAATTAAGAGTAGGCGTGCGTAAACGCGCTTCGCGCGACTTGAAAAAAAACTCTGGGTGCTTGCAGTTTGCCCACCGGCGGAGAGCTCTGGCCCTGCGGGGCCGCATAAACAGTATAAACCAAAACTGTTATAATTGGCATGACTAGAGTCACTTCCCTTCCAAAAACACATTTTAAATAAATTAGCATCTTAAAACATATCACCCAACATTAACCAAGAGGCCGCTCGCCTTACTAAAACTATTAGACTATCTGCAAATTCCTCTATACCACAAAGCTCCCATTAACTTGGAAAACACACAGTATCATGGTGGAATGCAGAACTTAAAAAAACAAGACTTTGAAATTATTTAAAAAGTACCCTACTCAATAAAACTTAATTTTATATAAAAATCGTACGCTAAATTGCGAAGAGAAACAATAGTAAAGCTAATAAGTTCAGAGAAATAACTGCTTCAATTAGCCCTACTTCTTATCCGTCTAAGATATGGCAAGGTATTCGGTGTCTTCCTGCTACCTATACTTCATAATCCATCAAGTGTATTGTAGCGAATGCTTATGAAATAAACCATTGCTTTGACAGTTATTGGTCAACCCTTTCACAAGATGAAAAATTCTCCAGCTTATAATTAAAAAAAAAAATCGTCGACTATTAGAACTCGAAAGTTGTTTGGCCAAATTAAAAGGTAAAACTCCCAGTAGAGACCGGGTTTCACACTCGATGCTAAAAAACCTTCTTCCTACAACCAAATGCAGGCTAATTAAACTCTACAATAACATTCTCAACACAGACACTATTCCACAGAACTGGAAGCTTGCAACAATACTTTCTCTTCAAAAGCAAAAAAATCGAATAACGGTGTTAATGGATATCGTTCAATATCACTCATTCTGTGTGCCTCAAAAGTTTTGGAAAAAGTTGTTGCCAAAAGACTGACGTGTTTTATAGAATCAGAACTCGTAATCACGGGACTATATTATCTCTAGATTTCAAAATGGAAATTTAAAGTTTGAGGTATCGCACCTAAAATTTTCAACTACCTTAAATCGTTCTTGTCAAATAGAAAAATCTGCGTTAAATCGCGTAATTGTTCTCAGAATCTTATCCTCTTCATAACGGTTTCCCCCCAAATATATCCGTTATCAGTTGTGTTATTTCTGATTACCTTTGACGACGTCAGATCTATAATAACAACTAGATTACTGCATCTATGCCGACGGCGACGTATACATCATGTGCAAACAAAACAGCTTGACAGAATATCAAGCTCTTTTTACTTGCTCTATAGGGCAAGTATTGGTTTCGTGTAAAAACAAAAATTCGAGGTTGTAATCAAAACTAATCCGTAAAAGTGGGTTTCGTCATGCCGCCCGTCAGTCTGTGCTTCTGTGCGTCCGCAGATTTTTTCAACAAAAGTTTTAACAGATATTTTGACATGGTCTGTCACTTCTGGTGCTAAATTATCTGTAGATAAATGCAATACAAAAACATCCTGTGCTGGAGTTTCTTTAAACTTCAATAATTTAAGCATAGAAAATGTAATTAATCTATATGTATTATCCAAATAATACTTTAAGAGCCATTGTATTGTACTTAAAAAGAACTTGGCTGCTAGGGTTAATAACATACTTATCTTGTAAAAACACTTCTATACATATTAACACCCTAGGCAATATAACAAAATCATTATTCCTAAGTAATATAGATTATGGTCTGCACCCAGAAGTTTAAGTGCTTTCCCTACCAGCCCAATACGTAAAATAATGGCAGAAGCTGGTCTCCCCCTAATTGAAGAACGTATTTTTGAAACCAGATCAAAACTATACGTTAAACTAGCCTTCAGCAAAGGCTCAGTTATTGATGATGACGTGAGAACTCTCAGTTAAATCAGTATGTCAAAAACGTATCCCTTCTGCCATTTCTACTGCTATAACAGTCTTCCCGTTATAAAATTATCTTCACTGACGGTTCAAAGTCAGCACAGCACATCGTATGCATTGACTTATGAAGATGGCTCATTTCTGTCTATAGGAATCTTGGATAATACTGCCTCCATATTCACCTCCAAAGCTACGGCCATTCTAATGGCTGCTGTAATAAATAATAATAACAAAACTACGTGGAAACTTTGTGATGTGTTCCCACAGTCTGACAGTTCTACATCCGATCCAATATCCCAACAGCAGCACCGTCATTGTAAGCAAAATAAGGGTCCACTTTATTATAAATATATGCCAACAAACTAAAATGTATGTGGGTTCCAGGGGTGGAATCGGCTAAGGTGATTTGTGATAATTGACAGTCACAATAAACAAATTCGGTCTGCGTAATGTGATTGTCACATGTGACAATCATATTTTTGTGACTTTTTCTTGTGATAGCTATTTTGGTGTCATTTTCATGTAAAATTGACAAGGTTTCAAGAAAAATGAATTTATTTGAAACTATACAATAATTTTTAAGACCTGAGAATGTGCAAAATGAAAATCGCATACATAATAGCTATGTCCGGCCTAAGAAAAAAATTTGATATTTTCGACCTACCAGATCCAAAGTACCTAAGTACACACACACTAATTCCTCCTTTTTATAATTGGGAATTACAAAATCAATAGGTTCTTAAAAAAAAACTTTAGGATGAAGAAAGATACATCATCCATTTATGTATATTCTTCGGCTTTTGGATTTGCCAGCTCGGGTGGGGTCAACCCATATTCCTGCTATCCTCCAGCTGGTACTAATTTTGAATTTTCTTAGGGGTTGTGTCTACCAAAGGCAAGTTGGTGCGGACTGGTCAGCTCCAATAGGTCAAAGCACGGTGTGTGAGGTGACTTCCTCAACTCTTAAGCAATTTGAAACAAAATTGTGCCTCTTGAAAATAAAATTTACCCCATAAATAAATCAAAAATCGTATTTATGACAACTGTCAGTACTTGTCTTTCAAAGTAATGCCAAGTTTTGAATAACTTTTGGTGATCACTTTACGCAGGCGGAAAAATTAATTTGATCATATTTGATTATCATAAATGTGATAATCACCTTAGCCGATTCCACCCCCAGGTCATTCCGGCATATTTGGAAATGATTAATCTAATAAAGCAGCAAATTCTGCTCATCTTTCCCCGATCCACTCTGTGCTTTCACTAACACTGACTAAACGTGGCCTATTACGTGAAGTTAATCGAAAAGTTCAGGCACACAAATTTAATAACTAGCACAATTACCAACACTTCTACAGATCCATCAACATCGATAAATCACCACCACTCTATCTAACCTCAACTTCAAAACAGATGAATACAACAACAGTTAGACTACTAGACTAGGGCACACAACACACACACAGAAACATCTTCTAAAAAAAGAAAGCCCTCCAATTTGTGCTGGCTGCCATGGAGTTCTGGATGTTAAACACATTCTAGGAATTGGCGCATGCGCAAATACTCAAAATCAAACACCAGGGGCCAAATTACGGCATCAGTGACTGATCGAGTGAGTGCCATCAGTGATCGAATGAACGAGTAAAACCTATGGGGATGATGACTCCATAACGTGAGCGGTAATGCCAAACTCACATAATTCAGTCACGTATTACTCGATAACTGATGCGGTAATTCGGCCCCAGCTTATCCAACACAAACTCGTCAGCCACAGATATCCTAGGAAACTTCGATGCAAAAAACAACCGCAACATACACACAAATAATTTTAAAATTTAAATTAATCTAAGTCACATATACATACAAACAAAAAATACATAAATCTTTTTATTCCTCAGCAGCTCTTAACATTTAAATTTCAATGCATGGTTAGTAAATTTTAGTAATAATAGAAATGTTTTAACAAAGTTATACTAGCCGTGTTTCTCTGAAGTTGGCGAAGTACTGATAAGTACCACCACCATTTTCAATGGAACGCACACAATTATTGATTTCTTTACAATTTTCATCTACTCGCACATGAGAAAAAAGTTGTTAGTAGTAAAAGATTATTATCGTTTGCATCTACTCATGAGTTCTTCGCCAACTTCAAAGGAACTCGGCTATTGTTAATAGATTAGATTAGATTAGATTTTATTAGCTTATTCCCAGCAATATTTAAAATATAAAAAAGTTTTAATACCATGACTTAATAAAAAATCTAGGAATTTAAAAGATATATCCTTTAGTTATAAACTAGTGACGGATGTATGGAGTAATTAAGATAAAAATATAATACCGATAAGCTAAAATAATGTTGAGGGGTGACTATATGAATTTACAATATATAATACATAAATATATTTTACTTAGGTAAACAAAATCAGATTAAACAATTATGTTGATAACATTATTAATTTCGGATAGATCAAAATTGAACAACCACAATTTAATTTTCTTATTGAAAGCAAAAGGTGAACTGGTACTTCGCAGCTCGAAGGGTAGTTTATTAAAAATTCTGGGTGCTACTGAGGTATAAAAGTGTAAGAATCCACGATTACTATAGGACGGAATGGGAGCCAAAAAACTGTCATTACTGCGCAAACTATAAGCCGTTAAGTTCTGATTTAGTAAATTACTACTTCTCATATAAAAAACTTTAGGGACTTTATAAAAGTATAAATGCTTCAATGGGAGTATCATAGAATTGAAAAATAGATTAAAGCTATGTTCACGACGAGGTTTTCTCCAAATAATTCTAATGAGATGTTTTTGAACAACTAACAAAGGATGGAAGTTTTTAGTAAGTGTACCTCCCCAACATACTAGGCCATATTGTAACTTTTAGATTAACCTAAGCCATAATATACAGTTTCAAGGATCTTTTTTGAACAGAATTTTCTCAGATGATACATAATATATATTGTAGAAAGAAGATACTTTTTCAATTGTTGGGTATGAAAACTCCATTCAAGTTTACTGTCAATATTCAAACCCAAATATTTAAAACATTCACATATTCGATTTTAAAACATTTCAAAGAACAGTCTAAGTTGTCATTAAAAGTTATCTCACCGGTATTTGCACTGCACGTATCAGCATTAACACACCACCTTTTGCAGTCAGTACAGTGAAATACAAGTTGTGGTGATTGAAGATAAGGAAAAGATTCATTAAAAAACATCAGTTTAGATTTGTCACTCATGACAAGCTTATGCATTCCAAACCAGTGTCTTAGGATTTCTAGATCATAGTTGATGTCTGCTACTAAATCGAGTATAGAACTATTGGAGTACAAACATGCTATGTCATCAGCTAAACCGGTTTTAGTAACATTCAATTTAAGACTGAAAAATGAGTTGATAAAGATCAGGAATAAAATAGGGCCTAAAACCGAACCTTGTGGAACACCTATTTCAGTATCCAAGGCTTCACTGAATACGTTTTGTATCTTAACCCTTCTATCTTTTAGGTAGGATGTGAACCATTTAAGGATAAAACCTCTAAAGCCATATTTTTATAGTTTCATCGATAAAAGTTCATGGTCTACAGTATCGAACGCTTTAGTAATATCTATAAAAAGTGCACCTGTAAAGTTTCTTTTGTTGATACTACTATAGATCTGAGTACAAAACTTTAAGAGTGCATCTTCAGTCGATTTACCCATATTGACTTTTACTACAAAACCTATTATTATTTAAAAAATTAATAATTCGGACCTTC